>JAVKLA010000042.1:18245240-18274514 GCA_034782735.1 Sagittarius serpentarius | reverse complement strand
TGGGCTGGGCGGCTCGGGGCTCTGGGCCGGGGTTCAGGGCCCCGTTGGGCCGCGCGGCCGAGTCGCTGCGAGGAGGGTCCGCGCCCCCCGGGGAGCTGCCCGGTCCCCCCTCCGCCGCCCGCCGCTGTGGGCAGCCGGCGTGGGTCGCGGCCGCATGTCTGGGCCCGGAGGCGAGTTGGGGCTCGGGGCG
This sequence comes from Sagittarius serpentarius, assembly GCA_034782735.1. Classification (NCBI taxonomy): domain Eukaryota; kingdom Metazoa; phylum Chordata; class Aves; order Accipitriformes; family Sagittariidae; genus Sagittarius; species Sagittarius serpentarius. The sequence continues at coordinate 18,274,324 of JAVKLA010000042.1, read as the reverse complement.
GGGGGGTGCGGGGTACAGGCAGCTGGTTGCGGTGCGTGGCGTTGGGTCCGAAGTGCCGGGGGTAACAGCAGGAACCCCCGAGCCTCTCTGAGCCCACCTGGCCTCTGCAGACTTGTCTTAAAATAATAGAAACGGCCTAATTTGTCACGTAGGCTTTTGTACCTGAATTAGACGTTTTTGCTTGTTCTTTTTAAGTTTATGCAGGATCACATATCTTTTGTCCTCTCGCGGCTGGTATAAACACCTGATTAGGTGTTGTAACCAACTCAGCAGTAATGCGATCGTGTACTTTATGTGTTTCGGGTCAGGCCTGTGCTGCCAGATGATTTGGAGCTGCTCACACCTTACCGGGCTTTAAACCAGCTCCGTAATTTGCAAGTGCTGCTGTGGCATATGTCTCTGTTTCCTAGTTTAATCTAACCATCAGATTTTAAAACTGTGACACAATAGTCCCCACATGCAGTTGTCCCTACACTGTAACAGCTTCCTAGATCCTTAACTGAGACTTACACTGTGAGTTGAAATATTAACAGCCAGCTTGGGTTCGAATTAGTGATTCAGTGAAGAACTGGGTACTGCTGTAGAGATGTCTGAATTAGTTTCACACCAGCTAGGGCAGCAGTAGTTGCCAGTGGGACACCGTTAGAGACTCAGGCTGCAAAATCTGGGAACTGAACGCCAAACTGCTGACACTCAAGCTAGCAGGACTCCCTTGCTTATCACAGTACAGCTTCTCTTCTGATAATGACAAGTTTTTTCTGTTTGGGCTAAAAATAATATAAAGAGTGGGTTTAAAATTGTATTAATTTTCTACTTTAATCCCTACAAAAAGCTTTAAAAGTGAAGAAATGGTAAGAGGGTGAGAGTGAATGGTGGGTGGAGATGGGTGGGGTGGGCTGCATGTGCTGGAGTTGCCGTAAAGAAATGTTCATGAGACTGGGGCTTTTGAAACGTGGAATCACATACTCAGCTTTATTGCACACTGTAGAGGAAAACTAAAAAGAAATTTTTAGTTTTCTAAAACTAAAAGATTAGAAAGGGGGGAAGTATGGAGCAAATCCCATGGCATTCTGTGACAGAGATAGGAAAGAAATTAGATATCTGATGCTGTCAGATGTTCTTTGCATTCAGTTATACTGATGATAGGCAGTATATGGACATCATGCTGCTACTGTGCTGATTCCAAATGTACATGGTACCTAAATATACAAAAGTGCTGAAATAAACGATACTATTTTTAGTGCCGGTACTGTTGTAATACAACCCTGTGTGGCAATGATGGAAGGGAAAGGAGGAGGTGGGGGGCTTGAGGTCTTGCCTTCTCTGCTTCTTTGTGCTTCCCAACGCTGGCTACTAGGCTTGTTGGGAGGAAGGCTCTGTGGATCCTGGGCTACAGGACGGTGAACAAGGGAATTATTCTTGCATGGTGACTGAAAATCAGGAATTGGAGAAAGAGGAAATGGTCACAGTTGAGGTCCCTCTGTGGCTTGTACACTCAGCTGAAGAGTTTCCTAGAGAATTCCTGGCCCTACTTTCTCACTGTGTGGTTGGGATAAGAGAGCATTAATGAGGCGGGGGAAGAGACTCCCATCTCCATCACACACCCCTCAAGCCTTGCTAACTTCTTACAGCTGCTATTGTGATGCTTGAGGTGACGTCAGCATGGTAAAGGCATTAACCATTGCTGTGTCACATGCTCAGGGTTTTATGTTTCTTTAATTGCAGTTTGACAGCTTTTCCATTGAGCAGAGGTATAATTTACCTAGCTTACCTGGATAAAAGTCATATATTGTATAAAAAGCAACAAAGAACGGTTTTATTTGTTCGACAGATTTTGAGATAGCTTCAAAGAGTCTTCGTCTTTTCCTATGTATGATGGAAATCAGTGGATTTCTAAAAAGGAAATTGTTCTTGATGTTCTAGTGTTCTCATGACGTACTTATAGTAGTACTCTAAAACGAAAACAAAAGTTTGACCAAGTAATCCCTCCAGTTTCAGCATCATCAGGAGTATATTTATATTAATCAGTTTGGCAAGATGATTACAAATGTTTAGAAATTTAAAAAGTCCAAGAAATTAAGACAAATAATTCTTTTTGGCCTGTCCACCTAAATATGACAAATACCCTTTAACTCTAAATTGTTCTCATACTCATGTTCATCATTTTTTTGGGAATTAACAATGCAGGCATTATCGGAAGCGCTCTGCGTCACGTGGACGCTCTGGTAGCCGTTCTAGAAGTCGTTCTCCATCTGACAAAAGAGGAAAACGTGGGGAAGACAGACGCTCTAGAAGTAGAGATCGAGAACGTAGACGTGAGAGGTCACGCAGTAGGGATAAGAGAAGGTCTCGATCACGTGACAGAAAGCGTCAAAGGTATGACTTACCAATTTCAGTCAAAGTAGATAAAAATGCCTGTTGTCTGAATATGTTCTTCGACTATAATTAGTTACTTTGCTGTAGTCCATGATAGATTTTACTATGCTTAACATTTTTGCTTATAGGTGGTTTCTAGCTGCTGCTGCTGGAGTTTGTAAGCTCTTAGTGGTCTTGGTGATTGTTGGATTCCTTTTAAAACCTGTTCCTCAATAGCAGGCTAAAATTATACTATGATCATGTGCTAAATAAATGCAATTTTGTTCTGTGGCAGACGTTCAAGAAGTAGAGAAAGGGAACGGAGCCGAGAGAGAAGAAGATCCCGGAGCCGAGAGAGGAGGCGCTCTAGAAGCAGAAGTAGAGGTAGACGGTCTCGATCCTCCAGTCCAAGCAAAAACAGAAAAACAGAAAACAGGTATTTGTGTCCTCTAATTACAGTCAGTGTCATAATGACAAGATACCGTAAAAATATTGGTAGCATGGAGGGAATCATCAGGCAATGCTTTGCAAAGCTTTGGTTTGTAGAACAAGGAGAATACTATGCAAGTGTGCTGTTATGATCTTTTCCCATTGCTTGATGTGTCTTAACACAGTTCGTTGTGAGAACGTTTCTAACATTTCTGTAAAAGAAAAAGATCCAAGTTGTGGCAGCTAAAAAAAGCAGTTAACTTTAAAGCTAAGACTGAATTTCATTCTGAATGTTTTGTGGTGCTTCATTGTTATCTCAGGTTCCAATATCAATAAGTAATATTTTGTGTCCCAGCGTGTATGCCCAAATTAATAAAGTACACGTGTTCTCTAGCATAGGCATTACATTGTAGTATAACTTTCTTTAAACTTGTAAATTACTGGGTAATAGTAAGTTTTAGTTACCAGATTTGCTCCAGTGTAGAGTTCTCAGCGATGCACTGTATCGTTTTCTTTCTCAGATAAAGCACTTCATTTCTTTGGAAACGTACAGCTTTTAAAATATGCAAGTAGGGTAGCAGCAGGGGATCTATAAATGGCATTGTGGTGACATCTATAACAGGAATTTCTAAACTCTTATAAATGCCACTGATTGTTCCTGAGCTCAATGTTTCATCCATTCTTTACACGAAAGGTGTTCTAAAGAATGTAAGCCAATAAAGTTTGGAATCTGCTTCTTATTTGTGCAGAAAAAATAAAGTATATAGCGTAACACTTCAGTGAAGCTCAAAAAGTCTGCTTTGGTAAAGCCACCACCTGTTTTATCTGCTGTTTGTTGAATCCTGTGGGTGTGCTTAGTGCTGCAATTAATATGGATTTGACAAGTACTAGTCTTAGGGGTTTACAATCAAATGAACTGTCTAATAAATAGACTTAGTAAAGAGGTGAACTCTTTTAGATGTTGACTTTAGAAATGTGTAAAAACTTACTACAGGTCATGTTCTTTTAAATATATTTTAAAGGAATTTTCAGGTATAATTACAAACAGCATATAATCATGCTCTACTGTGAAATGAGTGGGAAGTCTGTAAGTTGGAACAGCAGTCTGTATAAAGAACAAGCAAGTTGATGACAATCTAGAAATAGTGAGAAGCTGGAATCACAAAATCTTTTGGAATAAGCCTATGGTTTGTATTAGAATAGCCCAAGGAAAAAGGCTTAATGAGATTTAATTGGCTAAAGTGAATTTTACATTTATTATGAGTTAGCACATGTTTAGTTTGGATGCTTGCTTTTTTTTTAATTGGGAGCAAGTAAGAATAAGAAAATCTGTGTTAACTGGGTTTTGTATTAAATGCAAGTCTGCATGTTGCATTTGAGTTACAAAAGTAGCTTTTCCCAGAGAGAGGTGTTTTTATGTCTTTCAGCCAGTACTGTATGCTCAGGGGGATATTCAGGCTTCCATGGCAAGATGCTAGATCACTTTACCTTTCTCTAGAAATTCAACAATCAGGAAATTTTTAGTATCTCTTTTCTAACTGCTGTCTTCAAGGAGGTGTAAAATAAACTGCAGAACCACTAGCATATCAATTGTAAGTGTTCTGGAAATGAAGTCTGCTACTTCCCCCTGTAAAGAAATGAGAAGAACAGAACTAAAGCATGTGAATTGGTGGATTGGAATAGATTCTACATTTCTGGTAGTTAAAGGTAGTATTTCCGTGACATGGAAATATTCTCTGGGAGACAGTGTGCTTTGTAAGGTATTTGAAAACATAAGCCTGTACAGGGTGTTCATAGTTCTGTTTTTATCCAGCACATGTGTATCCCCACCCTGAGAAAAGCTGTAATGTTCCAAGAAATCTTTGATCTTACTTTTCAGATCAAGATCTAAAGAAAAGACAGAAGGTGTGGAAATTTCCAAAGAAAAGAAAAAAGACAAAGAAGACAAAGAAGAAGAGAAGGATAAAGATGCTACCACAAATACCGTGGCCACTGAGGTAGAAGCTTTGAACACTTACAAATTTTAAAGATAAGAATTTAAACCAGGAATTGAGTTAGCCATACATTATTGCATTAACAAAAGAAAACCTGTTCTTGGAGCTGGACAAAATCCCCACGGAATGAGAGGTTATTCTCTTCAGTAACACAGCCTCCGGTCACAGGGTATGCTTCCAGTTCTTGGCATAAGAAACGTTCTTCTCAATTCAAGATTTCGAACTGCTTAGACTGCAAACCACAGACAAGCGTGAAGAATCTCTCATTTTTCACATATTAGGTGTCAGTAGAGGAGCTGAAAATTTTTGTGGCCTCTGGACCTAGGCAGGAATCAAAGAACAAAGGGAGAGGGAAGCTCGCTTTGGCTTGTTCTATGTCATGAAAAGATGTGCCTAGATGAAGGAATTCCCAAACTACCAGTTTTAGCTAACTCTTCTAAACCAGCACGTTGTTACTAACCCTCCTTTGTTAACAGCGGCCGCACTGTTAGTCAGAGCTCCCCAGGCATAAACCAATCACAGGTTTTTATACTAGAAAGGCTTTTGGAAGTAGAGGGTAGCATGAAAATTCTTTAGTCTTTTAGGGATCAATGGCTACAATGAGCTGAAACTTACTGGTGTGAGTTACAATGTTTTTCCTAGTAAATAAAGGAAAGTTTATTTTGCTATTATCTTAAAAATTATATACCAGCTACTATCATGAAAAATAAAATAGTAACTGCATTTCTTACTTGAAAATGTTATAGTTGATGTTAGTAATTTTCATTTACTTCTGTTGTGATAAGTTTGTGGATGTCCAGTCTTCTATGGCACGCTCACACAACAGTTACATTTGTTCGGAGAGGCGTAGGCTAAAGCCAGTGGCCATTTATTTTCACTGTGTGGTTGTTTTTTATCATAGAATTTTGATCAGAACAAACTAGAAGAAGAAATGAGAAAACGAAAAGAAAGAGTGGAGAAATGGAGGGAAGAACAACGCAAGAAGGCTATGGAAAACATAGGAGAACTGAAAAAAGAAATTGAAGAGATGAAACAGGGGAAAAAATGGAGTTTAGAAGATGATGATGGTATTTAACTTTATATATATATATAACAGTTAAAATGCTTTTGTTCATAATATTTTCATTACATTATCTTTAAAGCATTTAATTACGTTTCAGAATGTGAACTATAAAATAACAAAGCCTAAATTGAGTCATGACTTCAAATTAAGATTAAGAATTGAGATTAAGAAACTGGAGAGATTTGTATGAGGAAAAATGATACAATAATAAACCTGGACCGTAGTTATTTGGATAGACTAATAATTTAACGCATGTGAGCACGTCAGTCTTTCCCTGTTTTATTCCCATCTTGCTTATATTAGATGATGAAGAGGAAACTGCAGAAGGAGAAAAAGAAGGCAGTGAGGTTGAAGATGAAGAATTAGATCCTTTGGATGCTTATATGGAAGAAGTAAAAGAAGAAGTCAAAAAGTTCAATATGAGAAGTGTGAAAGGTGGAGGTGGAAGTGAAAAGGTAAAATCACTTATTAAGATTTCTTATCTTTTGTCTTTTAAAAACAGCTTTGTGTGTTAATATCAAAATAGCTTGGGAAAAAAAAAGAGGGGAAAAGGGCAAAAAAGTGAGAAGTAAATTAGATGCACTTAATAGCCGTTTGCCTTAACTTTAACTTCCTGGTGTTTTTATCAAGCTATTTTGTCAAGCATTATTCTGATAAAATTTCACTGAAGAAAGTAAAAAAAAACCCAGCATAATGCATTCAGAAGTGCAGATATTCTATATATTTTATACAGTATGTTTTTTGTTTTATATGATAGCACAATAATTTTTCTTAACTGTTTTTATAGAAATCTGGACCAACTGTTACCAAAGTAGTAACCGTAGTGACAACCAAAAAGGCAGCTGCAGAGTCAGAAAAGAAGAAAGGGGAGCTCATGGAGAATGACCAGGATGCAATGGAGGTAGGTAATGGAAGCGGCTTGTATTTCTACTATGAAAAGGCAATGTGCCTGTTTTAAGAAGCATGAGAACGAGGATAGTCCTGGGATTTTTCCACCTCCTAGGAGATAAACATTTAGTTATTTGATTTGCATAACCATGGTCACAAGATTTTTATCTTACACAGTTTCTTGTTACTTGCACTGTTTTTTTCAGAAATCTCCATTGCAGCTTTATTGTTCAGAGGCAGTGTTACACAGATGAGAACTCAATGAGTGCATCAGGTTGCCTGGCTTTGTAATTGTTCTTAATATGACTGGGCTGGTGTATGTCACATGTAACGTGTGTTCAGTTCATGTTTTCACATTACTGAAATTGGGCAGGCAGCCCTGGTGATCCCGTGTGTGAATAACCCATGAGCCAGCATAGAGTGTTTACGTATGCAGCTGCTCAGTCTGCACATTGAGTCACATGTATCTAATCTGAAAAAAATGGGGTTTGTGTGTTACATTTCTGCTGAATTTCTAAGTATAAATATATTAATTTCCAAAACTCCTGTAAGTTATGGATCTCAAAACGCTTCATAAATCATAATGAGACATCTCTTTTAGCACAAATGAGAGGCAGATGTTCTCATTTTACAGTGTAGGAAACAGTAGAAAGGAGTTTGATTCTGCCTAGGGCTACAAAATGCTATGCCAAGTCATGTGTTCTAGTAGACAGCACCCTAAATCAAATATATAAGTATTGTCTGTTACACTGGCTGTAAATAACGAAGTGTTTTAGTAGGAAGAGGTGGTACAAGTAGATAAATGTAAGTTGCCCTCTCTGGATGTGGGTTCAATGAACTGGTAGATCTCCCCTTAGTCTTTACAGCGTGCATTTTTTTTTCATGTTGAGCAGTGGCAGATCAACATGAATATTGAATTTTAATGAACAGTGTTCTGGGATTCTCATAGAACCATCTTGCTCAGGGACTGGACTTGAACTTCTCAGAATTACTCTTCTGTGACCAAACTGCCTTTCAGGAGAATAGGAATATTGAGTACTTAATGTGGTTGTGTGTGGTATTGTAGGCCTGAATAGTTGTTAAGGGTATGAGTACATTACTGTCCAGGAGGTCTTAGACAGATGGCCTTGCCCAAGTCGTAGACTAGATACCCTGCTAGCACTTTAGCTCAACTAAGTCGTGCTAAGCTCTGTGTTGCTGCAGTTCCAGTGTTAGTAGTACTCAACTAGTTTAAAGTTGAGTTGGGTGCATCTGTCAGAACTGTGACTGCAGTGGGACACAAATCAGTGGTATGCTGGCTGGATTTTTTTCTTAATATTTTCTTCTTACTGTTTCTGTTGTATGGCAGTGATAATTTCTGAATGACAAGGCTGGTAGTTAGTGTTCATAAAGTCATGAAAGTGATACAGAACACAGTGAAAGTTAAGGTTTGGAAGAAACATGAAAGAAATAGATGAAAGAACAATTGCGACTCTTCTTAAACTGAGAGCGGGTTTTCAGTATGTGGTCTAATAGGGTAAGGAGCAACTGTTGCTTCTGAGTAACGTTCCTCTATAAATGAAAAACCAGAGCCTCTCGGAATACCATTCATACTAATTACACACCAATTATAATCTATACAGTATTCCTCAGAAGAGGAGGAAGTTGATCTTCAGACTGCCCTGACTGGCTATCAGACCAAGCAGAGAAAGCTGCTAGAACCAGTGGATCATGGGAAGATAGAATATGAACCTTTCAGGAAAAACTTCTATGTTGAAGTACCAGAATTAGCTAAAATGACTCAAGAAGGTAAGGACAAATACAACCAGAACACCTTGGGTGCTGTTAAAGAAAAGAATGATGGATTTTGATGTGCAAAGAAACAGCAAATTCTTGTGGAATATAAGGAGCATTTGAAGCAACTTGGTGTAGAAAAACACTGAATCAGTTAGATACCTGTTACTGATAATTTCATATAATTATATATGAGGCTTTGGTTGAAAAATTTACCTGAGTCCTTTCCACCTGCCTCCTGTATTTATGTGTAACAAGCTAATTCGGGTGGTAATAAGATTAGTATTTCATGTTCAGGGACAGGTCAAGAAAATTTTGATCAAGATAGTAGAGAAATGTCAAGTTTGACTCTGTTGTAATGCAAACTGTATTTCAGAGGTGAATGTGTACAGGCTGGAATTGGAGGGAATTACAGTCAAGGGAAAAGGCTGCCCCAAACCAATAAAAACCTGGGTGCAATGTGGTATTTCCATGAAGATTCTCACAGCCCTCAAAAAGTAAGCAAACACTTTATGAACTATATCATGCTTGATTTTGCTCACTCTGTTCTTATGTTTATGATAAAAATCTTTTTCTTTGTTGCATAATGCAACGTGCCCATGTTTGTAGATGTTACATATATAGTCATCAGTGTTTACCACTCTGTATTGAACTATTGTTATGAACTATTCCTTCTGCCATTTGTATCATGCTTTTGCTGCTCATTTTTAAGCTGTATTTTTTGAATGGTGCTCATATGCATATGTAAATATGAATATGCAGAATTTTTTAGCATGACTGTGGTTCACATCTGTCAAATCCTATTTTATTCTTAAAATATCTTTTTTTTTCCTTTCTTCAAGACATGGCTATGAAAAGCCCACTCCCATTCAAACCCAGGCTATCCCAGCGATTATGAATGGACGTGATTTGATTGGCATTGCTAAAACAGGAAGCGGAAAAACTATTGCGTTTCTGTTGCCCATGTTCAGACACATTATGGATCAGAGAGCGTTAGAAGAAGGAGAAGGTCCCATAGGTACAAAACTTTTCAAAATTGCTATTTAAATAAATAAAAACTCAAGCATACACTTTCGAAGGATCTTCAGTTCTTCTCTTGGTTAAAGGGAGGAATGCTTACTTACTAATGTCCATTAATGAGTGGCTTTATTTAGTTAATGATCACCGTGCTATTTAATGTTGTTTGTGATCACTTTGCTATGTAATGTTGTTTCAAGAGCAATTGCATGTCCATGTAACTGGAAGGGAGACCTTAGTTCTTTGATTTTGAAACTTTGACAGATTTCCTCCTCATCCTCATACTGTCCTAATTCTCTTTTTCTTGAAATTACATTTTCAGAAATACGTATGAGTAAATTGCTGTAAACATTATTACAAAATATGAATTCTTATTGTATAAATAACAACATGTCTTACATTACAATGTATGATGAAAATGCTTTGCTTTTCAGCTGTCATTATGACACCTACTCGCGAGTTGGCTTTGCAGATTACCAAGGAGTGTAAGAAGTTCTCAAAGACACTTGGGCTTCGAGTTGTCTGTGTTTATGGAGGAACAGGAATCAGTGAACAGGTACACGAAAGACTTACCTTACTTGTCAAATAACTCTTGAACTTTGTTAGTGAATGTTACTTTTGCAAGTGAATTTAGTTCCTTTCTCTTTCCCATAAATCCAGTTCTTTTGCAGCTTTCATTATGGGTTTTTCTCTGTATGAATGGTAGCAATGCAAAAGCTTAAGCGCTAGCACATAATTTAGCCTTAAACATACTGATCTTGAAAATTCTCAAGTATAGTCCTTTAAAATTTCAGGCTGCTTCTTTTTGTGTATGTACTGAGCATAGCAGTAGTTAAACTATTAGTGGGATGTTATAGTTTGAAAGTTACTGAGCAGCTGTGTTTCTATGAGAGTTCCCCTCAAGATGACAAAAGCCAGAAAATGTTAACTTTTGTTTGTTGCATTATCAAATATTGCATGTTAGAGTAATTTAGAGATTAATTTCAAGGGTTTTCCCCAACCCCCACCCCCATTTTTGGAAACAACAGGAGTGACGATCTGTGATGGAACATGGTTTATGTAGTATCAGTTGTCCCTGATACAACATGTGACATTTTTTGTAAGCCCTTAACTGTATAGAAGGCATATCCCCATTATAAATATTTCGAGTGGTTGTCAGAGGTTACTCTTTTGGCAAGCAAAGTTTTCCAAAGACTTAAAGAAATTGCTACCTGAAATCTTTACATAAACAATTCACAGTATTAGAACAGCTGTATTACAGTGTATGTTCTGTTCTTCTTTGCAAGGTGATACACGTTTAAAAAAAAAACCACCATAGAGCAAAAAAACCACCCTAATAGTTTGTTTACTGTGTTTTGAAATCAGATAGCTGAACTCAAAAGAGGTGCTGAAATTATTGTTTGCACACCTGGACGTATGATTGACATGTTAGCAGCTAACAATGGTGAGTAGAAAACCTTTTCCTACGGAGAATTTTTTATATTTGTTGTGTAATTCTAACAAATTCAAAAGATCATGTATTTTGATAAATGGTCTTATGGAATTTTCTTATATCTCTTCAGGCTGCACTATCTAGTTATTGAGAATATATAGTACTAATAATAGGTTTAATCATACATTGGTTTGACTTTTTTGGGGAGGACAGGAAATACATTCTTTAAGAGTTTCTGAAAATGTTTATAATTATTAAAATGTGCTGGTCCAAATTTTTTAAATTCAAGTCATTTAGATAAAGGTTATATAACAGTTGCTTATTTTGTCTGCCCATTGATGCTTTATTATTGTTAGTATAGCTCAGTGGTTACCCACTTTTACATAAGAGCATCTGACTCTGCCTTTATTTGTTGGTTTTAAAAAACAAACAAAGAAGCCCTCCCTAAATAACTGTTCAAAAGTAAAAGAACTGACCTTACATCAAATATTCAAATTGATTAAACTGAGCCACTGCAGCTTTAAGAGGTTTTGTCCTAGTGTAACCATTGCATGCTTATTAGATAAAGTTTTATTATTAAATTATTCCACATCAAAACCTCTACTAAACTGTTGACATTATTTAACTTCTGTGGAAAAAGTACCTTCAAGACATATAGAACTGGGCTTCCAAGACTTAAATCGTCAAAGGTAGGTACATTAATGCTGTTCCCAAGTAATTTTACAAAGTTATTATTTGGGGATGAAAGTGTTAAGATGTTAAATATATATGTAGATTTTAAGAAATACTTATTTTATTTCTTAAGTATGTATTCCATGTCTTAAAATAAAGCAGCGCTAGATCTCTAAAAATTAATTTGAGAATTCAGCTATAAATTGCTGAAGCTGAAAGGGCCAAATTCTCCTGTAGTTTGATAGGCACAAATCTGAGTGATAGTTGTCGAAAATGTGAAAAATATGTTTCATTCTGAGAGCATTTGACAGTGTCACTCCACAGTTGTTTGGAACTGAATGTGTTCACATGTTTATATCGTTTGAGAATATGATTCTTAAATCCTCGAGTTAAATCCTTCTCATGAAAGGGAATCTCTTAGCTATTTGTTTGGGAAGGGTGCTAATTATCCTGTCCATCATAATTTCAGAATGTTCACAGATATACAACTTGCTTATTTTGTTTCCAGCTGTCCCAGAGTTTGGGGTGGTTCTTAAGTTTAAATTTAGTAATGTTACTGGGTAGGTTTTAATCTTTATATATTCATTTTGAAAAGACTGCTTACTCTGTTTTATGCATATTATTAGCAGTTAACTAGAATTAGTATGATTATCCTCAAATAGTTACTTCTAGCTCCAAGGAAGCATTACAGATTATATGTTATAAAGGAATTTTTCTGAGGCTGCAACAGTTAGCACTGGACTTTGCCTTCCACACATGCGCTGTAATCTCTAATATGTTTTTTTCTAGGTGGCGCTGTCAGATAATGGCTGATGTGGCTCCTTGCTTCATCTCAGTCTTAGTTTTATGATGTGTTTTGGCGAGGGCAGTTTTCTGAATTTTACAGGTTCTTCTGGCCCTATGATGGTATGCAAGAGAAGAGTTTGACAAAATAAAGGGCCTTGTGCATACTTACACATTTCCCAGAATGTATATGTGATTAAAATGAGAACATTAAAATTCACATTCAGTGAATTTTTTAAAAAATTAATTACTGTCTTTGTTAGAAGATAGTGAGACTATATAACATTTTTAAAAAAATTATTCCTGAGGGAAACTAGATTTCCATTTGATTTTGTTTCCCATGTGTTTTTTCCTCTCCTTTCACAGGTCGGGTGACAAATCTCCGTAGAGTCACATACGTTGTACTTGATGAAGCAGACAGAATGTTTGACATGGGTTTTGAGCCTCAGGTAATTAATGACAGGAGTGATATTGCCACAAGATGTTATTTTCCACTTAAAGGATTTTGCAGTGCTACGTTGTTATTATTATACTGCCAGTGAGTGTTCAAAAGAGATGTGCTACACATGGACAACAGTTTAAACTGACTCTAATTTTTCTGTTATCCTCATAGGCTTTGTTTTCAATAAATTCTTATATAGCTTAGATTTTTCTCTAATATACTTTTTTTTTACACACTTGTTTTGGGTACTTGTGGCCATGTTGTAGCCCTACGTAATCCCTTGATGCAGGTGTCATATTAGTAGTTGTGCCCTGCTTATAAAGTCTTTGATGTCTCCTGGTAATGTTGTGCAGGAGAGACGGGAATGAAATGTTGGTGAACAATTACTTGCTGGCAGCTTTGGACGTCCGGGACTCTTTCAGGTGTCATCAGGCTATATTATCCCCCAAAACTAGGAAGATTCCTTTATTTCAGCTCTTGAGCTGTAGGGTTTCTGCTGCATGTCTTAAGATTTCTGCTGGACTGTTGTTGGGTTGCATATTGCCACTCAACTTCCTTTCAAATCTAGCAAGTTTTACCTGTCTTCCAATGTCAGCATCTAGGTCCCAAGAGGAAATCTGCAGAGAAATGTTTTGTAGTCTGCGTGGTGCAGATACCACTTAACTTGAAAGGCAACAGCTCTGTATGTGTATGAAGTTCAGTTCCAGTGCTTGGATATTAACAAGGAATGTTTTCTTAAACAGGTTATGCGCATTGTAGACAACGTCAGGCCTGATCGTCAGACTGTCATGTTCTCTGCTACTTTTCCCAGAGCTATGGAGGCATTAGCTCGGAGAATCCTAAGTAAACCTATAGAAGTGCAGGTCGGAGGCAGAAGTGTTGTCTGTTCTGATGTGGAGCAACATGTTGTGAGTATCACACATCTGCCTTGCTTATCTTCTCATTTGCTTGCAAAAGATTATTTCCAGCAGTATTGAATATAAACCAATATACCCACAGAGCTTTTATTTTTAGAAGTTTAGTGACCTTGTAAAAACCTGAATTCAGAATAAACTAACACCCTAATCTGCAAATGCAGTGTGATCACTTTTTTTTATACCACTAAGCTGAACAGCAGTTTTGCCACCAGCTGTGGAAACAGCCTGAAAAGTCATCTCCTGTTCCTGATTTTTATTTTTATGCACCCTGAATGTGTTTAATGACTGAAGATACAATTTATACTCTTTCTACTTTGCTTTTGTATGTCTTTTTCCAGATTGTCATAGAAGAGGAGAACAAGTTTTTGAAGTTATTGGAGCTACTGGGACACTATCAGGAGAAAGGATCGGTTATCATATTTGTAGATAAACAAGAACACGCTGATGGATTGTTGAAAGACTTAATGAGAGCCTCTTATCCTTGCTTGTCTCTTCATGGAGGTAATCTGCAATTTTAAGGATTTAGATTAACAACTCCAAACTAGAATATTGGTATTCAGTAGTTATAAAGAGAAGTTACTTAGTTCCTGTATAGTACCAGTTATTATTTCTTCCTAAGCAGGTTTTGCTTTATAACTGGGAAAGATATTTGTCTCTTAATTTGAAACAGACTTGGTAGTTTTCCATAATTACTCTTTATTGTTCCCTGTGAGATGTCATCAGATGCCAAGTCTTGTCTTTGTGCAGCAGGGTTGTTACTGAGAGTTAACACCTCCCGGGGAATATTGCTAACTACTTGCTATTGTAGAGCAGTGAATGCCATTGGGGGAGTATTACATGATATTTTTATTTTAGATTCCACAATAGTAGCAGCTGTTGTTTAACTTTTCTGCCATCAAGAAGTAATATAACGGAAGTAGTTTAGTAGCAAGAGGAGGAAATCTCTTTAGAATGTTGTCCATCCCAGAGTATTTTAAAACTTCCTATATGTAATGCTTTTAAAAATACGGTAACCAGTAAGTACAAAACCACTGTTCATTTAGTGCAACAATGGAAGAGGGAAAAATATTCTCGTTCTTCTGAGATTTCTATTGCCTTTAGAGAACAGACAAAGCCTCCAGATGACGTCTCCATTGAATATAAGAAGTCAAATAGAAAATCATATTAAAGAAACTTTTGAAGATCGTGGTGTGGGAAAACATCTTTTTGTAGTGGAAAACCTAAAAGTTTTGTTATTCTGGATAATAGGCTGAGATTTATTATTTTGGCTAATGTATTTTGCCAGTAAAAATGTGAATGTATCGAAATTTTATTTGCTTAGGCATTCAGTTGTTTGGAGTTGGAGGGTGTTTTGACCTGTGTACGAATTCTTTTGGCTCAAAGCAGAGCTTTATAATTAATTGTTTTGTCTGGTTTCTTGTAGGTATTGATCAGTATGACAGGGACAGCATAATTAATGATTTCAAGAATGGAATTTGTAAACTTCTGGTGGCCACATCTGTAGCAGCAAGGGGCTTGGATGTAAAACAGTTGATGCTGGTGGTCAATTATAGCTGTCCCAACCATTATGAAGATTATGTGCACCGAGCAGGCCGAACTGGACGAGCCGGCAATAAAGTATGTATATTCAGTTGCCTTTTGGTTATTACTGAAAATTTTTCCTTATTTATTGCTTGATCAAGGTGTTCCCAAGGGGATAGCTATAGAGGGAGTTGTTTACGTTAATGGTGGGAAGAGGGTTTTCCTTCAGTGTGCATCTAAGGTTTTTGAGTGATCATCTGTACAAAATATTGTGTGCTTTCATATTAGCACTATGAAAGTTAGAACTTACGTGTTCTTCTGATGTATGAATGTTCTCTTAAATCCCATTTGTGGCTGAAAGTTTGGGTGTTTTTCACTGTTGGAAATGTGCCCTACTAAATTTGTAAGATTTTATTTTCCAAACTTTTAACCATGACAAGATTAAAAGGAAAGACTTCAGTTTCTGCCATCTGTGGTTGATTACCTCTGTATCAGCTTCCTGGGAAATCACATTATTCATTCTACATTCCCGCTAAAAAAAGTTTACACGCAAATATTGTGGTTACTTTTACTGACCAAAACAGCAGCATCTGTGCAAGGGTGCTTCAATAAATCTAGCGATAAAGCGTCTTCAGAGATTTTTCTTTATTATCTTTTAAATTAATTTTGACCAGGGGTACGCATATACATTCATTACCGAGGATCAGGCACGGTATGCTGGTGATATCATTAAGGCTTTGGAATTGTCTGGGAATCCAATTCCTACTGATTTGGAGAAGCTCTGGGCTGACTTCAAAGACCAACAGAAGGCTGTAAGTAATTCTTTCTTCTGTGGTGGGCTTTGGTCTGGGTTTAACGTGTATGCGTGTGGGTCCAGTTGTACAGTATACATACATGAGTCATCTCACTAACTTCATTGGGAACGCGTATGTATGCTTAGGTAAGCGTGTATTTTCAAGATGGGGATCTTGAATGTCATTTACAGGACTGTTCTTGAGAATTTAAATATTGTCATTTGGTATGTGATGGAGAAATGCCAGCTGTGTAAGGGGCACTTTGGTTTTTATCCAAATTCACATAAAAGATCATTAAGTTCTTTCACAGAATTTGTATTATTATTTCTAGAGCTCTCGCCATCAGAGGATCTTGCTCATGCTGAGAAGAGAGACTTTGGAGTTTTTCCGATACAAAAACTGGAGGGTTTTTTTAACTGCATTTGAAAAGCATTTAAGATGTATGCTTACAGAAAATCTTAATAGTTGTTGCTATCTGCTGAATTAACATAGCTTTTTTATTACATTTCATTGTAAAATACATTTTTTAAATTTGAAGAGCTTTCTAAATGTGCTAGGATTTGCTTTTTGAAATAAATTGCTTCAAAATTATCTGTATAATTTTACAGTTATTTTATGACTATTGGAATTGGGATTTTAAACTTCTCAGTATGAAAATACATGTTTTTGTTTTCAGGAGGGAAAGTTGATTAAAAAAAGCAGTGGATTCTCTGGCAAAGGTTTTAAATTTGACGAAACAGAACAGGCTTTGGCCAATGAAAGAAAGAAGCTACAAAAAGCAGCACTTGGCTTGCAGGATTCAGATGATGAAGATACAGCTGTTGATGTAAGCACCTGAAAATAAGATTTAAGTTGCTTAAGGATTTTCAATGTATTTGTTTTTTCCCCAGTAGGTTACATAACATGTTGCAGAATGTATGGGGGTTTGTTACTCCATGTCCTGTGCTACTGACTTAGTTAAATTGCATGAGTAGACCTGTATGTATTCTTCGATATAAAAGATAGATAGCTATGAAGATCTTGGAAATATCTTTTTGACTAACTGGTATTTTATACTTAGTATATGTAGTTATGTAAATGTCACAGAAATTCTTTTCTTTGTAATATTAATCTTGTGTAAGTGAAATAGAACAATTGCCCTCAATTACAAACATTTTTTTTTACTTACAGTGTGTTAAAGAAATTCATAGTAGCCTTTTCAGTTTCTAAATCCTTATTAGATTCCTTTCTTAATGTTTGTTAGACTCCTTTTTGTGACCTTGAAAGTAAACACTATGTGCAAACTTTTTCCTGATGATTAGATGATCTGTTCCTTTTATTGAGTTGTAGTTCTGGGCAGGCTTCTACTGTTTATATGAGATTAATTTCTTTAAAAGCATATAAACTGAATGCACCTCAGTGTTTTCTTTCTTTAGGATGATAAGATTATCTAATGGTAAATGCAGTGATCTAATAATTGTTATTTTCTTTAGATTGATGAACAAATTGAAAGTATGTTCAATTCAAAGAAAAGAGTAAAAGACATGGCAGCACCAGGAACATCAAATGCTCCTACACCATCAGCTGGGAATGCAGAAAAATTGGAAATTGCTAAAAGATTGGCTTTGAGAATCAATGCCCAGAAGAATCTTGGAGCAGAGGCACAAGTATTGGTCCCCTTCCACTTTAAGGTCAGGCTCTTTACAAAGCAATTTTATTTTTTTTTGTTAATAAAAGTTGTTAAAATCTTTGTTCTGTGACTGCCATTTTATTTAGTGTTTCTGCACATACTGCATTATTTAGCTCATTTGTGCTGGGCTAACTCAGTTATAAATTGTAGGATTTGTAACTGAGCTAATATGATGATAAGATTTAATACAGAACTGGACATGCTTTGTCTGCCCTTGCAAAGAGTTAATTCATTACAGATAAAATTACACAATTAGGTTTTGTCAGCTTTAGCAGAGTTGCAGAACATCTCTCTGCTGAAGCATGTGATACATAATCCATTTAGATTCAGGTTAATGTCATCTGGAACGTCCAAAGGTATTTTGAGCTGAAGATACAAAAGAACAGTAAGATCTTTTCCATGCAGGTGTGAGAGAAGTTACTGAGAGGAAGGAAAGAAGAGAGAGAGAAGTTTGGAGAATGTATTTGTTAGGTGGACAATCATAGTACATAGAAAGCTTTAATGAAACCCTTGTTGGTTTACATGGGACTTCTTTTGGCTACCTTCTTCTCAACATAGACCTATTTTTTTACAGGATGTGATGCAGCAGGCTACAAATGCTATTCTGAGAGGAGGCACAATTCAAGCTCCTACTGTATCTGCCAAGACTATTGCAGAGCAACTGGCTGAAAAAATCAATGCTAAGCTCAATTATGTACCCATAGAGAAGCAGGAGGAAGAGAAACAGGATGGAGGACAAAATGAATCCTTTAAGAGATATGAAGAAGAATTAGAGATCAATGACTTCCCACAGGCGAGTAACCATTTTGCTGTAATCAAGTGTAAATGACCATTACTTAACAAAGGCTGTCTTCATAGCTTAGACTATGATTATCGATAAAACATTTTGTCTGTATTTCTTATGATACCCAATTGAAATTACTACATTATCTGTGATTACTTCTCAGCTTATAGATACACAATGCTTTGGACATATTCCAGAGAATATCAAAAAACCAAGCATTCCTTATCATACAAAAAAATCTTTCCACCCTCTGCCACTGACTTCTATCCAAATCTTTGACACTGTCTGGCATTTTATGTCAAAGGTCATACTACTGTGACTGATACTGCTCTTTGATTTTTTTTTTTATTACCGGAGTATTTTTGTCATTCAGAATATTGCTGCTTTAGTCTATCTTATCTGTTATTTTGAGGATTTATATTGCCCAGTGTCAAGCACAAATTCCTTGTATTTATCTTTGAGGTTCTGCCCAGGTTTGCCTTATTTTATCAAGTTTTTGTGTTATTAGTTTGTTACCCTTCCTGCTCAGAAATCCTCTTAATTCTTATCCTAAGCGGTTTCTCATCCATAGAACATGTTCTAGATTTTATAATTTTGCTAAGGATCCTTCTAACCCTTTAAGGACATGCTTGCTAGGTACAAAGCATTGCCTGCTCATAATGGCTAGACAAGTAACTTTCTGTTGTCTGCATGTGTGTGTCTACAAATAAATAAATTGTCGGTCTTTAGATGATTTTTTTTTTTTTGTAGAGCTGCACTAGAAAAAATAGCTCTCATCTTTTTGTTCTTCAGTATTTTGTACCATCTTCTCTGAAACACTGATGTATATATGGCCATCCATCAGTCAGAATCATCACTGCTCATTATGTCCCTGGAATATCTCTATAAGGGAGAGGGACTCATCTTGTACTGTATATGCATGTATAATACTGAACGCAGTGCAGATCTGAGGTGACAGAGATAAAGTAAGATAAAATGATCACCTAAAGCAAGAATGACAGCTGACTGTGTAAGCTGTTTTTTATAGCAGTACTACGCAACCGTTCAATACCATCACGTGTCAGATACGCATAGGGTAGCCTTCCTGATCACGTGTGCAGTCATTTCTGAGAGTCAGATTAATGCAGATATATCAATCTACAAGTAACTTACAACAGTCTACTAGATACTTTCTAGTAATTTCGTTGTCTAGATTAATGGGATGCATTTATCATAATGAAGTTTTTGAGGATGTTGTAGAGATTTGGGAGAATTTTTACAAGGTTCTGAAAAACAACTGGCAGTGTTTATTCCTTAGGCTTTATTTATGAAGATTTTAAGGTTTACTTATTTTTGTCTTTAACCAATGAACTATGTAGAAATAAAGAGCATTTATTTTGTTAAGGGGAAGTACTTGCAGCCGTTAACAATATATGTTTGCCCTCAAAGTCTATTTCTGTACAAAAAGTGCTAAATAAAATACTTGAGTGCTGTTTCAGAAAATCGCAAGAAAAAAATTACAGATTTTAAACTTTCAGTGTAGCAAAATGGAAGGTCTGTATAGAGTTCTTGCTTCAGTGGTACTATGTGTCCATTCTCTTTTCTCCTTCTATAACTTTATCTTGCTGACGCAAGAGGTAGATGTTTTTTAAAATATACTTGCATAAAAATAACTGGCTAAAATTTCAGTCTGCTTTTTTAAAGTAGAAAGCCATGACCCATTTTCACAGTGTTCTTGTTGTTTGTCTAAAATGTCAGCTAACCTTTGGACTGCCATTCTGTGTGATGCCTTTCACCCCGTTGATCTTCCCATATCCTTTACCTTGCAGACTGCCAGATGGAAGGTTACCTCCAAAGAAGCGCTACAGAGAATCAGTGAATATTCTGAAGCTGCTATTACTATCAGAGGAACTTACTTCCCTCCAGGCAAAGAACCCAAAGAAGGAGAACGAAAGATTTATTTGGCTATAGAAAGTAAGTATTCTTTTTATAAATGTTTCAATTAAAGATGGGAGTCTAGTTTTGTAATTAAACATGGAATCTCTGTAGTTGTAGTGTTTAGATGCTCTGTTACAGACCCACTGTAGTTACTTTGCAATTACTAAAGAAACACCTGTTTATCTTAATACACTTTGTCAAGTGATCCATGGGGATCACAGAGATGCTTCTCCTCAGAAGACTGACCTGCCACAGAACAACAGCGAACATGTATGGAATCAGTTTGGAGGAGAGGGAAGGAAAAGAGAAAAAAAATAATAGAATAAGCACAAAGATGTCTGTGCCTGTGTGAAATAAGGAAGAAAATGGAACTGTGAGGGTTTCGTCTGTTAAAGGTATAAGAAATTACATCAACTACACAAAACCTGCAAATCTTAAAATGGTTGAGTAGAGTTTTTCTCAAAGAAACCTCTAATCCTAGGTACTTCTGAATAGTGTAATTTATCACTGACTGTTTTAAGTATCTTCCTTAAAACAGAACACAGTCTAGCTGTGGCAGTCTATACAATAGTAGAGTCTTCTTCAGCACATAGTTGAGAATATTCAGCAAGTTTTATCTGAAAACAGCCAGCAGTGTTTATTCTGTGGGCTTCACATACAGAAAATGTTTAAGATGGGGTTTTGTTTTTGGTTTTTTTTTTTTGTCTTCAGGTGCCAATGAACTGGCTGTACAGAAAGCAAAGGCAGAAATCACACGACTTATAAAAGAGGAGCTGATCAGATTGGTGAGTGAAATATCCAGAATGCAGAGGGAAAGTGCCTTAATTTATGCTTTATGAGATTGCTTTCTATAAATGTTGACACTCTGGCATATGTTTTTATTAATATCAGGGACTGGGACCTATAGATCTCAAAAACATTGTTCCATTGAACAGCCTAGAAATTATATTACTGTGTTCAATCAGCCAGACATACGGCTATTATCCAGCCAGCAGATGGAGGTAACACATTAACAGAGCTTTTTGAATGAAGACCCCTTGAAGAGTTAGGTCCCCATAAATTTCCTAATTTCAGCACCATCAAGCTGGGCAGAGGAGAATTATTCCCCTCATTTTAATACTTTATACATGTTGAGAGATTTGTTTTGCCATAGCTTTACAGCATACCCAGCTAATAATCAGCTGTGTTCAACATACCCTGTTTTCAAATAAGATGCTGTCTTGAGAAATCATTTTTTGAGCTTTCTGGTTGAGGAAACCTTGGCTTTCTCTAGAATAACCTTCACTGATACTACATTAGACTTGACAGTGTCTTTGGCTTTTTCTCTTAAGTAGCCTTTCAAATCAGCAGTCAATTCCAGTGGTCCTGGTGAGCCATTATTTATAGTTTTGGGGGTTTTGGGTTTTTTTTTGTCAAAATTGTTGAACTCCCCATAAAATGTTTTCCAAAGGATGGAGATTGCTAAGGAATTGCTTATTTACATGTAATGTGGATTTTATTGCAATTCATTTGTCCATTTTCACTTCTAACTGTGATTACACTCTCCTTTATTTGCAGCAAAATTCATACCAACCAACCAACAAAGGAAGATACAAAGTTCTATGAGTATTTCGAGTTATCTGTCTGTCAGTGGCTGGTGCGTGAAACTTTGTGGCTTCTGTTGTTTTTGCTGTTTACACTGCTTATTGTAAATTAAGAATTTTTTTATTTTGTCTTGCGGACATTTTTTAACAGAAAATTGATACTTGCTGAAACATCTTAATTCTCTCCACTAAAGTTATCAGTCTTAAAGCAGACCAGTTTTGGCAGAGCATGATTTAATTTAAAAGTGCAGTTTATATACTTTTCATCATAAAGAATATAAAATTAAACAGATTTTAATTTTTCTGAGAGACTATACTGTTAAGTAAATTAAACAATGTTGGGATTTGTGTTGGAAATTGTTAGAATGTTCCTGCTTCCTATTGTGGGGATTGTTCACGCCATATCAGTTTATACTGGAAAAATGATAAAACACCAAAATAAAGGCAGGATTTTCTCCTGATCCATAGCATCTCTCTGGCTGGTTCCACATGCATTCGTTCCCTGTACAAATGTCCCCCTGAGGTCAGAGAGTCTTGCAGTGATCAGAGTAGAGAATTTTAACCAGAAATACTTGAGGTCTAGTTTTAAGATCTTCTTACCCTTTTCACATCCCATTTTGTCTTTATCATCCAGGTAATAGAACAAGTCTTTGGGGTTTTTGTAAAGTGAAATGTTTTGTAGTATGAAAATAGTTTTCCTGTTTTTTTCTAAACATCAGAATTTTAGGATTTGATTTTTTTTCCTCATTCTTTGACATAGGAATGAAAGCCTGTTTAGTTTAAAAAGAAATTCTCAGAAAAAAAGAGAAACCTCTTTTATAATGAAATACGACTTTGTCACTTTTTTATAGTGTTCTTATATATACACTTAATGTGATTTCCCCCAGGGTTGTCGTCTTTATTACTGTTAGGACATGGCTTTAAGTAAAAATGAATAATATTTATGAGTGAATTCCACAAATATTGACTATCATTGCAGTCAATAAGCTACTGGGACAGGCAAGACCTTTTTGAGGTCTCATCCCCGTAACCATTAGTATTCACGATGGACACTTACTACTCTTAAGCATTTAACTTTCCTGTCTACTTATCTGGAGCCTAAGTGGTAGCAATTTGAATCGTCTCATTCTAGCAGCTGCAAGACTGTCAAGATGATGACTTTCAAAAGGACTTTTGTAGAAAGCTTTTCTTACCTGACACATTGAGAAGAAATGTGTCATTTTAAAACAGCTGTGTATATACTGCTTTAACCCTCGTGAAGACAAATCATACAACCTGCATCATGGCTGTATAAATTCACGACTTCTATTTCCCAGCTTCAGGTAATTTAAATGACTATTTCTGTTTGCATACAACTGTCTGTTACTCTAATGTCAGTGTACCTTATTTGCAATATAGGAAATGAAAAGTAATGATTATGCCAACTTAACAGTATACATATAGGATAAGAATGCCCAATACTTGCCAATATTAATACATTGAGTAGAACAAAAAGAAGCACACACGATAACACTTCTCAAAATTTAAAACAGAAATCTCAAACTAAAGCCCTCTGTTTCCCTTTAAATACATCAGGTTTCCTTCCGTTAAGAACTGGGTTTTGATATGTTTCATACGACTTGTTTGTTGAATTGCCTGACTTTTTGACAGTGTCCCCCCAGAAAAGTGACAGATTTTGGTGTATTTAATGAAGAGCACTTTCAAGTTTGGACAGCCTGACACTTCTTTAAAAATGTTGTTTCAAAATGTTCATATATATATTGGTATCTCCTAAAAAAGGCATGATGGAGACATTTTTTATGATTTCCAGCTTTGCACTGTTGGATTTCAGAGATGCAACAATGTATAATCTTTAACTTCCTGGGGTTTTTAAATGCAATGTCAATATTCCTATGTTTTTTAAATTCCAGCAAAAATAAAAATAATTTCAATGTATATTTTTCAGAAACTCTCTTTCTGAATAGCTCATCTGTTTTCTGCACTTATATTGCCTCTGTGTTTTTCCCTGTGACAGTTAACCTCATACTTTTTGGAGTAGAGTGATGTGTACAGTAACTAGTGCTTGTGTTTTTCTGCTTGAAATGCAGTGAGGTGCAGCTCTGACTCAGCTAAGAAAGTCGCAGGTGAAGGTGTTTGGATACATGAAAACAGGAGGGAAATGTATATAAGCCAAAGGAGAAGAAACTCTCAAATTAACAAATACACAAGAAAAAAATAGAGGAAACAAGACGAGAATAAAAGTTTGGAGAAGACACAAGTAATGAAAAATGTTCTATTTAGTTCTTTCCAAGTGTCCATGGATATAGACAAGATCTTTATAAACATCCCAGTTTGGCTGCTTTCCAGGGAATCTGCCCTGGACAAATTCCTGTCACCAGTTCTTGGAAGAGCACAGGGATGCTGTTTGGTTTTTTTTGGGGGGGTGGGGGGTGGGTTTGTTTGTTTGTTTGTTTTTTTTAAATGCACATAAGCAGAGTTTGTTCTGTTACCTGCCCAACGTGATATGCTACCAGCTTTCTAGGTTGCCTTATGTTTTCAGTGCTTGAGTAAACAGTGGGATCTTGAGTAGATTAGTGATACAAGTATTTGATACTGGATCATGAAGGAGTTTGAATGCGTGTGGCAGTAATGCAGTGTTGATGTCATGCAGTGGTGGTGGTGAGGGGTGATGCTCTGGGGATGTTGCTGTTCTCAGGGAACAGGACACTGGCACTTTTTGGTGGCAGTGAAGTAGGAGAGAACTGCTATGTAGGTGCAGGTTTGTGAATCTGGAAGAGACGGTGAACACCAGGAGTGGCTGGAGGCAGAGAAGGGGAGCCCTGTGCTGCTGTTTTCGATGGCAACCTCCACCACAGCCTGAGGTCCTGGCCCCAGCAGGTCCGCATCGGTTAGAGGTTAGGGGAGGGAGAGAGCAAGCCTCTTGATCACAGCCCAGCTGGCTCCCTCCTCCATGCAAGCCGCCCACCAAAGATTCAAACGGCAGTATTCTTCACCACATTGTGAAGGGTTAATAAGGACATCCTGTCTGGCACTGTGGTGGCCATTCAGGGCAGAGGTTTTGCTCTGTGCCCTAGCCAGGAAAACGGGAGAGGAGGACTAAATCCAGTGTTCTGGGTGGGAAGAACAAAACTCAGAGCAAGATGAAAAACTGAGTGCAATCACAGTTCAGAAATTTCTACTAGCCTAACTATATTGCATGTCGTCGCCACTGTTTCGTTAAATAGGCAGCTTTAGGCCTACTTTACACGTTAGTCTTTAAGCTGTAAAAGTTGTAACCAAAATGTAGTGAGTGTGTAGATCACAGCCTGGCATGTTCCATAGCTGTTCCCTGTCCTGGCTGCTTGAGATTTTACTTGTACAATTAAAGCAGTGCAGTCTATTTAATGTGCATTTGGCTGCTAATTGAATAAAAGATTCTGAGGCTCAAAGTGCCATCTGTAGGAGCTTTTCTCACTCTAGTCTTGCAAGTGGAAGACAAAAAAAAAAAAAAAAAAAAATAATTTTAAGCAAAGCTTTGTTAAAATTCTGCAATTGTAATAGCCAAACATAAATACCAAAGGCTGGATTTGGGATCTTCCTAAAATAAGAAAAAGAATGCTGGAGTCTTGGGGAGGGAGAGCGCACTTTGGTATTCTAGTCCTTCAGACATGTTAACATTTCGTAAGAAACATCGGTTACTTCAGCGAAACTAGTGACAGGGTTAGAGAGACAGGTATGTCTATCTGTGAGAATGGAACCTGCGTAGCTTGCCAGAATTAGTTTTTAATTTTCTGCCACGGGCACGTACTATCGGTGGTGTGTTGCTGAACACCTCCATTAAGACAGCCTTTTCTAAATTTGCCTGAATGCCCTTAAATAGGCCGGAGAGGTGGTTCTCAGTGTGAAAGTTGGTGTAAACCAGCCCTTGCCACAAGCCTACTCACAGCAAGTTACTCGTTCTGGCCTCCTCACGTGATGCTCGAGGAATGCACTTTCCTTTGATTATTTTTCTTGACCCAGATCTCTTCCAAATATGGTCTCAGCTTAAACAAGTTTGTGTTCTTGGAGCTCGGGCGTTTGCAGAAGAAATTCTGGCTTCCAGCTAACTGTGGCGGTATGGGGGGAGTGGAGGCAGAGAGCAACCTAAAAATGAAAAGATAAAAGGCACACAGCTGGACTCAAATTTGTCCCAAAATGTACATTTTGTAAAATGTTTATACAATGCTAGAAAGGAAAATTTGTTTTCATAATTTTAGCTACAGTGGAAACAATTGTTTTTAAATAAATGACCATTAGTCTGAGTGATTGCCACCCAGACATAGCTTCTCTGAGACTTCTCATCTGAAACAGATTTAAATATTTTTCTTTAGTCAAATGGAGAGATACAAAATTGTCAAGCTGACCAGCATAAGCAGAGGTAAATTAATTAGTATCTCAGAACCAAGTAGTTGTAGTGAGCTAAGAAATTATTAATAACCTACTGTGGAGTCAGCATATGATTCTTAAGTTATTTTATACTTTGGCATTCCAAGTACAAAGTTCATCATCACAAACAAGTTTCTCAGAACAATAAATACCACTGGGCAACTGTTCTGAAACTAAATGCCGAGCAAGGAAAACGTTACACTTAACGAAAATCCTTAATCTCAACTAAAACCTATGTTTCCTGTGCCTGTGCATGTTAGCAAGCAAGTGAATTTGTAGAAATTATCAGCTGCAAAATTCAGTTAAATAGACAGGAGGTCACGGCAGTTACGGTACTGAATTCTCCCAGCTTGTTCAGTATGCTGTGTAGCCGAGGACCAGCGAGAAGCTCCTGCATTGGCAGAAGGAGGAACTTGTGCTTTTGGCCCTTCGTCTCCTTGAAAATTTGTATCCATCAGTGAGATCTCCAGTAAGGGAGGAGGAGAATGGGACTTGGCGGTCTGGATGTAGGAAGGGGCAGCATTTCACTGCATCTTTAAAGATAATTAATGTAATCATTTGCTACTGCTAGTAAGAGCAGTCCTTTAAAGAAAGAAGAGGAGGAAGCAGGTTCACAACCTGAGTAACGGCTGTGCTTCAGCCCCTGGGGAGCTTTCACAAAACAAGACAGTCGCAGACCAATGTATCTTTTGTTTGGTTTCTGGTTTTATTAGCACAGCGTGCAGATGAGCAAACCAGACCCTGTTGCTACCAGATTAATATTTGAGCACTGTAGGCACCGGAGCTGGCTCGTCTGGCATGAGTTTGCCTGGAGCACAATACATAGCTGTCACACAGAGGCAGTGCCCCCACGGAGGCAGGTCCAGCTCCAAGGTCAAACGTTTAGATCTCGCTCTGCCAGTCTGCTGGCAATAGCCTCAACAACAGGCCGATTGGGGTTTCACAGCTTTTTGGGATGGAACGTTTCACTGCTTCACATTACAAGTTCACTCCTCTCTGCTACCTGACCGCTTCTGCATGCTGTTGAGATCATGGTTTCTTCTAGATAAATCAGGAGCCTGAGCCCAGCCTGACTTCCATCACCTTCCAGACTAAGATATTAAAAGGAGAGTAACAGGATACCAAAGAGGTATCGGACTCTACCGCTTTTGGTTGGTGGCATCATTTCCAACATGAGTTAAAAACAGCAGAAAGATGAGGTTCGTAAATAAACTGAATCATTTGCTAAATTAAGCTAAATAACTGCTGCTTTTCCCTGCTGCTTACTTATATTGGAAGTGAGGATTCCTGCATGCATTAGGAAGTGCTGGCAAAAAAACGAAACTATCGTCTTGGCAGGATGTTTCACAGCAATCTTCGGCCTGAAGAGCTCCAAGTATTGTAGAAATGGTGTATCACAGAGTTGGAGTACAGCAGTCAGCTCCCCAAACAACAGCAGAAGAGGAAGATATTTAGAAAAACAGAACTAGCCATTTGTAAAAGCTGCAGGTTCTTTTTTTGCTTGGTCTTTCTTGCTTTTATTTTCTAAGACCTCATCTGAATAACGCAGAACATCTTTCAGACTCTGTCATATGTCACTCATTTAAGGACTTGGATGCTCATTTAGACCCCGTGATCTGAAGGTGTAGTGTATATGCTACTGTCTTAGCAGTGGCCCAAGGGTGCTAACAGAGGGCAGGAAGATTTGGATGAATATACAGTGGCACTGATGCTGTTACACTCATTAACAAATGTGGATTAAAAAAATATGTTGGTCATAACCTTCCACAAAGTGGGCTGTCACATTGTTTCACTAAAACTGACCTTGACAACAAAAGGTTAGATTGTGAAAAGCGCTGGGCGCTTAAAATTCCTGTTTCTGTGGGCTCTCTTTGGAAATAGTTGAAGTTGCTGTTCCCGCTCAAAGGTATATAGTGAAGTACCGCTGCAATACTAAACTGTTTAGAACACAGATGGGTGAAACAGGGCAAAATACTTCATAATCATTGCAGCTAGTGCTGCAAGATGCCAGTGGCCCCCGTACGAGTTATGTTGGAAATGGCTGTCATCTTCATTGCAAAGTCAGCAGTGAAAGAGAACTAACTTAATACGTTATTTTAATACAGCCCTAAAGCTTGACTATTCTATAATGGATTGCAACGTGTACGTTTGGGTCAGAAAATATCACACTTCTCCATCCAAATGGAAGTAATGGAAACACCAAGCATCCTGAATCAGCTTTCATGAACGTCCTTAACCATTTACAGTATTTAAAATATACAGGACATGTTCTATGGTTTATTTTACCAAACAATAAATTAGTGATCTACCCTTAAGAGCCAGATGCAAAGACAAACGTGAATAATGCTATTCACAGAGAAGAACAGGAATGACAGCTCAGTGAGCACTCTCCGCTGCCCTGTCACAGAGGCCAGGGCGATGGGGATCATTCGCCTGTGCCCAAGGCCACTGCACGCCATCCCAACTGCCCTCCTTGCCTGCCCGGCGGCCCTGCCTCATCCTGTGTGCGAAAGTAAGGTGCCGACAGGGCGGGCGGCCTCACCTCGCCCCTCAGCTCTGTGCGTGCCCTCCCACCACCTTCCCGCCCGCAAGACAAAATGGCGGCGGGTCCCCCACACTGAGCGCCTCACAGGCGGGGGGAGCCCCC
>JAVKLA010000042.1:18220859-18244765 GCA_034782735.1 Sagittarius serpentarius | reverse complement strand
GGGAGCCCGGCTCCGCAGGGCCGCGGGAGGGGAGCTGCGCCATCGCCGCCCCGTCCCGCTGTCCCCCTCCGCCGCCCAGGCGGGAGGGAGCCGTGCCGTGCCTTGGGCCGGGGGGAGGAGGCCGCACCCTGGGCCGAGGCGGGGGTTTGGGCCGGGCCCGGTTTCTTGCTACCCACTCAGGACAGGTGACACGAGGGACGACTCCCCCCCCCCCCCTCCGGTGACCCCAAGCGCGGTGCCCCCCGGCTGTGGTGGCAGCTGAGGCGGCGGGCCGGGGCAGGAGAGAGGTGCGCCGCGCCTTTGTCCCCTCAGCTGGCCCTTGGCCTCCTCAGGTGGAGCTCGGGCCTCCTGCTGTGTCCCAGCCTGGTCACTCCACTGCGCTCAGAATTATTAATTCCCTTCAGCAGCTACAGCTCTTGTGTGTGGGGATTGTCTATATGCAGTGCTTTTTACTTAGAACATATTTCCGTTAGCGTGTGGGATCTTAATGCACGCATACAGTCCGTGGTTGTATTTCCTTGACATACCTAGGTTCACCTGCATGTCAGGGTATCTGGATAGCCTCTGATGTGTTCCTTCTGTGCCTCTTTGCCTTCTAGCATAACACATGTGAGTGGTGTATATTCTTGCGGATAGTTACAGATAGTTTAGTGCATCCTTATTTGTGCATAGCCCTTCTGGGGTAATTAATTAGTGAATAGTTGCACCTTTAATTTGTATGCCTTTCTCTCTGGATATCTCTCTAAAGAAAGTAACAGTTATTTTGATCCACATGGGTTTTATTTTTGTAAAATGAAAGAGTAAGAGGAACACTCAGTTAATATATTTCTTAAATTATGGTTTATTTGTATTTCAGTCTTCAGATGCGACGCTTTCTCTTACAAGTTGTTTTTTTTTTGTCTGTATCTGTATCCTTCAGGTTTTAGATGCAACCTTAAACAAAAAAAGTCCTGCGTATTTGTCCATTGACCATTGTTGAACAGATTCAACAAGTGGACTTTGTCTTTCTGCAGTCTAGCATAAGTACGCTGCAAGTGGCTGTGTTTGGGTGTGTTGACGGGTGCCTGGAGACTTTCGCACTAGTCCTGTCGCAGAGAAACACCGTGGAAGTGCACATCAGGAAGGAGGTGTTTGATCCATTTCTTAAGCTTCAAAACCCTTTTCTGGGAGGAGGCTAGGGGGGTAGGTGAGAACACCCACTGAGATGAATGAGCATCTCTTACCTCTCCCAGCTATTGTTCTAGACTACAGCGAGGTCTATTCCCTGGGGAGAAGAGCAGGTGGGCGAGAACACCCACGGAGATGAATAAGCATCTCCAGCTCCTCAAAGCCATTGTTCTAGGCTCTGGAGAGGTCTGCTCCTGTTTACCTGGGTATACCTCCTTGAGGTGAATGGACAGTTTCACAAACACTGATAATCCTTTCTTTATAAAGATCTACCTCTACCTGCTCTGTCATTCATATGCATATTTGGATTGCCTTGAAGTTTGGTAATTACAGTACCACAGAATAATCAGGGTGCAGTTTCACAATCTTACTCGTGTAAGCCAGTCTATCGGGCCTGATGGCTGCCTTGATTCTGCGCTGCCCCGTCCCCAGCTGTGGGGGTTTTCCTCACGCTCCATGCCCTGTGCTGTGTTTGAGACTTGTCATACCCTTCATTCAGGTCTTCTAAGCGCATTAAGTTGTCAAAGTCATCTTTTTGAGGTCTGGTTAGTTTCCTAAGTAACTGGGACCAGGGGGGAGTGGGTCAGTGGCAGCCAGTGGGTAACGTGGCTTAGGCTGACCTGGGGCCTCAATCTGTCTCTGTGCTTCTGATGGAAATGCCTGTTTCTGTTCCTGTCTTGCCTCAGTGCCAGCCAGCTGTTGCTTTTGCTTGCTTGTTGGATTGGTTTTCACCTGGGTCAGATCCCTTGTGTTGGTTTGTCCTGCTCTTGCACAATAGTTAGTGTTGGCACAAGGAGTGGGAATGTGGGAGAAGAGGAAAGGGGAAGATTGTCCTGTTCAGAAAAAATGCGGATTCAGAGTGGTTTCTATTGATTATGAAACCAAACTGTCAATTGTGTCACTGTAACTGGAGGTGCGCAGTTAATTAAATCATTGACGTGACCTTCCTTAATTTTTGTGAAGCTATGTTAACCCTTTCAAGTGTCCTGTTTCTCATCATCACATGGTTATATGGCCTTAATTTTGGGGTGGGAAGAAGTCAGCTGACGTTCTTACTGATGTTAGCATCTAGTGAAACTCTGCCATTAGATATGACTCACTACTTTTTAAAGGTTAGAAAGCCTAAGAATTACTTGTTTGCCTGGTTTTGCAATCACATCATGAATGATCCCTAGAAGTTCACAGTTTACTTGACGCTTAGCCTAGCTAGTGCCTGAAAATACCTAGTTTTTGTGAGAGCAGTGCTGATCTCTGTCTTTAGTACAAAGCTGGTGCTTAGGCTTTGGAGAGCAGTGTTTCTCCAAGGGTGTCTGAGTCGAAAGACTTGAACTCCTGGAGGCAGAGATGCACCCAGGTTGCAGCTCTCCGTTAAGGAGCAGGAGTCGCAGCCCCTTTGCAAGGGAAGGCTCCCTCTCTGCCTGGCATGTCTGGGGAAGAGGAATTTGAAGGGGGCGGGTATATCAGCTCCAAAGAACTCTTCCCTTAACTTCCATCACGTAAGAAAATGACCCTGGGTCGCAGGGGGAAGGATCGTACTTGCAAGTTCTTGTATTCCTTGGGGAACTCTTAATTTCTTAGTCTTTTTGCACTAAGAATAATTGAGAAAGAAACTGTTTTCAAAATTATGTTGTCTCTTCAATTTGCAGTCTCATGGTGTCATGTAGCTCTAGTGAGTCACTGCTGGAAAGAAATTGTTTCTTGTGTTTTGGTTGGTTTTAATATATCTTGCCTAGTGTCGATGAGAAGAATCGTATTATGCAATCAGCTGCAGAAAGTGCTTCGTCAGCACAGTTTGGAGAAACTAGTTATCTCTCTTCAGAAGTAGATTAGATTTCAAATGTAGGTTCAGGTGTTACAGTGTATGTTGTACCACTGCTAGGATTTCATACTTAGTATTTTTAAAATACTTACATTTATGGGAATACTCAAGGTAGGATGCAACATTGTGAAAACAAGCAGTTACAGGTTTTTAAAAAATTAGGTAAGGCCCTACTTCAGCAAGAGTTAATGTGAAGAAAAGGAGCTGATAATAAAAGGGACACTTGGAAAAAACATTTAAATTGCTATAATTCATTCTTTTAACTGAGTAATGAAAGTATTTCTCATACCTGCTATCCTGAGAGGGAAGAGCAGAACCAAACCTGTATCTCTGTTGCAATCTTGAAAGGGAAAATATCACTGCTGCTGCTGCTTAAACTCTCCCCCTGCAAAGAAAATGAGCCCTTTGGTATTCCCCAGGGCCTCCAGCCCCTGTGCTGTCGTACGTGGCATAGGGCATTCTTTATGCAAAGATCTTGAACAGAGCTAGTTCTGTGCTCCACTCCAATGGTTTTAATTGGTAGTAGTGACGTTCAGAGTACTAGTGCAGAAATAATACTTGTAGCTGCTTGTGTTTTTAAGTAGTATGTCATATACTTTTTATGTGTTGGATGAGGATGAAAATGTACTGCTACAGCCTCCTACAGCTCCATCAATGCTGTTGAAACTATTGCAAGCTCAGCGGTGGAAAACTTCAGAAAAGTGACTGGGTTTTATATACTAACCCTCCTTAAAAAAAAATTGTCCCTGTTGGCAATAGTTTACCTTTACTGGTATTCATCATTTTAAAAGCTGTAATATAGACGTACTTCCAGTTTTGTTCAGTTTTGCTCTGACTCAGGCGTGTTTTACCAGAAGTCAAAAGCACTGGCTGAGTCAGGTCTGTTCCGGTGCTAACCAGGCTGCAGTTACAGAAAGCAGACAGGGGTGGGTGAGACCGGAGCAGTTGCCTGCTTCTTATGTTGGAACTGATTATTGTGCTTAATGCAGATAATGGGTCACAGGTCCAGTACTCAGTATAAAATATGTAATGAGCAAGTGCCTGTTCTGGGCGCTTGTGTACTTTCTCTGCTTGTGAAAGTTTTCATCTTGTCTACGCTGGCACCTAAATTCTGCCCATGAAGAAGGCAAAGGGCGTGATGTTTGAAAGCTAGAGACAGCACCATGCCACAACCCGAGAAGGTGTTTTTATGTTGTGTGATGTGAGTAGCTTTGATCTTAAAATTTTGTGTAGTGAACAAGACATGAATGGGGATTTTCTGCCTAGATTCAAGCCTAGAGAGAGATGAGCCATACCAGTAACAGAAGCCTTAGCAATTATAAGCTAGAATTGTGCAGTATGTTAACCTGTATTTGGGGGTACAAGGATGCACTGTCTGTCTGTCCAAAACCTTTAATATCACTGGAATTAGGTGAAATTTCTTGTTTCTTGCTGTGTCTGTATTGCCTATAATACGGTTTCTGTTTGTCATGGTTTAACCCCAGCCACCCTGGTGGGATGGGGGAGAGAAGCAGAAGAGTAAAAGTGAGAAAATTCGTGGTTTGAAATAAAGACAGTTTAGTAGGTAAAGCAGAAGCTGCGTGTGCGGGCAAAGCAAAGCAAGGAATTCGTTCACCACTTCCCATCGGCGGGCAGGTGTTCAGCCATCTCTAGGAAAGCAGGGCTCCATCACACCTAACAGTGACTTGGGAAGACAAATGTCATCACTCCCACTTCCTTCTTCTTCCCCAGCTTTATATGCTGAGCATGACGTCATATGGTATGGAATATCCCTTGGGTCAGTTGGGGTGAGCTGTCCTGGCTGTGTCCCCTCCCAACTTCTTGTGCACCCCCAGCCTCCTCGCTGATGGGGTGAGAAGCAGAAAAGGCCTTGGCTCTGCTCAGCAGTAACTGAAACATCCCTGTATTATCAACACCCTTTTCAGCACAAATCCAAAGCCTAGCCCCATACCAGCTACTATGAAGAAAATTAACGCTATCCCAGCCAAAACCAGCACACTATTTCATCTCCCAGCAGAAGAAAGCAAACGGTATCAAGCTTGACTGTGAAATACAAAAAAGTCTTTTAATGGCAGCCTCATACATTGTATATTGACCGATCAGTAGTCTGGCTGTCATCTGAGCAAAACAAAACTTCAGACTTGCCTTGCTAGTGCTAAAGCAGGTAAACTTTGCAGGAGAGTGGCAGTGCAGCTCTACTTTAAAAGGAGGGGTCGTTACCATGTCCAGAAATCCCCCCACAGCAAAGCTTTTCGGGTCCTGGATGGATGGTCCTGTTTCTTTCTTTATTTCTAGCAGCCGTGGGGCTTCTGTGCTTCTTTGGATGGGAAGCTGTAATGCTGCCTCACTTTTCCCAAAGCTAGCTTATTCAGTTGTCTCCTCCCTTCCCCAGCATTTGTATAGAAATAAATTACCAGATAGAAAAAGATCCATACAGAAAATGCTTCACAGCCACCCAGTAAAAATCTTCTTGAAATACGGCAAAATTTCATTACTACAATGCCTCATCTTAACTGTTTGTTTACATAGAGACAGTCAGTCAGTCAGTTGAATCGGTTTAAAAACTGATTTAAGTAAACTGTTGCAGACGTCTTTTACCTGTCTATTTACAGGTTTAAAACAAATAAGTTCCATTTCACTGGAAACTTTTCTGGCCAGTTTTATTTAAGAATGCTCGCAAACAAAGTTGTATGTGTTTGGCTATTTAGCTGGAGTGTGATTTTTAAATTGGTGTAGCTTTGCATTTTATACCAATTCTAATTTATACTGTATATTTCCCTGCCAAGAAACCTGCTTCCACTCTACAGATAGGCACACTAGATTCTTTTATTCCCTGCTGTAATGTGAATGAAGTAAAATTATGCTGGAGATGTCCATGTTAGGGTAATTAAGCTTGATTACAGATTTCCTTTTTAAAACTTTAAAAAAAAAAAAGTCTTAAATCAAAAAACACAGAATACAACCTTTGGCTACTACTTGAAATTTTCATGGTTTGATGAAAAATGGTGCGGGGGGGAAGCATTAAAAAAAAATATCCCATTGGCTGTCTTCCACCAACATTGTGGGAGTTTTTTTAAGCTTCCTCTTGTAAGAAATTTTAAACAGTTACTGATTTGTACGTCTTTCTTCTTTCATCAATTACAGTGATACTGGCTGTTGTCAAATGGAAGGTAAACTAGCATCAGCTGGTTTTTGTATGTAAAGTTAGCGTTTGTCAAGAACTCTCGGGAATATTGCAGTAGACAGAAAACACATGCATATGGTGATGAAGCTCCAACGTTTGGCAGTTATAGCAGGATATATTCACTGTCTAGGAGTACCTGCGATGATTCTCCCCAGGAAAGATGGATGGTGTCTGTAGGAAAAATCCCCCTGACTGTAATGAGGAGAAAAAGCAGAGAGTAAGAGCGTAACATAGACAGGAATAAGTCTGAGTGGTGGTCGGTCTCCTGAGAAATACCAGGGGCCCCCACTTTGTTCAGTGCCTTCTCCCTGCTCTGGTGTGTTCCTTGGATACTGGGCAGCTGAACTGATCCTTCTTTGTGGCAGTCGAGCTCAGAGCGGCTTTTTGGGGCTGAAGCCAGTATTCCTGCGTTTAAAATGAGTACTGAGACAAGAATGCTGCTAACCGCTCCAAGTGTCCTCTAGTGTATCAACAAACAGATGAATAGCCTTTTGGAGCCGCTGGGCTTACTCTCTCAGCAGCAGCAGTACATTATCAGAATGCTTATGTTTGCAATTACGTATCATGAAAAATCTCAGGTATTTTTTGTGATATTGTGGGCCCTATTCTAGTGGGGTTAAAGGAAGGTAACATTTTTCTGACTTCTAATTGTAGAAAACCTTAAGCTTCCTTTTTTTGCTGCACAGAAAAGTCTGTCTGGTCTCTTGACCTGTAGCTTACTTGTTCTTTGCTAAGCGCAGGCTTACTAATTATGCTTAGTTGTCTTGTTTGCTAGTCAACACCTGCAATAACAGTGGTTTAACGTTTGTTCCACTGTACCCCATTCAACACACCAGAACTGCAGCGCTCAGATGATCTCTGCTAGAACCATCTCATATTTAAACTATATTACTATCATAATTTCACTATTTGACATAAAACCATATTTGTATATTTGCACAAGAGTAATGCATACACTGTAATGTGCATTTGATGAGCCAAGGTAAATTGGGTGTTACAGCAGGGAATGTATCCATTGTAATCAGAAGAAAAGGGCGCGGGGATTTACTCCTGGTTAAACACACCATCTCTGCTGTATGCTTCTCTCTGGCTGAGAGGAGACATTCATAACTGCCAAATAAATTCAGTAATCAATGGTAGAGTTTAAATTGGGTTGCTGTAGATGATACTCCAGAGCTACTGCATGGAAAATACAATAAATCTTCCAGACCTTATCTGCAAGAGAAATTTACCGCAGGAAGAAATATTTGGTGTCCTATGCGTGACTGTAGGGCGCAGAAACACTCTGTTGTGCCTGATGGCTTAATCTTGTCTTCAGCATGGCTAAATATTACTATCTTAAACTAAGGATTTGCAGCTTATTTAAGTTGTAGAACCAATATAGTTGAATGGGTGAGAATATCATGTTGCTCCTTGAATGCCTTGCTGGCTTCTTGTGGTATTGCTACTATTAAGAAACCTGAGGCAGTATCTGTGCAGTTGGTATTTAGAAGCAATACTAAAAACGTTTTGGAATACCAGTAATATTGTTAATTGCTGTGATTCTATCCCAGTACATATGCTGCAGGGATTTGATATGATGGATATAAGCATAACCAATTTACTTAGAAATAGCTGCTTGTAATTATGACGGTGACTGTACGTGGTTTCTAGCAGCTGGACATCAGTTTGTCCATTGGAACCAGGGTTAGCCTGCAGTAACATGCGGGTGAGAGTTGCCCTTCTGCTGTCCTGAAGACAGGGCTTTGATTCTTGTTTAGACAAGTAAACCTCTGTAAACAGAGTACAGCTCAAGTTGTTTTTGTCTAATGAAAAGAGCAGGCTATATAAAACAGTTGATGACCTCGATGGGCCACGTTTGTTTTCCAGAATATTTGGAGATGTGTGACAACATGCGCATCTGTAACAGGAGCTGTGTTGTTTTTCCCAAAGTCGTTATCTTGGAGTTGGCATTACCAGCAGCTTGTACCTGCTCTTCTAACTAGGACAGCAGTGGCATTTCTGCAATCTAGCATCTTGTGCTTTTTGTAATAGATTCATTTCATACTCCTGCTTTCCCAGCTGTGGCACCATTTTCTTTGCTGAATGCATTAACCCGTTTCTTTCTGTCACATTAATTGTGACGAGAAATTACAAAACTTATTAGTGTTTTATTAATTTGCTGCAGTTAAAAAAAAATATTTAGGAGCCTATATCTACTAAATAAGGGAGTGATACCATATTTTTCCTTGGCTCACAGGTGATAGGTTAATCTTACAACTAGATGGCTAGAATTTACATGAGATTCAGTTAGAAAGATTTTGAAATCGTGGTGGGTGAGCATGTATTGTATATTTTGGTTGCAACGTACTTCTTCCCTTATACCTATCTGAATAATATATGGTTTTAATTGTCATTTTTAACTATGTGTAAAGGTTACTGTGCAAAACCTCAAGTGAAAGCTTAATAAAAATAATCTCAAAAAGTAATTTACTGACTCCAATACTGTTCATTAAAAATAGACAAAGTAGTTCAGAATCATTTTAAGAAACAGAGGCAGCTTTTGAAAGATTCTCACTTGTGGAACGCTGCAGTGTTGTCGTATATTGATACATATTTGTCTCTCTTATTTTTGGTAGAAAATGATGCACCCTGTTGCCAGCAGTAATACAGCTTTCTGTGGGACCGGCAAGAGTTCTTGCCTTAACGAAGACAATGTGAGATCTGCCGATCAGTTTGACTTGTATGCCACGCAGCAAAGTAAATACAGCCACGCAGTCAGCCACAAACCAATTGCATGCCAGAGACAAGATGCATTGAACGAAACGCACTTGCAGACCACAAGTGGCAGGAATATAGAGACAAAAGACGAACTAAAGAAAAAGAAAAACCTCAACCGATCTGGTAAACGTGGAAGGCCATCAGGGACCACAAAATCAGCAGGGTACCGAACAAGCACAGGTCGACCCCTGGGGACCACCAAAGCAGCTGGATTTAAGACAAGTCCAGGCAGACCCTTGGGTACAACTAAAGCAGCAGGATACAAAGTCAGCCCAGGCAGACCTCCAGGTAGCATTAAAGCTCTATCACGGCTTGCAAATCTAAGTTATACTTGTGGCAGTGCAGCTTTTCCCTACCCTATGGTGCATAACAGAGGAGTACATGCTGCTGGTGAAACTAGCAGCAAAATGAAACAGCCTAATGAATGAAAGGAGGGAATCAGTAACTCCTTACTAATCCGCTTTACTCTGAATTTTGGCATGTTTTCGTGCATTTTGTTGTAGTGTTTGCCTAAG
Organism: Sagittarius serpentarius; assembly: GCA_034782735.1. Taxonomy (NCBI): domain Eukaryota; kingdom Metazoa; phylum Chordata; class Aves; order Accipitriformes; family Sagittariidae; genus Sagittarius; species Sagittarius serpentarius. The sequence goes on along the minus strand of JAVKLA010000042.1, from coordinate 18,235,320 downwards.
TCTGAGTTTCTAGATTTTATTTTTATTCAGATAATGCCATAGCCTATGGGTGCAATTCAGTAACTTTTCAATGTTGAGAAGGCACTGGTTTTAAGGGGGTTTTTTGTTGGTTTTAAATGATAATTTATAAGAAAGTCTGAAGTAATGCATTATGCCTTGGTGTCGTTACTTAAGTAATGTCCATGTTGCTAGTTTTACTTTCCATTTCTAGTAAATCTAGTTGTGTGGTTATGCATTAAATAATTGAAATAAGGAGGACAGAATTAGCTGGCTGTTGCTTCATGGTGTGGCCTATCCCACAGTAAGGAACTTAGCCAGATGAGTTCTTACTTGATAAGAAAAACTGATAAAGCAAGCAGCAAGCTACATTTTCCACTTCTGCAGGAGCTTCTACAGACCTCAAATAGATACTTTAAAACTTAACAAACAATAAAACCCAGGCTTCTTTTATAGTGCTGATTTCAGGTGGCTTTTGTTTCTGGAGCTGTAGCAGTAAGTCAATTTCAACTGATGCTCAAAAAATATTTTTGAAAACTGAGCATTTGTACAGTGTGTTAGGGCTTCACAGCGCCTTATTAATATGAGCTAATCTGCCTTTAGGTGATAGCTGTTCTTTTAGTTACACTGTTACAGGATTCTGCTGTGTAATTTTGAAATGCCTAATAGTACGTATACCAAACCACAAATAATTCTTTGAAATTTGAAGTATTTTATAGGAAACTAAGAACTGTTCATTCTAGTTATGCACTTGGTTAATATTGAACAGTATGTTCTTAAATCTGTAAATAGCTATTTACACTGGGTTTTGCCTTTAAAATCTGTGCTTAGGTGGCGACAGTTTAATAGCTTTTAAAGTATTAATCTAGAATGTTTACAAATTAAACTTTTTAAATAGACACTGTTGCTAAGTTTTCAGACTTAGTTTTGCCAGATATTCCTGGAAATACAGTTATTTCGTTGTTTGACACTTATACTATATTTAAGTTATGGAAGCTTATATATCTACCAAAGGACGCCATTTTCATGATTTATAAAAGCAAACTGTATAGCTGATGCAAACAGGATGCAGTTTACTGCACTGCTAGACCCCAGATATGAAGTAATTCATCTATGCATGCAAGCTGAAAAAAAAAAGTTGTTGGTTAACTATAAATACCTTTCTTGACTCAAACTAAAACCTTCCCTCCTTCCAAAAGAAATGTTCCATTTTTCAGCTGGGTGTGTTTAATTTTTTTTTAAGTGTGAGAGAGTGTGTGAGTGTGTGTGTAAAATACTTTAATCTAGACTTCAAAAAAATCAGTCCTCAATGTTGCATATTGTTCTAAATTTATTTTACTGGATTAAAGCTTTCTTCTTTTTTTCATCTGGAAGAAAGTTTACATTTAAGTTGTTTCACATATAATATGACATTATGATAAATTTGTAGCTTCCAGTATCTGGGGAGGGGGAATATATAGAGTTTGCAGATTTGGGGGCATAAAAATTTGGGTTAATTGAGCCTGTGCTGAATGAGTAATGATGCTGATAATTTTTGTTAACATAAATGCTATTCTGGCCTGCTGTCATTTTGATGAGAACTCTTGATTTCAGTGATGACAACTTAAGAAACAGATGTCATGTTTCATACCTTTTTTATCAGGAAAAAAGCAGCAAGCCTTCAGGTGTTCCAGTGATGCCTAACACATATTGAGCTGGACTTTATGCTGTACTTTACAATAGGTGTGTTGCATTGTTTTGGGGGAACTGTGTATGCACTGGCAACTAAGACAATGAACCTCAACTATACTGGATGGCTCCTTAGTTGATAGATGGACTAATGGCAGCTAAACTGCTACTAAAAAATAGTTTCTTCGTGCTGAAGCTATGAAATCCAGTCATACGTTCTGTTCCTCAACAAACTCCAAGTCTGAAATTTAGCAGTCTTTCTCAGAACGCTGTAACTTCTGACACATGCAAAATGCTTATGTAAGTTAATTCACCCTCAGGATCTGTGTTGTATTGGCCGTTTTTAATCAGATGATTTTTCAACAAAAGACTGCTTTAAGTTCTTTCCTGAACTCAGCTGGGAAAGCAGTCCTCTTCAGCTGAATGTAATAACTGCAGGAGTGTCACACCTCGCTGGCAAGGAACGTGTTGCATGTCACCGCTGTACCTTGGAGAAACTCCACTTCTTACCTCCTCCTGTTTATCCTGTTTGCTCCTGTTCCGTTCCTCACTTGTGCATCTACTCAATGGTGCTGTGCTGTGTGTCAGGAGATAATGCAGATGTATTGCTGTTCTGCTAGTATAATGAATTTTGTATTCAAGTATGCTGATGAAATAATGAAATCATCTAAGCAATTTCTGTTCATTACAGTGTTTATTAATTATATCAGATGGAATATAATCCCAGTAAAAAAACAATTAATGTTGTCAATTGTGAAATGATGAGCATAAAGTAGAAGAGTGTTCAGAGAGTCTGTAATGGGCTGCTTGGCACTCTAGGTTTAGCAAGGAGACCAGAAGTGCACTGCTGGGCATTTCCTAGTTCTGGTTTATTTTATATCTGACTATAGTTTACTGGTGCCATGCAGTGAGGGGAAGAAAAAAGAAGTTAAGACATTCAAAGTGAACCAGAAATGGAATTTTCAAGTATTTCTGCTTTTCCTATGTATAATCTGCAGAATACATTGTGGTTTTTTTCAACACTTTTCTTTCCATGAGAAACACTGAAACAGCATGTTAATGCCTAAACTTTATTAGTACCAGTGGGAAAACTGGCCTTTTCCCCCCATAGTATGAAAATGTTACTTGTAAGGTAAATTGCTTATTTTATATTATATATCATAATTCAGCTATTCATAAGCTAGGATCACTGTTGTGTGTTAACACTGTTCAGAAGATCTATGTCAAGTTTGTTTTTTAATAATTTCTTTTAATTATCAAGTTTCTAACGTCTTATTTATACACAAATGAAATATATTAGCTTGCTATTATTCCTTAATGATACTATACAAGTTCACTGTTTAATATACATATAGTAACTACTATTCAGTTTCTGATTAAATTTACTTAAACTTTAAAACCAAATAATTTTGCTACTATAAAGTCTTGCACTGGACATATTCAAGATGCTAGCATCGTATTTTGGCAGAAAAAAATGAGATACCATCAGAAGTGGCTGACTTTGATATCAAATACAGTATTTTTAAAATCAGCAGTTAGCTTTGTCATTAAAGCAATGTTCTTTATGTCTTGATTTAGTTTAAACTAATCAAAATAATTATGTATCGAGAGCCATTAAAGATCTCTGTTCTGAATGAATATATTTTCATTTTGTCTGAAAGATCTTAGAGTTCAGTCAGGACAAAACCAAGCCTTGTCAGTGAAAAGTGATGTGTCTGTGAAAAGAATTACTTGGAACTACAATACACAAAGTAATTCAGATGAGAATTTAAATCCCTCCCCCATTTTTGAAGAGCTTTAAAAGGCAGAGCAATGTGAAGTCATTTGTCCGATGGTTTCATCAGCTGTGACTCTGCTGTTCTTTGTTATATGTATAATAATGTTTCACGCTATCCTTAGAGTTGACAGTTAAAACAGTTGGTAACAGTCATAAATGCTTTCAACTGCAGACTTCATTTCTGACCATGAAAGAAGTTTATTCTCTATTTTAATGCATATATTTTAACACTGCTTAAATATATTTATGACTTCAGTAGAGACTAGACCTTTCTCCTTGTGATTTTTCTTTTTTTCCAAACAGAAAAATCTGTATTCTGAAATTTGAACCACTTCCTGATACTTTAATCTCTCATCATTTGCTTTTCCACAGGTTTACTTTGGGGGAAACAGTAATCTGTTAAATAACTAGTATCAGCACCCCGTCCTCTGCTGTAAAAAGCCTGATTAGATACTGTGTATGTTTTTATGTCCATGAACTTCAGCTACTCGTGTGCAATTATGTGTATGGGAATGGAGTAGTGTTCATGACCTGTATTTACATCATCATATGGATGTATATTTATTAATAAAGTTAATACTTTAAAACCTAACATTTTTTTCTCTGGGCTTTTTTTAATAGCTTTTAAATTCTGGCTGAAGATGCCTATTGACAGCATTACAGACCAACAGGTAAATGGAAATGCTGTTTGTTCTCCTGACATTTCAGTTAAGTGACTCAAACTGGCACTGACATGTTTTGGTACACCTTGTACAGATTTCACTTAAAATCTGGCGGCTTGTTGTGTTTGCCCCTTGCCTTGCTGAAGTGTAATTGAATCTGACTGCAGTAGACGGGGTGTGTTCACGCCTGCGTGGACTTCAAAATGCACACAGGATTTCTAAAAGCTGGGAGGCCACTGTGTTGTGTGATTTTTAAATTGAATAAATAAGCCCACTCTTTTCAGTGTACTTCGCTTTCTGAATTTCAGCGCAAGATGTGTATTGCTTGTTACAGGCAAGTCCCATGTATTTGAATTAAGGCAAAAAGCCTGTATGAATTGCAAGGTATCAGAAAATAGAGGAATGTTGCTTATTTTTTAATAAATTGAAAATGATGATACAGTAACTTAATTGTTCTTACCCTTTCACTCAAATACGAGAAGAGAGCGGAAAGGATTTATAGCTATGTATGTATAAATAGTAAGCTGCTAACTTTTTTTCCTCTGTTGCACATGCAAATCAATTTGAGAGTACTTGTAAGCTAAACTTTTCAGGGAATGGTGCTCATTATTCATTATTCTGTGATGAGTAAGATGTATTTATCCCTGTATTCTAGCAATATTCCAGTTTCTCTTTGTTGGTAAGATGTGCTCTGCATACCACCCAACCTCTCTCTTTCCCGCCCCTCCCCCCCCCCCCCTTTACTGAAGTTTTTCAGTAACTTTGGGGGAAGGTGGGCAGTCCTACCTACCAGAAGCTGCAATCTAGACTGCTGGATCTGTGTCCTTCCTTTGCTCTCCAGCACCCTCTGTTTTCTGTTCCATGTACTTTCAAAGGCCCTGAATACATCTAGGGTTCCAACGTTTTAAATGTCAGTTGCAGTTATTTTGCAGACTTTTTAAGTTGCTTTTACCTGAAAAAGACATCTGGGTTTTCTGTTTGGTTTATTTTTTTTTTTTTTTTTGGCAATTCTAAATATTTGGCTTTCATGGTGAGTGGATATGTTCAGAACAGTTTGACTACAGTCTGCTACGTCCTGGTCTAAAAATCAGTTCCGGGATGTGATTCCCTGAGCAAAATGGATTATTTTCTTGGTTGTAATGAAACCTTAAGTGTTAGATATTAAGTCAGTCATAAATTATATCATACAAGAATACAGGCTTTTCAGCTGTGTTGGGAGCTGCTTGACTGCTTCCATGGCTGCTGTGTTCTCTGCCATGTAATGAACTGAACGATAAAAGTTGCAACGCAATCTGTTGGCTCAGTACACAGCTGGTGTGCGAGGCCAGGTGCTGTTTCTGATGACAGGACCAGTTTATGATTTATTCATGCTGACAGACTAGCAGTGTTGGGGTGGCAGCTATGTGAGCTGGACATCTTGAAGGAGCCTTTAAGATGGTCATATCTTTTAATAATTTCATTTATGTGTGTGGTAAGACACCAAGGCTTGCTTTGGGGCTGGACTGGGATTTTTAGGCTTTTGTACCTCCTTGGCGTGATCTCTTAAATTAGCACAAATAGTACAGTGTGAATTAGTGATACCTTACCTATTAAATATGCTAGCTCAACAGAGTCTGGTTTTGGACCAAGACAAATGAAGATGGTTCTTGACAGTTAATCATTTAAAGCTGTAGTGCCTCAAGTAAAGGACTGACTCACTGCCTTGCATTGCATGCTATTTTTATCAGGGTTCTGCCTGTGGCTCTGTGTTTATTGTTTAACATTTAAGAGAGGTGTGGCCTGACCATACAGAATTGGCAGCCCAAAAGCTACCGCGTTCTGGAGCTGGCTCTCGCCCAGGTTCCCTGCCTGGCCTAAGGATGACAATGCCTTCTTTTTCCCATTGGTAAAAACGTGGCAAAAATACCTGCTTATCTTGCAGGGTTGCTGGAAGGAATCATTAGTTAACAATTTTTAACTACTTTGAAGCTGAAAAATGTGGAATTCTTAAGTGTTGTTTAAATTATCTGAGGCAGATAAATCTTCCTGCCTTTCATGTTGTTGTTTTCATACCACAAAAGCTTGTTCTAATCAGTGAAAAAATATCACAATTAGTGCAAGTTTGATTACTTAGAGTAGGCCTTTGAGATATGCATAATACTAAAATGTGTATTAACTGCTTCAAGTGGTCGTATTTTTGAATAAAAATAAACAATTGCAGCCACATTGAGAAAACAAAGATTACAAAGTCACACATCCCAAATTTAGGTGTAGGTTGAAGTTGCTTGTGCAACCTCAGCCTGTGCTCCTCACTTGAATGCTTGTCATGTTTTCTTCTGCCTCCTCTTTGCACTATTGAACACACAGAATGTCGTAGCTGTGTGGATGTCAGGATGATTATACGTAGGTGGAAACCTGGGACTTGGTGAACGTCCTGGTGCTGCCTCTTTGTCCCAGTCCGTATCATCTTTTGCTCCTTCTCTTGCCATGTTGCCCATGAAGGAGCTTGCCCAGTGTGACTGAAATCTGGGGAGGGGAGAAATCCAGCTGCAGAAATCTATGATGCACAAATGACCACCAAGTTTTGGTGTTTATTCATGGGTGCAGCAAAAGACTCCTATTTTGCAGATCCTCCTCTTTGTTAAATTTCAGATCATTCCCTAGCAAACAGAGCTTTTCTAATGTGTCCATGATTTTTGAATAGATGCAAAACAATGTGGGTTTTTTTTACTAGACTTTTTCCTGAGAACAGACATTTGCCATTAAAAATCAGAAAAATGTTAAGCCACTGAAAACAGTTTTGCAACAAAACTGGCAGGCATTGTAAGACATGTGCCTTCTCTGTAATACGTAAGCACTGGGATAGTACGTTCGTTGTGAGTTAGGTATGATAAAGCCTAACCATTTATAATTCTTGGGAGTTCATTTGTGTTCCATTAATAGATTACTTATAGTCACCATAAAAAATACAATTTTGCACAAATCTTTTGATTTGTGTTGTGGTAGGAAGGATATTACTCTAGGAATAAACCCACAGAAGTGTTAGACGGAGGTATGCTGCCAGAAAGCTATCTGTTATTTTAAAGGTTTGGAATATCATCCATCACCTGTGTTTGAGATCTGACACCATCCAGAGCTGCGGCAGGGGAGACGCTAGACCCTGATGGCACAGAGCTGAGAGCTAGGAACCACGTGCAGTCCTTGGCCAGGAGAAGGAAAATTATTTTCAAGTTGAAATGCTCTTTTCTCCGAACCCAAAGATGAGGACAGCTGGGAATGGGGCAGCTTTTTCCTGACTCGTCCACATCAGCTTGGATTCCTTACATGCTTTTGCTTTCGAGCTTGCTTGCTTGGTCTCTATCAGCTGATCTAATTAAATACTTTCCCTCTATGTGCAAACCTCATGTTTTCTATCTTTAGGCTATTATGTCCTCAATATTAGTGCTTATGCAAATTGACTTTGAAAAAATTTCAAGCAAGAAAATGTGCATTATAAGAAAGGACAGAGCTGGAGAAGCGTCCCCTAGTAAAATCAAAAGACAAAAATCCCATTTCTGTAATAAAGCTGACACCCATCTTCATTTATATGCATGTACAGTGTTTTCTTTGCTTTTTTCCAGCATGTGTCTATGGTTCATACTCTCCTAGGTCATAATTCTCACTCACTTGACAGATGCAGTTTTGGCAAACTTTCATTGTGTAGTGCTGGCAGTTTTGAAGAAACGCACTAAAAAAGCGGGTATCAGCACTTGAAGTACTATGTTCATTTTCAAAATGCCCCAGACAGTCCTGAAGCTTCACTATTAAACTGAAAGCAAGTAAGAACGAACCCTGTGAGAGGAGGAATATTATCTCCTAAAAAGAAATACCAGAATATTTATCCCGCCTTTCAACTTGGGAGCTTTGGTTGATACACTGATGAACAAGAGCTCATCTTTTCTTTTTAGCTTTAAAAAATACACCTTTGGTTCACAAGCTTTTGGCCTTACTCCAGCCTGGCTGTATGTAAAAGTTCAGTTTTCATGTGAAAACATCCCAAACTGAATCTGTGCTTCTCTGTCGTGGCTGGAAGTAGGCAAATCCTTTGGCAGGCAGATGCGGCTGTTAGAAGTCCTGGCTGGTCACAGCAGGCCCTTAGGGCTGAGATACCGGGTTATAACAAAACGTGCTTTGGAATGAATTACAGGGTGCGTTTGTGTGCTTTCTCAATTACCCTTCAGTCATAACATCCTGTCAAGTCCTTGGGATGACATTTCCCTTGTTGCAACCATTTTTGACCTGAACTAATTTAAAGCAAGAGTGAAACGCCTGCTGACCTCCAGCAGCGTTAGCAGACTGAAACTTAGCCCATGCAGCGTGTCCTGTTACACCGTGTCATACAGTCGATGGTGGACTTAGCCCTGGGCTGCGAAAAAGGCATGAAGGAACCCCTGTCAGTGCCGTGCAGGGGGGTTCAGCTGGGCTGACGAGGAAATGTGGTTAAAACCAAACTGAGTTTATTGTATTTAATACTGGCAGGGACTGGGACCTGGTCTTACTTTAATTTACCAAGAGCAGGTTTGACAGAGTTTATTGCAATTCTCTGCTTGTAACTTGTAGCTGCTGCAGTTTAGTTCCCTGTTATCACACTGTCTCCTTCCTGACCTTCCCGAAAACCTCCTTTTGAACAATTAAAATTACCCTGCAAAGGTGAAGCGCATTTGTAATTCAGGATTACTTAAGAGCAAGCTGGCATGAGATGGCTCAGTAGAAAGACACCTTAGTGTCAGCCCTTTATTGTACCTCATACTCTATTTCAGTGCCGTCATTGCGTTCTCCTCAGTTGAGCTGACAAACACTAAATGGAGAGTTCAAAGCGAGATTGTGGTGTGCACTTTGTTAGACGGTGCACAAGATCCCCTCTCCCATATACACTAAAATTTCTTTCTAGGGCAGTAAGCAAGAGTTTGAATGGATCTGCTCGCAATTCAGGGCCTCACACTGGGCCTCCTGTTTTATTATTAAAAAATTAAAATCCAACAGCCTGGTACTCTTGCCTGCAAGTTCAAACAATTCTTGCATGTATTCCATTGAATTTCAGCAGCAGCTGGGGGAGGGCAGGCAGCTTGTCAACATTATGTTTCCTTTTAATTCCCCTCAATCTGTTTCCTTGTCTTGCACTGCTCTCTGAGCCCTAGCAGGTTTCTGTCCTCTCATGTGAAGATCTTCTGGAGCTCGCAGACCAACGCGGCTGTGGCGATCGTGTCCCCGCCGCTGTGGCCTGCGCCTCCCGCCCGTGGCCTCCCGCCACGCAAGTACAAAGACGGCGAGCGGAGGGAGGAGGAAGAATGCACGCTGGGCGCAGCTCGCCCTCCCGACAGCAAACGCTCAGAGCCGGTCCCTGGGTGGAACCGCTGCCCCAGCCCCGCCGCCGCTACAGGTACCGGTACCGCGGCCGCCGCTGCCCGCCCCTAGCCAAGACAAGATGGCGGCACGCCGCCCTCGCGGCCCTACGTACTCACGCACGGCGTTAGCGCGCCGGAAGCGGAAGTGGGCCAGGGTTCCGGCGGAAGTGGCCGTTGTCCGGGGAGACGCAGCGCTGCGGAGGCGGCAGGGGCCAAGCCAAGGATGTGGCAGCAGCAGCAGCGGCGGCGGCTGTTGCTGCTGCTGCTGGCCTGGCTCGGTAGGGCCCTTCCTGCAGGTGAGGCCGGTGGGCTTCGGCGCTGGCAGCCGCGGTGGGCTCTGAGGGCCGCGCGGCGTTGCGGGGCCTCCCCGGGGCGGGCGGTGCGCGGGGAGGCGGCGGAGCTCGGCCCGCAGCGCGGAGCTGACATCTCCTTCCCGGCGCAGGGGCGGTGACGGAGCAGAGCGCCGGCGGGCAGCCCCGCTCCCCTGGGGGCGGCTCCGCGCAGGCCGGCGGCGAGCCGGTGCGGTACAGGACTGCGGAGATGGCGGACGCGATGCTGGACAGCGGACTCCCCGCGCAGCAGGCCGTGGTGCTCTCGGTGGTGCCGGGGGAGGCGAGGGGCGGCCAGACGTCCGCCGTCGCCGAGGGGGCTTGCGATGCGGCGGCCGGAGGCGATGCGTGCAGCGCGGGGAGTAGCTCGGCGGCTGCCTTCGGGCAGGCGGGTGGGCAGAGTCGGGAGCAGGCCGTGCTGGAGACAGTGCTGCCCGCACCCGCTGAGGAGTCGAATAGCACCGACAGCGCCAAAGCTCCCAAAGTGAACTGCGAGGAGAGAAACACTACGGGCATCGACCGCTTCACGCTGCAGATCCTCAATGTGTCTCAGGTAAGTGGATCGCTCGGTTGACTGCTTGGTGTTATTTTGAAGATGTAAGGATGGTGGAAGATGCCCCAGCAGCACCACGTGCGTGTTTCTGTCAGTGTTTGATGTAGTGAATGTCCCTGCGTAACATCCTCTGTGCTGTCGAAAAGAGGAAATGTCTGGGCAAGGCGGCTTTTCGTGTCATTCTGAGCAAAAGACAATGGAGATACAGCTCAGTCCACATGCCTGTGTCTCTATTCTGTGTGCCTGCAGTGAACGATCCGCTGTCGTGCTGCGTGGATTAGTGTCTCTCTCTGAAATTGTTAATGGCACTTATTGCCAGCGCCTGTTTCTAGCTTGTTTCTTTTAATGGTTACGTATATATTTTTTTAAGTAATAAACTTTTAAAACAACCTTTAAAAAAGGTTAAATACAATTCTTCATCTGTTTTAAACAGGTTAAACAAATGTGCAGCTACTTGATAAATATTGTCGAGTATCTAATCGATTGCTGAATGACGCATTCCTACGTGGAATTTAACTCTGTTAAATATGTAATTGTCCATGGTTGTTTTTCTTCTGCTTTCTCTAAGGATCTGATGGAGTTCTTAAACCCAAACAGCAGTGACTGTACGTTAGTCTTGTTCTATACGCCATGGTGCCGCTTTTCTGCCAGTCTGGCACCTCATTTTAATTCTTTACCTCGAGCATTTCCAACTCTTCGCTTCCTGGCACTGGATGCGTCTCAGCACAGCAGGTAACTTATGCTTCCTCTGCTCAAGCATCAGTTTATTTCCATTAGCAAGCTTTGTGTTTTTAAAAAGGAAGTGGTTTTTTTTTTTCTTGTAAAGCGACAATTTAATTTAGTAAAACTGACACTTCCCGTATTGTGACTATCTTTGGTTCTTCCTCCAGTGAATTTCTTTTCCCTCATGCTTTGTATTTGCTTTATGTCCACCAGTTTATCAACTAGATTTGGAACTGTGGCTGTACCCAATATCCTCCTTTTCCAAGGTGCTAAACCTATGGCTAGATTTAATCACACAGACAGAACTCTGGAAACACTGAAAGACTTCATTTTTAATCAAACAGGTATGTAAATCAGCCCTGATACATCAGTAGGAAGAACAGGCTGGCTTTTAGCTCCAAACTGGGCTTTCCTCTCCCTGCTGTTTGTTCTTTAAAATTAATTTCATGAAGACCCTGAGAAGACCCGGCAGAGGTTTATCTAATCAGTTGCTGTAGTGAGCTGGATTTCAGGGTGTGCTGAAAGCAGAAACTCAACTCACTGGGCTGCTGTCACAGAGTAGGGGGGAAACAGTGGGGTTTAACTAGAGAGGGTGCTAGAAGGATTGAGTGCATCCTCCTGCCCAAATATTTAATTTGGGAGTAAAGGCAGATGAACCTTGGGATCATTACCAGTGCCATGTAAGGCTGACAGTGGTTGGGGGATAAGATGGTTTCAGTTCTTGTGCTGGAGGAAACAAAAAGATTCCGGTTCCCACGATCTGGCTGTCCACGTTGTGAGCTCAGCACCAGCTAGCTCTCAGGTCCTTCTGTGCTTCTGTAAACAAAAACAAAACAAAAAACTTATATAGGCCTATGAGGGCCTTCATTAAGAGGCCAGAAATTGTTACATTTGCCAATACAGCAGAAATACTCAAAACAACACAAACAAAAAAAACCTCCACAAAAAAACCCCACAAACTTATACCAGGCTGCGCTGTGAAAGGACAGAACAAGCCTTCTCCTATTATGAAAATACACATAAAAATCAGTATTTTTTTTTTATGTAAGTAAACTGCTAGATATACGTTAACATACAACGACCATCTCGCCAAAATATTAAGTCTAACTGTAGATGCGCCTTAGGCTGAGGAGAGGAACAAAGCTCCAAATAGAACCAGCTTCTCTGTATTTAATGATTATTACTGGTGTTGATCAAGTGCTTGCTTTTTTAGGTATCGAAGCTAAAAGCAACGTGGCTGTGACCAAGGAAGACTGGGAAGGCCCCCTGCCTAGCGTTCTGACAAAAGGCATAGACTGGCTGCTTCTGTTTTCTTTGCTCTTCCTGGCTAGCTTTGTCATGTACGCTACCGTTCGCACGGAGAGCATTCGGTGGCTGATCCCGGGACAGGAGCACGAACACCAGGAATAATCTGAGATGCTGAAATAGGGACAGGATTTCCCGCTTATTGGTAAAGTGGGAATTGATATGGACTAAAGCGCGTGAGAATGAACTGTTGAATTTGTTGGTTGTAATTTGTAATCTCAACTAAAAATCTGTTTTATTTATCAACGACTGAATCTGTAAAGAGCAAATTTGTGGTGATTAATGTGGTAAGTAAACAACTATGGGAAAACATGAACTAAAAAAGTATTTATTAAGCTGCTCTGATTGGCTTATTTTTTCATGGAATCATGATATGGTTCTATTTTGCCCTTCCAAAGAGGTCCCTGAGCTTTGTAGATCAAATTAAGATTTTTACACCACACTGGCCTGTGTGTGTGGCACTGCCTGGCACAGGAGCAGAGTTGCTTCTGCTCTGGTGGAATCCGGGGATCTTCTTTTACAGACCCTACAGACGTATGAACTAAAGCTTCGATGCGGACAATGTGGTAAACACTATAGAATTAGGATGCCTTAGCCCACACAGATCATACTCAGTTTTTAGCTCGTGTATTCCCGAAATACCACGTTTTAAAGGAAAACGCTGGTGAATGGTGATGTTGCTAAATTAGTTTGGCTGTCAGTAAAATGAACTATGAAGAAGAAGATGTTTTAAAAGACAGTGTACTTCAAATGAGTTATTCCACTGTATACCAGCAATAACAATTCAAAAGCGTGTTACACAGCTCTTGACAGGGTGACTATCTCCCACTGTTGGTGCTGGGGTTAGATGCTGGTTTTCTTGCTCACTGTGCTCTATGAATTTTGACCTACTGGCAGTTCTTTACAAGATTTAAAGTAACTTCCAAAGCTCACCTCATTGTGTGCGTGCGCATACGCAACTTATTTACCGCGTTCCTGTAGAATTAAATTGCATTCGTTGGCCTTACTGTTTTTTAAATAAACCATGTTTTTTGTGTAACCTCTTAAGCCACTTCCTTACAGGACTAAAAACATGCAACTTCTGAAGTACGGCTCACCTGCTTAAATTAGCAAGGCCAGTCTTGAGATTTATTTAAATTTCTAGTAGCACGTTTGCTGGTTGCACAGTCTACAGCTGAGGCTCTGTAAAGAATTGATACAGTTTTTAGTTCTAATTAGTATGGAAGAGTTTGAATAAGGTATGGATCGGTATGTTGTGTGGTTTTTGGATTATTTGATTGCGTAGGATTTATACGTGGTGGAGGCTTGCCGTAGTACCCTGACAGGAAGCTTTAGAGTGCAAATTAAGCTACGAAGAAACAAAGACAGTGATGAGATTTATTGTTTGACACTGAGCTCGTATCCCTGCAACGCAGTTCTTCAGGTATTTTTTCTGGCGGTCCTATTCTTCCCCTTTGGAAACCGGAGGTCCTGTATTTCTGTGTATGAAAAGGAAACTGCACTGATAAAACTTTGGTATTACTGAAGATAAAGCTAGGACGTATTTTATTAATAAAGACTCAAGATTTTGAGCCATAAATTGGCGTGTTCTTGCCTCTACCATCCGGTCAGTTTGAGAGGCCCAGGGCTGGATTCTCCCCGGGAATTACCTCCATACCTCTAAAGAAACAGCGATGTCTGTAAAAACGGTGTCTCCTCTGCTCTGGAAAGTGGGGACTGCGGCGCTGCCCCGTGGAACCGAAAACGGAATGTCCTTGCGCCGGTTTAAACAGAAGCTACCCGCGGCCTGAGGAGCGCCGGGGGCTTCCGCCGGAGGGGGCGGCGGTGGCCGGCTTTGCGCAGAAGGCGGTTCAGCTCTCCCCCTTCCCCTCCGCGGTAGGTGTCGGTCCCGGCCGGTGGCTCCGTTACCGCTCCCGCCCGCCATTTCTCCCCGGCTCCAGGCTCCCTCCCTTTCCCCCTTCCGACCGCCGACCCCGCCGGGGGAAGCCGGGCGGCGGCTCCTCCCGCTGCCCGAGCGGCGGAGGCGGGGCCGGGGCCGGCGCGGAGCCATGCCAGGCGGCGGGGCCGGGCCGCGGCTGGCGCTG
>JAVKLA010000042.1:18166574-18220597 GCA_034782735.1 Sagittarius serpentarius | reverse complement strand
GAAGCTAATGAGTAGTTGCACGCGCAGGTTTAGACCCTCGCCTCTCAAGCATGAAATATTTTGTGCTAATTTTTTTGGATGCAATTAATGATTCTCTTCCCCCGAGCAGCTTCCAAACGAACGTTAGCGATTACCTAGCTGAAACCCGCCGTGTGATAGCGTGTCGTCCGCCTTGTCGCGGGGCAGGTGCCGTTACCTCGTGGGCCGAGTCAATATTCGCACGTCGGTGCCCACGCTGCGCTGGCCTCGCTGCGCGTCTCTGCCTTTCGGGGGGCAGGGGGGGGTCTGCGCCGTGCCCCATGGCGTGCTGCTGTGGGTGTGTGAATGTGAAAATGCAAACGGCGTCTCCCGCCTTCTCTTTTTCTCTTTTACAAGCTGGTCCCTGCTGCTTTCTGCTACGTTTCTGAACACAGTTGTGACGTGTTGGAGGGGCTAACTCGGGACGTGGCCTTCCAACCGATCCCTAAGCAAAATGCTGCCATCGGTGTGCTCCAGGGCCTGCATCAAACTCCGTCTCCCTATTTCTGTTCAAAACTGTATGATCTAATTTCAAACCACAGCATTGTCTCGTCAACGCCTGTGTGTCTAGGCAAGGCCTCAGGAAGGTAACTGCAATGTCCCTAAAACTAACAGAGGTCATCTCTGCTGCCAGCCAGAGGAGTGCACTTTGTGCTACCTCCTGGTCACAGCCCTGGACTTTGCTCTCTCAAAAAACCCACCCCCGTGAGTTTTTGTAAATTAGCCTACTGATTTAGTCTCGTGCCAGGTAAAATAATACATTTCAAGACAGCCGTTAGCTTTGGCAATTTTTGTATACGCTTGGAAAAAGAAGAATGTAAGAAATTCACGCCTGCAACTGCAGTAATAGCAACAACAAATCCGGTATTTGTATTCTTGCAAGTCCAAAGTTGTATTTGAAGTGTAAAGAGCCTAAATCAGTTCGGTTTGGGACCTGTGAAACCCCTCTCTTGGACTGGATGTATCCTGCTGAACACAGGCGGTGGCAGTGATGTTGTTAGATTGATTTATGAGGTTTGGGTTTTTTTGTCCCTTATTAGCGCTGAAAATGTTGCTCCTTGGCCATCCTGCATCTTAAAGCCTTGCTCTGGTCGCATTGATTGCGTTAATTCCAGCTCCGGTCGGGCTCACAGCCCCATCTGGTGGCACTGGGGCTCTGGCTGGTCTCTGGAGCAGGGCTGCCAGCGCAGACTGGCAAATCAAAGGCAGAAAATACCCTGAGCTGCTGAGCTGGCGGTGGGTACTCACAGACCTCCCATGCCTTAGTGAAGCTCTGGAGCAAAACTGCTTAGCCACTTTCTGGAATTTCTCGTAAAGCTGTGCCAGCTGCTAATGTAAAGACTAAAGCAATGTGAATTTTGCTTTACTGGGGAGAAAGGTTCTTCCCATGAAAGCATTGCGTTTATAATAGGAGTTTGAGACCCGTCTGTAAGAATATATCGTCTAAGTAATCACTCATGCCCTTAGTCTCTGCTTTTAGGAAAAATATCAAACCTCTTCCAAACGCCCCGTAGAACTTTCCTCCAGGTCTGGCTCTGGCCTCGTGCGTGGTTCACGCACTGATTCAGATATTTAAGCAGACAGTGTAATCTGTTACGTCTGTGCTCCCAGTGGCTTCAGAAGGACTCCCTTTGCTTCGAATAAGACATATTTAAACATAGGTGCTTTGCAGAACCTAGTGCTCGTACCAGTAGCTTCTAACTTCTCATAATTGTGTGTGTTGTCAGTTTTTGTTTCTTTTCATTGTTAGTTAAGAAGCTTTCTTGCTTGTAGAACTCCACAGTGTGTGCCATCTTTAAATCCATTCCTGCTTTCTTAGGAATAGCAACATACAAGTTGTGGAGAATACAATTTCCTATTTTGCTTCTGTCTTTTGAAATATATATTCCCCGGTATCCCTTTTCGCCTTATAATTGTGCATTTAGCATATAAAATAAATAATCTTTTATTTATATGACATGGTGGAATACTTGAAAATTAGTTCAGGTGTTACAGCATCTGGATAATTCAGGTGAAGAAGGGATGGGTGCAGGTATGCTGGTGTCCGTATTCATTCCTGTGAAAGAGCCTGTTGCTTTTCGCTAGTGTTTACAAAAGCATTTAGCTGAACTTTATTGACCAAACAGAAATGGTGTTTCTTGGCTGCTTTAAATTAAGCTGGTCTGTGAAATTATAAACAGTCAGAAACTGCACAGTGAATTTTCCACCTCTTTACCTGTCTACAGTACATAACCACAATTTCATCGTGTGGTTTTCTTATTGTTGTACAAAAGAGAACCTCAGCCTCACTCGTGTCGTGTTTTTATTTTTTTTCCTCAATAGTCTTCGCAGTCTCACTGGTTGACGACAGAGGAGAGGAACCAAGTTTTACTTGATCTCAAAGCTTCAGGCTGGTCTGAATTAGGCGAAAGAGATGCCATCTACAAGGAGTTCAATTTCAAAAATTTTAATCAGGTAATTATTGTTATATACCACTTTTAATATAAAGGAAATGTAATTGCGTTAATTTCCATACAGTCCTGATGGGAAAATATTTATATTCAGAAATTTGGGAGTATCCTTGTGGGGCCAAACCCTCTTGGGTTTGCCTGGACGGATTGCTCTCTGATTCTGATCTCATTAGGTGGAGTAAATTAATTCTGTTTTGTAGTTGTTAAGTAGATTCATTCTAATATTACAATTTCTTGATTATAATAATAGGGTTAAGCTCAGGGTCAGTACTGTGGGACTAGACAAATAATATTTGATCCTGGGGTTTTTTTTTCATTACTAGCACTCGTAAATGAATGCTGGAAATACATAACTGGTGGACAGTGGGGTTCATTTTTGCCAGGGAAAAACTTGAGAAAAGCAGGTAAATATAAGAACGGAAGCTTGTGGCAAATAAGGTGGGGAAAATATACTTTTCACCTTCTAAGCAGGAAGACAGAGTTCTAGTATATTCTTGAATGAATCGTAGTAGCTGATCTCGCAGTGTCTTCGGCACGGCAGGCTGCTGGTTAGACCTCGTTGGGTTTTTATTTGGAGTCAGGATCCTGAGCGATGTCTCAAACTCGCATGAATGTGTCTTGGACATCAGTTACAAACTTGTTTTAGAAATACTGAATTTATCTTGAGATCTGCGGTTAGCTACTTTCCCCTAGAAAATTGCCTTCTGAGGAATCATGACATTGCTTAGAAAAAAGTCACGTTCCAAGAGCATGCATTTCCCTTCTGTTTTGTTTCTGAAGGAGAGGCGAGCGCTTTCTCGGGTGGCTGAGGAAACCCAGGGTTTTGTTCAGGCGATGGCTCTGGCTGAGCAGGTTCTTCTCCTCGCTGCGGGAGGGATGCAGTGAGCTCCAGGCTTCGGGAGGCTGTGGGTTTGTTGGTGTGTGCAGGGACCAGGAGCCATGCTGTGAGCTGTTTACTTACATGGCTATGCCTAAACCCAGACCAAGAATTTTGAGAACATCACAGCGAGCTAGATAAACAACAACTTGTAACGCTGGCTCTTTTTTTGCTGTTTCGGACAGTAGTTGTCATAGTAAGGAGAGCCCAGGCAGCAGAGGGAAGGTGGGTGAGGTGCTCCCAGCCCCTCTGAGCTGGGCAACAGCAAAAGAGAAAACAACTGCAGAAAAATCCAGCTCACGAGCAGGACGGTGCTGGTCCAGGGAGCACGTCCGGAGCCCTGAGTACATTTTTTTCCTGGATTGCACTTCAAACCTGAACGTTAATACAGAACAAATAGAACCATATCAGATAATTCAGAGGGCAAGAAAGGAGGGAAGCCCATGAGAGGGAGCTCACATGAACACTTGGTGAGATGTGCAGGCAGCTCGGATCTGGAGCAACCAGGAGAGACCAGCACGTTTCACACCGATGAGATCGAAGTAACCCCTGGAAGCGTTGAGATTTTCCGCCTTTGTGCTTCGAATATTCATGAAACGGCATCTCTGCCAGGGCATGGTCAAAGTCTTTGTTGGTTCAGCACAACTAGAAATGACTTTTTTCCCCCCAGAGTTAATTAAAAAGTGGTTTTGCACACTGTAAATAAATAAGTCACTTTGATCAGATGGACTTAGGCAGTGTGCCAACAGACAGGGTAAGAGACAAGTCAGTGTGCTGCATCAGCAGATGTCTAGAAAACCATTGCTTTGGCAAAAATTTAGAAAGTTGTGGGTTTTTTGACTATGTAGATTTATCTTACAACGTAGGTAGATATCCATATGTTGTCTTAATTTGAAAATTGATGAAGCACATGCCAGTATAGGAAGTTGAGTATGTTTAAATGTGCTCATTAGTAAATGGTGAAGTATACATTTATACTTCTGGTACATGTCATCTTAGAAGGCGTACTCAAAAAAAATTGCCACTTGAATTGTTTGGGAGATACTGGTACAGCCTCTTGCATTCTTGGTTGCCCTTCATGCATGTCAAGTAAGGCAGAAACGAGAGCAGAGGCTGGGAATTGCCTTCAGAAGGGAACTTTCTGTGCCCAGCCAGGAGAACGAGCTGGGCGGGTGGGTCCTCTGTGCAGCTCTGGTTGGATCAAGGTTATATGCGAATATCTGAAGGCAGAATTTCACCTGCTGATTTGTAGGAAGCAGCTGCAGTGTCCCCATTTGCGGTTGCAGAGGGCAGAAGCTGTTTCTGTTGGTGTAGTCCAGGAAAGGGCTCAACGTGCAGATCCCGAGGGGATGTTCAGAGCTGGTATTAGAGAGCAAGTATTTGCCTTTCGATAAGTTGAAGCTGAAAGTAAATTAAAATTATGCATGTATGCTTATTGATGCTTATATTTATAATAACTATTAGTAAATACTATGTTTATTATGACCTAGGGAACGAAAGACAAAAGCGGAGCTATATACTATGCATTGTACTTTGGGAAAATTTAGTCCTGCGGTGAAAAAAAATGAACTTGTAGGTACAAATTCTTTCATTTCACGTAATAAATATTCTGTTTAGATTATTTAAAGTGCAAGTATTCAGTACAAGTCAAAGGACTGAGAAATGTCATTTCCTCGGTGATCTTCCTGCTGCCCTTTTACAGATGGTGTAAAATCAGGTGTGTTTAAAAAAAAAATGGTTGAGCTGACATGAAAGGTATTTCAGATTTATGTTTTGCAGATGATATTGGTATGATTAATGTATTCATTGCTTTTTTTTATTGCTTCTCGCAGATAATGTTCATGATGCGTGGAAAATTCTGTGGCTTTAAAATCTATGCCAGGTTTACAAAGTCTCTGTATGTCAACAGATGTTAAGAATATAAACACAACTTTTATTATAAAGTCGTGCAAATGTGTAGACATGAGCTTGGTTTATGTATATTATTTTCAGCATGAGAATGAAATGAAACTTCTGTGAAACAAGAGTTATTTAGATTCCTGAAGCTTTCAGGCTGAGATTAGCTCGGTTAAAAGCGATCAGCAATGGGCTGCTTTTGTAAGGCTGACAAGCTAATGACACTTCTGGCTTACGGAATTAGTTTGGAACCCAGAACTTGAAAGTGCTGGTGCTGCTTGTTAATCTGAAGATACATTTTCATGCAAATGGGCTTTGGAGGTACGATTCTCTGAAGCAAGCTGGAAACCAGTCTGGGGTCCCAGCTGGAAGCCCTTTGTTAGTTAAGTTGCCGTGGGTGCCCGCCGTGCACCAGTCCTGGTAGACTGGACTGGGTGGCGTTGGTGCTGGGTGGTGGTTGCTGCTTCATGTTCCCATTGCCTTTAGCGTGAGACAGGCTCCTGGTGGCTGGGTGTTCTGAATCTTGTATAGAATATAAAATACACCAATGGTGGGGGAAAACATGCAAACACGACTCAGCTGTAGAGGAGAGTGCCTTGTCTGGAAGAGCTGTGCTGATTGCGCTGATGCATCCGTTCCTCCTTGTGCCTTGTGACTGCCGCACGTTGTTGCCACCGTTGAACAGCAGGTAGGCAGCGGTGAGTTAAAATCGGAGTCTTGTACCTCCAGGACCCTCACTTGGGTGCACTCGCTCAACAGCCCCCTGGCTGAGTCACTTTTCCTGAGGAGCAGAAACCTCTGGCTGTGAGCAAGGTCTTGGAGAGCGGGTGGGCTCAGACCAGTCCATGGCGAGTCTCCAGCCCTGCCACACGCCTGGGTGCCAGTGAGCCTCCGTAAACCTCACAGCCACGTCAGGGAGCTTATTCAGGGCCTCTTTCCCTGTCCGCAGGGAAGAGAAAAGCAGCTAGTGAGGCTTTTGGGCCACTGTGTAGCATGAAGGCGGCACACTCCTGTCCGTTCGTGTCTTTGTGCTACTGAAATAAAATGCTTCTCTTCCAGCTGTGGAGTAAGCCCTCTGCTTCCAGTCTGCGCAAGCAAAATTTGGAATGGGGATAGAAAATTAATTTATGCTTCCAGACCATGCTGGTAACTTCTCCCAATTACTGTTCTGCAAACTCAGAAAAGAAGCTGCAGAAATGTTGGGACTAATGTTAAAAGTTGGTCATCGAGGGAGGGAAGGGATGCTGAGGACTTTGATGTCCTGGCCTGTATCTCAGGAATTTCCTGGGATTTTCTCAGCATTTCAGGTCAGTACACTTTGGGAGGGGTGATCCTGTGAAGGGGACAGACCTGGCTTAAAAATCTGAATTTCCCCCCAGATTTGTCTCGAGCCTGGTCCCAGGCTGGGCAGGCGGCGGGTGGCTGCGGAGGGCTCAGGGTGCGGGGTGCTCTGTTTAGGTCCCTTACCCACCTCCTCATTTTCACCGAATTTGCAGGAACATCTTGACTGTGAGACTTCCATGTCTCTTGTCAAAGTTGGTTGGATTTGACCAGAGGGTTTAAGGGGCAACTGCCTGTGTGATTGCATTTCCTTAGGTAATCACGCAAAGGCAGAGAATGCAGTTAGGAAATTACAAAGGTGGGCATGTTTGCTGATGGTCAGGTTCAGCATTTACAGCTGCTTTCTTTTATAGGGTAAGTTTTTAATTAAGGTTGCTTTTTAAAAAAAAAAGTCATGTAGGAAGTCACCATAAGACCTCTAATGTCATTTTATAAAATGACAGGAAATCAAATGCTCTAAGAGTTTTAAAAGCTATTTTAAATACATTTTGTGTTTTGGGGATACAGGACACAGGTGAACGATGAGCCTGAGTGGACGGCACAGTAGGGAAACGCTTTGGAGGATGGTGTGCAGCAAGCGTAGAAGCACATGTGTTTTGTTGCAGTTGTGGAGTCTTGGTTTTTGAGAACTTATTTAAAGATGTGCAAAAAATCTAGAACTCTTAAATAAATTATAATTCTCACTTTGCATTTCCTTTCCAGATTTGCTAGCTCTCTCACTTGAAATCCAGGGGGAAAAAAAAATCAGAGCATGTTACGGTAGATGCCTTTTTTTCCCCCTCATTGAAATACCAATTATTTTCCTTTAGCTGCAGGGAGACATGCTCAGATTTTCCCCCTTAAATTGATCATCCTTGTTGTAATATCACAATTACACATCTGAACAAGTTTGGTAGGATATGCAATGAATAATCTTGATTTGTTTTGATAGTGGCACTTGGTGCCAGTCCCTGTAATGTAAGCTGTGTCGATACTTCCTTTTTCTACTCCCGGCACGTTGCTGTGTCTTCCGCGTTGATCAAAGATTGGAAAATTTGTTTTTATATATGTAGGCAGTGTATTTCATTGCTGCTTTATGTGCTTAATCTTTTGCCTGTTTGCCTGAAATACGTCCACGCCTTTTATGTATTGAAAACATAATATCCTTTAACCTACAATCTGCAGAGTTAAAATGAATTTTATGTTAAATATTCGATTGTGGACCACATCTCCAGCTTTTTATATGCCACAGCGGTCTTGTGTTTTTTTTCTTCTCCATTGTCTGATAGTGAGGTCATTTTCAGTCCTCTGAGAAATTTTATTCCCAGCCAGATGCGGGCCATATATTAAAAGTAGCACCTGTGGCTAATATCACAGCAGCTTACCATAAATTTACATGGTAACTAGGATTATATCTGTCAAGACTGTTAAAAAATGTCTAGATTTAATTTGATTTCCAGTATTGAAGGAGCTCTCCAACATTTTGCTTCATAACTATATTTTAAAAGTTAAAATCACTCCATTGTTAAGTTTTATAGCACTCCCAGTGCCCATTAAGTTGATTTGTTAAATGGGGGTCAGAATAAAGCAAGTTGGCTACAGGAGGATCGGAAACCAACCCATTTGTGACAAATTTAGTCCTCGCGTGTGAATCTTCTCAGAGCCCAGGGACTGATTAGATTCAGGTGCAGCTTATGTCAGTTGTGTTTAACCTCAAAGCCTGAGCAGCCTTAGCCCCTGACTGTCACTTGTGCTAATCAAAAGACGAACCTGTTTTCATTCATTTGGGGGGGGAATTGCTGTTTTCAACGTAGTATGGGTCTGCCTGCTCCCTCTGCTAGAGTTTTGCATTAGATTGCCTGTCGAATGAAAATAAATTATTTTTTTATCTGCCTAGGTAGGTGCTGGTTTTCATATAGTCTTTCCTAAACTGCTTCGTTTTCCATTATCCTTTGAGTCCTCTCCCATATGTTATGATTTGTGCACCTGCAAAGTTATGAAAGTATTTCTTTTGGTAGTTATGTTGTTCACTAACTTCCCTGCGTTTATGAATACAATAACTGATTTACCATAAATCAGAATTATTTATGAGTGGATTTACAGAGTTGAGAAAATCTTTGTATCTGAAAATAATGAATTTCTGGCATATCTGCCTGTTGACATTTTCCTTTATTAGAAACTGATAGTGAAGTTTTTGGGACTGGCAGGGGTTAACCCGCAGGCTGAAACGGAGTGAATGAACTGGCTCAAGTAGCTCGGAGTGGAGCACAGTAAAAATATATGATTCCTGGATGCTCACACCTTCCTTGAGTTTATTCTTGTGACTGACTGAGTAAATAACACTCTCGCCTTGAGTCAGTGGGTCGGAGGGTCAAGGTGCAGCTGTGGGACCTGGACACGGTCCACCTGCCTGCACCGCTGCCTGGCCCTGCCCGTGGACGGCAGGGAGCCCCAGGTCTGGGTGAAACGAGAAGTTGTGGGGAGGTGGCTCGTTTGAAAGCTTATGAGTCTCTTTCCCTGGCTGAGAAGGAGGAGGAGGAGGAAGAGGAGGTGACACTGGTGCCCTGGTCAGCATGTCCTGTGTCCAGTGATGCTTCCAGTTAAGTGGCAGCCAGCGGTGGGAAATTCTGCAAAGCTAGGAAGCCCGTGGTGGTGGAAATACGTAATTGGGTTGCATCTAGGCAGAAATTAAATCCTTGGTGCTGGGAGTTGGGGAGTAAAGGATTTATTTTCTTCTCATGGTCAGCATGGCTGGCGGGGTACATAACCATATGTAAAGTCGGCCTGTGCTCCAGAATATTTTCAGACCAGTGTTTTGCACTTGGCAACATTTTTCTGTTTTACATAGAGTTGCTTTAGTGCATCAGCAGCTTCTTGGGTCTTTCAAAGTCCTTCACAATTAGCCGTTCCCCTATATGTGTGGGAACCATCGTCTTGTCCTTCAGCCCCTTCGTTAAAACTTCATGGTTGTAATGCACATGAGAAATTCATGCCTGATAAAAGTCAGGCGGGTGATGAGTGGTGATTGCTCCTCTTTGTATTGCGGGGTATCTCCTCTCCTCTTCAGCCAGGGTCTGTGTGTATAGATCCCACCGCCCTCCCGTCCCATCTGCTTGTGGCAAGTTACACTACTGCTGTCGCTGTTACAGCATCATCGTGGCAGTACCACCAGTATCGGGCTGCCAGGATTATTTAAAATGTCACGACATTAATCATATTTAAATAAAATCAGTCGTGTTTAAGTTGAAGACTTAGAGCGGGCCTGTGTCCTTCATCTCCTTCATCGTGCAAGATGTCCCATCCCAAGTGTCGTAGAAGTTGCATCAGTTTAATTTTTCTTGTGACTTAACTGTAATTAGGGGTGCTCGTGTTCTTGGTGAGCTAAGTCATATTTCTGCCTAGAATAAACCGTTACTTTAATGTTTATGATTACTGGGGGCAGTGGCGTTTCTAATAGTTGAGTTTTCTCCACCGACTAGACCTGTTGTATCTCCATTTAAGCAGGCCACTGCTTAAATCTGCCCAGCTGACCTTTGGGCTGCTCTCCAGTTGGCTCTAATACAAATGCTTTCCTTAAAAGATAGATTTATTATCACTCAAGTAAAAATTATTACAGCATTTGCCTTATGCTTGTTTCATGCATTGATCTGAAAGTGCAAAAGAAATTATTTGTCAAAATGCCTTTTGGATTTCACAAGCTGTCTTGTAGATTTGGAGTAGAAGAAATGTTTCTCCTTTTTTTCAGCTGCACAAATTGATCGTTCACTCTGTTTGAATTAAACAGAACAAACGTTATATCAGCCAGGCAGGCAGGGCGGCCGTACATTCGTACCGAGGGAGAGCAAATGTGAGCAGGTCAACTTGATTTTAACTACAGTTTGCACTCTTTCCTTGTTAAAACACCCTGGGAAAATGAATGGAAAATTCAGTGGTTTTGAATTCAGTTGGACACCTTCATTTGGGAAAATGTAAGTAAGACTGATGCTGCCTTTTCTGAAGAAGATGGTCACTCAGAGTAATTTTTTTACCTTTTCAGTTAAGGAAACCTGGTGTCTTGCAACTCTCTATGCATTAAAACTCGTTTTCATGGGGGTGCTGGAAACATGCGGATTAAATGCAAACAGCACATCTCTCTCTGTCTTGATTGTTTAACCTTTTGCATTCCCTTGCTTTTGGAATAACGCCGAACTACGTTTTCAAACCATAAATTGCCTTTTACACCAGCAGCTCTCACTTTCTCATGCTCCCATGAAGGAGAGACACACTTTGGGATATTATTCTCTGCAGTTGCAATTAAATATGGTCTCTGGTTGGCAGAATAAACTAAAATAAAACTGCAACGCCCCTATTTAAAAATTAACCATTACTCACCAAAAGCACATCAAACCCACTTAGCGGACATCCGTTAATCCCGCGGTGAGCCGTTTCAGGCTTTAATGCACACTGTTTTACACGTTAAGGGTTTTGAAGTCGCGGGCCAGCGCTGACCTTTTGCATCTGCTCCTCTCGCAGTAGGAATCTCCACTCGCCGCTCCCCGTCAGGGCGGATTAACGTGACGAAGTGCAGCGCTTCTGCTGGCTGCAATTTCGGGTTTTGATCAGAATTATTTCTTTCACAAACAATCACGTTCGGCTAAAACGTTACATCTGCTCTGAAAAGCCACTGGCAGGGCCGCAGTTTATCAGGGTGAGGGGAGCGAAATTTTTTTTATTCCTCTTTTATAAAGCTGAAAGCTCTCTTCACGTAGGTTTCTGGCGGGGAGAGCTTCCCTTCTTCCTCCTCCCCTTGCCCTTTTCTTCCTTTAATTTTGTCGGGCTGAGATGAAAAGTTGCTTTGGACAAACATAAAGCTGGCTGTTATGTCTTGGAGGGGTTTGGTGGGGAACGCGCTGATGAGTGGGGAGCCCTGTGCTACGTCAGCGCCGCACCGTTGGGTTTATTTATTGCTAAGGGTGCTTTGTAGGAAAGCATTTTTTATTCCTAGGATCAGAGGGGGAAGTCCCGATTTCTTGATCTATTGTGATTTTCCTCGTGCTGTGATGAGAATAACAGCAGGCAGTTAAATATATGTCTGTGTATGACCAAGGTGTCCCTAGTTGGGAGAATCTTTATTCTGTGATACAGTGGGTGGGTGCTTGTAGCAAGCAAAAATCCTGTTAGCTGTACAAGCCCAGGACGTGGCATTTATGCATGCATCTTGTAATGCCCAATCTAATAAAAAACCAGAGGTGTACAAAGGGTTTGCCTTTGTGATGTGCTCATATGAATTTCTGAAAAAAAATCTGATGTTCACTGGAGGACTCAGAATGAGTATTTGTCTCCCCTTCTGAGCCCATCTCTCCGTTTCCAGATGTACCGATGGACGAATGGTGTGGGTTGCCCAGAGGAACCCTCGTGTCTTCATAAAAAAAACAACAAAAAAACCGCCATGGAACCTCTCAAAATGCTGCACATCGGCTGTACTCTGCCACTTCCAGGCATGTGCTTGGAGCACACAGAGGGGTCTGAAGACAGTTGAAAATGTTAAGTGTAGGTTGTCTATCTAAATTGTTGGCAGTTAAGTGAGCCTCGTTCTTAATAATTTAACTTAACGTAGCTGCCTTTGTCCATTTCTCCATGACCTGCTCCAGCCATTCTTCCAAATACCAGAGAATGGAGATGAAGTGTAGGTCTAAGTGACCTACAGATCACATAGGGAGCAGTGGGCATGGCAAACCCAGCAAGGTACCCATCTGCTTCGAGGTTGAAGGATGCCCTGAAGAGAAACATGTTGTCTGGGAAGATGCTTGCTCTCTCCTACTCCTTTTTTCAAAGGATCTGTCACTTCTAGACTTGAAATGTCTGTCTGGAAAATAATATTTCAATTTTATAGTGCAATATAAATTTAAAACCTGCCAGTGCTGGCCAAGGTAAGTCTCCTGCCGAGTTCACTGCCCCGTGTATCATCTACTCTCCTACTACAAGAGGCGTCCCTCAAGACAAACATCAAGACCCATTCAGCAGCTCAGTTGAGTGAAATGATTCCCTGACTGGACCTGCAGTAAATGTTCCTTACTTTGCTTTATTTCACAGCTTTAAGTCTTTTTAGATTCTGGCTTGGCCAAGAGGCTGATTGGAAGACCTCTCCAAATTCCTCACACCTCCATCGTGATTTCTCGGTCGCGTGTTTGAATTGTTGACCTTGTCTTTAAAAAAACCAAACCAAAACAAAAAAGCTGCCAGTGTAGTGGGTAGGAGGATAGTGGAAGATGAAATGGTCATGAGACCAGCCGCTTCTTCTCTTAATCCATCATAAAGCAATGCCTTTCTTATCAGTCTTTGATGTTTTCTTAGGATCATAAATGGCAGAGATTTAGAGGATTATCAGAGGCAGGATATGATTGCCCGTGGATACTCACCAGAGATCTTGGATATTAAGATGGTAGTATGTGTAATCTCGGCCAAAAGACCAAGGATAATTTTGTCTGAGCGCTCCCTCTGTTATCAACAGCATGTGCAGCATGTGAACGTCACTTGTGTGTCTACAGAATGAAATCATTCCTTCGCATACGTCACTTGTGTGTCTACAGAATGAAATCATTCCTTCGCATACAAGTAAAAAGAAACATCGGGGAAAACCGTAGCATTGTGTTCTGCTATAGCCAGATCTGTTCCATCCCAAACACGGTGCGATGGGGTAATGAACTTCTCTTCTTCTACACCCTAGCTGACCTCTAGAAAAGTCAGAGGATTTGAGCACCTTTTTGAAGTGGAGCATTCACTGAAATTAATTCTTGGTCTGTTTTACAATAGCTTCATGTCGTGGGCTGGCACCGTGCGATCGAGGATGGTTCATTGCCGGCGCGGCAGCATCCTCGTGCAGCACGAAGCGCGTCGGTGAGCAGAGTGCCTTAGCAGAGGGTTCAGGTGCCTGAGTTCAAAAGGTTGGAACCAGGGACTAACTGCACCTTGTTACTAGTTTATTTTTATAGTGGTTTGTGTGATGGCTTTATTACAGTACAGCCAGGGTTTTGATTTGCTGGGCAAAACATTTGCTTTAACAAGTAAAATTATCATTGTTCTTTCAGTTGTGCAGCCAAGAGAGTTTATTATTTTAAGTGACTGATTGCTTTAGCAGGTGCTCAGTTAATGGGGGCTTCGCTGTATTATTTAATGTTTTTAGGTAGGGTGCAAAAAGCTCATTTTAAAAAGTCATGTTTCTTGAAATAGCTATTTTATTTGGTGTAAACCTCCTAAGTGCAACCTTTATGTTCCATTTTTGAGCACAAAGCACACAAAAATGGCTTGGGAGGTAGAGAGCCACATTTAGCTGACTACGTGGCTGGAGGATTTCTTCCATGTTCTGGTTCAGTCCTGAAACCTGGGATTACTTTCCTTCTCTTTCTTGAAAAGCTAATTTAGAGATCTGCATTTTTTTA
The DNA here is from genome assembly GCA_034782735.1 of Sagittarius serpentarius. NCBI lineage: Eukaryota > Metazoa > Chordata > Aves > Accipitriformes > Sagittariidae > Sagittarius > Sagittarius serpentarius. Next base: position 18,206,618 of record JAVKLA010000042.1, on the reverse strand, counting down.
ATAATAAAATAATATTTATGACTCTATGTGCTAAGAAACTGGAACTGGGAAAAAAAATTAAAACCCTCCACATCTATTTTTTAATATTTCTATATGAAGTGATATATCACAAACACCATGTGACCTTGTTCCAGGTTTGGTTAGGATTTAGGATGTCTGCTTATTTTGCAGTAGTCTTCATGGGCAACTACAATTATTTTTATCTACCTATAAGCAAATGAATGTGTTTTGTAATATGGCTGTATTGACCCAGAGGAGTCTAGGCTTGAAACTTTTATCACTCCCAGAAAGACGTTTTTATGCTGCCTTAAGCCTTAAAATATCTCCAAGTTCTCTCACTTCTACTCTGTCAAGTCTATAAATCTTTTTGGTGGAATAGGTGATTAATTTTGGTGTGAAGTCTGTTCATTGAATCACCAAGAATATTATCTGCTTTCTGTTCATGAAATCCAGGTGCAATCACTTACTGTAATAAAAATGAGAATAGGAAAAACGATCCTCAGCACCGAAGCTGCTGCAAAAGTCAAGATGTGATGAGCAAGAAGGTAATAGATGTAACATTTTGTATCATATTATCACCAATAAGAGAAAAACAGGTCTAAATTCAGCAGTTACGAAAATCCTGATATAAACAGGCTTAGTAAAGATGAAGCTGAGGTTTGTTGTGCAGATTGCACGGAAGGGTATTTCACACACTTAGCGAGCAGGAGGGGAAGAGGAAAGCAAAGCAAGGAGAAGGCTTTAAGAGCGGGTCAGCGCTCTCTACCTTCCTCTCAGTCCCTTTTCTTGCATTGATCCGTGTCCCTTGGCCCTAGCAGAAAATTTGTATTTATTTTTCAGACCAGTTGAATCTTAGATGGGGCAGATGACGCTTGCACCTGCTTTATGACAAAGTGATGTCATAGCTTAGGTCACTGCTGAGCTTGGAAGACGAAGCCTTTGACTCAGACTTCTTTTGGAGAGCTGCACCTCGAGCATCATCGGGACCGTGTCGTGTCTGGTGCTGCACCTGGTCTAGATTGTGCCGAGCGAGCGTAAACTTCCCTCCGCCGCAAGCAGCTTGGGCTTTTCCTGGGACAGCATTCCTGAAATTGCCTTCTGTCATCTCCTGCGGCTCTTGACATTGTACCGGTACCTGTGTGAGAAACGTCCCCGTTGAGGAAAGGCCATGCCTCCGAGCTCGGCTTCTCTTTGCCTCCATTTATTCTTCATGTTCTTCAAATTGGTAAATCATATGACAATAAACAGAAATACCCTCAATGAAGAGAGAAGGGGAAACTGTTGTTTATCTGGTCAGGTGGTTTAGATTAGCGGTGATGCTGGTCTGTATTATGTTACTTTAAATCATAGTGTCCCAACAGGACATAAATTATGAAGATTGTTACAGTATGTTTCATCCAATGTAAGATCAACAAATTGGAATAATTTTTTTAATAGGAAAATCAGTGCTTTGGCAGGGTTATTGTTGAAGAATTTAATTTAACTTGAGCTTTGCTTGCATTATTTCTTAATATATAAAAACTATTTGCATAATGTATGAAGTATAAACATTTTTAGAATCAAAGGCAAGAATGCCTTTTCCAAGATTACATAGAGTGGCAAACTACTTAGAATAGATCAGTGTTTGTGCTTTTGCTGTCAGAAATGTTTGATACAGAGCTGGCGAGCTAGTTTCTTCACCGACATAATTGTAAACAAGTGTTGGGAGACAGAAACAGCATTCTTTTTAGAACGTGGTGTAAAGGTTTTCACATACGCCACTGCAGATCTAACATGGAGAGCAGCGTTTACAGCTATAATATGAATATAAATAGGTAACTTTTTTTAGAGCGCAAAGCAGCATTTCACTTTTGTATAAATGATGTGTGCAGATAAGTATGGGGGATGCGAGCAGTCAGCTCTGGATTTTAAAAGAATGTTGTAAACGCAGAAAAACATAGACAATTAAGTTGGAAATGGTAGTTGTGGGGTTTTTTTACAGTTTCAGATTTTGTTAATGAAGACGGAAACGGCACCCCAGTACACGCCAGTATGTCTGTAGTAGTCCTCTTCCATCCTTTCCCTTTATTAGTGTCCTCCAGAGGTAGGAGTACCGCTTTCCCCAGTCCCCAGCGATGCTTGGGGAATGGGAAGGCTGGGTGCATTCATAATATTTTGCTGCTCAAGCTATTTAAAGAGGAGAAAAAGAAATCTCTAGCAGTGGTTTGTTAGGTGGTGTTCACCTTCAGACCTGCTGGCTGCCCGTGCCTGGGTGGGGTGGGATGGAGGGAGTAGGGAAACGCAGGCAGGTCCGTGACTTGCACTCTCACCGGAGGGATGGGGACAGGAATGACCTGAGTTTAGCTCTTTTTTGGGGCATGATTTAGTTGCGTTCTTAAGGACTGTCCTGCTGTTCTTGGAATTGTATTAAAAAGGGGGAAGAGCAATGGGTAGGTGTTCCCCTCATTTATGTCGCGGATGAATCCAGACAGGGCCAAAAAAAAGAACAAGACAAGAGGAAAATATCTTACTGCCACGTGGATCCAGTGTCCCTGGGGATGGTTCAGGCACGCTGATGATGCCAGGAGGGAGGAGTCCCAAAACGGCCACCTGGTTTTGAGAGTGAGTACCTGTCCTCCTGTGCTGCCATCAGCTTCCTAACTACTAGCTGGATTCCTCTTTTTTTGTGCTTTAACCATGTTGTCACTTTCAAATGAAGAGTGTGGCCTTGTGAGATGATTTTTGCATGTTTGTAAGGTAAAGTCTTTCTTAACGGAGTAAATAGAATTAAAATAAAACAAACTCTGCATTTTTCTTGAGAGCACAACAGAAAATGTCATGGGATTAACTTAAACCCTTGTGACTGGCTAAACATAACGTACAAGAGCTCGACTTTAAAGAGCATTTTCCTTTTATCTGCTGGTCCGTAGCTCGCTATTAGGTAATAACGTCAGCTGGCTATGTGAAAGCTCCTGCAGTTTGGAAGTGAACCTGAATGATTTGAGTTTATTGTTGTTACAAGTGTCAAACTGCTAAGGGGAACACGTGCTGTATACTGGGTATTTTTTACTTGGGTGAATGGAAAGCAAATGTGTGAGGCGTAGTCGTCTCTTGCCTTGGACGACAGTGTCACTGTAACTTGTTTTATTTATTCATTTCCCACTGATAAATGATACAGACGCAGCCCGGGTGGGTGGGGAAGGGAAGACAGGTAGCCCTCGCACTGCAAAAGGTCAAGGTTAATGCTACCTCCAGTGTTATAATGACAGATGGGAGGCAGAAACCTTAATGTACTTGTGATTAGCATATGGTTTCCTTGGCTGAGCGTCCGAAGGATTTAAGAAGCCGGGGTACGCTCTTCATAGCGTACGCATTTTAAAACAAATAAATAAAAAGTGTGCATGGTTATATTGTTGAGCCTTTCAGCTGTTTTTCTTGAATATCTCCACTTCTGAGTCAAGTACTGTCAGCTGCTTTGTTCTGGAGATACTCGGGGGTAATCCATCACTGGGGACTCGCGGGTGGCTGATGTATTAGCACGACATATCGACCTGTGTTCCTTTGATGTATAACTCATCAAGATAATGTTGGCAAGCATTGTACAAAAGCAGCATGTTTAAAAAGTATTAAGATGAATTGATTCCTTGCTTAAGAAGTGTGAAAGGAAGAATAATAGCAGATTAGCTCCGGGATCCCGCGGTTCTCCTGGAGCCGTGCAGCATTGTGTGGTGCAGAGGGGCGGATGGAATTTCATCTTTCCTCCCACTTCTGACAGCAGAGTGTCTGGCCCTGGTTTTCCCATTCTCAGGCAACAAAAGTCACATTAAGTCTTATTTTGTGGTAGCATATTTTGTTACTTTCAAAAGCAGTTTGGCTAGTCTCAAAACATTGTGATAGCTGAATTTTTTAAAGCTGTGGGGCTTTTTTTACTTTATTAGGTTAACTTGTTCTTCTAAGAGTAGCCCTGATTTTTATCTCATGGAGACATACTATGGCTGCTAGTATTTAGAAAATGTTTTAGACGTGATGTTATAACTGAAACACCATTAGTTTTTAGTTCCTTCTTTCATGATCTTGAAGGCATGAAGGGAAGAGACGTACTGGCACACCCAAGGCATCTCCTTGTCTGTGCAGGATTGCTTCGCTCATTACTTCTGTTGGTCTTGGTGGTTCGTTACAGGGACTCTGCAATCCGCCATCACTTGGGTGATGCGATGTACTTATTTAGAGTAACCTGTGTGTCCAGATGTTATTTTAGCCCAAATGTCCTAAAAGGATTAGGTTGAAAATGTCTGCCTAATATGCCTGTTACTGTCTGAATACTTTACAATATGTAATACATCAAAGCCTCTTTTAATACTTCTTTATGCCTTCTAGAAAATGCACAAATCCTTTCTTTCTCCTCTCTTCTTATTTTTGAAGGAAAAAAATCTGAAAAAGTTCTCATTAGTGGCCGAGGAGCTGCAGAGCTCTTGTTATTACTATAGTGGAAGTCAAGACTGGGTTGGGTCTTACTGTCGCGAGTAAAGTACTTCTCCCACTTTCATCAAGAAATGTGTGATGGTCTGATAAACTCTGCCCACCAGTGCAGTCTTGACAATGATCTTGCACTGCAGACTGCACAATAATTTTCATTATTTTTGATTAAAGTTGAAGAAGTGCAGACTCCTGCTCAAATTAAGGTTGGTTGTGTTGCCGGAATGTGGTAATTACTTTAATTGATCACAAGATAGTTTCCTTGATCACCAATTAAACCAAATTACCGATCAAGTTTCAAGACGTGAAGAAATGTCCAAACTGGTTTTATGTAATAGTGTTTTCATATCTAATCAAACCTAAATATCTTTTCCTTCCAGACCCAATTGTATTTTCCCAAAGAAAGGTTACGGCTCTACAAATATAAAGGTGATTCATAAACAATAGCGTTCCAATTCATTTAATTAGCAAAGGAAGTATTTAGGACCTTAATGGAGATTGAGTCGGTGAAATTGCTCGGTAGAACCATAGCTCGTTTTCTTAGTGGGAGATGGTTTTTGTGTATAACTAAAATAAACTAAAATGCAAGAAGTAAGTTGCTTTGGGTAACGTGCAATGAGGGAGAACATCTCTGAGCCGAGCAGGGCATGCACGAAGGCGGGCAAGCCTTGTGGGTGTGCGGGCTTCGTCCTTCGCTGTAACACCGCATTGCCCTGGCTGGGACAGTCGTAGTCAGCGGGAGCAATGCGCAGCAGGACCTGTCCTGGGGAGGGTCCTCTGCGCCAGAATTAATTCCTTTTCATGACTGGAAGAGCCCCAAGTTGCGCAGTCGTCAGGAAGATGAACAGTTTTAAGATCCATGTCCGTTTTATCCAGCTGGAGACTTTTTACTGTCTGCCGGGGAAGAGGCAGTGGGTTAGCACGGTGGTCCACCGATCGGAGAGGATTTGTCATTACAGAGCGTGAAGGAAGGTCTGCAGAGCAGATTAATTTAGTAGACTCGTTTGATTGCGTAGTTTGCTCTGTCTGCCTTCCGCTGGAGCGATGATTATTGTCACACAATCAATGAATTGTGTTTGTGTAGCGTAGCTTGTGTATATACATAGGTGGGTGAGTTCCTGGGATGGACAGACAGACGCTGGTAGGCCTACGTGAACCTGGTAGGGGGTTTCATAAATTTAACCTGTTTTTTTCCCTTGCTGCTTGTTTGTACAAAGGCAATCTAGTTGCAGATGCATTGCTGTTTTAAACTTTTGGGGACATTTCTGTGTACAGATTGCTGTGTTGGAAATAGCATTCCTATTAAGCCCGTAGACACTTCAAAAACATTTAAATCAAATATCATTCAGCACTATTAATGCAGAAGTTTTCCGAATCATTGCTAACATCTAATGCACAACTTGCAGCTTTCTGCTTCAAAGTGTGCTGCTGAAACATTTGCAAATTTTTAAAAGTAATTGTTCACTCGAAGTAAAACTAAACCAAGCGAGAGCTTCAAGGGTAGTTAGATTTTCCCAAATTTTGGAATGCTCTTGGGTCAAAGAAAAAAGCTTTTTAATTGCTGACAGTTTGGTGATTTCCAAATGACAAACCTCATTGGAATGATTTTCTCTGATTATAACGTTTGCATTCATTTGACTGGCAAAGCAACTAACAAAGTCATACTTCATCCAGGCACCAGTTCTTTTTTTACCTAAAGGTTTTTGTAATTTGTGAGAGGAAAAAAGACTTGAAACTATTATCAACCATTATATGTTATTCATTGACCACATGTTTGTTTGAAATGGCCATCGCTTGGTGGAATGCGGGCTATGTACATTCTCTTCCATAAATTAGCACTAAAAAACTACCTAAATCAGGTAGGGTTTTGTTGAGCTTGTGGTATTATAATACGAACCAGACTATAACGTGGATGTTACTTCAGCTTTGCATGTTGTTAATTCAGGTCCTGAATCTCGATGGATGGAGCTTGGTATGAACAAAGCCCTCTGACTTAGAGGCGTCCTGCTCACGCACTGAGGCCCTTTGGGCCCCGCTGCATAATTGCATTCTTGATTTACATGGACATTCTAATTTTCTTTATAATGCAGTGATTTGCTCCTAAGTATTTTGGCAAGGGCCTGCTATTATTTTCTTCTTGAGCCCGTGATAAAACCTGCATCCTGGGGGAGCGTGCCGTGCAGAATATAGGGGCAGAGGATTGGGAAACCTATTTTAACTCATTTTAAGGGAAAATATTTTCTCATAAAGCAGAGGGGCAAACCCACCTGCCGCCTTTCTCCCCCCCATTAAAAGAAACAGCAAAATAGTTACGTGAAAGGATGTGTTTCTGAAAGCGGTATCAGTAATACTGTGGCATGATACTTAATTAGAAATGGCACGTTTCTAAGGTGCAGTAAGGGATGAGGGGTTTGGGATGGATGTTTAATATCACTGTTGGATGCCACAGGTAAAATCAGTGCTTTCAGGCAATGGCTTTGAATCCTGGAGTAAGTAACACTGAGCAGAGTGATTTACCGGGCTCTGAAGGGGATGATTTCAGCAGTCTCAGGAAAAGCATCGGTGGCATGAGAGGGTGAAGTGCTCCTTCAACACACACAAACCCGAGGTGCAGCAATCTGGAGCATCTCTAGGAGTTCTTGAGGTTCTGGAGCGAGTCTTGCAGATCCGCTGCCAGTCCTGGTAGGTGGAGGAGTGTTTTCCTCTTTGCTCTTTCTCTCCTTAGGCTTTCGGATTTATGACACGTGTTGCTCTACAAGCAGAGAAGATGAATCACCACCCAGAATGGTTTAATGTCTACAGCAAGGTAACGTGTTCATCAGCCCTGGTTACAGTCATGGCAAATTAAGGAGACCAAACCACTGGCCCATTCTCTCTGCCGTTTTTTGTGGCTTATATGCAAGGAGGAGGTAGGGGAATGGAAAGAGGTTGTGTCTTCATATGGAGATCTGAGATTCTAAAGACATATTGAGGTATTTGTAGTGGTGATATGGCCCAGGGAATCAAACTTTTGCAATTGTTTGCTACCAGCTGCATGGTTTGGACCTGTCCCTTCACCTCTCTGCCTGAGATGTGAAAATAAAACAGGAGCCTTTAAACTCTTGTTTGGCCAACCTGAATAAATGACGGTTTTGAAACTACTGAACACTTGCCGACTTTCATTCCTTTCTGTGCAACAAGTCGGGAGCGCAGCGGTGTAGGGTAGCAGACTGTCAATGCGTGGGTACCTAAATGGGAGCCTGGTAGTCTCAGTTTGAGTTTGATTTTTTTAAAAATTGTAGGCCTCTGTGTTTCAACGTAGCAGCTTATAAAATTTGTTTATAATACTACCTAACTGATGGTGGTCTCGTATTTACAAGGATTACAAGTTATACTGCAACCCTCGAATGAAAGGTGCTGTGTGAAGGGGGAAATTATTGCTCTCCCTTAATTTTTATTTTCTAATGCTTCTCATTGCATTGTATCGAGTTGTTTGTTTTAGCATTTGGTGAATATATGGCAATCCCGCTAAAAATATACTAAAAGGACATGTGGGCGAGCAGCCTGCGGCTGGGAACCAGCACCCCGAGAGCAGGACATCCCCACCTCTCCCCCCTAACAGAGGCATCCCAGCACAGGCTCCTCCTCATCAGCCCTTTAGGTCACCCTGTTTAAGGGAGCATTAAATGATCACCAGACAAAGTCCTGATCACCTACTCTTCATGATTTTCTTGGCTTTCCTGAATATTCAGAATTTATCGGGTTTTTTTCCTCTTCTCTCTTCCAAAAATCTTAATCAAAGGCGAGACAAAGTAACTCCCAACTTGTCATCTGGCTTAGTCTAAACAAACCCGTGCAGGCAGCTGCGTCATAGCAAAATGCACCAGTCCGTTTGTTTTTCTTTTTGAAATTAATCTGCAACGAGCTTAACAATTTTTTCACCTTCAGGGTGCTGGTTTTTAACAAAACGTGTGAGCCCCTGACTCGGCTGTTGGCAGCTTGGTCGCTGGCCCGGGTTCTTCATGAAACCGATCCGTGGAATTTAAATGTAAAGAACGAGTTATTTAATCAGACACCTCTTCTTGGATGAAACCCAAGAATGCAAAACCTGTTTTATTCTGTGAAGGGGCTCGCTTTGGTTAGACTTCAGGCTCTGTTAAGCCTCCTCACCTGCAACGTCTTCTGCTCGACGTGAGCAGTGAGCGTCCAGGTCGCTGCTTGCGGGGAGCATTGTGTAAAACCAGTTCCCTGCAGAGACACACGGTGTTCCTGATGAATTGCTGCTCAGCCTACATGGCAGAGATCAAAATGGCTTTGTAACCCCTTTCTTTTCCTTTTCGACAGGTTCAGATAACTCTGATTTCCCACGACTGCGGTGGACTGACCAAGAGAGACGTGAAGCTGGCTCAGTTTATTGACAAAGCTGCTGCCTCAGTGTAACCAAGATGTGAAACGCTTTAATACAGTGTCCACTAATATTTTGTATATAAATAGTGTCCCTCGTCCCTCCTTCCTTGTAACCCTGATTTCACAAAACCCCTGAGACAAGATGTTTTGTAAAAAGAGCCGCTTAGCTTTGTTGGCCTTTCAGACCTCAGTCTTGAGACCCCTCTGGATGCCTGTGCTCATTCCTTTGCCATCGCTGGCTCTGCGTGAGGATGTAGCAGATAAACCAGCAACAAATAAGTTTTGAACAATCCTTTTCTAGAAACTAAAGCTGGAATGAAAGCAGGAGCCCAACCGCACGTGTCGGTGTTCCCCAAGCCCATAGGAGCCGAGGCCGGTGGCAGCTGCCGTGGGAGCCTGCCCCGTGCCCGGCCGCTTCCCTCCTATAGATTTGTGCACCTCTGCACTTCAGACAGCGTCGGAGCAGCCAGGCCGGGTTGGTCCCCTCTGGCTTGGTACCTCCATCTTTGCCAGTGGCCGGTAGCAGGTACAAGGGATGCTGGTGTGGAGCAGCGTAAGCTGCCGCTGATGTTTCCTTGGGCTTGCAGTTCAACTAGCAGTTACAGCTTGGCATTTCGGTGTTTCTTCTGTGCTTGTCCAATGGCTTGTTGAACCCCTCTGCCCTTTTGGCACCCACAACCTAGCTGCTGTATCCAGCAAAAGTGTTGCTGCATGCTTGAGAACGGTTCCCCATCTGGGATGCAGGACTGGATCCTGCAGTTGCTGAAAACTTCAGCTCTGGTCCAGCAAATACAAAAAAAAATCCCAGTGAGCTCCCGGCACTCACATCATTAAAGAAAGCATGTGCTTAAGTGCTTGGCTGGGCTGGGCGAGTGCTCAGCACCTTGCAGGATTGAGGCATTATTTGTGTTGTAACGCTCCTGTACCTGCTGGAGCCGGGGGGTAGCTTGGCCGGGCGCCCAGAGCACCGGCCAGAGCTGCCGGCGGTGAAGGAAGCGGCATTAGCAGGATTCTTGCTAAGCTGGGCTCGGCTGAAGCTATGCTCGCCCTTCTTTTTTTTTTCTGTAGCTACAATTACTCATTGCAAACATTGTTCCAAGAGCTGCAGATCCCACTGACAAGGTTTAAAATAATTTCTTCCGTGGTTTCAAAGTCTTTGTTTTTATCCTGTGATCCTCACCGAGACAGATTTCCACTGCCGGCAGGGAGATTTCAACCTGCTTAAGGCTTGCAGAAGGGCCTCTCGCTCTGCAATCCCGCTGCCGAGTGTCCTCAACGTGCACTGTCATGCCCTGCAAGCAGCTCTAAGTGCGGAGCTCCCGGGAGATTGACACCTCCGAAATGCCTGAGTGCATTGCTCGAATGACACGGGCGGCCCAGCTACCAGCTACCGAGAAGTGAGATACATACCGAGCGCCAAAATCTCTCTCGGATGTATATGTGAGGTGTGTGGTCTCTCAGGTATTTGGGATGCAAAATGCCACTAGCTGCCATGCAAGTATTCACGTCGATAAAATAAGAAAGATATTTTTTGTTAATCCTTAGCAAGTGCACTGTCATGTGCTAATTGGTCGCAGGAAACAAGATAAGATGTTGGGCTTTATTGTCGGTAACCATACTTGGGATATCAAGTTCATACCTAAAAAGACCCAAATTCAGACTATGCGCTCAAATGTTCCTTGCTTGCAAGTGCCTTTCCCCAGCGAAGCGGCGGATTTCCCTGATAGGGTTTGAAAATGGTCAGTGTTGTGAGGAATGAATAAAACTAAAACAACCAGCCAGGCTGTGATGTCTCCTGTTACTGGTGGGGAAATGAAACGGGCCTCGCCCAAAGTTTTGACAATGTCTCTAACGAACTGCGAAGACACTGTTGTTAGAAATTGATACATAATGCGTGCACTTCGAATAAAACCAATAAAATCAAATTCCTCCTTTGCAATTTATTTATTATTGTACGTATGTGACAAAGCTGTTTAGTTTTAAGATAAATTTAAGATCAGTAACATTTAGTTACTGGGAGGTCTTCTGTTTAGAATATTGATATTTATTTACATACTCCGAGGAAAAAAATCCCCGCCAACTAATTCAGCTCGGAGAGCTGCACTGTCCAGCTATGGCATAGAGCCTTGCAGCCGTGGTGGTTTGAGGATCCCTGACCGGTGAAGAGGCAAAAATACTCAGAAAAGAGGAGGACGGCTTTGAAATGCTCGTCGTTTCTAGGTCAGCGCTTGTTTAGCCACAATTTCTTGTTGACTTCTGGGACATCCCACAGACTTGCGAGTGCCTTTTGCGAGGGCTGCTGTGCAACGCTAATAGTAAGACTAAAATAAAAATAATGAATAAGCGGCTTCCGCTTTCTTTTCCAGTGAGTGCTGACTTCAGAGGCAGTCGCACAAGTGAAATCCTGGCTCTGCCGATGCCCTGAAGAGGTCTGCCATGGTGCCGCTCGCGCCACGCGTCCCCTCGGGGCTCCCAGGCGGTGCCTTTGCCTCCGGCCCCGCTTGGTTTTGTTCGGCTGCCGCCGGCTGCTCCCTGCGTGGGTCGGGAAGCTGTGACACTCTCCTGGGCTTTGCTTCGCCTTGCAGGCACCAGGCAATTCTTTCATTATAAAAGCACCTTTTATTTTGGGGTTGGGTTTTGGGGTGGTTTTTTTCTTGGGCAGGATTCCCAGCATTTCTGAAACGCATCCTGAATCTGCGATGAACCCCCGTTGAACTGCACAACTCGCCGCTTTCCGCAGAGCTGGGCAGGGGAGCCCCGCGATGCTGAGGAGCCCTGACCCCCCTTCACGGAGCTCCCTAAATCCACGGCAGCCAGCTCGCAGCCGCTCTGTGCTCCTGCACCTCCCCAGCTCTTCTCCATCTGCACGCATGCTGCTGGTGCGTGGTGAGTGCAGGGTGTCCCTGACCGAGCTGGAACTTCATAGCAAATTTACACAGCAAGGATTTAATGATAGGCGCTGGATTTGGGCCAGGAAACTCTGCCTAAGGCACCTTCTCTTGTGAAGAGCATCGTCAGCTCCGCTCCGAACAAAAGTAGCCAGAGTGCAGGTTTGGGTCTTTTCCAGGCGATGGCATCGCTGGAACTGTGCTGCTCCGAGACAATACGGCTCGAGCAGCTATCCCAAATACGGTTTCCGCCGCTGTGCCGGCTTCTCCTCGGGGTCAGCTTGGGGCATGCTCCCCGTGCACCTGCAAGGTCGCACCCCGATGCAGGACGGCCCAGCTCCTGCAAATGACTCGCGTTCCCCTGTTCACTGCGAGGTTCGCCTCACGGCTAGCAGCCACCAGGTTAAATAGTCCCCTGGAGTGTTTGGGGTTTTTTTTTTTGCTTTAAGGCTGATTGTGGCTTGAAGTATTTGGATGATCCATGGTGAAACAGCCTTCTCCTTGCAAGTAACTTCCCTGCGTCAGGACTGATTTAACCCGGTGTGTGTCCCCTACCAAGCCAGCCCACAGTGTGTGGGAAACGCCGTCCCTGGGAGACCCTCCGATGGTGCTCCGTGGCCACAGGAAATTAAAAAGCAAAAACTCAAGGCTGAGAGAGCAGGGTAGGAAAGATGCCTCCAGCATGCTATGTGGTTGGGATCGCTGCTCAGGTCCTGTGAGGTTGGAGATCACAGCTTCACAGGACCGTCTCCGAAACAGGGCCAGCGAATAATCCTGTCCTTTCTCCCAGAGTAGGAGCTTGGGTCCAGTAAACTGCAAAGCTCATATTGCAGGGGGCGGCGTTGGCGTCGGAGGTGCTCCGGGGCTCTGGGGATGGGGACCCGCAGACAGCTCCGCGGGAGCGTGTTAGGGAACGAAAGTCTACCTTGGTTTGTGAGTTATGCCTCAGTTCGACTGTGCTGGGGTTCCTCTTGCCCTCCCTCCTCCTCCCGGCTGCCCAGGCTGGCAGCCGAGGCACGGTGGTGGAGCGGCTGAAGAGGTGGGTTTTCTGTTAATTAACCTCTCTCATCAGGGGCAGTTTGGACATTAGGAGGTTAACGAGGACGTGTCCTCGCCCAGCTGCTTCCCGAGGCTGGAAGGACAGACTGACGCGGTTACTTTTCAGATGCTTCCCCGTTGTCTCTGGCATGTCCCCGGCTCCAGGATGGGGCTGGAGGGATCACAGCATCCCTTGGGATGTGTCCGAGCTGCTGTGCTGCTGGCTGCTGGCTCTGCATCGGCCGCTCCTGGAGCGCTGGGGGTTCAGCAGAGCAAAACCACAGGGCAGATCCCATCGGACGGGAGTTTTCGGTTGGTTTATGTCCCCCAGATGGCTCGGCCCTGGGGCGCAGCATTCCCGGTTTTCAGCGACGAGCACAGTGTCTGGGTTTGCTCCGGTCCCTGCTCCAGCACTGCCTTCATGCTCAACCTCGCGGCCTGCCAGGTCCACAGCCCTGCTCTGCCTTTCCCTCATCCGCGAGTGCTTTGCAGTCATGCAAAACACAGTTTTGAAAGCCTCGCACTTTCTGCAGCTTCTTAGAGGTGTGCGCATCTCCTCTGGCCTTTTCGGCCTCAGGTTGATGAAGGGATTGCGATTGCCAGTTAACTGAAGTTAATGAGTTCTTCTGCATGAGCTAGTTTCGTTTTTTCGCAATTGTTTGCTCCAAGAAACAAATATTTGTGGCTTACTCAAAGCTGCGCCTCAGGATTAGCCAAATGTATGTGTCCTGGAGCAAGTGCTCAGAGAGCATCCAGACTAGCAAGCACAGAGATGCTGACTGATTCAAATAAATTGGCAATTGTTAATACTCTTTCTCCTAAAGAACCAAGGCAAGAAGCAAACATGGATGTGAGTTATCCCGCTGACATCAAAGGCTATGTTTATGCAAGCGCTGCTCATGCTGAAGATCTGTTGCAGAGCTGGACCCTTTGGTGAGGAACTGACAACTCGTTTGCGAAAGAACTTTGGAAAAAGTCCAGGCACGGCAGCCAGCGGTCCTCTGCTTACAGCCAGGCCAGCCCGCGCGGGCTGCGGGGATGCTGGAGCCCTGGGAAGGGTCCTCAGAAAGAGCAGAGGTCTGTGCTTGGGCTCCTGCACCATTTCCAGACCGGTGGTGGGTGCACAAAGAAGGATTACCCCCCCCCCCCAAAGCTCAAATGCACTGCTCATTGCAGGAGCGCTCGGCGTTTTTTTGCCGTTAGACACTAGTGCCAGGGCGACAGGACGGCACGATGCTCCTCTGCGGGGCCGGCAGCGGTTCACCGCTGGCTGCTCCTGCCTTGGCACGGAGACAGGCCGTTCCCCCGGGATGCCAGGAGGGATGGGGCCCGGTGCCCACCCAGCATCATCCTGCCTCGTCTCCCCCAGGTGTATGCCTAAACCGCCCAGCCACACAAACCCGGTAAGTTAAGAATAATCAGCATCTGCTTGTTGTACTGCTAATGCAGAAATTCTGTTTATCCAGGACGTGGCCCCAGCACTTGCCGGTGTGGTTTCTTCTTCTGGGAGTGACCTCGTAACGTGGTGATGCCAAACAGCAAGTTCCACCCTCCCGCCTGCACCGAGGGTCGCTTGGGGAAGCTAAGGAGCACCCAGTTAGTTCACGGAGCCATCAGGGAAGCGGCTCACGGAGCATCCAGACCCTTTCCAGAATGGACAAGTCACCTCCAATTTTCCTACTAGACCCTTCCAGTGTCTGTTGGAGGCCCTTGCAAAGCGTGCTCCCTTCTGCCAGCTCGGGTGCACAGGGAGCAAAGCCCTTTTGGTGCGGAGCTACCCCCCAGGTGATACCTGTGCTGCGGGACCTGCTGGTTCGGGTCCACTTCAGCCCGGGAGAAGGGAGGACTCGGACAGGAGCAGGCTCTCCAGCTGGGGTGGGTTATGGGAAAACCAACACAAAAAGACAGCAAACTGAAAGAGCTCCCTCCAGCTCTGCTGTTTCTGGCAGGAGAAAGGACACCAAGTTCCGTGCCTCTCCGTGCAGGCTGCCGGGCAGCCGCAAATTCACGACACTCGTGGTCTGCATCGTCTCCATCAACGCCATCTCCCTGGCTCTGGAGACCAGCTACCGCTGCCGGTTGTGCTGGGGTACCTTTTTCGACGTGCGGCGTGGCGGCACCCTCCCACATGCCGTGGCTAGGATGGGGGGGATGGGGGTCCGGCCCCCGTGGCCACCCAGGGTGGCTGCCAGCCCGCTGTCCTCCCCCGTGCCATTGCCTGCAGCAGCCCAGGGCCTGGGTGAAATGCATTTCAGCTTCAGATCCCTTCACTTATTTGATAATTATCATTCTTAAAATGCAATTGTTCAGTCCTTTCCATGGCAGCCCTTTCCCCCCTCGCGGTTTTAGCACAGCTAGTTTAAGCACCCTTTTAATACTCAATTTTCACATTGAAAAATCCCTCTTGGTCACACTCCTTGATTTCCTTGTCTTACACAAGCCAGCTACTGTACGCAAACCTCTAAGCCTTAATTATATATCCCAGTAATATATAGCCAGGCCTGGCTAATGTCAAGAAACCCAGTCATGAGCGTCGGAGGTTTCCGAGAGCTCTGGCTGCAGGACCGGGCTCCGTGCGGGGAAGCGAGCGGCGCGTGCCCGGCTCCGAGGGGCCGATGGGGTGTGTGATGTGTTGGGATGTGACCAGGACCCTCCTGTGCCGGGCAGTGACCCGTGATGATGACTGCGGCGGGCTGAGCTGGCCTCGCATTTTAAATGGTCCCCGCGGGCAACGGGACGTTGTTGGGGACATTTAATGTGAAAGCGCTGGCTTGGTGCGCGGGGTCTGGCAGCCACAGGCAGCTGCCTGGGCTCACCTCCTCCTCTCTCCAGGTCACAGATGCTGCCTTCGCTGCCGTTTACACCACCGAGCTTTTGCTGAAGCTGTATGCAGATCCCATCACCTGCTGGAAGAGCGGCTACAGCATCTTGGATGCCGCCATCCTCCTCCTCACCTCCCTCCCACACACCCTGCCCGAGGAGACAGCCCCGCGTACGCACCTGGAGGGGACAACCGAAGGTCTCCAGACCCTCCGCGTACTCAAGCCCATCAAGCACAGCAGCGGGATGAGGGTAAAGCGCTGCTCGCTCGTTAAGTCACAGCAGAGAGGGGGGGATCCCAAGCCCAGGAGCGGGGGGAGGCTTTGCTACGCCCAGGTCTTCGGGGCCGCCTGGCCCAAGAGGGGCTGACGCTTGTGGTAGTTGGTGAGCAAAGGCAAAAACTAATAATTCCTGATTTTTTAAGAAGCCCGTGGCTTGGCCATTGTTTTTTTGGCCCGTTTCTCCTTCCCCCAAGGAGAAGAGAGATTTTCTTTTTTACTGCAGCAGAGGAGACACACAAAAAAAAAACAACCTATAAAACATAGGTCACGTCCCATTCTTGGTCTGTGTGTATTTTTCTCTCCAGCACACCATCTCCTGCTTAGTTTTCTCCTGACGACTCTGGAGGTTTGTTTTTGAGCAAGGAGCTTATGTGGGCAATGAATGCTCAGCCAGCATTTCTGCGTGTAATTAATTGGCTGGGTAGCCCACCAGAAGTGGGATGTTTATGGGCACAGGGCTCTTATAATGTTCACTTCTGAGCCTTCATTCCTCTAGTTTGGATCGTAAACTTCACTTATCACCAGACTTTTATATGTTAATTATTCTGTGTCGCTGGGAGAAGGGAGGACATGTAGAAGCGCATGAAATAATGAATGGTTTAGGCACGGGGGATCAGATGCTGCAGTTTGGTCTGGCTGATTATCAGGGAGTAAATTGATGCATGGCAAAATGGGGAGACATTTAAATCAGGGTAAGTGTGTGTTCGTTGGTTTGAGCCTCATGCTATGCACTCGCGGAACTCACTGCCAGGAGATGCCTCGTCCGGACACAAGGAGGAAAACCTGTAGGATAAGATTTGGCACCGTTCCCCCCTGAGACGCTTAAAATGTTGAGGTGCTTTGAAAAAAATCCCACTCGGCACAAATCTGCAAGTTTAAGAGGCTAAATGCCTTTGAAAATCTGGGCCATGCAACACCAGGTTTTGATGGAAGTCGGTGGGACTTAACACCTAAGGGACTGGGGCCACTGGGAAATTGCATCCTGGCTTTGGGAGAGAATGCCTAGAATGGCATTACCGGGGGAAAAAATACGAAAGAGGAAAATTCTTTAGGCTCTCACAGTCCCTTCCTGTTCCAGGGATGCTATAAATACCCTGCAAAGCCTTGCCGCGCCGCTGCTTTCCAGCTCCAGGGGCGTTTGGTACTTGCCTTTGCATCCTGATCTGGAGGGACAAGTGCCCTGAGCCACTTGGCATCCCAAGAGACAACACCTCTTTGCCTAAAATTTGTTTAAAATGTGATAGGGCTGTCTAAATGCATTTTGCTGAAGGTGCAGGAGGCTCTTTATGCCTCTGTGTGTATTGTTATTTATTAATTGAAGCCTAAATTGGCCCTCAACAGGTTAGCAGTATTTAATGCAGAGAGCTCAAACATGCAACACATTCTTGGCACGTTTCCCTTTATTAATTAAAAACCTCTTTAAAACACTCTGCCTTCCACCTTGGAGCAATAAATTTCCACCTTGAGGAAATAATTTCCTTGTTGTATTCCATACAGAGACGTTCTGTTAGCTGCAATCCCTGTTTTAGTGTAGGCCCCATTCATCCTTATTTCAATTTCAAAATAAACTTTAAAAATGCCAGGTTGTTCTGTAAAAAAAAAAAAAGGAAAAAAAAAAAAAGAAAAAAATCGACTTTTCTGCTTTTTTAAAAATATATTTGGGATTAATTCCGATGCAGTTTACTACCTGTGTAGACTGCGAACCACAAAGCTCCTTCTTAATAAAAGCTCATAGGACTCCACAGCGGTTCCTGAAGCAGCCGGAGGAGCCTTGGCCATCAAAGCCGAGGTGATGGTCCTGCACGGGAGGCACTCGCCAGCCTGCAGTTGCTGGGAGCGTTTTACGGCCCTCCTGTCACCCCCAGCTCCGGGTGGCTGGTTTTCTTTACGACCATGTGCCACAGCCCAAACCTGCCCGACTCCATGACATAACTTGGCAAAAATGTCACCTGATTTGGGGGGGTTGAATGGCTTTTGTTCCCCTGCTAGTCCCGAGCTGCGCCTGCCGGAGCGAGCTACGTGTGCAGGGAGGCAGGAAAACCCTCCGCTGGTTCCTCCAGGAGTTTGTGCCAGACTCGGTGGGTTTAGGGCTGGTCTAGTTTGGGCTTTTTGAGATGGTTCTGCAGACAACGCAGTTGCATGTGGTGTCTCTGCACTGGATGCTGCCCTTCCCGGCTGCCCCGTGCCTGGTCTGGCGGGATGATTATCTGGAGCTGGCAAGCCTTGCAAAAGTAGGGAACTGCTGCAGGGGTCCCTAATCCACCTGAACAAGCTCGGGATGGTGGCAGCCGGGGGGGGGACTGGGAAGAGCCCCTTGGTCTAGCTCTGCACAAACGTCCCCTCCAGGCGGTACCATCCGAGCACCTCAGCCAGATGCGTTTTGGACTAGATGATCTTTGCAGGTCTTTTCCGATCTAGGCAATTCTGTGATTCTGAGCTTTAACCTGAGATGCTGTTGGCAGTCAGAGGTGATGGATGGACAGTCCTCGAATGGGTGCACTGTGTAAAACACGCCCCCCCGGCATTAGCGGGCACAATGTTACTGGGGGGGCAGCCAGCCCGTGCTGCCGCTGCTCTCCAGGGTCACGTAAGATGGACGTAAGGGACTGCATGTAGTTGTCTGTGATTTGGAGTTAATGGGAAAGTTTACATTTGCCTAAAAGTCATTACCAACGATAAGCTCGGTTCACCAAACCAGCACTCCCATCAGCTCCCAGAAGTGTCTTTGATATATATTGGTGTCATATGTAGGTCTTTATAAGAAGTGAGATGGTCTCAGAAGCAGTACTGCCTCCCTTCCCAATGACCCCAGGTGTTGCACGGGGCTTTCCCAACCTGAGCAGCCACGGAGGGATGACAGACGCCTGCGGACTCCTGTCTCCCATCCCGGCCCATCCTGCATGGCAGGGGAGGAGCGGCAGGACAGTGAGGGCAGCAGCAGGGATGTCGTTCTGCCTCCAGGTTGTGCTCAGACCCCAAGGCATGAGGGTTAATAGCACTGCTTGTTTTTCTTCAGCTAATTTATTGATGTAGAAGCTCGGGAACAGCTGTATCCTTTATCAACAGGAATCTGTTACTCCATTAGTAACCTGCCAGTATTTCAAAAGGCAGTGAGAAGCCTCTGTGTGCTAGATGTGATGTTTCTGGGACCGAGCAGCCCTTGTTTTTGCCGCTGTGCAGCCCTAACTCACCACTGAGCTCTACAAGGGCTATTTCCCAGTCCAAGAGGCTGATGCACAGCCACAGCCTCTAGATGTTGTCACTTTCCCATGCATCATGGTGGTCACCCCTTCCCTCTCCTTAATTCCCGGTACAACCCTGTGGATGCATGCAAGGGAGCTGGTTCAGAGGTGGTTCAGGGAGGCTGTCACCTCCTGCAGCCCCAGCCCTGCTTCCCAGCCTTCATCCCAGCAAGCATCCACCGCACCTATGGAGCACACATTTGTTTTTCCTTTTGCACGTTTTCACAGAGACTCTTGGCCAGACGGTGCAGACAGTGATGTACGCCTTCATCCTGCTATTCCTGCTGCTGTTTGTGTTTGCCATTTCGGGACATAGATGGTACGGAGATCCCAAAACCAGAGACACTGAAAACTGGGGCAGCTTGAAGGCTGCCCTCTTCACGCACGTCAGTTTAGTAACTGTAACTACAGCAGCATTTTCCAGTCTGTCTCAGCCAAACGACAAAACTGCAGATTTTGGAGTGCTGCTGAAGAAGCCCTTTGATTAACCTGTGACTTCATTAGGGAGAGGAGGAACTGCTTGGCAGTGAACTTATATTCCAGATCCCTGGGAAAATTTGCTTTGATAGACAGACTTCCCTACACAGTATTGAAAATTCAGAAGGGAAAGTCTCTGAAGCTGACAGCAAAGACATCTGTACTAGCTGATTTAAACCCAGACCTCTGAGGAACAGAGAAACTGTGATCGGTTTTAAAAAAGAAAGAAAAAGAAGAGGAAGATTTCATATGGCTTGTGAGTTATGCTGTGGTTTGGAACTAACTCCCTGGTCTGCTTAAATACATTTGCAGGTTGATGGTTGGACAGACTTACAGCGCGAGATGGATCATTAAGGATTTACGAGCAACCACGTGTTCATAGTCATGTTCATCTTGCTGGGCAACTTCTTTCTCTTCAGTATGTTACTTGCACTTGTGATTACCAAAACCCAGGTCATGCGAGGCCTGTGCATGCATGCGTGAGCGTGTGAGCATGTGTGTGTGTGTGTGCGTGTGTGCTAACAGGCTCTGGTTGGAAAGCTGCTGCTTGCTTGGCTGCTTGCAGAAGTTGACTTCTGCTGTAGCTAGAACCATTCTGGATACAGAAGTTCCCAGTCCCTGAGCAGAGTAAGTGTATCATTCCCCACAGTCCCCTTTTTGGGTCATCTCTACACTCCTGCTTTGACTATTTTCCCATAGCTGCCGAAAGCTCCCGCTCCTCCGGCACAGACAGCCCCCAGGTCCCCTGGGTGCACGCTTTGCACCCAGGACCTCTCAACCGCGACCCGTTTCTGCCTCCGTTTAAGCCAGGGCCAGGGTCAGCTGGGTGCTCTGGGGGAATATGGCAAATCCTATGCGAGAGGCATCTGCTCCCCAGCATCTATCGGCTGCCAGCCCCAAGGTGGTCCCGCTTAACACCTCTCGCTGCTGCACAGGTCTGGGGCTGGACCAGGGGTTTTTTGAAGCCCGGGTCTCTTTGACCGAGCTCTTGTCCCACCAGCTGTGAGCGGTGCTTGGGGACTCGCTCGCATCCCTGCGGTTTGGCATTGGCAGGACTTGACTCAGAAGTATGAGCAGCGAAGGCGGCTGCTGTTTGGGCCAGGAGACAGAAGATCCTGAAAAAGGGGGGAAGAACGTGAGCAACCAAGTCACGCTGGAGCAGGTGGGCTGCGGTCAGCTGTGGGCAGATAGCACTGTCTGCAAACGTCGGGTGTTGCTTAACAGGGCAAGACGTGAATGAACTGCTTTCAGTGGAGGAAACATTTCTTTTTCTTTCCTTGCCCATTTGTATAATAATCCAGGCTGTAGATCCCATACGCCTTTTTGGTAGGCTCGTCACATACGCAGCTAAAGGTATTATGATAGCACAGAGCGCTTAAAGTATTATAAAGGTGGAGAAAAACTCTTAATCAGTTTTGATGTGTTTTGTCTGAGTTTGTTTGACTTCAGAGAGAAGTTTAAAAAGAAATCCTTTTAGGTCATGTCAAGCCAAGAGTCTTGTCCAGAAATGGCTTGGACTCGCTTTCTGTGAGAGCTCGAGGGAGGTCGTGCTCCTTCCTGCGCTCTCGCAGCCCGTTGATGCGAAGTATCCAAAATGCTACTATGGGCTTGAAACACATGCTGCAGCATCTGTAGGAGAGCTGTACACTGCTTGATAAAGGGCTTTTGCAAAGCTGACTTGAAATAAATGCAGTAAAGCTGTCACTGAAATGTAAATGATTAGAGCAACGTGACTCCCTGTTTCCCCCAACTCTTCTGCTCATTCTTGCTTTTAGCAAATGTAATTGAAAAATAATCAGTTCAGGATGGCTTGGTTGAGAGTGTTCTTGTCTTTGGGCCAGAAAAATCACTGGTTCAAGTACTAGACTGAATGACCGATTTGGGTCAGTGGTTTGGGTCCCACCCCAAGGGCAGGGGTGGGGGTCCCCGCAGAGCTGCAGGACCTGCCTGCCTGGGTGGGCGCTGGGGAAGACCCTGGGCTGCCTCCCTTGGGAGAGACATCCCCATCCCGTCAGTGCCCGGGAGCTCCTGCACTCCCTGGCACGTCTGGCTGCTCCAAAAGTGCATTGGGGGTGGGGGTCACAGACAACCTCGTTTCCAGCCCCCAGCCAGCGCGAAGGCTGTGGAGGGGTCTGCAGGGTGACAGTCCCAAGTGTCACCTCCTTCTTACTAACAGCATTTTCTTCCCGGGCTTGTTCTTTTTCACAGCACAAAATCACTCAAGGTGAAGATTTCAGTGAGCTGCTGGATGACATCAAAAAAACTTTGCACCACCCTGATATCATCATTATGGAGGGTTTTTGTTTCACCATCTCATTTACTGATCTGCATTTGCAGTTCCTGGACCTCCAGAATAACACACTGAACAGGTCAGTAGCAGTGGAGCCAGTGACTACAAGGAAGACTCCAAGTTACAAGAACAGATGCCCTTTTGATGTACTGAATTATTTCCTTGGAATGAGCGGACATTTTGAGGCTGTTCTCCCTAGGGAAAACGCTGCTGGTCTCAGCGTGAGCAGTGCTGAGAGCTTGAGAAGGTACCAACATAGAGCACGTGCTAGAAATGGGACTGGTTTCCTCTCCGTCAGGAGGGCTAACGCCGTTCCCCAGCACCATGCAGTGCTGGTGTGGGATCGGTGTCCATTACAAATGAGCTCCTTTTCCTGCCGGCAAATTCACTGTTCTTCATCGCTTCTTCATTGTGCCCCAGCCCCGGCCACATCCTGGGGTTCACGGAGACCCGGGTGCCCTGAAAGAGGCTCCATCTTCCTGGTCTGGTTCCCGTGTTTCACCCCTCGGCACCCCTGGGAGAGAGGCAAGAGAGCATCCCAGATTTATGGGGGCAGAGGGGTTGGAGGACATGTTTGCACCCACGTTTGGGAGGTGAGGAGTCAGGAGGGGAGGACTTGCCTTCTTCTTAGAGCAGCAGTCCAGGCTGACCTGTGCTTTGCCTCAGCAATGGACTTCTCTGGATCTTGTTTAGGGAACGACTAAGCCCAGGCTGTGAGTCTAAACCATGTAACCAGAAAAACCTCCCACAAATCCCCCAAATGGAGACTGCTGGGTTTTACATGTCTTAGGTTAACCTTAATGTGATGCAAGCCTATGATCACAGCTTGGTACCTATTGTTTAAAAACCCTGCGGTCTGGCCTGGAGTCCAGAAAAAATTCCTGGATATCAAAAATTCCCTTTTGCCCCATTCCCCAGGTGACTGCGGTTACCGTCCGGAGTCTCTGTATTATTTTCCCCCGGTACTTTGAATGCACTGCTCAGGACTAGTGCTTCTGAAAATGTTTTGCTGTGCGCAAGGCACACGTTGCGGAGGCAGTCCTGGGTTGCACTTCTGCCATTCTCCTCTGATCTTTCAAGAGAAAAATATTTACAAGGATGTTAAAGAAAATCTGCAGAGCCAGGGGGCTCAACATCATGCAAAATACTTGGGATCTTTCCGTTGCTCCTTGCCCTGCTGGGTGAATGGAGGGGTGCTTGCAGAGGGTACGGTTCTCCTCGTGCCTTAAACATGGCGCTTCCTACTTTGCGTGGCATTTGGGGATCTTTCTACCACACTCTTCTCTCACTGCAGGTTGCGACATCACTATGACGAGCGTACTGGCCTATTGAGAGAGACTGTGGAAGTCGTGCGAGAAAAATCATTGCCAGATCATGAGAAAATGAAAAGTTAGAAGCTCTTTAGGCAGAACATGATGCTGGGTGGCTGTCAGAGCTCTGCCTACAACCTCCTCTTCAAATCTGCATTAAAATAAACCAGAAACATTTATGATTAAAAATAATTCAGAAAATATCTGCTCTCCTTTCTGCTCGCTGACCGGGTAGAGGCGCAGCGGCCAGTGCCAGCCCCGCGCTGCAGGCAGCCGCTGATGGAGGGAGGCACGTCACCGTTGGGAGCTGGAGAAACTGTGGGCTGAGAAAGGATCACAGCCCGGGTCCTTTTCTTGGGAGCCTTGTGGCAAGGCTGGGACTAGAGCCCAGACCTCCGGTGCTCTCCCTGCCAGCTCCCTCCTTCTAAGATCACACAGCCCCGGCACAGCAAAGGGGCTGCTCCGGGTCAGAGCAAACCGACCCGCGCTAAGGAAATGGATTGTGATATCTCTGAACGAAGCAGCTCGTTTCTGTGCCCTGATGCTGATTAGCATCTTGGAATAACCCGCTTGGGTTTGTCCGGCAGTTTTAATGCAAACACACCCAGAAGGCTTTGGGTAATCAGAGAAGGAAAGAGGAGACCTGCAGAGCGGCAGCCGTTCCTCCGCGCGGCACGGGGTGTACCGGTACAGAGCTACAGCCCCAAAGCCCGGGCACGATGGCCGCGGTGGCAGCGGTCGATCTGCTTGTGATGACGAGGAACGAGCCACCCTGACCCCCTCCCGGTCATGCAGGCAATGGGGATTAGCAGAGCGGGGCTGGCTGCGGGGCTCCGCTTTGCCCCCGACACAGCCCCCCCCGTTAGCAGGCTACGGCAGGAACCAAGAAACGAGCGCTGGGGATGACGAAAGGGAGGAAAGTGCCTGGGGGGGTGCTGGCTTCGGGGGTTTGGCTCTCTCCAGGCTGCATGACGTGGGGAGAGGGGTGGGTGCCTCGTGGCGGGGACGCTGGGGACTCACAGCTGCTCCTCGGCTCCTGTGGCGAGCAGGCAGGCTCAAGCCGTCGCCGACCGGCACGTGAGGCTGCCACGAGTTTTGCCGTTGATGGCACTGCTGGTATAACATCAGGTGGTGAGTTTTTCTCGGTCTTGACAGTTTTTATATGGCCATTCCTTGTCATTCTGCACAATCAGTGGGAGTTCAGCGTTACCGGAGGAACAGCTACAAAATGCCCTCTTCGCTACTATGCTATGGCTTCCAGCAGTAAAATAAATGAGCGCCAGACACGAGCAGTATCTAAGCAAAATTACCGACACACCCCTACGGAGAGGGGTGAATTGATTTTGCAGAGCTCTCTCTGCCGCTGCCGTGGCCCTGCCTGCCTGCCTCTCGCCAACCCCAGAGAGCTCATCTCCGTGGTCTTCCAAAACTTGCCTTTCCAATACCAGCCCTGGGTTGCCGTTGGCAGTGGGTTTGTGCCCCAGAGCCTTCGCCCGAGCCGGCCGGGGCGAGGGGGCTGAGAGCTGCTAACAGGAGCTCCTCGTAGAAGGGCTGGGGAGAAACCAATGACACGAGCTCCTGCTCAATTTGTTTTTCATGTTCTTATTTGTAATAATTTTGTGTTTTATGAGGGATACTTCCGAAAACTTCCCCAGCATGATGGAAACACATGTGGTGCTCTAACACATGACGTGACCCTTTTGGTCGAGAGACGAGCTGAAAACCCGCTTTCCTCTGACAGCTACGCGGGGTACGGTCCAGTGAGCCGGGCAATGGGCGGCGCGAGGGGTATCCGACCTTCCCCCAGCCATGCCCACGCTGTTCACCCCTCCAGAAGTACTGCTGGCACGTCTTTGCATGCGCAGTCTCCAAGTGGATTTTTTTTTTTTCCGCTTGCTAATTCATTATTTAAGCTTTTTCTCCTCCTTTTTTTGTTTTGCTAGGGATAATTCAGCTCTGCGCCCATGCATGTCCATGCGTCACCCACTGGTGACATGGAAAGCATCACTTGGAATTTTAGATATATATAATATGTGTATATATATATTTTAGATATACATAAAAACATATATTATTTTTATATATAAATAATAAATATATATATAATTTTTATATATATATGTAAGCGCAGGTTTGCTCCTGTGCTCTCTTCAAGGACAGAGCCAGACTGGGGGAAGCAAACACCAACCCTGGAAATGGTTTTTGCAGGCTTCAGTGCTAATAACGGCCAGGTTAAAGGACGTTTACTTATTTGAATTAGCAAATCCCTCTACGAAGCGTATGACGGAGCTATCAGCATCGCTGGCTGTATTTGGGCTACGCCACAGTAGATGTTGCTGAACTGGGAAAATTCCTGCAGTATTTGTGTTTGGGTGAGTGAGGAGGGTCACCTTGCCCGTCAGCCAGGACCGCTGGCATCCCTTTCCCCGCAGTGGTGAGTGCAGAGGCTCCCCAAAAATGCAGGGCTGGCTCTCACCAGCAGCACTGCACCTACAGCAGCATGCTGTCGGGCATCCCCAGCTCAGGACATGGGCTGTCTGTAATCCTGGGTTTCATTATTTTAATGGTAAGATAAAACTTTTGTGTAGTGTGAAAACCAACCCAAATCCTCCCCATGTGTATAGGAAGGGCTCAGACAGGCTGAAAAGATACTGTGTAAGGGCTGGAGACTGCAGGACAGCAACCAGTGTGAAGGGACACTGGTCATGAATGGTCTGGAGATTTTTTTAACTGAAAATAAAATTCTAACGGCAGGGAAGTGCAACAGTGATGCTGGTGAGTAATTCAGGATGAATGCAGAGGCCAGCAATCACAGGTAGCACCCAAAAAGGTGGAGAGTGGTAAAATCCTCCAACCCTGCCGACGGGTTTCTGGTTTCCAGCTGGGAATGGCTAAGCACTCTCAAATTTTTCAGATTCATTAAAATACTGTGGCGTTGCTTGATGGCCAAAAACATTGCTGCTTTGGAAGAAGCCTCTCTGCCTCTTGTTTTGGTGCTGAAGTCGTGCACAGGAGCCCAGGAGCTGCAGAGGGCTGCAGCGAGGTGTGCGCCGTGGGCTGCATTTTGGGTGCAAAAAGCCTCAATGCGGGGACTGGGAGCGGACAGGCCGCAGTAACGGCACCCGGGGATGTACGGCACGTGGGCAGAGCAGCCTGTAAAATATGTAAACTAGGGTGCAGGGAGGAGGGAGGCTTGCTGGGAGGCAGGCAGCGGGCGGGGGTACTGGAGAAGTGGTCTGGGGTGCAGCTTCCCACCTCTGCTTCCTTGCTGTGGGGCAGGGCTCTGCCTCGGGATGGCTCCTGCCAGGGGGATTTGGGTTTGGTTTTTTCCCATGACAGCCTTTGCTTTGGCTTTCCATGGAAGACCCGTCCTTGGACACTTCTGCGCGTTTCCCACCTGCAGCTTCACCTTACCTCCCAATAAAGGTTTTTCTTGCTACTGAATTTTCCCTGCACCTCTGCGCACCTTTGAATGGGCTGACCTGGACCAAGAACTGCTGAAACACTTTGAGAAACACTCTGAATGTGTCGGGATGTTGCTCGACCCCTTTTTTGGCTGGGCTGGGCAGTGTGAAGCAGCTCTCTGGCCAGTGTCTTTGGTTTTGGGAGGTGCCAGCAGCCCTTCTGGTGCCCAGCACGGAGTGTGATGCTGCCCCTCGGCTTTGTCCTGGGGAGACTCCGCAGAGGAGCCAAATATGAAACGGGGGTTCTCAGCAAAGAGATCGTATTAATGAGGGACATTAATGTACTCTGTGAGTTGGCTTCTCCTGCACTTTGGGCTGGCGTAAATTAGGACCAGGCCAAAAAAGTCAGGAGGGCTGCACCAGTGCAAACCGGACTTTGTAAAATAAAAAGGAGAGGCCCCTTTTGTCAGGCGATGGCTTTTCCTCAGAAGCTAAATGATACATAATGTTTATATAGTGTTTTGCCTCTCCTAAATGCAGGCTAGACATTAATTGATTCCAGGTTTGCTCCATGAAGTAGGTCAGCTCTTTCCATTTCGCAGATAAAGGGGCGGTGGGGATTGCCGAGGGGTGCACGGGGGGTCAGCGCCGGCGCTGGGGCACCTATACAGATCGCCACCCTCGCCGTCAGACCGCTCTGCCTCCCTAAATATACACCGCTTCTGATGTATGTCAAAATCAGCTGCGACTCTGTAAACCCAGTTACATTAAGCCCAGTTCAAATGAAATCTGTTTATGTCTCCAACACTCGCTGCTGGTCAAAGCAGGACTTAACTAACCTAACGCTGTTTGTGTTCAAAGTCTCTTAAACCTCTGCTCTGACCATCTTGAAGTGAAGTATAAAGTACTCGCTGGGACCTGGCCGGAGTCCAGGGGACCATTTCAGACTCCCCCCTCTCTCTGTTGCTCATGGGGCCGTTTAGAAAAAGCATCGCACATTTTAAACAGTGATGGAAAAAATAATTTTAATTCACTTCTGTTTACATAGCATTGGAAGCTTGTGAGGGTTTGCAGAGACAATTATTAATGGTTTAAACTGGCGTGGTAAAAACGTTGCCTTGGTCTGGGAACGCGAGCTGGCTGTCGAGCCCCCGCTGCTGGTTTAGCCGAGCACCGGCCCCGCGGGCTGTGCCGGGGGAGCCGGGGAGGGAGGACCTAACGGCTTGGTGGGTCCCACCATTGTGTTTCCTTTTGGCATCTTGGAAACAGCCTCCTGCCCATTCTGCTGATGTTCAACTACTAAAACCCAAAGCGTGGATCTGGGGAAACACCCGGCTCTTGCTGGTTGCCTCCGTTTCTGGCTGCCCATCTTGGAGGTGCTGGGCGGCCAGGTCGCAGGGAGGTGGGACGTAGCCGAGCTCGGAACACCGCTCCTTCACTGCTCTCTCAAAGCTGACCTGCAAAGCCTCTGTCTAGCTTAATTTCCTAAATTTGGTCCAGCTTTTTGGGAGCACGGCCCTTTATTTTTGGTTTGGACGTTGTGTGAATCAGACTGTGCTCCCCCGAAGCAGGTGGAGCCGTGCCCGAATGTGCACCGGGTGGATGTGAGAGGGGAATCGGGTCCCAGGTAAAGTGCCCTGATTTCTTTCCAGCCGGCGGAGGAGGAGGGGATGAGCAGGCACAGGCACACCTGCGGCACCAGCCTGGCCCAAGTGTTAACACGCATCCTTGCACGCATCCATCAGAAGACTCAGACTCGGTTTTACTGGTCTATCGCACAGCGGGATCTTGCACCTATAAAACCGCTCTTAATTACTTCCTAAGTTACTAACCGGGGTGATGTTGACTTTGTCTTATAACCCAATAGGGCTTTGTCAATTTAGTATAAACCCCTGCCCACCATAACTTTCTTGTCTATGTATTTTGGTGTACGATCACACACTGCATGCACGTGTCCGTGGCTGGTTTTTGGACATCCATTGACCTGCTCTCCAAAGCTGCCCGTGCCATTTTTGCTTTCCACGCTGCAGCACTTCTGCACGCAGAGCTGTGATGCTGCTGCGAGGCTCTAGCAGGTGGGCAGGTGCCTGCCCGAGGGGTTACACAGCCCGGGAAGTGCCTGGGAGCCTGGTTTGGAGGGTGACATGCTCCAGGTCCTCCTTTCCAGTGTGGCCAGCTCCCATGTGCACAGGGAGGAGGGATTGTCCCCTATTGCTGTGGCACTGGCTGCCTCTGATCTGCTTTCACCCTGCTTTGCCAGCTGAGTTTGAAGCAACGGCTGTAGGAGCAAAGAAAATAGTAGAGAAAATGATAGTTGGGAACTAAGTCCATGCCAGCTTCAGTTCCTGCAGCAGCTAGGCTCTGCTTTGAAGCTCCCCACTCAAAATACTGCCTCTGTGATCCCTGGGGATTACCGTGCACCCTGGTACTCATCCGAGCGCCAGTATTACAAAATGCATAGCACACAATTTATCTGCCTACTTTGCAAGTCAACCTTGCACAACAGGTTATGGGAGCGCTTAGAGGCATGTTGGTGTTAGAGGCTGGATCATGGTTATTACTACCACTCTGGCTCTAGCTGAAACAAGTGTAGGACTAATCTGACCTCATTAACCGGCTCTGATGTATTCTGAAAACAAATCTGCAATGTGTGAAACATTGTATTTAAAAGCAAAAAATTAATTTATGAGGACAAAGAAGTTTGGAGGCTTTTGCATACAGATGAGAGACTGGTCTTTTCTAGAGGACTCCCTTGAGGTGTCATGACATATTTCCCCAAGGCTGCAGACCCTGAACAACGTAGTTATGTGACAGCGAGACACGGATAGAGAAGGGGCTTCCCTCTGCAGTCACTGGGTTGCAGTACGGTCTTTGCCTGTGTTGGGAGAAGGCACTGGATGAAAGGTCTGTGAGTAACACAGGGACTGAGGAATGTTTCGTGTGCTTAGACATCATCTGTGTGAATCAGGCAGGGAGAATAGCCTTTATTCTGCAAGATGACCCCATCCCAGAGGGATCTTCCTTAAAAAAGGCTCAACATTTGTTCCAAAAATATGCTGCTGGGTGGAGTCCAGCCTTGTCCTGCACAAGAGGTAATCTTCAGATGGATGCTGTACTGGAGATGAGGCTCATAGGTAGCGTCATGCTCTGACACATAAAAGTCATGAGACCCAGAGCCAGCCCCACTGCCCGTCCCAGCAGCAAGGAATATTGTAGGGGAGGGTTTGAACTCAGTGGGAACTTCCCCGAGTTCAGGGAGTGGAGAGTCCAGTTAGAAGGAGATTAAGAAAAGGCCTGAAAATGGGTTTTCTGTCGTAATAGGGATAATGACCTGAGTTCTTCAGTTCATGCTTCTCTTGCGTGCACCGGGGCTAATTCCAATTGATGAAGTTACTCTGGGCTGATGCTGGCATGGAAAGAGAATCAGTCCCAGAGTTTTGAGACCTGACACTAATGCTCACAGGTGTGAGACAGCTCGTGGGAAAAATGCAGTTGGGGACAACCGAGATAGGAAGCAACATAAAATCTCAAAGCAGCACGGAAGCTGGCTGTAGAAACGTCCAAGCGGTTGCAATGACTGTTTCATTGCTTACCACCCTAGGCGTACCCCGGGGGCCTGGTTTTCTCTCCGGTTTTCCATTTTGCACCGAAATTGGGCACTTCTGAACAGATGCCCGTGCTGTTCTGATCAGCTGCCGTTCCGCACCGCCCGCTCTCCTCTGAGACACTTCCCTGGCAGGCTGTGCCCATGCCCGGTGCCTGCCGCGCCGCGGGTTACTGCCTGCGGGTGCCGATCAGCCAGCCGGACGGAGACCTTTGGGAGTCGGGTCCTCAGCCTCTGGGCTTTGATGCTATGAAGAAGAAAATAGTAAAACAAAACATTTGGAAATCTGTTTCTTATTTACTGTACTGCCAAGCTGCTGTAAGACTTGCTGGAATCACAGTCGCAGAAGAGCAGAGCGGAAAGGATTTTCCTGCAGATATTGCTGGCGGTGGGAGAGACCTCGCTGCCTGCTGCGGGCTGGGGCAGGTGGGGACAGGGACAGGGGTGGGCCTCCTGCCTGTTTGTGAGGGTGAGGAGGAGGGAAACGCTCCTTGTTTCTCCTCAACCCTTTTCAAGAGGGAAGCTTGTTAAATATTGTGAAGAACTGAAGTCAGACTGAAATACTTGGGGAAGGGATACTTGGAGAGACACTTCACAGATTGGTATTTGGTGGTGATGAAGGGTAAACGCGATGTCAGATCATGGTGGCAGGAGAAAAAGGGTCAGATGCTCAGGCCAAAGCAGGTTTTTGCTGGATGTTTCCGTGCTCATGGCATCACCTGAAAGGATCTCCCAGCACTACCTAACTGTGGGGTGTGGAGCAGAAGATGTTTTACGGTACCAGGGAGCTCTTCCCAACGCAGCAAGGTCTTGCATGGGCCATTTCCACCCACAAGTGCCTGCATCTCTCCTGGGAACGCCGCACATCACCCCCGGCTGCTTGCGTGCCCTGCAGCCGGGCTAAGCTGAGCGGGGAAAGTTTCCCAGGCACTTTTGGGCCATGACGCCAGGAGTCATTATTGCCTTGGCAGAGGCAGCCACAGTTGTTCAAACCTGCCCTCTCGCCCGTGAGTCAGAGTGGAAGTGCTGGAGTCATGGGATGGCTCGGAGCAAAGATGCGAAGCTGGGAATTGCTTTCAGAGCTTTTTATTTCCTTGAGGGCAAGTCTGAAAAATATTAGCAAGGGAGCAAGAGAGACTCTAGCAGCCTCAGATCCTGCTTGCAGCCCGCAAAGGCAGCGCCAGCCTGGGACGGCCAGGGCGGCCGGCAGGCAGCACCAGGAGTCCCTGCTGCCTGCAGGGGATGGGACCGTCCCCGGGGCCCCCAGCGACAGCAATGCCATGGCAGGGCAAGCAGCCATGCGGTTTGTGGGTGCCCGTGGGTGAAGTGGGTGAGCCCTGGCACCGGTGATGTATCCCATGAGCCGTTCAGAGCATGTCTTGCAAAGGCGGCGTTCGCCTGGCAGCCTCCGTCCTGCTTGGAGCACAGGGGGACACAGCCGGTCCCGGCGGTGGGACAGAGCCCCGGCTCGTGCGGGAAGGTCTTGGGGAGCACTGAGCCCCTACGAATGGGGCTACATATGTGAGTGCGTCCTATTTAGGTCAGAAAGCATCAGGAGATGGCTCAGCAGCGTTTCTTGAGGACAACTGGCTTTGGGCATTCGGAGGATCTTCTGTAGTGAAAG
This sequence comes from Sagittarius serpentarius, assembly GCA_034782735.1. Taxonomy (NCBI): domain Eukaryota; kingdom Metazoa; phylum Chordata; class Aves; order Accipitriformes; family Sagittariidae; genus Sagittarius; species Sagittarius serpentarius. Next base: position 18,174,799 of record JAVKLA010000042.1, on the reverse strand, counting down.
CACTTTTGCTCTCGGGGGTTTGTCAGTGCCCCTCCGGTCTATGCAACGGAGCAAAGAGCAGAGCCGAGGGGGGATAAAACCTCAGCACCTGGGGAGAAGGGATGGGAGCTGCTTGCTCTCCCAGCATCATGTCCTTGCCTGTGACACCCCGCTCCATCTGAGCACGGGGGGAGAGGCAGCGGGAAGAGCTGGGGGCCCGAGGGAGCGCGGGATGGTGCTGATAGAGCCGGTGCTTTGCGAAGCCTCTGTGGGGAGGACTTGGCACGTGAACCGCTTCCAGCACAGGGAAACCGTGATGGGTTACGGTCAACCTGGCTCCACAGGACAGCTGAAGTGGTCAGAACCTGGTGGCAGCAGGGATGTCCTGAGGTGGGAATCAGACCACAGTCTGGAGGCAGGTGCGAATGGAAACCCCAGTACCAAACTCTCCCCAACCTTGGGGAGGTCCTGTCGCCTCCAGACTCCAAGTTCATGGCTCGGAGCCATCTCTCGTTTAGTCCCAGCGAATTACCGAGCCCCAGGAAGCCTACCTTACTGAGGCTTTTGTAGAAGTCAAGGGCTCAAATTGAGCAGGAGCTTGGGGAAACCGTTTCCCTTGTTAAAATAAATGTATTAGTTTAATACGTACCAGGAGAGGATAGGGAGTTCTCCTTGTTAAATATTTACCAGTCAAACCCTGCTGAGGACTTACTTGGAGCAATTCAGCTTTAGTGATTTCCTTCTATTGTGGTCTAAGTCTCCAGCATCGCTGGGAAGCTGCCCGGCAGGGCCAGGAGGGCTGGCAGCAGACCCCAGCCCCGGGCAGTGAAACCGCGGCCGGGATGGCCGCCCACCGCTCCCGGGACACCGCGGAGCCTCGGTGGGTCCCCAAATCCACTCTGGGACCTCCATGGGGATGCTGGCACCCGCCCAGAGCGATGGAGCAAGCAGCCTTGTTTCCGAAGGGGAGTAAGGCGCAGGAGAGATGCCCAACGACGAGACAAAAATTAATTAAAAATAAAAAAGATGAGTAGAGGAACAAAATGTTGCTCTGTGCCTTACCTGTCCTGGTAGCCCCTGAGAGCATCCTGATAGCGCTTTCCCAGACACACCACAGTGAATTTTAACCAGGAGCATAATTTTGATGATCCCCTTGGGAGTGTGTATCTTTGAAAAGAACCCAAATTGTGAATTATCTTCATTTCCCTAAATGTCCCTCCTGCTACCTGATGGTGGAGTTAAGCCATATTCCAATAATCTTCCATAGTTCAGGATTTCCTGACATAGCTATTCTATTTATAGGAACAATTTTATATTAATGTTATTTACATGTATATATATATACTAATTTGACACACATTTACATTAATAATTTAATTGTCATTTACGAGTTTATATTCCAGCAATCTCTGATGATTCAAGATTTCTTAACAATGGTAACACATTAGTTTCTAACCAAGCTAAATTGAAGTTATTTGTATTTTTTTGGTGACTCCCCACTGTTTTGTAACCCTGTTGCTTCCCCTTAAACTCCCCAGAATAAAATGGAAGTACCGGAACACATGGGGGATCTCTATGGAAATGCTCAGGACTTGTTGGTCACTCGCTCTCCTGAATACAGCGATTGCAGATTTTTCAAGGAGCATGTCGCCGTGTATTTTTTAAAGAATTTCTCTATTAATAACATTAAGAGAAAACAGATGCATCAGGTTTGCAACCAGAAATGTGGATATTCTAGAAGCCATCAATTGCTAGAAGTAAACAACAGCCCTGATTCAACAAAGCTCTTAAGCAGACACTTAACTTTAAGCATGCACTTAACACAGGCTTCAGCGAGGCGTTAACATATGTTCTGCTATATAAAGAGGGACTTAAGTACGTACTTATAGTTAAGCTTGTGCTTAAGTGCTTTGTTGAATTGGGGCCAATACTTCAGCTCTCCCTCTGTCTCCCTAACATTAACTGTGCCTGACATCCAGGAAATTCAAACAGGGGCTGCTGTATTCACCTACCAGCATTTCTTTTCCCTTCAGACAGTGGCTGCGTCCACTTGGCAGCACGGCCGAAGCGCTCTGGGTGGCAGGGTCAGGCCGTCTCGTGTACCTTTGTGCCCCCATCACTCCCCATCCCTTGGGAGCCCCATGCCACAGCGCCCATGGGGTCACCTGTGGAGAGACCCAGAAACGGCCACACTTTTAAGTCTCTATGAAGACCCCACCTAGAAGTCTTTTGTGCCTTTATTTTTATTGGTTTTTCAATCAAGATATTTTGGCATAATATTTTGCGTGTTCGTAAAAGATGCTTGCTTGCTTGCTGCTTATTTTCAGTTGGTTGGTTTTTTTTGTCCTGAGCACGAAGAATTGCACTGTGCAATGATTCAGCCTCCCTGGTCAGTCTTTATGCATGAAAACTTAATTTTGCAATTTTTTTGCTTTTGTAGCTTTTTCTCCTGTTACATCCCCCATCCACTGAGTTGTGCATATCAGCAGGTGAATATGAACGGGAAAGGCCTTGGTGTCTTCACGGGTTACTGCTGACCTCCTGGACCAGCCTGGATGCTTTGAGGTGCCCTTCCAATTAGCTTGAGACTCTCCTTCTTGGCTGTAGGTCGCCTTCATTTCAGACCGAAGTTACTGAGGATGAAGGTCTTCTCATTCTCGTCACTGTAATGGCACATTGAATCAGCATCACTGGAAACCCCAAAGCCCGGCTCTCACTTGTTTATGCGGCTTGGGATCATTTCATCATCACTTGTTGGCTTTTATTTGCAGTGAACCAGATTTCTCCAAAAACTGAGCAGATCTTGTTTCATGAGCCGGGGAGGGCTCAGTGAAAGCAGGAACCAAAGTCAGTACCTCCAGACCCAAACCACACGAGGCGAATCCTGAACCAAGCATCTCCAAAGCTTTCCTGATCTGTAGGTGAAGTTCTGCCCTTCTTGCAATCAAAGGGAATTTTTGCACTTGCTTCAATGGGGCCGGAGCTGCTTTCTCCTCAGGATTTTCCATCTGGATAGTTTTTAAACTGTGGGTATGGCGGAAGGTCTCTGGAAGAGAGGAGCCTGTCGGACAGCAAACCTGCTGCCTTTCCCAGCCCCAGCTTTCTGTCTACCCCACCTCTCTACCCAAAAGGTCATGGCTGGAGAGGTATGGTCACTGCAAAAGAGAGGATTTAGTATTACCAGTCAAAGCCAACTGCGATGAACCTGTGGCCTTCGGTTAGACGTGACTCAGGGAGCGTTGTCTAGATACTAGGCTGTTTTCCTGAATTAAAAAAACTAATAAAGACCTCAGGGACCAGCTCTTCACTGCTTATTTTCTTAGCAGATGGCAGCATCCAAATTCCAGTTATTTCTGTCTTGGAAAATAAAAAAACCCTACCAGAAGAAAAGGAATGTGAGTTTGTAGCACAGTTTGGTACCTGGAAGACTCCAGGCTGGAGTGCACACTCCTGATTTATGGTGTACTTGTTAAAACCACTTGTTCTTGTCATAACAAACCAGATCCAAGTGAAGCTGGGTAGAAGGTCTCCTTCTAGTTGGCACTTCATCATGGCTTCTTACTCTGTCTTAGGTTCTGAGGGTTTACAGTTATATAAAACTTAATGAATCAGTATACTTCAGATTTCCTTCCTAATGCATATGGGTTCAATTAACTGCACTGTTTGCTTATTTAAGCGTTTTCATTAAATTGCTTTACTATATTTTCCCGCAATTGAAGGGGAACATGGTGGGGCTGATGCCATCTGCCACCATCAGTTTAGCAGAACCTTTTTCTTTGTTCAGACCCATTCTTTTTTACTAGAAGAGACCCTCCTACCCCCCGTTCCCTCTGTGCCACGCACTTACTGCATTCTCCTCTTCTGGCTGCAGACTGATAAATAAAAAGCTTGTGCAAGGACCTTCATGTATGGTATTTTTTAAGGCTCTCTTTTACAGGATCAGGTTGTGTTTTGCTCCCCCTTCTCTCCCCCTGCTTGCAGATTCCTTTTTGCTCCAGCTTGTGAATAAATAATTGTTGCTATTACAATAGCTAGCAGCTCTTGCTGCCTGGCTCTGCGGGGTGGGGGACTGTGTTGGCTAAAACACCCGGCCAGGCTACAGGCTCAGCCCAGCACAGCAAGGAGAAGGCAGGGGAGGCTTTTTCCACGTTTTTGAGGAATAACTGATCCTAGGCATCTCACCAAACCTTCCTAAAGGTCCTTCTCATGGCAGGGGGCGGTCTCCCTGCCAGTGTCCCTGCTTCACCCGTGGCTTCATTTTTGGATCTGGTGCCGTTAGGACTTCCCACACTGTCCTCCCCCCAGCACAGAGGTAGTGGTTTATTACGTTCCTCCTTGCTGCTTTAGTCCGTCCTTTCGAGCTGCATCTTGCCGGTGTAAGTCCTCACCGTGAGCGGCCCTGTGCTTCTCAAAGGGCTGGCGGTCCCAAGGGGGCTGCTGCCAGCACCCCTCCGAAACACCTCGCGCCGCCGTGGGGATACCCACAGGGGACTGATGATGCCTTACCCCCACTTTACAGACAAACTAAACTGACTAAAGTCACCCGCTTGATTTGGGATGCAATCTGCACCTTGTCACACAAAGCAAGTGCTCTATAGACATCACTAATAGGAAAAAAAACCTCCCGAAGAATATAATAGAAGAAGGAAAAACATTCATCCTCTAGGACTCTCGTCCAGAGGTCGGCTTTTTGATTTGAAAATACAGTGTTCAATATTGCATCGATTATCTGCCATCTCTCGGTTAGGGAAGAGAGGAAGGCGTTAGTGCTCCCGGAGCAAACTGGTATTTTGCAATACAGTCTGGGGAGGAAAACGCCCTAGCATTTATAATTTTCTGCTCCCTGCTACAGGCATTTTATGTAAGGAAAGATGCAAAGAGAAGAAATAACTTGCCCTAAAGGTACACAATGAATCTGTGGCAAGGCCAGCAAGAGAAACGCTTTTAACCATTGCTTGCAAGAGCCTTGCTCAAGCAGTACTTTCAGTGAAGGCGTCACAGCCCCTTGTCCTCCCCACAATCAAAGGAAACTGCTGTGGCTGTGGAGGACCAGAGGATGATGCTGTGGGACCCTCACCCAGCCTGTACCCCCCTTTGTAGAGGGGTTACAGTTTGTGGAGCAACGTACCAGACCAAACGGCTTCAGGAATGAAAAGAAAAGAAAGAAAGAAAAAAAAAGCCCACCCTCCGAACCCTTCCGTTTTCAGTAAAGTTAAATTAAGAAAAAGCAAAATGTGGAAAAATACATTTAAACTGGAAGGAAAAGCATTTCCCCCCCCCTGCAAGTGGTAAGATTTTTTCCTTGCTTTTCTTATTTTCAAAAAGCTTTTCCGTTTTCTGTTGTTTGCAATGAAAAATGCAGCAAAGGCACCAAATATTTTGCAAAACATCACCGAGCTGCCAAATTAACCTTTGGCGGTGGGGATGGGGGCGGGGGGGGGCGGGATGAGAGAAGAAAGGATCAGCTGGAAAAACATCAGCTTGGACCCTCGGCTGCACCCTGTCCCCCCCTGCCCGATGCCCGCTGGGCACAGGGACCCTAACCTCTGCTAACAGCCCCGCAGGCTGCAGGGACCCGCATGCAACTGGCTGGATTTGCCAAAATCGTAAGGAATCACCTGAAAAAACCAAACTGGTGCAGAGCCTGAGCTCTGGGAGGCTTTCTGAGAGCATGGCTTGACAGCCCTGCCAGCTCCAACCACTCTCTGGTGCCTTTTCTTCTTGAAGTGAGGCATAAAATAAATTGAAGCTGCTGGCTGTGGTAAACATTCCCTCCAAACATGCCTGTTCTTGATACCCCAAATGCAGATACTCAATTGTGGAAGAAAATGGAGAAAGAAAAAAAAAAAGAAGAAAAGAACAGAAAAGGAGAGAGAGAAAAAACCCGACGCTTCCAAGACACTAAAAATAGACTCTGATCACTTACCAAATGGTAAAATGAAAATGATTTGCTTTGAATAGTCTCCAGAAAGGCTCAGATACAATGTCTTGTGGAGCAAAATTGAATCAGTTGAAAGTGCAGACGCCAGCTCAGCCTAATCCCTCCCAGCTGCTTTGCTTTGCTTTTTTTCCAACAAGCAGCCCCTAAAAGTCATCTCCCTAATCCTGCAAACTGAAATTCAATCTTGTATTTTTTTTTTTAAATCAAGTTTCAAGCCTGGGGCTTGCAGGGTGGGGGAAGAGGAGGAGGGAGGGCTTTGGGGTTGCCTCCTTCCCCTCGACCTGACTGCAGTAAACACAGCCTTGAATTCAAGGAAAAGCTTTAGACTACAATTCGCTTGGCTTGAGCCAAACACACAAATCTGATGCCTTTAAAGCCCCTCCAGCAGACGGTAGATAGCTTTGAGATGCTCACTAAATGGCTGTCTGGTTGCTGCCTTTTTTGTTGTTGATTGGGGGCCCAAGGAGACCTTGTCTCTGGGTTGTTTTTTCTTTCTCTTTTTTTCCTTTTTTTTTTCGGTGTCTGCTGTTATCAGTGAATTGGGGTTGGGCATTTACCTAATGCAAAGACCAAGACAAACAATTTCTCACAGAGGCTGGTGATAGTGGCCAGCAGTGCATGTACGGGCTCTGCTATCTCGGGGAATATCGAGAGGTATTTATGACACTTTCCCAAGAGTTTCCCGACTCCTGCCCTCCTCTCCCCCAGCTCCTGCCGCCAGGGCGACTTGCAAGGACTCGGCAAAAGCTCCTGCAGCATCCCGGTCCTCGGCTCCCTTTGTGGCCCCCGGGAGCTTAACTCCACGCACTTCCAGACTTGCCTTGCCAGTCTTTGCCACTTGATGGTCCACCGATCCCAATATTTTTTTGGCATCAAGTGATACTGGTTTGGTTTGGGAGAGTAACGGAGAATAGATAAAAAAACAGCAAAGCATTCAAAACCGAATTCCACGGCTCAGCATCCTGATAACCCAAATGCCTGGGTCTGAACACTTCCACCCTCAGGGCTTCAAAAGTTTTCCCCCGTTCAGCCATGCAGGTTGGTCCGGCGAGGCTCTTGTCTGAACCGAAGTCAGAGTCCAGAATCTGAGCAGAAAGAAAAAAAAAAATAGATGGCTAAGAGTGAGAAGAGGGAGGGTATCACTTTACAGTACAGAAACTCTCCTAGGAACAGCTGCAGGCAGGTGTAGATTTGCCTGGTCAGGGAAAGATTCAGAGTACCAAAAAAAAAAAAAAGGAAATCAGACTTAAAAGGAGAGAGTGGAAAGCCCAGGTGGGAACCTTTGATATCACTTCTCTTACCCTGGTATATATGATGACAAAAGACGTACCTACAGAACACCGCTGGAGCTCCATACCCATGTGAGTATGTGAAGTTGGAAATTGGTCCCATACCATGAAAATCACACATTTCACAGATGCAGAGATGGTTATTTTGTCTGTTCCCAACATCCACTTCTCTTCCTCTTGTTGGCATAATGGTCTTGACCCTCCCTCCCATGTCAGGAACAAATTTCTTCTTGTTTGCAACTGGCTGTTATTTCTGCTTTGAGACATGTGGGGTTACATGGCATTTACTCAGACAATATAAATTCTTGTTATCTGTATCCCTGTACCCATCAGTCTGGTACAGGGCTGGGTCACTGAGCGGGATAAAAGCATTATTACTGAAGTTACTTGGAAGTGAATTACCTCTTCTATAACGAGGGACAGCACGAATAGCCCCATGTGTCGGCTGCTGGATTTTATGGTGTAAACTGATGGACAGTTTAGATAAACATACAGAAATGGGTAGAGATATACAGGTATGTGGGGGATGGATGAATTAGAATAATTGGCATCGTTACATAGACATATACAGGGTCTGTGTAGAGGATGGATAATTTGATATTCATACAGAAGAAGTGATGATGGAGGGAAAGCATGTGTATTTGACATAGACTAGACGGCCTAGCCCAGGGGTTTAGTGTGGTAAGTATCGTCTTGGTGCACATCAGGATAAGTAGAATGCATGTGGGATGTGTTGTGTTAGAGCAAGTGCCACCTGGGTGGGCAGAAAGTTTATGTAGGAACTGGCTGGGTAGCTGGGTGGTGGAGCTGGGGATGAGCTGGCTGACAGGCTGCGTAGTGAACCCATGGGATAAATATGCAGACAGGAGAGGAGCTGGCTGGATTTGCCATAAAATAGAAATATTTTTAAATGCAGAGCTACATATGGGAGAACTGTAGAGGAAAGAGAAAGAAAGAAAGAAAGAAAGAAAGAAAGAAAGAAAGAAAGAAAGAAAGAAAGAAAGAAAGAAAGAAAG
>JAVKLA010000042.1:18082793-18139275 GCA_034782735.1 Sagittarius serpentarius | reverse complement strand
GCCGTCGGCGAGGGACAGGCGGCGACACGCGTGGGGCGGGACGGGCGCAGGGGGGACCCGCGTGGGGCCGCCCCCGGGCAACTTACCGGGCGATGCGCTCGGCGGCGGCGGGGTGCCGGGCCCGGCGGGCGCTGTGCGCGCCCCGGCCGCCGCTCCAGGGTTTTCTTGGGAGATTTCCCCGTCTCCTCCTGACGTCAGCCCCGTCCCAGGGTGCCGCAGACGGGGGAGGGCCGGGGGCAGGGCCGGCCGCACCGGGAGACCGGCGGCTCCGGCTGCCCCGCACCTCCGTCCTGCCGCCAAAGGCATCCCCGGGCCCGGTACAGCCCCCGCCGCCCCCTCCCCGTCCGGCGGCTCCCGCCCGGCCGAGCCTCCCCGCCGCCGCCGCCGGCCCTCGGTGCGCGGCCCCGGGCCGGCCCCCGGGGCGGTTTCGTGCTCCCGGTTACACGGCCCCTGCCCTCTTCATTTCCTGCCGGCCGGTGTTCTTGTCCGAGGGGGCAGGGACAGGGAAGGGCCATCTATTTATTTATTTATTTATTTATTTATTTATTTGTGTTTGCCCTGAAATACGCTCCTGGTTCAGGGCTTCAGCGTGGAGGGGGGTGCGCAGCGCCGAGCACCCCGGGGGAGGCAGCAACAGCACCCAGGGCCACCCGGGCTGCAGCCGGGGCTGGAGGACACAGGGCTCCGTGGGGATGCTTATGTGGGTGATAGGGGGCAGGCACACTGTGCTGCCCTGCCGGCCAAACACCCATCCCCAGGCCCTTTGTCCAGTTTAATTTTCCAGGGATGCTTCTGGAGTTTCAGACACTTCACTTCTCATACCTATCCCCCCTTGGAAGGTCTCCTCCCAAGAGAAAAACACACAAGTCATGCGGCCGACCGAGCGAACACGGTGATGGGGACATGCCTTGTGCTTTCCTGAGGACAGTGGGTCACACACACACACACAGAGGCTGTAGCTGTAGCTGAAAACCAAGGACAACGAATATGGAATGGATCAGAAAGATAAATAGCATAAAATGAGGAACAGTCCAGTCCCACACTTGCCATTTGTTATAGAGAGAAGAAGTAAATGGGATTCACATGTCGAGCATTAGCTGGTTGTTAGTCCGTAAGATAATAGTAACTTTAGTGCTTGCTGGTTTACTCCAGTTTTCCAAAGGCAGTTCCAGGAGACACCCAGCCTGTAATTTAGGATGGCACATACTGTGTGAAAGAGACTTTGGCACCGGGGCCTACCAGGCACATCAAGGTGATATTAACGTAATAAAACGTTTCGAGAGGGAGTAGGAGCTCATAAATTAATGCATTCTACTGTTTTAATGCAAGGAGCTAACAATGCGTTTCCTGTTCGGCTGATCGTCCCCGCTGCAGCCTAACAGCTGTTTCAAAGGTGCTGTGAAATTAAGAAGAGGGAAGATGATTGTCTTTAAATCAATGTTTAATGATGTGTCATTAGGAGAAAAGTCTTCCTCCAGCAGATGTGTACGTGCTGAGGATGGAGGGGAGCTTCCCAGGCTGCCTGCCTGCCTGAGGAGCTGGAGAGGCACCCCCGGGTCCCACCAGTCTCGCAGATGGTCCTGATGTCCCCAGCACTGGGGCACAGCTCTCTCGGCACCGGGAGAGGCTTTGCCCGGGTCTTTGGGCAGGTGCTGAGGAAAACTCCCCCAGGATGCTGAATTGCTGCAAAAGTTTTCAAGTAATTTGAGTCGTGACTGCGAGCAGGTGACTACGGCAAACGTTGAGAACATCTTGCCCGTGTTCAGCACAGGTCATCGTTACCAGGAGCCTTCCCCCACAGGGATCAGATACTACGGATGCTGGAATATCCGCCGACCCAGGAGACTTCTTCTGGAGGGACAAGCTCGGAGCGATCCCCCTTTTAGCGGGGGGTCAGAAGAGCTCTGGAGAGGCAAACAAAGCAAAGGAGTGGGCCTGGGGCTGGCCTGTGGGCCTTTGGGCTGCCAGGGCAGGTTATATACAGACTCCATCCCTCCTGGCCTAGGAGACGGTCCTTGCCGAACGTGTATTACGGGCTGCAAGCCTGTCCAAGCTCTTCTTCACTCATGCAGGTCAGTCAGGCTGCGACAACTCTGGCCACGCACTAATAGCAAGCTCCAGGTACTAGAAAAATAAAGGTACCTTTGAGGCAAGATGTAGGAGTGAACTTCGAGATGTGGTGCCTAAAATAAAGTGGAAATGGAAACTGTGAGTGCAAATCTTTCTGCAGGTGCCTAAGTCTTGTTATTTCCTTTGCGCTTGATCCAAAGACGGATTAATTTGTCTCAGCGTCTGTGCTTCAGCTTCCAGTTTAAAAGACAGCCATCATAAAACTTCTCCCCCGGAGAAGACGTCAGATGGATTCAGGTGCAACAACACACCGGGGCTTGTGCCCACAAGACACCGAGGGGTGCACAGCATCGCTGGGGGTCAGGAGGGAAGGGCACCTCATCGCCAGGCGACCCTCCTGCTGCCAACCGAACCAGCATCAAATCATCTCCAACCCAACCCAGTTTCCAAAAATATTGTTTCCACAGCCGAGCTCATATTCCGCATGATGGTGGCACAAATTGTTCCTACACAAACAGAAGAACCCTTTGTAATTGCTTTTTTTAATCATCACAAGCATTCATTAAAAGAAAGTCTCTCTGTGTTTCCAAATATAGTGAAGAAATGACTCTCCAAGCTCACCCGTTCCTTTATTTGCAGCCTTCCCTGTTAGTGCATCCTTGGAATAGTGTCTAAGAGGCCGCACTGCTTCTTTGGGAGAAACTGGGATGTTTGGAACATGACTGGATTGTAACGTTTCTAAACTTCCCAGAAGAGGCAAATTGTAAAGGAATAAGCTTCTTTCTGTGCACGCACATTTGTTTTGGAGCCAAATGGAAAGGAGAGCTCAGAAAAAAAAAATGACAAATTGTTTGGAAAATATTGTCCTTCCCCAGACAGACCTAACCATACGGGGGGGGGGAGGGAGTCAATACTGAAATTTTCCCTTTATATTCGAGTCCAGCAGCCCTCCCATTCCCTCCGCTGGGAGGTTTGCGTGAGTCAGACCTGCAAGATCATCCATTCAGGGTAATATTTCCAGCACTTCAGTCCCCTCCCTGCTTCACTCCTAGTCCCCACTGAAAGAAGTCCCCCCCCTCAGATTTATGGTAAGAGCAGTGGGATGGGACCCAGAGCTGTCCCTGTCCCTCCGAACCTCATCCGCAGCCCGGCATCACTAAAGATGAACTACAGCGAAGGAAAAGGCGGAGCAGCTCCGTCCCTTAGAAAACGTATCTGTGAGTTTACGCAGATAGTTGCGAAAAGCAAAAAAGCACGCCGGAGCAAGGAAAATTAAGTATGAGGACCAGGAGAAGTCCTCTTTCCAGCCCTGCCCAGCCTCCTGGCGTGACTCCAGTAAGTCATATGAGGTTTATGTGCCTGCAACCAACTACCCCGACCTCCCCCCGGGGCATGGGCAGGTTAAGGCAGGAAAAGGTGTTAGGCAAATGGAAGAAGCTATAAAAGAGCAGAGTTTATTGGCATTTTGATCATGCCTGTGAAACGCTGCTGTAGCTACACTGGATCGATAATGCTAGACCTGATTTTGTGGGCAAAATGAGGGGTCTTTTGCTGCCTTAGCGGTTGGATGGTAACACAGAAAATAATTGTTGTGGCAAGGAATCCCCTTCTCTCCTTTTAAGTCACTGAATTTATCATCATTGCCATCTTTAAGTAATAAAGAAACGCGATACTTATGCATCCCCAATTGCTAGCGGTGACATTCATGCAACAACAAAAAACGCTGCAGCAATTGTGTACATCAGCAATTAGCAGCATGCAGAGCGTGCAAGACGCTTTGAAAGGAGCTGTTGGGAAAGAGATTTCTTTTGTGTGTGTGGTTGTGTTTATTCCCTGGTGACACGCTGCTAACAAGCTGCAAACCAAGGATCACCCACAACAAACAAAAACAAACAAACGTAGTTTTGTAGAGGGTGGTAATACTTAGTTTAATTCTCTTAGGCCTTTAAAAATAATTATAGCCCTGTTTGTGACGACTGGAAAGGCCACATTTACTCCAATAAAACTGCTTGTTATTCTTCAAGAATGACATTTAGAGATGTTTCCTTATACCATGTAGACATTAATGGGAGTAGATCTCAATCAATGAAATATTGATGTATTTCTCATCTTTGCACTAGCAGGATTTTTGATTCTACAGCTTGTGGTCAGCTGTTTAGTTGCCAGTTAAATGGCAACATATTTAACAACTTTCCAGAGATCTGTCTGAGGGCTTACTGCCAAAGAAGGGGATCCCGGGGATTTGGGCATTAGTGAAAAGTTACTTAAGGTCTAGACGTCGATCCAAGTATCTCTACTGCAGTTTATTCCAGGCATTATAGATTTGGGGGGAAAGTGATAAATGGCACATATACCTTCAAACTATCACACACCTCCTGTGTTCTCACAAGGTAGTTGTTGCATCTGACTCCAAAAACTCTGCTGTGCTTCATATTGTTCATCTGCGCTTTGACAGCACAGCAGTGTCTTAGCTCATGCGCTGTCTGGATCTTAACGTCCCGTCTAGTAGACCCTGGCATCTACTTAAACCAGCTTCTTAGGCCTTGGCAGAAAAAAACCCCTATATAAATATAATATAAATACAGATACTCATGTCTACCTTCAGTTGAGAAACATTTAGCTTTGGCCCTAACAGAGACCAAGCATATATTTAAGGGTAAATTTGTGCTCATTCATGAAGAGGTGGCTGAGGGCAGAGATGTGCCGTGTTCTGGGGACCTGTCACTGGGTATGTACTTTATTCCTCCCTCTTCTCCAGGGATTGGCTTTGGGCCGTGGTGAGAGGCAGGAGAGGGGACTTTGGCCCGGCCACTCTTCATTCCTGATGTTAAACAGTGCCGTGGAGCAAGACTTTCTCAGAGCCAGGACTGCCTCCTCTTCAGCCCTGTGGGACCTTCTCGGTCTTGTATTATTATTGCTGTATCTATTATGATTAATGACTTCCAAAGTTGTTCTACAACTATTTAAGTGCCTGATGATCCATCTGAAACTCATCTCCATTCTGCGCACAGGTCCCAGGCATTAATCTTTATAGGTGACCACGCTGGCCTGTGAGTAGGAATGAGGTAAATACACATTATTTGGCAGGAGCTATATATCGGACAGCGCTTTCTGGCAGCATACACAGGGCCTCATACAAATGAAAACTGATGGCTTAATATTTTGTTACATTTTTCCCACCAGAGTTATTACCTCCTAATTGCAGGGATGGATTAAACTGAAGAGAGTGTGCTCATTCAGGGAGAGGCTGCCATGCGTTAGCCTTGAGCTGTCACCCGGGGAGCGGGGGGCTCCCCTCCTGCTCCCACTTTCTGCCCTGGCCGTGCTCAGCACCACTACCAGTGGGAGAAGCTGGGGTTAAACACAGGCTGGTGTCGCACTAGAGGTGGCATTTCCGAGGGAATTTGCACTTTCTGTGCGGTTCCAGGGACACGGGAGGATGCAACCATCTCTGCACTGATTTCTCAATATGCATCTCATTACTCACGGACCTACCTTACAAAGCTGTATTTAGATGATCTCCTTAATTGCTAAACCTATCCCTGAGGTCTGCTGAATTCAGTGAGGCAGAAAGGAGAGGCGGCTTCCAGAGGGAGCCTGAGAGCGGCTGGCAGAGCCGACGTGACAAAAGCCGACATGTTTTATACATCTTTGTGCGTTTTACAGCGGAGCTAGGCGCCGGGCTGAGGATGCTCAAGCTGGATTTGGTAGTTGCACGTGTAAAGACCTGCTGGATCTTGTTATTCCCAACAGCTTTGCACCGTGTGAACTTCCCTGAAGAGCTCCCTGTGCACCCGCGGTTCTCCTCCTGCCATCCCACCCTGGCTCTCCTCATGGCCCAGAGGACATCATCCCGCCAAAGACGCCCAGACCACCACATTTCTGCTCTCCTGACACCTCTCCGGTTTAGGCCACGGTTTCAAAGCCGGATTGCCAGCTTTCTGGCCCACGGCAGATGTCTTGTTGGTGTCTCTGTCTCTGATTTACCATGATGGGCAGCAAAAGTTCAGGGGCACATACCTCTGAAGACAAAGTAGCACAGAATAAAGACTTTCACCATCATTCCTCTGCCTGCTTTCAAAATCAGCAGGGCATTTTGGCAAAAGGCAGAGATATTCTTTGTGCCTGTTTTAACAGTGCAGAGAAAATGGTGATAGACCCTTTATAGAGACCGGCTTGTCCATGCCACAGGGCACAGGCAAGTTTTTATTCTCTATTTGCACAGGGCAAAGCCGGACGCTTCCCGGGGCAGGGCCGGGCCCCCGGGAGGTACCGTCCCAGGCTGGAAACCATCCCAGGGTCAGGAGAGGGAAGGCATTTCTGGCCACTGCAAATACGGAACATGATGTAAATACATTTTCTCCAAAGGCATGAAAGGGCTGAGCTCTCGCCTGCTGAAACACGACTACGCTAAACCGAAGATGCTCATAGCCACGGAAGAGCAAGAAAAGGAATGAGTCTGGGTGCAAATATTTGGCATTTAGAAAGCAGATGAATCGTCCATGTGTGTATATTAAAAACACCTTTAGCATTTTTGCTGTCCCAAAGGGAACATCTACAGAAGAAGACTAACGTGGAGCTCTCCCAATGACTGGGCTGACCACAACGCAACCACCAAAACTAGGTATAAGGTTAAAATTAAACACCTGCATGGGAAGTGTTTGCAGAAGAGAAGTCCTCATTTGCCTGTGAGCAAGAGAATTAAAGGCATTCATCCAGCTCGATGAAATACCGTGACATCTATGGGTGGGAAGTGCTAAGTATTACCACTATTATTTACTATATATTAATATTTGTTATTCAGGAGGACTCATGTGTGGAGGGAACTTGGAGGATCTGGTCTGGCTCTGTGTGTGCTGGGACTTTCAAGGGATTTTTTTTTAGTGTCTACCACAATTATAGATGACAACTTAGCGAATACTTGTGGTTTTACTCTACAAAACACTAAATTCAGCCATTGCCCATGTTTTCAGGGAAAAAAAAATATCATTTGAAAAAAATCTTTCAGAATGTATTTGAACAGTATTTCAACAGTGTGGCTGGAGTGGAGTCTTTTTAAAAAGGGATCACACATGGCTATGATGGAAAACTGTAGGCTTAGGCTCCTGGTCATAAAATCGAGCACTGCGCATGAGGGTGTCAGGTATTTTAATCCTCTTCTGCCTCCCCCAGCCTGCAGAGAAAATCCACCTGCACGTCCTGCTCACAGCGGTGCTTTCGTCTCTGTGTTGTTCATAGTGGTTGATGTTTTGTGTGAAGATGTCCCTGGCCGAGGCTTTTCTCGCTTCACCTTTTGGTACCTGCAAAGGAGAAGAACAAGAACACTTTGCAATGACGTGGGGAAGTTGAATTTTCATGTTTTGAAAGATGACACGTCTTTCTGGGTGAACTGCAAAAATTGCCAAAAAACATCTGAGGTGTGTTTCTGTAATTGCTTACTGTACATCTCCAGATTAGCGTGTGCATTTAGATGTTTAGTTTTAAGGACCAGAGTTTATTCTGCTTCATGCTTAAGTAAACACTGGAAGTTTGGATCCTCCATACCGGATAAGACCTCTGGTTCATCAGGCCTGGTATCCTGCCTCTGGCAGTGACTCACATCTGATAGCGGGAGAAGTTGCCGTGCTGGAGCCCCGCGGTGCAGCCGGGATGTGTGTGCTGGGACGCGGGGTCCGGCTGGGCACCGTGCGCTCCAAACCTGCCCATCCTGTGCAGCAAACCCTCTGGTTGCACATCGTCACATCTTCATTAGCTTTTAAACGCCATGAAACGTTAGAATCGCTTCTTCAAAGGAGCCTCATCGTCTTCATTGGTAGCGCCTGCAGAACTGCTGCTGCTCGGTCTTTTCCATGTCATGGCCATACCGGCACTCTGCCATGAGAAACCTCCTGTGGTTTCTGCTCTTGCATACCAGCATGTCCCTGCGTAGCTCCTCCCTGGTGTGCTGGGGTCCTCGGTCACGGCTCACACATACAGAAATTGCTGGTATTAAAGCCTGCAGGTGGGAAAAGCATTCCCCAGGTTTACTTCAGCGTTTCACTCCCATCGCTATGGTGCGTCTGACCCGAGCTGCGGTTTGGTTTTTTTAAACTTCAACCCTTATGTGACATATAATAACTCTAAACTGTGTTACAAGCCAAGATTACAAGGTATAACATGAGGTGAAACAGTATATGGGAAATAAGGATGCATGAAGATTTTGTACAAAGGAAGTAACCCACTGTACATAAACTGGGTAGTTGCTCAGGGCAAACCTTTAGGATTTGATGGATTATTATCCCTGGGATCCAGTGTTAAAGAGTGTTTATTTATTATAGCTCCCTAGTCCTCCTCCTCCCACCTTGTCCCAGCCTTGGGGCTCCGAAAGACTCAGAAATGCCACTTCTCCCTGACTGCCTCATCACCGATCCTCAGCACTTGGGCATCTCCATTTAAGGCTGGAGCTCAGACCTGTCCGGCTCTCCTGCTGTCTGCTGTAAATAAACAGGAGAAACATGGTACCACTGTGAAGGTTTAGCACTCCTGCCCTCAGGAAATGCGTGCGGTTGCTCTGTCCCCTCGTCCCCTGTGCCCGCGTGTCCCAGCCCTGCCACCCCACTGACACCGCTGCCGCTGCGGGCTGCACCTGATGCTTTTCGCAAGAGCTGTGAAAGGTGAGACTGTTCCAGTTCTGTTACCACCTAATGCTGCTGCTGAGCATTTCCAGTCCCCTAATGACAAATGCAAATGCAGCCAGTCAGCTCCTGATGGATGGCTCTTCCCAGATGCCTTCCTCTTTGTTGGATTACTCTGATTCTTCCTCATCAAGGCTGGTTGGAAACTCTCCCATGAAAATGACTGGAAATCCTGTTTTCTGGAGGGGTACAGCTTTTGCAGGGTTCCTAGATTTGACTGAAAGTGTACTTTGATGCTGCATTGAGGCCAGTCCAGGTCCCTCTCATGACAAAAGAGGCAGTAAAAGAACAAGGATATCAGCTGTGAGCTTGCAATGCCCTCACTCCCTTTTCCCCCAGCACTTCCTTTGGATCAATTTCTTTTACATTTCTCCGTTTCATGCTGTCTAACTTCAAATTTAAAAACAGTGCAAAATTACCCAGCTCCACTCTCTTTTTTTTTTTTTTTAAGTGCAGGTTGTATTTGTTTTGGTTGGAATCTGGGAGAAGTAACTGTGCCCTAAAGGCAAGAGGTGTGACCTGCAGAGCAGGGTACGTCCCTAATCCGCTGACTGCAGTGACACTCCTGGCAGGGCTGGGAACTGGGAGTCTTTTGTCTCTGACAAAAGGAGCATCATGTTAGAAGCACGTATTACTTGATAAGATTCCTCCACTAGAGATGGAAAGGAAATAATCTTGGAGGCCAGAGACAGAAATTACATTATCCATTACGCCTGGCAGCACATAGCCCAGGGTTTAGTCATGGGTAGTCGCAACCATCTAAACTGCAGTGCTCCCATGGCTCCCCTGGAAGGATTATTCAGCAGCCTAACACATTTCATCATTGGGAAATATTTCCTGATATTCAGCCTAAACCCTTCCTTTCCTAATCTCATCCCATTGCTCTTAGTTATGCCCCATGCGCAACTGTAAATAATTCTTCTCCCTCCTTGATGTTTACAGCCTCCAAATACTTGTAGGCTGTTATCATGTCCCCTTAGTTGTCTCCTAGCTGAGGTGTACGTATTTGGCTCTTTTAACCTCTCCTTAGAACTCAGCCCACACTCTCCATCCCGGCTGCCTTATCGTGCTCCTCTGTTTTTTCCAACCCCCTTCCCAGTCCCTTCCCCACCACTGGTCTGCCATGAGGGGCTCTGACCAGGAACGCAGCCTTCCCCACACAGCTCCCGCAGAGCTGGGCGGGCAGGGCTGTCCCTGCGGGGTGTCCCTTGGGACACACACTGGTCCCCATGCCCCGGCCAGGCTGTCACCCTCCCACACCTTATGGTGCTCCTTTCCCATCTCCTGCAGCTTCTTAAGATGGAGCCAAGCTTGGACCAAATTGTGTTTTCAACCTGCTTTGCCTTTCTTCTGCCAGACCCTCTCCTTCATCCCAGGGAAAAGGGAGCCAGGAGCCACCTCTTTCCCCCTTCCCTGGGCAGCAGGACTTGCCGAGCTGCTGCAGAGATCCCGTCTTGCCATGGCTTTAATTTTCTCGAGTCTTTTTCTCCCCCAGAGGAGAAGTTAAACCCCATAGGCTATTTGTAGGATTATTAGTGTCGAAGCCGGCGGCTGGAGAAGAGTCCCAGGATGTCTGCATTTAGAGAAGCACCTGCCCAGCAGTGCTCTCTTGGGAGCCCTCCCGCAGACTGCCCACGGGCTCGGCGGCCGCGGGAAGATGCTGTGAGGTGCGGAGACCCTCTTCCCCAGCACTTGGCTCCCATCACCCAGCGGCAGCCCTGAAACCCGAAACGCCTCCTTCCAGCCCAGGGCAGGCTGGCTGCTAATTCTTCCCAGCGTAAATTTACACCCGGAGCTGTTTTCTGACAGCGGGCAGAGGGCAGGCCGGGAGAGGGCTGCCCGGCCACAACAAATTAAAGCGCTGAGTGGCAGCTCTCGCAGAGAGGCTGCTCCCTTCTCCTGACATGCTGGGCTGCCTCAGGCTGCAGGCTCTTGATGCTCATGGCAGTCTTCATGGTATTTTCCCCTCGGTGTACTGCAGTTAATTATTTCTGTGTTGGGTTGCAGCTATCATCTTCCCCTGACCTGCAGCGCCTGTAGCAATGACAAGAGCAAGAGGAAGCAGGTGACTGGGAGCCCTGCGCGCTGGGAGTGGGGCAGCTGGCTCCGTGCAAGCCCTTTCCCTCCAGGATTGCTGTCTCAACGCTGGACTGTAAGACTTGGCAGTGGGATTTTTGCCTGCCTTCTTCTTCAGCATGTGAGGAGGATCCAGACGCACTTTGTCGGTGACAGAAGGCATCGATGTGCTGGGGCAGGTAGAGACCCAAGGGCAAGGTCACATCCTGAGTGGCCTACGGATGATGCTCTCCGCCCTCCAGAAATTGTCTCTGGAGGTGAGACTGTAGCGTCTTGCATGAAGCCGGGGGGGAACTGGGCTGGGAGGGGAGACTGAGCCCTGGCTCGGAGCGGCGGCAGCAGCCAGCTCACACTCACCATCACACTGCCGATGACTGCAGGGCAATGGTCTTCCTCCTGGAGGCAGAAACCCAGCAGGTTCAGGCCGTGTTGGAGTTCTCTGGTCCAACCAAACCAGCCTGGGAGGACTCACTGCCAACCACCACCCGTACACCACTAAGGGCTGGCTAATGTCTGTGGTCAGCGTGCTGGAGAGGAGCCTCCCTCCAGGAGAAGCCATCTCTCCTGCCAGCACCTCCTTTTGAGGCAGGCGGCTACAAATTTGTAGGTCCCTTGCCAAGGTGCTGTGAAATGGAGTGGCCAACCTTCCTTCCAGCATAGCAGCCAGCTCTCATTGTGGTGGTGGCAACATAGGTGGGAGCTCGTGGAAAGCTAAACGTCTGTGTAAACCCCAGACAAGGCGTGCTCTCGGAAAGCCCCGCGTCACCGCTTTCCATCGCTAACCCCTCAGGCAAGGCCAGGAGCTCCTTGCAAGCCTGTTCACACCGAAACGCCCGCCAAGGGCTGCGCACCACGTCATGGGCTGTCACCACCGCTGAGGCAGAGGGCAGTGGCAGGGGCACGAGGCAGGCACAGCTTCACGGGCTTGGTCCTGCGTGGTATGGGTGGTGGAAGAGGAGGCTTGCAGCTGGGCATGGAGCATCCCTCTTTCCCGTAATGCAGCCAGCCTGCGCCAGAAATGCTCGGCATCACGGACACAGGTACATACAGACCAGCCAGTGTTGCAGGCAGGTCAGCTGTCAGACCAGAAAGTGTTTTACCCTTCGAAATGTGCTTGGAATAGCATGAAACTGGCACTTCCTTGTAATTACCAAGTTGGGGAGTTATATTGACAATGTGACTCATGATGCCCTATGCGCTGTGAAGTCAGTTGCCCATGTTACATACACACATGCTCAAACACACGCCTGGTGTGAAGGGCTGCTGTCACGCTTTCTTTTTCCTGATTTTCAGAAATTAATATTATTAGAAATGCACACAAGTTAATTGTGAGTGATTCACTGGTTTGGGAAGTGTAACTTTGTACAAATATCATGCTGTGACCTGTTTGTTTGCTTGTTTCAGGTTTATAGTTTGCAGTCAAATAAATCAACAGCTATTGACAGCTATTGATTCCCTCTGTTTTATGCATCTGGACCTGACTAACTTTGGGACTTAATTTGCATTGTTGTCTTTTGCAAGAAAAGATTGCCATTTATTGTAGGCAATTTTATTGACACTAGGCAGAAAATGGTTTGATGTTGCATGTGTCCTGTTTTTGCAAATGTTTTGCTCAGCTGCATGTTTGCACAGCAGAATACTTTCTGCTGTTCTTCCTTGTACCTATTCTTTCAATAAATACCGTTTCACTGTGATCTGACAAGCTCATACTGCTCCAGTGCAACAACTTGCCCATACATATTGTGGTGTTGTATTAAAGAGCTCTCTCATTATTTCAGTGCAGCGTGAATCTCCAGCATTTGTCAAGGCTTGTTCTATTCAAACACGTTTGTCTTATCAGAGGGGAAAAAAACAACCAACCCTTTAGAACTGTCACTGAGGACAATTAATAACGTTAAAAAAACCCAAAAAGAAGAATAGTGCACCATAAGGAATGCCTCACTGTTATGGCACCAATAAGGAAATAAGGTATTGGAGCCAAATTGGAAATGAGCTCTGTGTCCAGGCTGAATGCATGCCCAAAATGTCACGTAAGGAGACGGGTGATGGCTGGAAGCATCAGGGGTGCGAAAGCTGCCGGCCACTCTCCCTCAGGGACCGGCCCTGGTCCAGTCAGGGCTGAGGTCAGCCCTGCCCCTCGTCCGGGTGAGTGGATGGCTAAGAAATGTGCACTTCTCCTCCTTAGTGCCGTTTCAGTGCAATGGAAGTATTTCATGAACTTTTAAGTCATTTGCCAGGAAAACTTAAAAACCTAGTGAAAAATCTCCAGCGGTATTCAAAAAATCCCCACGTGCCACCATCTCCATGACCATTTGGAAGACCTACATTAATCATTTAACAGAGAAAGTATTCCCTATTCAAAATTCACTCTTTTAGCCAAAAGTAGCTAAAAAGCTGAATTTCATACTTTTTGACCATTTTGTTTTTCATGCTGGCAGGCGGAACAGAGACAAGAATTTCAAGTCCTTTACCTACAAGGCTTAACTCTTGTATCACTAATACTAATTTTATACTGACATCGTCTCATTCCCATCACTGATGCCATAGAAATTACACAGGTGTCAGCCCTGCTCTGGAAAACTTCCATGGATTTCTGGTAAGGTGAGGAGGATGTGTCAATCTCCTGCAGTGGTTTTACACCTGCAAAACCCCTGGATTGGGTTGCTCTCCAGGGTGAGTGTGGACTGTCAATTCTTGCCTTTTTTTTGCCTCGGGAGCCCATCAGTAAAATGGATGTCACCGTATCCCCTTTCAAAATGCTCTGCAGTAGCTGCTGCTGGTGTTACAAGAGTATTCCCAGGCTCCTCTCATAGTGCATTCATTTCATTTTCAGATGATAAAAGTAGACAGTTTTTTATTTCTCAGGATATAATTTAATTTCTTATTGCTTTATTCAAAACCCTGCTGTGACCCAAATCTGAGCTCTCCTGCTGAACGATACCAGCTCTAACCTCAGAGGATTCAAATACGCGTGCAGTGCAATCTCAATAGCAGAAGGTAAGTGAGATGACTTTACCGTTGTTAGAAAAAAGCAGGTCACTGGCTTTTGTTTAGCACTTGCTTTGCTCTTGCCATCACGCGGTGCAAAACCAGGAGCTCCTCTTCCATATGAGTTTGAAGCTACTCAAGGTTAACTCTCTATATTTTGGATCTGCTCTGAGGAACGGAAAGCCAAACTTTGCCTTTGCTTAAATCAGAAGATTTATGAAAATTATAAAGCTTGGCTAGTATGACTTGTTGAGCATTTGAAAGTGCAGAGTGTGGTTGAATACCCTTGACTTGCAATCTCTTTGGCACTTTTTACCTGCTGACTTCTGTGGAATTACTTACTTGCACTGTTCTGTGCTGTGCCTGAGCTCGCAGGGTCCCTCTGAAGACACCCCGTCCCTTTGTTTTTAAGATGGAGAGTAAACAAGACCCCAGGGACAGAAACAAGACCAGCCTGTAAGTTCTAATTCACGAAGGACAGATTAAAATGGCTTGAACCAGATACTGCCGTAGCGTGGGACATAAGTTTGTGCATGGCTGCTTTTGAGAATCTCTTTCTTTTCCTTCCTTAGCCTGCAGAGATTCCTGGCAGTGGGATGCAGGGCTGTTTGTACTACTGATGTGGTGCTCTTCTACTCTTACTAAATGGAGCAGAGCAATTCCCATTGCTCTCAACCTGGATTGTGTTGCCAGCACACAGTTCACTTGGAAAGCTTTGGTCTGATCGCACACATTCAGCACACGCTCTTTTAAGTTGTTTCCAGCACTCTCCGTAGAAAGAAGGGGAAAGGATAGGATAATGATCCTGTGGAGATTTTGGAAAGAAATGAGCATAACCTTGGTGTCCAGGCTGACATTCCAGATCTTCAAGGCTATGTGCTTTGCTGCTCTTTTGTACTGCTCCAAAGCAATGGATGAAGGCAAAGATAATCTAAGGCAGTTAAAGTCCCAATTTCCAAGTACACCTCCACATACAGGCCCATCTTGTCATCGGTATTTTGCTTATTGCCCCCAGTGCGTGCAGAGAGCTGCGTAAAAGCAACACCTGCTTTTTCTCCTTTTCTACCATTTCATTCCATTATGAATGCATTCTTTCCTGAAATGCTCCATGACTGCACGAGTCCAAACCTTGACACACTTGGATTTTACTGGGTTCTTTGCACATGTCCATGGCAACGGTCTGCAATCCTTAATTACGACTGTTAGCAGAGGTTTAGTACGATTGAACTCCAAACTTGAGCCCCAGAGCTGGTCTCCCTGCCTGAAACCATGATTTTGTGACTCTTTCAAGTAGTCATGGCTGCCAAAGAAGTGCTCTGTGCTTCTCCAAGGTGAGGTTGCTCCCCACTTCCCTGTGACCACCCCTTTGGTGCCCTGGTGAGCCACCAAGTCCACAAGACCCAGGCTAGGTTAAACCAAATGAAGCATGAGAAAAAACGGGGAGTTCCCTGACATTTTTCCCCAGGGGTCTTGGACATGACCTGGAAAAACGGTGCCCCAGGGAGGCTGAGCATCCCTTTTGCAGGGGTGTGGCAGAGCCCAGGGCACATTAACTGGGACCAGTTCCCACCCTGCAGCATTAGGGGCCAGTGCTGGATTACCCAACCCTCCCTTTTTTTACCAACCAGAAAATTTTCCACTGTGCCCCACATGTACTGCAGTCCTGGTAGGGAGCACTGGGTCTTTGGGCTCATGCCCTGAGGAACATTTCCGTTCCTGTTGCTGTTACGGCTCTTTGGTCCTGCAGTGGCTCTGCTGAATCCTTTTTCCAGTTCAGGGCCCCGTTCCCTGGGGAAATAGGCTGCAATTTCCCCTTGCTTCCTCCTGAGAGTCTCCCTGTATGAGCTTTGAACTTTATAGGAAACATGAGCTACTGGCATAAAATCTCAATCATCTCCTTCGTCCTTGAACAGCATCATATATGCAGTAAATTGCACATCCTAGATTTTGCATCTTTGAAGCTGTAAGATGATTTGTGCCTTCTCTTCCTAGACGTCAAGACCAGCTCTGCTTTCCTCAGGAGGTTTGAATAGCTGAGGCTGTCCGGCTCTCGTTAGGGAGGATGGCCCAGGTTTTGAAGGTGCTGTTCTCAAGTTCAACAGAGCCTCAGGCCAGGCTCTGCTTTGGAGACTTAATTCCCTTTCCCACTAGACCATCTGATTATGAATAACTGTGACTGAATGTTGTATGTCGAAATCCATAATCCCCTGCAAATTGTTTAAAGTCTTGTCCATTGAACTGCAGACCATTATCAGACATAACAATTTATGGGATTCCATGTCTGGCAAATGCAAATATAATGTGTGCTGTGACATGTCTTGGTGTCAGATTCTCTGTAGTATTGGATAATATTATATAGTTCCAGGCTCATGTGAATAATAACCCCAATTAAAATGTGATCTTTGCCAAAAAGTATAAATAAATCTGCTTTAGACAGCTCAAGTATTTCCTTGTCAAGCTATTTTATTTTTAAGTCCCCATTTTTATTTCACAATTTACTCTTCTCTACATTAATCTGTGGCAGCACGCTGCGTGATGGACTCTCCTTTCATTTTGCTCTAAGTGGCAAATGGGGAATATAATTTCCATGTCCAAAAATCCTTGCCTGTGCTGGAGCTGGATGACTTCGATCAAAAATTGTACAGTTGCGCCACGTTGTGAAAGAGATTTTTGAACCTTTTTTCCTTTTTATGGAGCTTACCTTCGCTGTGTTGGGAAAGATGTCTAGTCTGTGCGAAGGGTTGTGGAGCAGATACCCTCAAGCGAGACCTACACAAGCTAACAGCAAGTCAAAGGCAGCAGAGATGGACAACGAGTTGTTGCTCCAAAGGAGTTATCCTGGGCTCAGTGCTGCATTAACAGGGCCATCGTGCTTTTGATACCCGAGCGACAGGCTTTGGGCGGTGTGACATTTTATAGAGGCATCAGCTTGCTTGAAGCAAACTCACAGATTTCAGACAAACTACCTCATTTTTCAATGGAGATGTGCTAAGATGCTTAAAATAATGTTTGTAGCCGTTGGGCTGTACTCAAAAGCGGTGTAGATATTGGGGGTTTTCTTGGCAGGCGATTGTGTTAAGTATAAGGATTTATTGCCTGCTTTGCACTCGGATGCTATGTTTTATTCTACAAGTAAATAATGAAGGCAGCAGAATTGCAATTTAAATTCTTAGAGAAATTTGGTTCTTAACCTCTTACTGGATGGCTGATATTGGAAGAACAACTTATTCTCTTGCTTAGGCAGCTAAAAAGTGTGCAAAAAATGAACATTTCTAGTCATTTCTGTTTGAAGAGATAGTGTACATAAACATTTCCATGAACGTTATTCTTACCTGGAGAAAAACACAACTAGAAGGTGAAAACAAAAAAGAAAAATGGGGTCAAACATGCTGCAAGCGTAAACTCGTGTAGTGGTGTAATATGACATAGAGCAGCTCTGGCTCAACGTGAGAGAAACTGGAGCGAGTTAAAATGTGTGGTGTGCCAGTGAGGTTGTGCATGGGGGGAAGACGCGAAGTCCTGCAGGATTGCATCTCTGCAGGGAAATCCCACCACCGCAGAGATGGGATCACTTTCCTCTCCTGGATCCCCAAACCCATTCTGGTCCTTCCAGGCCTGCCTATGCCTTTTTTTGCTTGCTGTGGACTCAAGTAATGCTTAGCTCTCCATTTGGGTTCCTGCTGGCTGGGGAGGGTATATTTTTAAACAGCGTTAGTGGAAATTTTGATTCAGGACTTTCTGAAATCCCTGGAACTGAAAGCTTGAAGTTCAGGCTGTTGCATGGTTTCCCTGGACACGTCCTCTTTTTCTGCCTGGAAATTTTATACCAGTGGAATTAGGGGATTTTACATATTTATCCAGGATTTCCAGCATTTGGTGCCTGGCTGGAGCAGTAGCCCTGCCTGCCCGTCACTGACACGGACTCCTGGTGCTCCGGCATGGTTGTGCAACCCCGGGGCAGCCCGGTCCCTCCGGCATCGCTGGATGGGCTGTGTGTGCCTGGCCACCGCGGCAGCCGGTGCGGTTGACCCCAGCGCTTGCCAGGAGCAGATGCTACAAAGCACACCGTTCACTTCGGGCAGCCCCGCAGAGATACGGCAGACAAGTCGCCGTTGGATCGCAGCTTGAGCTCAGCTGTCCCGGTGGAAATCAGGAGCGATGCTGCTCCGAGGGATGTAGTTTACCCGTGGGAAAGTAAGACGAGCATCAGCCATGGGACTGCCTCACGCAGCAGAGCAACTGAGAGCGTTAACGACACGGGAACGGCCGGGTCTTTTATTCTCGTAACTCACCATGTGTTGTAAGAGCCCACAAAGTGCTTTATCCTCAGGTAAATTCTCAAAGAGAAATGGTTTCCCCTTTTGCCTGTGGACAGTAGCTCGGTCTGAGGGAGCTGAACTGAATCAATCAATTAGGGATAAGAGGAAAACTGGTTTCAAGAGGACTGATGATAAATTTACACTGGACTTGGCAGAAGCCTGCGATGCTGGATCCAAGCAAAAATTGGCTCCATGGGTGCCGAGACATGGAGCTTCCTCTGCTCTTTGGCTCTGTCCTCATGAACCGATTTCAGCTTCAGTCTGAGAAGACGCGGAGGATTTCCAGTGCCTCCCCCGGCTCCACTCCTCCCCGCGCCCATCCCTTGGTCCTGCCAGCATTTCATGGCACGTGACAGAGGAGGTGCTGTGAGCACTGGTGGGCTGGAAAAGTCAAACCTTCTGTTTGTGCAAAGGACAATATGAACTCTTTTATTTCCAAAGTATTTAAAAAAATTTTTTTCCCCGTTTGCCAGATTTCTTTAATGAATTTTGTTTGACACATTTCCAAGTTCTTGCAGAAGCATGAGAAAAATGTTATTTAAATGGATCTAGACATTTAAGTTTATCAAAACTCTGTTCATTTCGTGAATTTGGCAACTATTTCAATAAAGTTTTCATAATATTTTGAAAACTGGAATAAAGAAAAATTAAGATTTTCATTCACTATAAATATATCCAGTACAATGAGCAAATTTTCCTTATAGGTTGTTCTGCACAAAGAGCTATTGCTCAATAAGGAATATTATTTTTTCATTCTCCTAGACCTGACGGATTGACTCGTCTGTGGAGAATGGTGCTGGGTAAACCCGGTGGCTTTACTAATTCATAACCAAGGAGTAAGCCAGAATCATCAAGCAATAGAAGCCAGTCGAGGTCCAACCACCAGCTTTATAAATGTGATGGCTTACTGTCTTCTGTTTTAATAGCAAACTAGATCATGCTTTCAGAACTGAATGCCTACAGCTCATTGATATCGCTTCTTATTTGGAGCCTTGTCGCACATTGTAGGCACTTCCTCGCTGAGGAGCTGCCTAAAGCAGGTGGTTAAAAGCAGAAATCTCTGTTGAGAACCCTCCATTTCTGTTTACCTTTCGTCCAGGTCCAGCATGGGCACTCTTGATTTGTGTCTTGCATTTTAAAATTTGAACAAACTGGAACAACTGAGGTTTACCCTTTTTTTCTCAAACTAGTGCTGAAAATGATTTGAAGGGGCAGTGAAAATTGTGATTTAAGATGATTTATGCTTTGGGTTAAGGAAAAGCAAGAAATGAGGTAGTTTTTATGTAATTTCCTCTTCCAGGAGAGCTTTCTGTGTAACAAATTTATCCCATTCCCATGGTTCCACGAAGGGCCATTCATTAACCTTCTGTGGGAGACGAACAAAATTCAGAGAGTTTTGCTAAATACGGGAACCAAAACCTAACACACTGTTTAAGAGAGACAATAGAAATCTATTTAATGAGGTAAATCTGACCAGAGATTAACTTTGTTCAGGATACTTTCTAATAGGAAAGAAGCAGTGGGGTCATCCAGATCCCTTTGAAAATTTATTGCTGTGCTCAGGAATTCCTTGTACATACCAGGACTGGGAATCTGAGTAGCAGGCTGTTGTGGCAAGTAAAAAAATAAATGGTGTTATCTTGATAGCCAGATAACACAGTATCTGCTCACATAAAGTCATTTGGAGAATATTGTTTGTGAAAACCTCTTTGCTTTGGATCCATTCCTTCTCCTTTCCGTTTTCTGATAAAAAAATCCTAAACACCAAGCAGTTAAAGGCTGCCATAAAACTGAGAAGAAACACTGACACTGGCGCTTTATCACGCTCCATCTGGGAGGGGAGCCAGCTCTTCCTACTTCAAGTTTATTTCTCCTACTCTGCTTTACCTCAGATAATGTCTCATAAACAGTTAAGAGGGTCATTTATAAACGTCTCGGAATGGTTATTGCTCTCATCATGGGCTTTGGATCTTCGTGCTTTCAGCTAGTGAACATCAAGGTAAAAACCAAAACAAATTCCCAAGCCCAGGACACTGACTATTTGGGAATGCCCCTGCCTCACAGGACAGAAAAGTTGCTATTTTTCTCCACCTTGGTTTTTAAATTGTAAGCTGCAGCTCTCAGATTAGGTGAGACCTGCTTGCTTTCCAAGCTTGGTACATAATTGAACTTCTGCTAAACCAAGGACTAGGGTACCTAAACCAAATCTTAACTGGAGCATTTTAACAGAACATGGCACAAAACAAGCGGGTTACTCATCAGCAAAGTCTCTGAGGGGGGCGAACCACGAATTTCAACCAAGCTTAGATGCATTCTACCCAAGGTTTTGTCCCAGCTTTGTTAAATGAATTAAAACCACTGGTAGCCAGTGACAGCAGCGTACGCTGGGAGGGCAGGGAGGACTGCTTTCTCCTTCTCCTCATTTCTGCCTTGCTCGTAGGTGCTTCCGTTTTCGGGAGAAGGCAGACCCCTGCCTGCGGGTATTACCTGGCTGCTTGCAAAACCCAGGTGGCTGTTCCCAGATCAGTAGGCGCGTGATATGTCTTAATATCCCCCCCAAATGTTGCATATTTAACCCCTGACTCTGTCAGCACGTGATACCCGCAGCTGGGAACGCCAGGGGTGCCCCGTAAGCCAGGCTCTGCCGTGCCCCAGCCGCGGGGAGCTGGAGAGCAGCCTGCGGAAAGGGGCTGGTACAACACGACCACGCTCCAACTTAGGGTGAGCAAAAATGGCATCCCTGTGCCCTGTTTCGAGTGGAGGCAGCCATAGGGCTCCGTCACCATGTTCCTGTGCACGTCAGGCCACTTTGTGAAAAATCAGTGTTTGGCTAATTTCTTGTGACCGTGTTTGAAGAGGCGGGCTGCATAAAAAGACATTTACAATAATCTTTCATGTTCTCCAAAGGAAAAGAATCCACCTGTGTAATCTTTTAAGTTAAGCTTCCCTCAGGTCTTGTTTAACATTATGAAAATGGCAGCTCATATAATTTTATTACCTGAGCTAATATGATTCTTTCTCTGTCTTCCAGCTATTTCTCCTAATCCATATCAATAAAACTACTAGGATATAATGATTTTATAGGCTGCTGCTTCTTCGTTGTCTTTCTTTTATTACTCCTAATGTATTCTCTTCAAATAAACTAATTAATCTCACGATTAGAAACCCGAAGTAACATTACGCAATGCATGCAGCTACATCAGTCAGGAATGTAGAAGCAGAGATGACCAGATATTTACTCATGACATCCCAGCTCCGAAAGGATTCCTCAGAAAAAAAAAAGAGAAGAAGAACCTGCTGAATTGGGAGAGGAAACTGGGGGCTCCTGGTATGTTTTGTCTGGATTGTTTGAGGATGGGCTATTTGGAGAGGTTCTGTTCTGAGCATCTCTGCTTTTCTTTGGCCGTGGGAGAAGGGAAGATAAAATATTCCCCAGATTTATGGTGTATGGAGGGGGTGGTGGGTTGGCGGTCCAAAGCTCTGGAGAAGGTTGCATCCAATCAGAAATCAAACTGCAGGAAGTGCAACAAATTAGAAATTTTTATTTACTGCAAATACCAAGGAAAACCTAACTGCTTTGAATAAAGAGATGCGAGGCTGGGACTCGTAGACTCTAACCTCATCTCTGATTCTGGCCTTGAGCCAACTGGGTATCTTCCGTGTTTTGACTCTCCGTAAGATGGGAGCGATGGGAGATACCTACTTCAAGCAACACTAGAGATTCCGGCTGATGTTTTTAATGCACCCTGCAGCAATCACTAAGTAATCAATATGCACTAATGTTTTTTTCAGCCTGCAGTCCCTGCTCACGTAAGGGGTATTTTTTGACTGCTACAGCCAGTGTGCTCTCACTGCTGAAGTTGGGATGAGTGGATATATCATGGTCTGAGCTTTAGTGAGGCAAAATCCCTTCTTGTGCAACACAATATATGTCATTGTAGGCAGGGCGTATTAGTTATCCTTACATACATGGAAAATAAATGACCGTAAAGCTTGCTAAGTCACACTGTCTGTATTGATTGTCTGTGTCTGCAGAGATTCCAATACTGGATCTCAGTGATTTAAAAACAAAATTAAATGCTCCACCTAATTATAGTTCTGTGCACGTATAGTTGCCTTTGAGTATTTGCAGCTGTCAGGTTCAAATATTTCTAATAACTGTGGCTGTGACATTTGTTCAACAGATGATGAGGTAAGAATAAAAGATAAAGGGGCAACAGCCTGGTTTGAGGAATGGAAAGAAGATCGGATACATAACTAGACGCCGTGGAGCATTGTAACCTAAGTTTGAAGGTGGACTTCAATGCACCAGATTTTGCAACTAAAATAAAATAGCAGGTGGTATGGTAGCAACACTGGAAAACAACATGGAAAAAACACCTCGTGGAGGAAACGGCTGAGAAATACGTGTTACTCCAAGCCCAGACCTGAGAAGGCTCAATGTCAAGGTTTCTCTCAGGAAGGTTTTGAGGTCCTTGAGTAGCTTGTGTCATTTCTGTCATGTTTTCCCGTGGAAGGAGGGCAGCAGTGTGCAGATGTTTGTCTTGCTCTAAAATATGTAAGCACCAAGCCCTCTAGTGCAGACGCATTCACCTCCAGGCTTCCCTGCAGAACTGCCTGGGGCTTTTGCCCATTTTACTCTGCACCACTCATGCATTTCCCTTCCTTTTTCTGCACAGGAGTTCGCTCTTTCCAAGCTCTGCTGAGTTTTCAGGCCTGGTACACTCTGCCTGTGTCTGGCATAGCTGACTTCTCTCCTTTTTTCCCCCTTGCAAATAATTTTTTACAAATTTCTGTCCTCAACGGCTGTGATACACGGTGTGTAAGCCACGAGGTAACGACAGAAATATAGTTTTGCAAAGACTTCCACTGAGAATTCCCATCATGACATTGCTGACAGGAGATACCTTAAAAAGAAAGCACCATAAGGAAAAACACATGTTTGGGTTTTCTTGGTGGGAGGGAGTGGAGGGAGGAAAGATTAGTAGACTATTCTCAATGTGTAGGTCTTAGATCTGTGATCTTTGCTGCAGAATCCAACTGTGCAGATCTATCAAGTTCAGCCACGCTGGAGTATGCCACACAGGTGGATGGTTTAATTTTGACAGTTGAGCTTCCAACTGAAAGGAGACAGAAAGAATGAGATGAAAAAACATGCTAAAACCTGTTCGGCTCCCAGTCGGGCTTTGGAGCCGTGCTGCTGGGTAACATTGCTGCTTGTAAAACAAAGGCATAGCGATGGGCGGCTCTTCCAGTCGCAGATACTGTATTGGTTTTCCTAAAGCAATTGCAAAATAGCAAGGACCCTCCCACCTCACAAAATAAAGGAGACGGGGTGCAGCTCTGCTCTGACGAGGAAGAAACAGTAACACGGATATGCCCTTGGAGAACTTAAGCTTGAATGCCGCCGAGATCCTTGAGCAGAGTGTGCATTTCACAGGGGAATGATATGCTACCCCAAATCTGTACATGTAGGGCTGGCTCTTCAAAGCTGCCCGGTTGCGCGTCCATGGAGTTCTCGTTTCATTTAAACAGGACAAAATGTCCAGTTCTCAGCAGAAGTATTTTGGAGCTGCCTTGCTCAGCCACAGGCCTCACACCCTGCTGCCTCCGAAATGCAGCAGGTCTGCATGCGTGTTGCATTTCTGCTGCAAACTTACAGCTGCATGGTAGAGTTAGCATGGCTCGGGTTAACACTAAAAAAGGGAAATGTTAATGAAATGCTTAAGCACATACCTATGACACAATCTGAAACAGGTGGATGTGGAGCGATTGAAGGCCTCACGCTTCACTCAAACCATATGTGAAACTCCTATTGCCATCCTAGGAGCTATGATCAAGGGCAGGAGATGGCTGTTAGTGAGCATGATTTAAAACTGACTTTGGAAAGAGTAATTTATGCTTCGGAGCCTCCTCAGATGTGTACCCAGTAGGAAATTCTGTAGCTACACCTGTTTACACATCTTTCGGCTCATGCTAATGAGAAACCCAGCCCTCATGGGCACAGTGAGAAACTGTAACAATTACTGAACTCCAGAAAGAAAATGGGGTTTAGCGACTGATTTATCAGCGGGCTTTCCTGTAGGACAGATAATTCACGCCAGCAGTTTTGAGGGGCCGCTGGGCTGCCCTCAGATTTTGCGGTGCAAGGCTAGAGACTGCATCCAGCAGCCCTGGTAAACCCTCAGTGCTCCGGAGCCAGGGACTGCCCGAGCCACAGCTCCCTTCCACCTCTCTTTCTTTTTGCTTGCACCCACAGTTTTAAATCTCTGGCTGCCCTTCACATTTGTGAAGAGTCTTAGACTTGATGGAGCTTCAGATCACTTCACTCCTTCTGTTGAGATGTATTCTTCATTTATTCTTAGCACCATGTGCAGCTGAGGGCCTCACGCTGCACCACAGTTCAGCATCTGTTCAACAACCCCCTGCCCTGCGCCCTAGCCATTACGCTTGTTAATTTAAGTAGAGAGAAACCAGTGTCCTTAGACCTGGG
This sequence comes from Sagittarius serpentarius, assembly GCA_034782735.1. Taxonomy (NCBI): domain Eukaryota; kingdom Metazoa; phylum Chordata; class Aves; order Accipitriformes; family Sagittariidae; genus Sagittarius; species Sagittarius serpentarius. The sequence continues at coordinate 18,114,655 of JAVKLA010000042.1, read as the reverse complement.
ACGCATGCAAGAGTGAGCTACCAGCTCATCACACGCAGTCCATGACGGTCTCCCTCCAGCTGCGGGCTGATGGAGCACCCTGCAAGAGCGTGTTGGCTCCCCGGAGAGGTCTCTGTCCTCCATCTGCAGAGAGCCTTAAGAAGTGGCCTTCCTTTGGCAGACGTGAGCCGTGGTGTACCTTCTTAGAGACCACAGAGCAGGGGCAACTACTTCTCCAAAGGAGAGAAATAAGGCTTGGCGTTAGAGGACCTGGGCCCGCTTCCTAAAATCCCCATCAACTTCTTCCTCCAAAACCTCACCATCTCCCCGACGAGCATCCCTAGGCAAGTGCTGCGGCTAACAACAGAGACCCACTTTGAAGAGCTGGTGAAAACCTTCTCCAGATGTGCGGAGTTCTTTCCATTAGAGATGCCCAAACCTGGGGCTGGATCACGGGGCAGTGCCAGCACCCCTCTGCACAGCAATAGGTGCCTGCACCTCTTCATGCCTCGGGACTTTGGGCTGGGAGTGGTGGGAGTGAGGAAAATGCTCGGGGAGATCGCAGGATCAAATGGTTTGCTTAAGTACTAGTCATTATAATTTTACTTTGTTAAAGATAAATACAAACATGGTGAAAGAGGAATAAGGCTCAGTGTAAATGGCCTTGCATGTTTAAGAAATTGCTCTTGCAGTTTTTGGATGTGATTTTGTGGTATGAATATGCCCCCATCAAAGCCACTTTGAGACTCCAACCCCAATCTCATCATTCCCCTTCTTAAAATCAGATTGCAAATGAGCAACAAGACTTCTGCTTAATTATAGCCCGAGGAGCGATGTTTGGGCTGTGAATCATGTTAGATTTCACACTGATAGACGAGGAGTACATGTGCTGATACCATCTGCAGAGTGGGCACAGTTCACCGGAGGCAGCCTGGCAGTGGCGCACACCCTGGCGAGGAGGCATCTCACTACGGTTCATCCCTGGCAGGTCCCCTGGTCTCGGTGGGAGCCACGCTGGGACCAGCGAGCACATTTGTTTTCTGCACGAAGCGCAGCTTTCCTGCCGCGCAGCCTCGCTGCTCGCCCTTCCTCTCGTCTCTGACAGCCTTGGGAATTGGAAGACTCCTTTTTTTCTTTGCATAGGCAGGACGTAAATTCAAAGGGTTCTGCTGAATATTTGTTAAGATGCATATTTATGTGCAAAACCCTCCCTACCCCTCAGAAACCATTTAGTTAAAAGAGGATAAAGATGATTTACTTATGCCTTAGGGCTGTTGCTATTTAAACACTGCACATTTATGTCTATTTACTCTGGTATTTACTAAAAAAGCATAGTTAAATTAGCAGTCGTTGCCTCTCCTAAGCCATTTCAGAAGGCTCTTACAGCACTTCTTTAAGGGAACGAACTCAGGGATGAACAAACCACGTCATTCTGGCTCTAGGACAGTGAAAGCAGACACCCTTTTCCAGTGGCCACAGGGAAAGAAAATGATGTTCAGGGATTCCTCAGTTTGGCAAACTGCTTATTTTGGTGAAAAACCCAGCTTTGCAAATTGTGTTGTCGCCATGCGATGCATGCAGCATCGCTGAGATGATTTGCTCTCTCACCTGGGTTTGCATGCAGGCTCCTGACATCCCATGAGCTCCATAAACGGTACGTAAGGGGCAAAATCCCTGGGACTCTCCCTCTTTGAGGCTGACAAGGTTTTTTTCCGCTCAGGGATATTAGCAGTAACGACACTGGTGCAGTCGATAACTGGCTGGCTGCGCTTAATGACCCGAGGCATGTCAGCTCCTCTCAGCTGGCTCCCAATCCCCAGGAAATGCACCCTGGCTTGATTACTGTCGCCTAAAGAGTCACACATGTACGCTGGGAACCTTCTTTTCATTAACTTAACCTGTGCGCAAAGAGCTGCTGCAGAAACATATTTTTTCAATCAGATAATGCATTTTCAATTAAATGACTTGGTTTCTACCCATTTTCTCTTCCTTTCCTGCTGTACAGGAGCTTGCATTTTCAATTAAATGACTTGGTTTCTACTCATTTTCTCTTCCTTTCCTGCTGTACAGGAGCTATCTGTGTTTAATGTTGTAATGGGATCTTACCATAAAGTTGGCTGTGTTCTTCTGAAGTGATGGCAACGGTAATTAAGATGTGCTATTGTTTTCCACTGGGTATATTTGTACCATATGGACATGCAACGTGACTCAGAGCAAAAAATGCTCCTGAAAATTGAAGACGAGATGCGACGGGTGAGACTTCGTAGAGAAAAATCACTCAAGAAACTCCACGCAAGCAGGAAGCCGCGTATTCCCGTACCTGCCTGCCTGGAGTTCCCCTGCAGATGACTTTGGCAGCGGTTTAAGAAACGAGAACACACATTTGTTATAAGCATTATGAATGATATATGGCAAATGTTTGCAAAGCAACTGAGAAGAAAAGATGCTGGGGCAGGGCTTTGGGTTTTCAGGCTGCAACGGCGCGCTAAGGTAGTATGGCTTTGGGGAGTGCCAGCAGAGTTGAATTAAGCATGAATCAGAAATCTTTGTTGAAGAGTGAGGGAAGAAATGGGGGAGTATTTCCATTCCAGAAACCTTCTTCTCCCTCTAAATGAGCATTTTCCAGGGCTGTTAAACCGTGGCTGTTCCATGTTCCAGGCTTACTTTTGGTGCCAAGAGGGAAATTGCATGTGCTCCTTGCCCCAAAATTAAGAACAAGAACCAAACTGCTCTCTCCCAGACAGAAGAAAGCCCTCAGCACCCAGAAGACGGCTGGGGTGGCCCTAAGGACCACCCTCCCTCCTGTGCAGCTCTGCCGGGAAGTGAGGGTGGTGGTGCTGCCCCACTCCAGGTGCCATTCCCTGGGTCTCTTGGGTTGGTGGTGAGGAGAGGAACAGCATTTTGCAGGTGAGGCGACGTGCCTCTGGCAAAAATTTATCCCCCGGTCTTGGTACCCAACTGCATTTGGTGAAACTGCTGTTGGTTTTCACCTCCCCAGGCCCTCTCCCAAACTTTGCAGCTTGTGCTTAAAAAAATTCTGTTTTGTTTTGTTTTGTTTTTTTCCCCCCCCCGAGCAGGCACCAGCTCTCCAGGACCACAGAGTGCTTTGGGTTGAAATCCTGTTTTTGTTTTGCTGTGGTTGGAGGATCGAAAGGGGGCAAATAAGTGAGATGCTCTTCCAGGAAGGGCAGGATGCGGGCTGGGCAACCTGGGTGCCAGGGGGGTCCCGTACAGGCTTCTTTGCCCACACGTGGGGTGAGGGAAAGAATATGGGTCAATTTATTCTGTATTCTTTTTAGTATCGCCTAAGAGTTAGAGAAGATCCCTCATTCTGAAAGTGTTTTTTGCTTTGCAGTGCGACTTCAACAGTCTTCTGAAGAAAGTGGTACAAAAGAAATAACGTTTGAGGCAATTTCCTGTGTATAACAAGTTAAATAGCTCTGCAATGAAACGTGAAGTAAATAACTTTGAAGCATAGTTATTCTTTGTTCTTGGTTTCAGTGGTGAATTTCTTAGAGCTCGCATGGCATGGAGGAGATCTTTTTTCAGGAAAAAACCAGTACAAAAAAACCCCCTTGGCATGTTTAATGGAAATCAATCTCAATTGGAATTTCAACTGTTAGTAAATCAATGCCATCCCCACGCTCTCTGAATACTCGTCCGTTCCTTAAAGATGATGCTCATATTTATTAAAAAAAAAAAAGGCTGGAGAGTGTTTGGTACACAGTGAATTAGACACCAACATTGCTTTAAGCAGTCACAAAGGAGTGCGAGCTCCTGCAGCCCATCTTTTAGAGAACGACCATTGCTTATGGCAGCCCGCTCGTTGCCTCCCTCTTACAAGGTCACGCTGCGTGATGCACCCGTGTCCCTGCTGATGGTTGCTCCGAGCAGAGGCGTAGGTGGAGAAGCTCTCCATAGGTCGTGCATTTCCCAGAAAACACTTTTTCCTGTGGCCTGAGATGGCTGAAATCAAACTGCCCGTAAGTGGTCCATGCTGCGCGCTGCGGCTCCACCTCTTTAGCAGCGGAGCTTGGCAAATTCGGCAGTTTGCCACTGGGGCTCTGTCCTGGGAGGTTGTCACTCATCCCTTGCAGCAGCTTCTGCCCGAAGCGATCCATCACCATGTCAGCAGCAAGCCCTCACTTGTTCCTTTCTATGGATCAGAATCAAAAGAAAGACACATCCCGGGAAGGGAGGAACAGGTCTACGTGTCTTGGTGTCATACTCTCAAACATGTTTTTTTTATAGAGTGCATGACCCCCGGGTGAGCACCCACCCCACCCACTCCGTGCAGGGACAGGGGTGGCACAGCACGAGGCACACTGGGCACAGAGCACAGACAGGTCTTTCGAGCTGATTGTGCCTTCCCTGGTACCACTGGGTACCACTGGCGTGCCAAGGCCCTTGCCAGGTAGAGGAAACGTCATACAGTCAATCCGCCATGTAAAAGTTACTTGCTGGTTTGCACGTTTAGGTTACCTGACTGTCTCTTGCTGATATTTATTGCTTTTATATTAATTAGTTTTCCACATCCCACAATGTCACAGCTCTTGTCTTAGACATGAGCAGGACAGATGCCCAGACTCCAGGAGGTAGGCACCAACCCTGGGAATTAGGAACGTGAATGTCCTTGAAGATACTGGCTTTCGCCCAGTTTCACGTAACTTGGAGGATTAGCCAAAGACTTTTTAAAAGCACCACGGGAAGAAGGGTGCTGTGGGATACGGTGCCAGTGCTCTCCTTGGGTATTTTTCCTGCTGGAAACGTGCAAGGAAAGGACATTTCTGGGCTGTTTGTGCAGATATTCACAGGTCCTGAGCGTGCAACGTGCATCCCTCCGTGTTCGCACCGCAAGCCCTTAACTAGTTAATTGCCGTGTGCAATTTTTTCCCTGTGGCAGCCTTCCCGTCCCTACAGACAGCACAAGCTGGGGGAGGCTGCAGGAAGAAAAGGTCTTTCCCCCATCTCCACTCCTGGAAGAGAGGCAGAAGGACTGCATGCACAGTTAACACTTGCATTATCTGCCCCATATGCAGCCATCTGGTTCTGCTGAAGTTTTTGATCTCTCAGCCGGGTTTGATTTATGTGGCAAGAGCAGCAGCATTCCCATCGTAGAAGTTGAGCACGATGGTTAACATTGCCACTGCTTAAGGGTAAAGCCGGATCCCACCAAGGCTGAGTTTAACGTTGCCCCTTATTGGACACATCTGGTGAGGGAAAGGCTCTCCCCTCGCCGCTGGCCCGCTCCGGCTGGGTTCGGGCCAGGCAACGTGAAACCCGTTTGCATTTTGCAATGCCTAATGTCTTGGTTTGCAGGAATGCCGCTTTCCTGATGATCGACGTTCGGGAAAATGATACTGAAGGGTATTTTTGCACTACAAAAAAACCCAAAGAAGGGATTTTTAACTTGGTAGAAGGAGGTTTCTGTCTCCTGTTGTGAGGGTGGCAGCATCAAGTTTGGTGTCTATATGACGAAGAGCTTCAATGAAACGTTTTGTGAGGGCAGTGCTCCTCGGAGGATTTTGGCATCGTCACTTTGCATGTGAGGAACAGAACAATGCCGCACATTGCTCATCGTATGTCCGGGGTCGTCCTCACAGACATCGACGGTCTTTCTCCCTTTCCTTCACCTCACTGAGGGTGTAAAATACCATATTCAACGGTTGCATAAACTTCTCTTTGTGTTAGTTTTTTTTCAGATCTATGTCATTAACATCACATAAGATGACATATCATGATGCATATCATAGCTTTTTACACTCTTTCCTTTATTACACGACACTTTGCGAAGCTCGTGAATGAACAGTCATTAGTTCCAGCTAAGAGACTTCATTGTTGAAGGGATCTTTCCTGCCTAGGAGGGTCCCCAAAGACAAACTGAAATATGAAATTAGTCTGATCCAGAGCTCTTTATCTTCACTTCCTAGTGAAATCCAGCTGACTCTGGGTGAGACACCTCCATTTTCCTTAAAAGAGCATTGTACTGGGGAACAGTATTTCAGGATGGGAACTGAGGAGAGACAACTTCAATTGAAATATCATAGGGAAGTTGGGAAGGCAAAATATACTGACCCAACCTGGAGTGAGTGCAGCCTTCTGCAGCAGGCAGGGCTGGTAAGCCCTGCAAAAAGTGATTTGTGAAGGTTTCGGTGAGTTTCTGTGATGTAGATACTGGAAGGAATTTTTATGGGATCTGGCCCTGGAATCGAGAGGATTAAATAGCAAAGGAAAATCCAATGTGCTATTCGTAACTGATAGCGCACAGAAATGATAGTTCTTGTAGCAACTGGAATTTGAGTCACAGTTGCCTGTAGCCAGCCATTTCCAACCATCTGTGCACAGAGGCAGCCTGGGAGTCAGGGCTGAAAAAATAAGCTGAGGCAGCCTTGGATTTCTTCACCGCTTCAGGAAGGACGTCCCGTGGTGAGAAAAGAGGACACAGCCCCCCGAGTTTTTTTAAAGCCATTAGTCCGTGTGGCAAAATTTAGTCTGTGTGGCAAAATTGAGTCTATGTGGTAAAATTAATCCGCGTGCAGTGAGTTAGAGGTGCGGAAGGGAAGGTCCAAAGCACAGTGTCAAACCCAGCCGGAAAACGCACAAGGCAGGAAACAAATCATAAAAAGCTCTCTGCAGTGATGCAGCCCACGCTCCTACCCCAAGTGCAGCAACACGCTGTGTATCACATGCTGCCATGCAATGCTGATCTGTGTTTCATCAGCAGGGTTTGTGCTTTTTGCTATTGGAATTAAACCAAAATACAGCAACATTGTGATCAGGCTTCCAGGAGAGAATAAAGGAGGTAATATGGTCTGGGGGTTTGAGCACAGGACTGGAGATCAGTTCAGGGTCCAGTCCTGTGCCCTGGTAATTCAAGGTGTTTTTCTGGGTTCAGTCTATAACCTGACTGTGCTCTCGTTCTGTCCCCTGTGTCGCTGTGATCTTGGAGCATGGTGGTACTCAACTAATTTACAGACGTTTGGAGGGAATGCCTGCAGTCAGAGACGGAAGGTGGTGCAGAATGACCACCTTCTGCATTTTACATGTGCACTACCTCTGAGCTTGAATTTTGCCACCAAAATGGACCCTTGAACTGGTTGGTGTATGGTGCTGTCTCCAGGTCCCGCCTACATAAAGAAACCGGAGTGTCCGAGGGAGGGTGAGTATCAGGGACCAGTCCCACCGCATCCCCCACCTGTGCTGTGCTTGGGGACTGGGAGATTTCACCCAGTGGGGTGAAGTTCATCGAAGCCAGAAACACGGGCATTTGTAACGGCAATCAGCTGCTGCCGAGCCTCTGGGAACTGTAAAGTTGCCAGATTTGCTGACTTGTCTAAGGATCTTAATTAAATGACTCGGCAAGCGACCTGCAGCTTTCCAGAATGCGTCCACCACCGCAGGGACCGGCAGTCCGGCTCTCCGGAGCTGCTTGGGACGGAGTGATGCTGCGGCTGATGCGGCCGAGGGGTGCTGAGATGGCAGAGCTGGTCCCCGTTGAGCCTGGGCTATTCTTCTCTCCCAGACCCACGGCAGCAGCAAACCTGTGGGATGCCTTTCCTGTTAGGTATCTTGCATTTTGAGTCGGGCCATTGCCCCTGCTGCAGAAGGTGGTGGGGAGGAGGGAAGGAACGCCAGGCCTGCAAATTAGCATCAAAGAGTTGGTGCGAGGTTTATGGGGACATTTACTAGTGTTGTTTTCATTATTTACACCAGCCTCGATTCTAGGAGTTCTCATTAAAAGTGTAATAAATGTAAAAATATTTTACAGGCCAATAAAAGTTCCAAAGCAAAAATAACTTTATATAGTGTGATTTTTTTTTTTCTTTTACAAAATACTGTGTGGTATCATCCTGAACCTGCTGATTGTGGATGGGATGAGAGAAGCCCCTCCATTCTGGTGCAGTGTAAGGGGACAGGCTGGGGCTCAGCCCTGCTTTCCAGCCAACTAATTTGTCAGGTAATGGGTAACTCTCACGGTCACTGAGAGCATATTAGGCCAAATACAACTTTTTTTTTTTTTCCCTGGGGAAAAGGGAGAAAACCAGATCATTTATATTACTGGTTTTTATTTTTTTTCTGGTTTAAAAACCATGAAATGTATCCAGAAAGGCACTGGAAAATAAGGGACTGAAAAACGGAAAATACATCAATGTTTTCAAGTTCTTCCATAAAATGTGTTTGCATAAACACACTGTGTGTAGTCAGAACTAGCCTATAGTTTCTGGAAGTATGTTAAACAAGGAGAGTGATATTTGCCAAATCCTCTGTTATGGTTTTGGGATGTGCAGTCCTCTGCAGAAGGACAGAACTAAAATGAGGAAACACTTTGGAATGAACTCCGTTTGGAGGTAATCCAAAAATCTTGTGGAATGGGTGGAGACGAAAAAAAATTAAATTTAACCATTAAATCATCCAGCAACTTGGCATATGCGGCATTTATCTTCTTGTCCCAAAGATAATAATGTTCCAAAGTCATAATGACATCTAAACATCTTTGATCACAGAGTAGACAAATTGGTCCAAAAATGCTAAATTTGGCTGTCTCACCCGGGTTATCCTAATAAATACTGAGTCAGCTTTGCAAATGGAGTGGTTTTCAAAAGCGTGGAATGAACATTGATGTGCTTGACCTAAAAGAAGCTGGAGGTGTTAGTTGCAGCAGCCAGTGGACCTCCACTTGCCTGAAAGCAAATTTATGATTCTTGCTTTTTAGGCTCTGGCATCTGTAAGTACTGTGAAATATTTTTTTCAGACTGAATCTAAAAGCTGCCTTCATAATTTTGCATGAACGATGACTTTTGCTCACGCAGGGTTTTAGTTGCAATTTTTAGCACTTTGCTAAGCTAAGCTGATGGGCAAGCCTGTGCTTGGGGAGACAAACGGGGATGAAACTGGTTTCTGCTAGAAGAGGCCTCTGCTTTTTTCTCTGCCCACTTACGGAGCCAACACGTTGCCAGGATTAGGAGAGCATTTGTTAACAAGCACCAGAGAGGTGCCTTTGGCACAAGGACCATTGATGGCACAACCAGCGCAATGCCATTTTTGAAATCCAGTTCAAAAACTGAGTGAAACCAGGCAGAAAGCCTGAAGCATTTGCATCCCATCTAGCAGGTATGAGCTGAAAGCTCAGGAAGATGACGCAATTGCATTACAGATTAATTTGGGCTTTCGACCTGAATCTTCCACTGCTGGATTCTTTGTGTATGTCTGTGACCAGAATAGAGAATTTCTCTGTGAGGCTACTCAAAGGGGAGGCATGAGCCAGACAAAAGTCAGGCAACATTTTCTTAGCAGGAAATAAATTTAGATCCCTGCATTTTTATTTTTTTTTTCCTAAAATGTTGGAAGGAAATGTGGGGCTCAGAATGGGATGATCACTGCAAGAAAACATCGCTGGTTTTACTGCCCTTGCTATTGTGCCCCAAGGCCACAATTAGGTCTGGAATCCCATTGTGCTGGGCATTGTCCAAACACAGAGGAAGGAACAATCCTTGACTCGGAGGTCTGCAGTATTGATTAATCTTTATTTGTTTGTGCAATTACTAGTTTATTACTAAACACTGTTGTTTGCTTTAGAAAGGAAATGTTCCCAATTTGGAAATAATGAGTCCAGGTATCAGTCAGAGCATAAGCAAGCCATACATTGTATACACGTAACACGGAAATATTTTTCTCGTTTTCATAGGTGCCTCTTGAAGTTTCAGCTTTTCAGGCAATCGGGGGGAGTTACACTCACGGCCCGTGAAAGCCTGTGTGACCAGGATACAGAATTCCTGGCAGCCCCTTGGGAACCTGCATCCTAAAACGACACGCCGCTAAGCCCATGTGAGACAGCGGCAGAGCTAGGACTAATAGTGTCCCATACCCCAAGCTGGTTCTCTTGAAATAGTATCTCTTGTTTCTGCAAAAAATGGATATTCTGTGAATATGCCTCTACAAACCATTTTACTGCAAAGTACACTTGATTTAACTTCTAAGACACCGGTAGCCTGTATGTCCCTACTTTGGCTGCTGGCTAAAATACCATTTTCTTGTCCACACATTGATTTTGGCTTTCCCATTGCAATGCTGTTATCTCTTTTGCTATCTCATAAATTACAGGAAATTCAAAACTGGATGCAATCACAACTCATAATTTGAAATGCTAATCCTTGGCCTGTCACTCCAGCTGTAACACATACAGCTTGCTCTATTAAACTTTAATGTCTACCCTAATAGCCATGTGAGGCTAGAAATCCAGGGATTAGCTTTGATTCCAGTTTAACTACTGATAGGCGCCTGTAGTATTATAAACGACTCTTTCTCTTCTGAGGAGCGCTGAGCATCTTTGCTTTGGTTTGTTTATAAGCTGCTGAAAGTTGGTCTAGCACAGATTTTCTCCAAAAAGGACTACTATAGACTGGGTTTAATCTAGCGGAAGAATGGTGCACTCAGAGCAGCAATGACTCTATTTCTCACTCTGTGTGTATTGCAGGTACCTGCTGTAAATATGCTGTCTGCTAGGGAAGGAGGTGAAGTTTCTTTAGCTGTGACATTCAGGACCATCTGGATTCTGCGAATGGGTGGAAGATTGGGTATGAAGCAACCTGATTATATAAGACGTATGAAAACCTGGCCCTGTTGAAACCAAGGGTAACATTTCCACTGACTTTAGTAGGGCCAAGATTATCCACGGTATTTTGGATTGGGCTAATGTCATTTGCATTGTCCAAATAGATGTTGGCAAGGGAAGTAATTACTGGTTTTGGTTGTGTCTCTCAGTCGCATGAATGCTCTCTCCATGACTTGTTGGCAGGGAGGCTAAGCAAGGTGTAAGAGCACAGCTCTGGTGGTGGTCTCCTGCGTCAAAAGTAGGTAGAGTTCATAGGCACATAGTCTTCTGCACAGTTAGTACTCCTGAGCTGTATGCTGGAAATCATAGGATCATAGAATCATTTAGGTTGGAAAAGACCTTTAAGATCATCAAGTCCAACCGTAAACCTAACACTGCCAAGTCCGCTGCTGAACCATGTCCCTAAGCACCACGTCTACAAATAGGATGCCTCTGTAATCGTTAGCTTCTGTGGATACAAGAAGATCTATTTGGACTGTGGATTGGGAACTCTTTTGGCAAAGATGTCTTTTTTCTTTTGCAGAGGGAGATCTGGTCACTGCCCCAAAGAACGAGGTTGCAACCTGTTTTTCAGCGTCAAGCTCTTGCCACCATTCGGGTGGTTACTCCAGGGTGTATCATTGCAATCCAGCCAACCGTGCAGTTCCTCCCAAAGACCACCAAGAGCAAGTGAGGCCGGAGAAACTGCTCCTGCAGATACATTCAAGCACGTTGGTGAGCAGAAGAGGACTGCAGAGGCTCAGCAGATCCCCAGTGTGGCTGGAGGTCCATCTTCAGAAGCAGCTTGCAGAGGTTGCATTTCTGTATATGGTCTGTAAAACCTCTACAGCTGGTTGGGAATGAGTTTTCATGAGGATGTTTTAAAATTTGGAACACAGCAATGAGTTGAACCAGGAAGTTTTTGTTTGTTTGGGTTTGGGTTTTTTTTTGAAGAAATGTATTATTTTTTATGCAGCTTGCACTGGGAAAGATCTCTTGGGACCAGAGTAACATCTTTTCCAAAGCATACAAAGCCCAGAAAGCTAAACAGCCTGACAGGGGTGGCACTTCTCTGCCAAACCTCCTGGTTCATAGACTTGCTCTGTGTGGCCTGAGTAGGAAACGCAAGTATCGCCTGGCATCATAGCTTTGGGCTGGGGATACTCTGTATGAGGCAGAGATTTCCCCCAGCACATCATTCTTTCCTCACAGTTGTTCAGGGAAAGACTTTCGTTTTGCTTCAATTGGAACAGGACCCATTACTGAAGCTTGAGGTTTTTGGTTTTTTTTTCCCCAAACTGAATTCTTGTTGTTCAGCCAGTCCTCACTCTCTCAAGGCTACGGCAATCCCCAGTCAGCAACAGGTCTTCCTTTTCATACAGGATCCTCTTTTTAGCACCTGGGTGCTCTTCTCTGAAGGAACACCTACTCCATTGTATTCCAAGGCAGGTGATGAGTTCAGATGGGATTTTTGGGATGACTCATCAATTTGTTCCAATCCCTGACAGATTTTGAGGATGGCCTTTGGCTGTGAAAAATGCTCACCCCTCTGAATCCAGGCGTATTGGCTTCCTGAGTATTTTATAAGGATTCAGCATTACTTTTTCTTGGGATTATCTTGAATGAGTACCTGAGTTGCTGGTATGGATAGGTAGAAATTTTTAATGACTGCTGTGTGTGGTTTATAGCTATTTTTGTGCGTATTTTCAATAGCCACAATAGTTACGCCCATAAGCTGGAAAAAAAGAAATCTCTTTCCCATCTGCTGGCTTTTCTTGCAGCTCATGTATATTCTTGTTTATTCTGCCGGGCTTCCAAGATGGAAGTTTGTACAAACATTTTAAAGTTTTGAGAAACAACAACCAGAGGCAGAAGGAGAAAAAGAAAAACAAGGAACAGGGAGATCGGCTCTCAAGTGGGTCTGTGCATCCTTTGCTTTATCGTCTCGCGCTTCAAGCTGGCATCAATTTTTATAACTCTTGGGAGATGTGAAAGCTCCTATTTTCTGCCCTGTAAATGACTATGACATGTTGTTTCTTTCACGTATATTCTTTGGAATCCATCCCCTGGCTGCATAGCTCCGTGCTTCCTGCAGATTAAGTACATATGAAGGAAATAATCACAGCAGATGCCACCCAAATACCTGTGGGTGATCAGATAACCCAACCCGCTCTACAGCTTTCGAAAATCCTGAGTCAGGTGTTTGCTGTCCAAAGATGTTTCCTGAAAAAAAGAACCATTTCTGGAGTTTGTACACCCAAGCTTATTTCATCTCCTCTCATAGCTTTTGCTGCAGAGAGATGAGCGATTGCCAGAGACAGGAGGAGAAGAGGTTAAGAGGACGGAGATAGGTGAGTGAAAAATGCTCTCCGGCTGGCACCAATGGCTGGGAGCCCTTTCGGGAAGAGGTGAATTCTATACATAAAGGAAAAGCAGGTGGAGCTTGTTCATCCAGTTTGCCAGTTGCGGCTGATGTAGCAGTATCTGCAATGTTCATCATAGGTACAGTTAATGCTATTTTGTATAATTCATTGATTTCCATAAGATCTCCATTGGCCATGCTACCTATGCAGGGAGCCAAGTGCGCCAACTACTTTTTGATATTAACTGTAGGTTGAAAAAATAGAGAGTGTCTGATTTTCACACTGAATCACCCCAGCTGCAAGTAGATGTTGGCATTAGCCAAGGATGCTGGCTTTGTTATGGTCCGCAGAAGCTCGCTCAGATTTTAGGGGACACTTCCCGTCTTCCATGGGTTTCACGCAGAGGGAAGCACGACTCAGTCTGGCTGCAGGACTTTGGAGGCCAGCATCAGTCCTAGCCCACCCCGCTGGGCACAGGGGAGCACCCACCACCCGTGTGCCGGCGACTGAGCCCGCAGCCCGTGTCGAGGGCACTGGCAGACCCGCGCTGCCGAAATGGCGCAAACAAAATAGCTGTGTGGAGGAGAGCCACGTCGGATGGGTTGCAGCTGTCCCTTTGCCTCCCAGCCGCCCCCGCCCCGCTCCAAATGTAAATCATCACCCTTTTCCCTTTTAACATAACAGTTGTGTCATTTAAAAGCTCAAAGAGCTGAGAAAAAAGTCTACTTGTTTAGAGAAACCATTAAAACAAATTATGAGCATTTAATAAATGGGGAAAACTGTCTGTTTGTCATAACACAGAATTTTTCCTTTAGATATGCAAACAACCGCCCAAAAGGTTACTCGTAGATGGGTGTGCTGGGGGGATATTTCCAGGGTCAGTCTGCACTGGGGTCCTTGCTGGGAGCCTTTGGCCCAAATCCCAGCCGTAGCGAGCGCAGATGGGCGGAGGGCTCAGGGTGGGGTACAAGGCTGTGCTGAGCTCCTTCTGGGGCTGGCCATGGAGCACGGCAGCTTCCCCCGGCCTCGTGGTACCCAGCCGGGCTGGCACACATTGCCTCCACCCTTGGAAGAGGAGGGATGGGAGCACAGTGCCCATGTACCGCATCGTGCTCGGCTCTATGGACCGCGCTTGGCTGCTCTGCGGGGAGGAGGGTCTGCCTTGCATGCGAATGGCATTTTTGTAAAATGCCGATGCATCTCTTGAATAAACAGTAGCTTGGCGACTGCCTTTGGAGAGTCAGTGTTTTTCTCACTTGCGATTTTTTTTGTTTTTCAGAACATTTCCTGATCCTGAGCTCTTTCCTCAGGTTGTGGGAACATTCAGGTTTGAATCTGCAGTGTGTGGGCTGGCCTCTCTCCAGTTGTTTAACAGATGATTGCTTTGAATAGGATTATCTTGGACAGGCAGAGAATCATCTCCACAGTGCCAGGGCCGCCTTCACCCTGGGAGTGGGGAGCGACCAGACCGTGCTGCGAGATGCTCGGCTCGCCTTGCCGGCGAGTGCCTCCTCTAGACAGTGTATTCAGGCTCCGGAGCTGTGATCTGATCTTTAAGAGCTGTTAAGTCCTTGGCCCTTAAGAATGATTGATTACTGGCTAAACCTCCTTGTAATGAGCCTCTTTACCTTTAGGACCTACCAAAGTTTGGGAGAAAACCTGCTGTATGTCTCTAGGAGCCTGGAGGTAAATAAGTCCTTAGCTTTTAAGTGCACAACATTTTACTGTATCACAGGACTGCAGCTTCACTGGTCGGAAACCTGCCTGCTGGCTCCCATTCGGCTGCTGCAGGCATGGAGAGGTGCACGGTGCCTGCAGTCATGTTGCGTACCAGCTCCTGAGGGCAGCAGACACTGTCTGAGCCAACCCCTCTGCAAACTGGGAGCTTCAGCGTTGCAACCTGCTAAGGAAAGCCAAAACCAGATGGGCTCCAACAAACGTGACACTGCCAAGCTCCTTGCTCTTGCCAGGCTGGCTGTTGCATCCCTGCGGCTGTTCATCCACTTCTGATGGTGCCAAGGGTGACCTGCTGAGCACTTGGGGCACTCGTGTCATACGCCTTACGTGGAGGCTGGCCAGCTTGCTGGAAGTGTCATCTCAGCTTGTGACTGGCACCCCTACACGGTGCTTCCACAGTTTTCCTGAAGTGCTTGGTGCCGGCAGTTTTTACAAGGTAGTTGGCCAACGAGGGGATCACATTTTGTGTTGCTGTCATGCTGGAACCGGGCAAAGCAAAGGGAAAAGGAAGGGAAAGACCTTTCTGGGTCTGTCTCCGCTTTGGCTGTGGGTTCCAGCAGCACGGCAGGGTGGGAGCCCGGTGCGGCTTATTGGAAGAGAGCGCGCAACATTTTACTGAGTCTGTGTAGCTATGCAAATTTGGAGATGGTGATTTTTAAGAGTGCATTCTCTTTTAAAAGTCTCCTTCTGAGATTTATGGGGAACGAGTCCTGTGAAGACCAGAGGGAGAAACGGGCATTGACCCAAAGAAGGCACCACTGCAGGGACAATGGCAATGCCATCAGTGGGAGGCGGCGCTGGTTAGGCAGATCAGTCGGGAGGAAGTGGGTATGAGAAAAGCCAGATAACCTGGGTTTATGATGAGGGAGATGGCAAAAGATATGGCCTGAACAGGACTTCGGGACATACTAACAGAGGCAGGAAAGGAAAGAATCGGAGAAACGTCATAAGGACAAAACAAAAAGGTTTTGAAACAGCCTCAGTGTGTGGGCAAGAGTGAGATGTTAATCACAGTTAACTGCTCAATTACAGGCTTTGTCACAGGCAGATGAAGCGGAGGTGGCTCCTCTCTGCAAAGGTGACAGCTGAGGTGGGGACTCCTCAGACACTGCCAACAGCGCGAAGATCTGGTCCCAAAATACAGAGTAAAGCATTTTTCTCCCTCACATCACCCTCTCATGAACTGAACTGGTTCTAGGCCAGCCTTCCGTCTCCAGGCAGCTTGAACCTGGCATTTGGGATAAAGCAAAGTATAGAGACAGATAAACTCTGAAGGGCCTCACCTAAAAATAAAAGCACAGTTGAGATATGGTGATATAAGGGGACACTGCCCTTAGGGTGCACCCTGTCCCCGGTGTGAATATTAACTCTCTTAATGAGAGATGTGCTGTGTCACTTTCCATTTCAGGTCAATAATGAGTGTTTTATTACGTCCCTATCATTAAAAAAGAAGAAAATATTTTTTTTAGCCTCTTCAGTTCTTTAATCTCAGAGCCCTCCTCGGTCAGATGCGTGGAGACTTTTCTTTTGTGAATCGGGAGCAAATTCTCCAGCTTCTCTCCCACAGGTTTTAATCCCTTCTTTTGTTTCACCGTGTGGTTGTGTAAGCAGTTCCCTTGAGAACAGGGCTCCAGGAATATATAATTAAATCAAAAGTTTGGCACTAATAGGTGATCTTATCACTTTGTTGGGCTTTTTTCAGGTCTTTGTGTGATAGTCCTAGGCCGCTCATTTGAAGTTATTTAATTACAAGGCCCCCACAATAGAACCAGGGCCTTGGATGGTTTTTTTTTTTAATGGCATATGATATCATGTGTTATGATGCTTTGTGCACCAGGTGACCTAGGAGGGGCTGACAACCCTTCAGGACTGTCACTGACAAAGCTGACTCTGCAGAGATTGTTTTTGCTATGAGTAATTACCAAGGAGAAACTCTTCAAGCCCTAACAAAGCAAGTGGTTGAACCCCAGAATAGCTGTCACCATCAAGCTGGGTGCTGGAGCTCACCAGGGACTGTGCCCTGCTGGGGGCAAGAATAAAGGAGAAAGCAAGCCAAATCCTGTGAAAACTCCCATTTCCAGTGAGTTTTCCTGTGTCCCGTGCTGATCACAGCACTGTGCCTTCTTCTGACCTCCGCGGGCAGTGGAGGCTTGCGGCTGCCGTGACCTCCATGGGGTGGGACAGTTTGCCCAACACAGGTTTCTCCATAGGTTGAACCTCTCCATTGTTCAGCCCCAAGTGGTGATGAGGTATCAGGGTGCAGCCCTCGCCCTTGAGAAGCCTCAGGGCCTGAGTTGACTAGGTGTGAAGTTATTTAAGTACTTCAAGATGAAGATAAGATACGGAGATTTAAAAAAACTCTATCAGAAACCTGCCGTCTATTGAAGTGCATTCTAGTTAAAGGGATATGTATGCTTAGGATGGAGCTAAAATTGATAGGAAACCAGTGTTTGTAGAAGTCCCTCCTCTAGACTGTCTTCAAATCAACTGAGCATCTCTCTGCGTCTCTCAGTGCTGAAATAATTTTGACAACTGACCTGCATCTCCTCCCCGAAGAATGCGCAATATGATTGAGAACGATGTGAAACATGAGTGCAATAACACAAAGGAGGGCATTGGTGCGGTGCGGTGGTATGATTACACCGTGGCATGGCAGCATTTGCAATACGGTACTTTCAAAACCCCAAAGCATGTTTTGGTTTAAGGAAGAATGCTCTTCCAACCCTCATCTCCATTCTAGCTGCTGGTCCATTCGTGGCTGCTGGTCTGCTGGGGAGGGGATAGCTGGGCTGCCGTGAGCAGGGTCAGAGTAGGGGATGGTTCGCTTTCAACCACAGGTAAGATCGGAAGGAGCTACCAGCCAGGTGGAGGCAGAAGTACAGGCTTCACCCACGGTTCCCTCTGCTAGGTAATTATTTTCCTAAGTGCACCCAAGCTGTATTTTCCCCTTTTGTTACTCTTTTGCCCCATAAAATGCCGGAGAGCCCTCTGAAGTTTTTCAAACATTACGCAACCTGTGATGGGAATGGGCTTTTAAACTGATCTGTTTGCTTGAAAAACCTTCAGTCTCTCAGCAAAAACTGCCCCCGGGAAACCCTTCCCCCTCTTTAAACAGCAAATCTCTTTCAAGAGCTTCAGCAGTGCCAGCACTATCTCTGGGCATGACAGTCAGTGGAAACCGCTCTGCTTTCCGTTGGCCATGTGACTTGGGGTAAGACCTCTCTGTTCTTTTAATCCATCAACTGAGAACCTGCTGATTGATGCCCTGCAACTGCCCTGGCGTGGTTTGCTGCGCACCTGAGCCCGGAGCTGATTTTGGAGCTCCATCCCCTCACTACGCTCAGGCAGAAAGCCCTCAGTCTGAAAGTCAGGTGCTAATGAAATAAAAACTGAACAGAGATTAGCGTACCCTTACAGTGTCATTTTCAGGTCTCATTTTGTTGCTTTTCTGCCCACTTGGAATGCTGCTCCATTTACTAACTTATTTGCTTTACTTCCAGCTTGCTTACCTATCATCACTAATTACAGAACAAACAATTGCAGTAATACAGTAATGAATAGCAACCTTTTGGGTGTCTGTTTTTTTTTTTTTTTTTGTGTGTAGGTGCACCTGGTTCAAACATTTAAGATAAATGGGAGTGACTTTCCAACTCTCGTCTCCTTTGCCTAGCAGCAGAATTTCTATCAGTCCATTCTGGGATGGTATGAGCAGGCAGCAGGATGTTTTGCCAGGTAGGCACAAGGAAAGGGTGTTCTGAGATCTTCTGTAAACGCAGAGTTCAAGGGTTGCTGCTAAGCACCATCCCCTTCCATTTTTTATTTTTTTTCCCCCTTGACTTTGTGCTGGCATTATTGTGAGCAGTTCTTTGTGATCCCGGTGACACTGAGTGACACCGGCTTTGGCTGAGCTGGAACTCCTCACTGCAAGCCTTTGTGTGACCCCAAATTCACAATTTCACCCTTAATTCAGAAAAAGGAGAAATTCAGAAGAGAGACTAAACCCTTTCCTGTACCAGTGCCTTAATGCAACACAGCACTTGGGTTAAGCACAAGCACAGCTTCATTGATTCCACTGCTGCTCTGTGTAAACTTACGCGTCCACATAAGAGTATCTCTTTGATCTGGATTTGGGATTACAATGGAACAAAACCCAACGTAAATCCACTACAAAGTACATCAATAAAAACACCTCACAAATGAAGCTTAAGCAAGCCTTAAAAATGTCCCTGGAATAGGAAATTACCTATTGTAAGTGACATAGATGTTGATATAAAGCATTTAATTAAAATAGAATTAGTGTTTCAGTTAATCTTTCTGTATTTCCTTTCATTGTTGTATGTGGTTGGGCAGAGACATGTCCCTGCCTGGACTGGGAATGGCTCTGGTTGGGGACCAGCTTCCACCTTGGACCTACACAGCCTTTCTGATGGATATTTTGACCAATATGATACAATTCAGGAGAACACTTTGTTTTCAGTGAGTTGGAAAAAAAAAATAAATCTTCTACTCTACTGATACCCAGGGCCTCCACCCTCTGGAGTTACTAACATTTCTGAAAAGCAGGTGTACAATTCTGCTACAATCTACTTACAGGGAGATATGATCTGCTTAATGGAAACAACGCCTGAGTCACCCGCTGAACTGGTTTGATGCTATTTTGGTGTAGTGCTAACTAGTTGCGCACTAGGATAAATCGAGTCACTTTTTGAGTATGCAAGCATCCACCATTTGCAGGACTGTAATGAATCACCCTCTCTGTCTATTCAAACGGACCTTTAAAATTACTGCCAACTCTAGAAATAACAAAAACATTTGAATCAAGCCTCAGAAAATGGTGAATTTGGCTCAAAGGTCTTGAGCTCCTCCTCCAGTAGTCTGAGGAAGGTGTTTATACCTTGCCTTTTCATTCCTGAGCCTTCAGTTTAGAAGTAGGGTAGCTTTTTCTGCAGCTGGCTTGGGTAGAAATATGCCTTTTGAGAAAGGAATGTCGAGCTGCTCGCCTCTCCAGCAGCTGAGGATTTAAGAAAAATGCCAAATATAGATGTCACTCCATAGATGCATGGCAGCAGCTTGGTGCAGCGCAGAGGATTGGGAATGGGTGAATGCAACGGTGCATCTTGCAGATTAACAGGTATCAGGCAAACAGGATCATCTGTCTCAAAATGGTGGGGACCAGGTGGGATGAGATGCAGCACTTGCACAGTGTCCCCTTTGGGCTCCTCCTCTCAGAGTCCGTCTGTCTGGGCACCTTGTGCATCTGTCACGTCTGTCCCAGGACTCCCCTCTTGCTCTCCCAGGGCTTGCAAAGCTAAGGTGTGAGCAAACACCAGCGCAAAGTCAATGACAGAGAAGGTTTCTGCTGCTTTCAGTGCCCCAGGAGAGGGTGAAAGGCTCTTTGAGAGCCAGCTCGTGATGCTGGACTCTGGAGATGCCCCTTCCCTGCAAAGTGGATACCTGGCATCTGGACACTAAATCATGTCACAAAATCAAATGCGGGAGCTGGGAAGGTTCATGGGGAAAGGAGGGGGTGTGCGACGTTCAAGGTGCGATACCAGCGCTTTAGATGTTTCCTTGGTGTGGTCTCCCAGTGGGACGCGGGCTGATTCGGGGTGCTCATCCTTTTGTGTCAGACTCTCCCTTCGGTTTGCTGTATCTGTGCTGATTCCCTGTATCCGTGATATATAATTGAAGGAGCACATCTGATACAGATATAACAAGGTCTCTGCTGCTGGCTTTATCACTTTGTATGCCCTGGTTTTGCGTCTGTATTTTTACTGGTGTAAAGCACTATGAAACGCTAGTCCTGCTGCTGCTGGAGCTGTGGAGCAGTGCAGAAACTGCCAGCATCCCGTGCTTGCATGAGCCATGGTGAAATGCTGGACTGCAGCAAGGAAACGCTGGGGATGAGGTGGTATCCTCAGCCTGACGAGGGCATGCTGAGGCCAGGCAGGAGGAAAGCCCGGGCGAGCGGGGAAGGAAGGACGCGCTCTCCTTGGCAGCCGTTTGCTTGCACACCAGGAGCAGGAATTGTGCGTCGTCCTCGGGTCACAGCTCCACCTTGCAGGAACAGCTTTCATCGCCTGGCCCTAGTGTTTCCCCAAGAGTTAAAAAACATCGACCTGCTGGGACGTGTCTGCAGCCTCCAGAGGTGAAGGAAAGACCAGGGCTGGGGTGGAGCCACCCGCACCCCTGCCACCGCAGTATTTCACAGGGCACAGCACCGACGAGGGCTCCTCGTCCCTGCGTTGGTTGCTAGTGCTGCTGGAGGAGGGTGCACAGGCTATGCGCTGCATGGGTGCTCCCCTGCACCCACCCTGGGTCCTGCAAGAGCTGCCCTGGTGTCCAGCCTTCCCCGGTGCCGCCGACCTCCGGCGATGAGATACCACACCTGGTGATGGTACACCCACATGGTCCACAAGAAGGACGGGGTCCTCTGCATTCGGAGGAGGGGGTCTCTGTGTACAGCTCTTAAACTTCAGCTGGATTTGGGGCTGGAGCTCAGGGCGGTCCTCTCCCACGTGAAGGTGCCTGCCAGGCTGGGTGCTGCAGGGGCGATGGGTGGAGAAACCTCCGCTGCAGATGCCGACGCAGTTTACGTGTGAGATAAGCCCTGAGCTGCACTGCGCAGAGAGCAGAAGGGAACTTCTGGGAATTTTAGACATCTGGAGAACTTTAATGTAGAAAACACAGATGTTTATAGATGCTTGCTGCAAGGTCAGGGAGGTTCGAAGATCATAATTTCGTGCTTGGGCATCTAAGTCCTTTTGCAGATTTCTTGGCTCCACTCTTTGCTTCTGCAATGGCAGAGGAATGATTTGAATTAGAGCAGCATCCAAGCTGCTCAGGATAAATGGTCTTGCTACATCCACATGGAACAAATCTCTTTGTGTCTCACTTTCCTCTTGATTAAAATTAACATATTAATAATCACCGTGGTGTTGGGAGGATCATTAATGTGTGGCTAAAGTCTCAGATGTATGTGTGAAGTTGCACAGGAGTTCAAAGTACTCTTAGTGTCAGTTTATCACTCCTTACATTAATCCAATTATTTCATGCTCTTTTAAAATATTGACTGGCATGTATTCTGTTTCTAATATTAAATAAAGCACATTATGCTTATCTCCACAGTGCTTTTATTATTTTGCATGAGAGCAGTTCTCACCATTTGGTCATCACTAGGACAAATAACATGTAACTGGGAGATTTCAACAAGAGGCAATGAGTGCGACTTCCTTGACCTGGATAAATTGCACTGGGCAAAAAAACCCCCTCCGACAGCTCCAGTGAGTTCTGGAGACAGAAATAAACCGGTTCCAAATAGGAGCTCGGAGCTAATGTTACCCCTTTGCCATTTAGCTACAATACCGCCTTTTGCTTTAAAATAAGACTTAGATAGGATATGTTCAAAATACTACCCATTAATTAGGTAAAAAAGCTAAGCCCTCCTTTCCTCCCCAGATCCAGGGGAGCTGAGGGCACCAGCCTCCCCAGCACACGGTGAGAAGTGATTTACTGTAGCCCCAGCACAACGGGTATTTTCTGGGGCTGCAGCACATAGACATGCCATTGATAGTTCTGCCTTTGTTTTGATTGCTTCCAACTGCAGAATGAGTGAGACTTAATTGGCAGAAATGACCTCATTCCTGGCTTGATTAAGGTCTCCATATGTGTTTTATAAATAAAGTAGTCTTTTCGACTGTTTTATCACTTGGAGATTTCAGCAGACTAAATATGATTTATGGTGTTTTGCCTCTTTCCTCGAAGGGGGACTATTTCTGATCATCCACCTTTCCTGCAGCTGAGGACACCGGCACATCGAGAGCTGACGGGAGCATCGCCTGTGCTCGCTGGTGCTGCTGGGGTGGCTCTGGAGGTAGCCGGGCATCACCCAGCGCCTCCCTGGGGTGGTTGCCCAGCCCGGAGCGTGGCTGAGCGGAGGTTTTTCCATGGGGTTTGCGTACGGCATTTGGCAGCACCAACCCCATCCACGCAGCATGACCAAACAGGGCTGCGCGCTGCTGTCTGCAACGGGCGCCTTCACGGCACGGCCAGGGCTTGCCCCGACAGCGCTCATGGGCAATGGTTGCATTGGCTGCCAGCTGAATTCCCCGGCTCCCTTTCTTACTGTGTTATAATAAAGGAATAAAGCAAATACGTGCGTTAAATCAGGCTTTCACTAATTATTTGGGCTGCAGTGCGCAGCCTCTTGCAGCATTGGGAAAGGGTCTTAAGAGGGGAGCCCCAAGGGGCACCTCCATCCCAGCGAGCTGCCGGATCATCCCCCTCCATACCCGAGGACAGTGGTTGAAGATGAGCTTCAGCATGGGACCAGCCACCCCCTTAGTCCTCCCAAACCCACCCAACCTGAAGTCAGAGTTGGAGGTGGAAAGGTGAAGAATGATCAGATGATGCTAGCCAGGTGCTAAGCTGTGAAACCCGGAGTAGTGCTTTTAAAAGAGATTGTTAGACAAGCAGCAATGGAAAAAAAAGAATGAATAGAAATAAAATCAAAGCCTTGTGTGTCAAATATGCTGCTTACTCCACTTTACATCATTTCAAGTCTCTTTGTTTTCACGTAGCTGTATTGCTTAATCCAAGCTTTCAGAAATCATGAGCTTGGCTTAGAATTAGAGCTGAGAAATGTTTCCTATCAGGTTCTTTTATTCGCTCCCTGAAGGTTGAAGATTTTGCACTTGTGTGCCTTTCAGGAAGGCTGGAAATGCATGAAAGAAAAAAATGAAAGCTTAAATTGTTAGGTTAAAAAGTGATCTGAGCTCTAAATCACCAGTAAATACAGACAACTCATGATAAAATGGTGAGAATTGAAAATACTCTTAGGCATTTGCAGAGATAAAGAGAAGAGGTATATTTAGTGGGATTCTTGTGTCTTAGCATTTGGTATTCTGAACTGTCTAGAGAAAAACATGCTGATTTCCTCGGATTACTTGATCATGGTTCACTGAGTTCAGGTTTTCTTTCCTTTCTTATTTTGCTGCTAATTCAGTAGCAGCGAATATTCTTGTGAATGAATTCATGCAGCTAAGCACGTTTTTCGGGAGAAAGAATGTATTTTCTAACAAAGATAATTTCCTATATGAAGCGCAGGCAAAAAAACCCCAAACAGTTGCTTTTACGTAATTATTAGTTCTGAGTTTTTTAAAAACAAGCAAAATAAGAAAGGTGGCCTGAAATAGCTGAATGTGAAATTCTGAACAACAGACTTTGGGATGTTGTGCTAGAGTGGATGCAGCTCGACAGCAAAGCAGCTATGGAGACCGGGTGCTGGATGCATCTGGGGGGGCCGAGGGAGGATTCGGATGGGCTGCAGGACAAACTGTTTCTGCTTTGCCCCCTCAGGCTGCTCCAAATAATAGTCCTGAAAAACCAGGTCCCCATCCTGTAATCAGGTCTGCCATGAAAGGTGCGGCTCGCATTGCAACTCAACCCAAATTTCTTTGGGAAATGGGGGATCCATAGCAAGGATTAATGGCACCGTGAAGGCGTTTTACTCATACACAGAGGGAGAGCACGAGCGGTTTAACACCGTACCTCCTTGGGAAAAACCGCTGGGGCAGGACAGCCTGACAGACAGGCTTCTGCTCAGGTTCTTCTTGAGGAATGCTAAGGTGACACAGCCAAAAATGAGACATTACTGTGTGGGGCAGCCTGTGTCTGCAGTGAAATGTAAATCCGGTGTTTCCCCTCATGGAAGAAAGGCAGAGGCACTACAGTCAGGTTTTCCACGTGCTTCTCGCCACAAGACATGCAGGAGGGAGCCCGCTGACGTTGAATGAAATCCTTCCTTTGTGGCTGGCGGGGAAAGAAGTCCTGTGTTATTTCTGTGCTGACGGCATATCTCCAGGAAGGTTATTTTGGTGTTGGCTTTCCTTCCCTTAAAGGAATGGCACTACGTGAAAACCCAAGGTCCATTCGTGACCAGAAGGGTTTTGGTCGGAGATGAAACGAAGCATGCTCCTTCCCTGCTGAGGTGGGAAGAGAAAAATATCTAGAGAAACCTCTGCTTTTGCCTCTTTTGGAAGTTACAGCAGTAGCTTCTCAGCAAATGGCAACCATTTCAAGGAAGCATTTGAGATGTGTGCTTGCCTGGAGCAGAATACCAGACACCACCAAGGAGTCCCAGCCGCATTTTTGTCTCTGCATAGCAGGGGCTGGTGCCAGGGTGAGTAAGGGAGCCCTTCTCCTGAAAACCACCACGGACACAGCTCTTCACAGATGTTCTTTCACCGAGGACTGAAGCAATCTGCTGTTGTTTCCGAACAGGCTTTTCAGTGCCCTCCTGGATGCTCAGCCCAGTGAAGCACTGGTCCTCCTGGATCAGGGCGGGCAGGTGTTGGCAGCGCGTGTTGGGAGACATGTCCTTCGGGTGAGGGACGATCTGGCCAAGTGAAAAACTCCCTAAAAGTGCCAGTCCTTGGCAGGGTGCGGGGGCGAGGGGGTCTGGCAAGAAGGGCACAAGGGCTTGGCTCCAGCCTGCAAAAATGCTTACTCTCCTCCGCCGTTTGGCAAAGGTCAACTGCTGGGGAATGTAAGGACTATTGATTCAGGTTTGCTGGACAATTCATATGCCTGTCCCATGTGGATAGGAGAAATATTCTTCCTCTCTCCCGCCCCTCGTATCGGAGTCGCTCTTTATTCAGCCGATTTCTCGGGAGAAATCTGGGGAGAGGGAGTGTGCCTGCCGGAGATGTGAGCTGAATAACAATCGTTAAATCCCCCTCTTGCATCAACTTCTGCTCCTGCTCCTGCTGTTCCATATTCTCTGTGGCAGAAACATTGGAAACAGATTTTCTGGGTGCAGAAAAAAGAAAAATTGAACGGCCGTCAAGATGCCAAATGACAGAACACATTTTCCTCGTGCAGATATCGTTTCTGATTTTGTTAACGAACACCCAGGTTTCCCTGAAACCTCTAACCATTGCAGAGTTTTTATAATAATGTTTGCATTAGGCTTCTGGTGGGCTCAGGCTTTTGGAATTATATTTGAGCTTCCTTAGCTTTCAGCACCATTAAGCATATTTTAAAAACACATTAAAAGGAATATGTCAGCTCGGTTTAGGCTGAAACTTACATTTGGAAAGGAAAAGAAAAGTGGTCAAAAGAAAGAATTTTACAAAATACAAATGAAGCAGGAGTGTTTTCATTAAAGGAAAAAATAAAGAAAATACGTTATTCCAAAATAAGTTCTTTTCTCATTTTTTTACCCATAGACTGGGCAACTCAAACATATTAATTTTGTGCTCATGAATGAGGGAAACTAAGTGACCAGAGCCCAAACTGCTCCAGGTGATGTGAAACAAAACTCCTTGTTTTTGGGAAACAAAACAAACAGGAACACCAAATGCAAAAATATGTTAAGTATCGCCAGAAGCACCTGCAGGTTTAAAGAGAAACATTTAACTGAAACACAGCTTGTTTCCTTGGCAAAGAATGTAGGAAATTTTCCTTTCATTTTAACATTTCCATCAATTAAAAGACCCAGACTCTTCCCATGCTCCAGCCCGCAGTCTGCGACCTCCGGGGACCGTTACTGAGAAGCCCAACTTCTCTCGCTCCACACCAAGATTGCTAAAACAAGGCTCCGCTCCTTTCGCCGCCTTTTGTTTCTCCGAAGAACACTACGCGCGTTGCTTAAAAGCAAAAGGGGAAAGCAGGGCTGGCTGAAGCAGCGTAGCGGTGGAGGGGGAAGCCCAGGAGGCAGATGGAGGGGCAGCGTCCTGCGGGACAGCCCTGTTCCCCGGCCCCCGCGACCCGGTGGGGTGAGCTGGTGTGTTGCAGCTCCATGCACGGAAAAGACGGAGGTACAGGAGGGATGGCAGACCTCGGCAGCCTCTCAGCTCTTGGGGCAGGGTGACATCCCGGGTGGTTGTGTTTGGGGTTGTCCTCCCACCAGGTGCCCGTGTCGTGCTCGGAGGAGACCCATGTGTTCCACCATCGATTTCGCCTCTCTCAGGAGATTATTGTGTGAAAGCCCATGTATTTGCCATGGCTCCTAATCATAACGGGCAGCCATGATTGAAGAAGGGACAATGTTAATGACATTAATAACGGCACAAGGCCTCCAAGAAGGCACCTGGAAGCCTTGCTGCATCATGAGTCCATGGCCTCCAAAATGCAAAGCCTCCTTGAAAATTGTGACGCACCTTCGTGTGGTGGCCCTTTATATGAGTTTTTCTTCAGATCTAGCAACAACTAATACAATAATTGACAAAAACCTGTGCAGTGTTGCTTCTTCTCTGCACAATGCCGCTGTTTTTCTGTTGGCTTCGACACCGGTCAGGTCTTCCTTCTGGGCTGCTGTGAAAAGAGGAAAGGCAAGATGTAACCGTCTAGTCCTGCCATGGTTTTTCATCTGCCTCTGATTTTTGTAACGGGCATAGTCAACAGCTCCCTGTTTGCTACCCTTTAATATGGCTTAATATGGAAAACACAACCCGGTCGGCCAAGCTCTGTGTGCTACCATGTATGGTGAAAAGGAGTGACTTCCCCAAAGCAGAGGCATAAATTCTGCTTTCTACATATATGAAGAATAAAAAAGATAATATGAAGCTCTGGCCCTCTCCTTGTTTGGGTCAGCAGTATAGGAATGCCCAGTTATAAATAGGAGAAAATGTGTTTTTGGGCAGATAAGGAAAGCAGCAGTTTACACAGATTTAGGGGAATAGCAGCTTTTTCCATGCAGAGAAGTCTGCAGCTGGAAAATCACTTCGAATGTATCAGAAAAGCAAGAATGAAATAGTAACAAAGAAGGTGATATTTTTTCATGTCCCTAAATATGTATTTATCTGATCATAGAAATTCAAGTTAAGTTTTTATATTTTATTATTATTAATACAATATAAATAATAATACAGCCAATATATAATTATATAATATAGTACTTAGATATTCTATGATACATGGTTTTATATAACAGCATATTACATTATTAGTATATTATTAATATATAGCATATATTGTCAACATATAACTAATTAATAATATACATGCTTATGCTGCTGGGAAAAAGATAATGCTGGAAAAAAAAGATAATAATATTGGAAGATCACTCAGAATTAGCACAAAATGGTTTCCTGTTAACTCCATTTAGAAACCTGGCATGATGAGAGCGAACATCTTGAATCACCAGGTTGGGAATAACTGAGAGTGGGAAGACTTATTATGGTATTGCTTGTTCAGATTTCAACGTGCATCCTTCCTGAACCTCTAGTGAGGGGGATCCAAGGTGGGAGGGAACCCAGGGTGGCTGCGTCGGATGGCTGGAAATGTCCTGCCCTGTTTGCTGAGGCTGTGGCTGTAGGAAAAAGCTGAGAAGGAAACAGAACTCTTCCCTTCCTCAGTGATGCCCTGACCAAGGGCAGGGAGAATGAACCCCCAGCCTGGCAGGGGCTGAGCACAGAGGGGGCAGCTGCGGGTCCAAAAACACTGCCCGAGTGGCCAAGAAGTACAGTATTTTAAAAAGCTGAGGTATTTTCTTAGGGATGAGCAAAATGGGTATCTCCACAGTTATGATCTTCTGGAAATCTTCTTTTAGCACTTTAAATAACTTGATCTGAATTTTTCTCCAAATTTCAGCAAAAAACAATATTTTCCTGGTCTACGAATCTACCTGCCAAGCTGCAGCCAGGGGGAGGGAGGGGTTTTGTATTAAGCTATCGTGTTTGAAACCTTTGTCCTGGGGGTAAAGAAGAACTTAAAAAATACTCATTCCCATGTGTTTACAAAGCAGACCCTAACAGCTCCAAGGGGGTGTTTAGAATTAATTGGGAGAGAGCTCTCTGCTGTAAAAGGTCCCTAAATAGGTATTTACCTAATCCAGGCTTTAAGCATGGCTCAGATGTTTGCCTGTAACAGCTCTGGAGCTGCAGGCACCACGGTGTGTCCCGACAGAGGATCCGTCCCCTCCTGACGGCACTCTGTAGGGTGGATGTCCCCAAGAGCATCGTGACCGTGCTGGACCTGGCTATTGCAGCATCCTTTCTGCACCCAAACCCCTGCACTGCCCGTAACCAGCGGCTTCACCAGCCAAACAGGCTTGGAGGTTTTTTGCCCATTTCCACATGTAACTTCACTAGCGATGGCTTCACTGCTGAAGGATTTCCGGGAAATTTCTCCCCAGCCTTCAGAAGTGGCTTGCTTAAGTAAATCCCAGCATCTTTAAGAAGAACTGGTGTAATTTCCTATCCCAGGACTGGTTTTCGCTCAGAAGTGTCCCACGTAACCCTTGCTGGTTGGATTTGGACACCAGCTGTCAAATCAGCACTATTGGGTTTTGCAGCGTGTTTGCGTGGGTGCAAAGGGTGCGAAGTCTGAGGTTAGGGGTGAATTGAGTCCCTTGTACACACAGCGACAAGGAGGTTCCTCGTTCGTGTTCCTGGTCCCTTTGAGTGGAAGGGGATGGGCAGCATCGTGTGGGTCACCAGAGCAGATGCTGCCTGAACTGAGATGACAAACTTTGCCGAAGTGACAGTGTGAACATCCAGCTGTATCGCATATAAGTATTACGCACATCTGCGTGATACAGAAATTATTTTGCAACTTTGGTCCAGACTTGTTCTGCATAACTAAAATCGAAACTGAGTTAATGCCACTCTGCAGAATCTATAAAATAATCTTTGGTATGACCTTTATTGAGGACGCTGTTCTCTAGGAAAAAATGTATTCAGCAGCAAAGTGGTTAAACCAAAATAACAAGGGCGATTTATCTAGTAGCTTTCCCTGGCTATACTCAAGGGGGGCATATCTACCTATTCGTCAAGTCATTGACAATAGCCTATTTCTTTCTTCCTACCCATACGCTTTATTAAAGAAACACTTGACCTACCTGTCATATCAAACCGCTTCCTTTATCCAAAACAGAATAATATAGACATTTCCCTTAAGGGAATCCTGATGCAAATATATAAGGACAGGTTGCCAATTTGTTGAGCGTATTAGGGTACAGAAAACTGTCAAGGGAAACAGCTGTAATACAGACTGTTCTAACAAGCTCATTTTTCTTTTTTTTTCGGTGGTACTTTTGGTCTCTCTTTAGTTTATATTATACGATTTGTACGTTACAATTTTTTATGGACAGCTGTCAGCTGCAACCCGTCTTTTTCACTCTGAAAAAAAGGAAACCTTCAGATTCCCGGCCATTGCTCTGATCTATTGTTTAGTCTTTGACAATAACTGCCACAAACCCTTCAGCTGCACAGAGCTGTGGAGAAAGTTATGGAATAGGGGAAGGAAAAAGCAGCAAAGCTTGTGATGGAGAAGGCTCTGGCTGTGATTTAAAAGGCATGTATTTTCACATGAAGCCACTTAAATACATAGTGACACTTCCCATTCTCACCTGTCTGCTTCTGCGCTGCAGAAAGCCCTCGCTGCCTTGCCCTGGAAGAGTGGTTTGGGCAATAAGTCAATTTTGAAATGATGCAGAAAGGTCCAAATGTGGCGCTTTGCACGACCAAGCTTTGCTGTGGCCAAGGGCTATAAATGGGAGCCAAGATGCGGGAATTCAGGTTTCCCAGCGGCAGGGTGGTTAATCCTGAGCCACTCAGTCCCCAGCACTGGTTTTGGTGCACAGGTCCAAAACGTCACCAGCTTTCCAGCAAGGTGTTTTGGTGATGTTGTACAGACCCTCATCAGTTTCCAAGTGAAATCCATAATTTTCAGCAACTGGAATCTCCTGAGACCAGAAAAGATTAAGAGCCAAATCCGTATAATTAGAGGTCTACTTTGACTCCTGGGCAAGGCAAAGGCTGTGCTACAGGAACAAAGAGTAGATTAAAGATGTTAGTCCTGTTTCACTTTGGCTGCTGCTCCACTGAAATCAGTGGGGTTACCCTAGAGATTAATTAGTCAATTTATGCTTGTTTGCATAAACGATGACATAGATCATCAGCTTAATGAACAAAAGTTCAGGCAGCGCAAGTCGGGGCAAGAGGGGAGAGAATTAACCGTGTCCGGACCGAGCTCGCAGCTCGGGCTGATCCGGTCGGTGTGCCGGAGCATCGTGCCTACCGTGTGCCTCTAACCAGTGAGCTGCGATAAGAGGCGACCACGGGCTTCTGCATCTCTAATAAAAGTCAGATGACCCTAAGAAAATGTCTTTAAAGGGTCATACAAATATTTGGGTAGAGAAGAAAAGGAGCACTGGGATCACCACGTGAAAAAGCGCACAGCGATGGTCTGGTATTTCCCCTTGGTCTGAACTTCTACCCCGTTCCTGCTTAACAACCCAGCAACGTGTCCTTACACCCAGCCTTGGCCTCCTCTTCTCAAAGGTGTGAAAAAGGGATTCCTAACCCTGTCTTTTAACGTGGGAGCACCCAAATGAAGATAAAGAGCAGTAGGTGGCATCCTGGTCCTGCTGAAATCCTGGGGAGTTTTCTCGTGCCCCTTTTCAGGGCCAGGAGCTCACTCGTATGTTAAATATTGGCACCGTGGAAGGAGGGAGGTCTGGCGGGCTGGTGTCTCTGCTGTGGGCCAGGCTGCCAGTGGCTTTAGGGGACATTTTGCTGGCACATGGCGTATGAAGGAAAGCAGTCTAGGATGGCACTGTGTGATTGCAGGGTATATCCAGAGACGAGGAGAAGAAGATCCTAAAAGCATCTTTGAAGCGCTGACTCTGGCTTCGGAAAAGGACGGGGTAGTTTGACGTCATTAATGGACTTTCTATAGCAGAGACTGTCTGAGCCAGAAATGAAGCGTTACCACCAAAGTTTAACAAAGTGGAAATGGCAAAAAATAGCTGCCTGTTCCCTTGGGATACTGCAGAGAGCAGGGGAGAGGGGCCATAGACACCACTTTTCTGTTCTGGTTTTGTAAATACACAGACCTAGTACATGCTCACCAGCTGACGAGTATTTTCTGACAGAAGTGAAAACATTGCCTCATTTTTGTACACGTTTTGAATCTGCAATGCATTTTCTGGGGCCAAACTGTAGCTCAGACTTAGCGAGAAATGCATATATTTCTGGGACGGGAGCGGGGCCAAAAGCTTCTCCTCTTTTACCCTGCCACTGACACACATGATGACACTTAATGATCTCTCGTCTAAATAGTGATGCGCTGGAAAAAAGGCTTGAATACCCCGGGGGGTGGCGTGGAGGCAAACGCGTTAGCGGTCACAGTGTATTTGGTGAATCCAAACCCCTCGGTGCAGCCTGGTGTCTGCAGAGCACTTGGTT
>JAVKLA010000042.1:18047190-18082693 GCA_034782735.1 Sagittarius serpentarius | reverse complement strand
CCCCCCCCCCCCCCCCCCCCCCCCCCCCCCCCCCCCCCCCCCCCCCCCCCCCCGCCCCCCCCCCCCCCCCCCCCCCGGCAGCACAGCCTCCCGGGGACCAGCAACAGCAGCAGCAACTAAAGGTCGATCAAATATTGTCCTAGGAGCTGCTTGTCCAAGTCATGTGAGATACCCAGTGGGCCAGATCCCCTGGAACAAACCCAGTATGTTCCAGTGAGGATCTGAGTCACAGGTCCTGGGGAATAACTGTTAATTAGCATTAGACAACTGTTTCCTGGGGGAAGTTGGAAAAACAAGTATGTCTCAATCTTGCTTTTGAAAAGCCACATCTTGCCAACAGAGGGGATTTTTAACACTTTTTCTCAAAGGGCTTCCAGGTATGAGTCCTGAAATATTTGGGCAACATTGGTGTAAACAGTTTGATTCGGGGATTTCGTATTATGGAGAGAAATAGTTCAAATATTGCAGCATCCTCAGCAAAATCACACCAGACGCTGCTTATATTGAAAAGTAGCTCATTTGGTTTTAATTCATCCTGTACCATGAGGTTACAGCCTGTTTTAGTTCCTGCTTGCTTTTTAGCTGCTTTCTGTTACTTTTTTTTTTTTTTTTTTTTTCCCTGGAGCTTGTGAATTGCAAGGTCAAGCTAAAGTCAAACTTTACCATTTCGGTGATGAAATGCAAGCAGATGTGGCTGTTTCATGTGACGCTGCGCCCGCCCCGCCGCGCTGGGGTCCGTGGGTGGTGCCTGGCATCCCGGACCGTGTCCACTCCCTCACAGCTCCGCGTTGCCAGTTCGCTGATTCGGATTTCAAAGCGGGTGCCAGGCTGGCTGCTGTTCGTCCCAGGAAGGTGACCGGGGAAATGACTTTAAACTTCAGCGCCTGCACAGCTGCTGTTTGCTTGGCCTTGGGAAGGAGTGTAGGCAGGTGACCGATGGTTTGTGGTGGTGTTTTCCTTCATAACATTTCGTTGCATCAAAGTCTGATTTCCTCGAGGACATCAGGCTCTGCCTGGTGGTACCAAACTGCCAATTACGCAGAGTTTTCCCGGCTCCATCACTTTCTGCAGATCTATTCATTTGCTCACTGCACCTCTTGTATGGTTTGCAAATGATAATCACTTGGCGTTGAGTAGGATGGACTCTCCTACCTGAAATAAAACTAAATTAACTCACCCAGCCCCAGGCTGCTGCTGAAGCCAGTGACACTTTTTCATGGAGGTGATCGTGCTGCTCATTGCTATAATTGCTCGCGTCCATTCGTCCCTTCCCACTCATGAAATAAAAAACGGATTCCCATGAGGCACACTGGAAGGATGGCATCAGGCATTCCTCCTGGGACTCCTGCCCTCTCCTCCAGCTGTCTCTGCCTCAGGGCATTACCCTGCATTGGACAGTCATGGATGGATTTCACCACCATAGTGCAAAACACCCAGAACCTACTCCTGAGTTTGCCTCTAGATACAGAAATCAAAGCACAACCTGCTTACAGAGGGGAAGATGGGTTTAGCAGAGAGGATTCCCCTCACTCAGCACATCCTGCGCCGCAGGTCTGTGTCACTCGGTGCTTTTCATTCATAGGTTTGAAAAACTCATTAAGCTATCCTGCCTGAGACTGGTAAAGAGGTGAATCTTACTGGTTTATGTTCATGACCCCATGGTGTGCAGTGAAGCTGCAGTAATTTGAAATATTTTTCTTGGTTGTCTTGCTGAGGTTATTCATTATCTGGGCAGAAAACACCCATGAGGGTGTTCTCTTTCGTGGTGATGGTAAGAAACACAAAGTTAGCAACATTGCTGAGAATTAATGAATTTCTTAAGAAATTTGAGGATGAGCCCTGGAAATTTTTCATCTCTTGGTTTGTGTACACATGGCTCTGTTGCCTGTTCGCAGAATGGGATGTGAAGCTTCGTAACGGTGAAAACTATCCAAGTAATGTAATGCAGCATATTCCTCCCGCAGAAAAATCACAACCAGACGATATTTTTCTACCTACTTTCAGCCTTACATTTTTCTAGGTCCGGGACAAATATTTTTTTTTTAATGTTAGTTAAAAAACATACTCACCGAAAAATGCCCAAACCCCAGATCCTTCCGAAAATTTGAAAACAGAGAAAACAATAGAGAAAAAAGGGGATGGCGGCTCGAGCCCTCTGCTTTGGTCAGCACGGATGCTGCGAAGCCAGCCTGCTTTCCTCGCCGCAGCGCTCTCCCCGGTGTTTCTCTCCAAGGCCTTTACTTGATGTTGTTTTGTTTCTGTTAGGATTAGCGTGACCCACTTAGTGACTGTCTCGGAGGAAACGCTGGTTAAGTCTGAGGGATGGCTATGTATACAGGGCAGGAAAGATGGTGTCCCACGTTTCAGGAACATCGCGGTTTTCTCGCCGAGATGCGTGGAGCTGGAGCCGCTTCCAGACATGTGTTTGTAATTTCTTGTTTGGTCTGCCTCGGTTCTGAGAAATGGTGCATTTTTTGATTTGCCTGCTGAAAGGGTTTCACACTTTCGGATACCAGCGTTTGATTAGTTTTGATGATAACCACTGTAGTACAATTCTGACTTCCAGATTGCTTTCCAGTGTGACACTAAGCAGCCACCCATCTCCAAGGCTGAAGAAATTCACACGTGCATTTGATTTTTCCTTTTTATGAAGATGCAAAAAAGTGTAAAATGTTTGCCACCAGAAAAAAAAGACCAACCCCAAGCCCCCACATTTCTCATCCCTCCATTTAGGGTGATGTCTGCGTGAGCCCGTTCTAGTAAGTAAGATGGGATCTATCAAGAACAGAGTATCTCTAATTCCTTCTTTTATCATCTCCACACACTAGTTATCTGCCTGAGCAATTTTTACAAACTTTGTCCAGTGAAGAGCTGTATTTGTCAAAGGTGTGTGCTTTAAAAGAGAGTTACTAGACTTCGGAGGGAAAATTACTGGGAATTCTTGCCCAGAGATAACATAATATGAAGATGACGGAAAAGAGCAGGCTAGCATTTCTATCACCCTTTTTCCCTGCCTACTAATGATTTTGATTCTTATTATTTCTCAAATGCCAAGAGTAAAAACCCTCCAGGGTACCAATTAGCTGTGCCCAGTCTGGATACGACTGCTCTCATCCAGGACATGTTTCGAGATGCTGAAGCTCTCTTTGGGAAAAGGCAATTTGTGTGCAGATATGTTTGGTATTTTTCAAGGATTTAATCTTGTTGGGAAATAGAGATGGATGCATACTTAATATAATTAAAGCCAAGGCTTTTTATTAATTGACTTTAAATATAACCAGTTACCATAAATGGGAACCTGGGATCTGTGTTTGCAGATAGTTTTTATCTGCCTCATTTATATTTTATTAGGGGCTATATTTTCTTCAAAAAAGTATAAGCGGCACTTTGAATTTACTTCTGAATGAGCTTCTTGCCTCCTCTGCAACCTTTTCCATCTGCTTTTGCATTCTTTTAAATTTAGACAGTTGAACAATGACAGTGACAATTTATGACAGTGTGCAACTATATTTTACATTTCTGTGGCTTAAGCATAGTGCATATTTAAGGCACATTTTCTTATTTCAAACAGCAAAGATAGATAATTTAATGGATAAACTAATAACATTTGGGGTTACAGCTCAGGGCTGATCCTGGTCAGGATGGCTGCGATATCAGTGGCACTGTGCTTGGCTAATAGGCGCTGATAGAGGTACGTGAGCAATGCCGGGGCTCAGCCTTTCCCCGCATTAATTACTGCCGGCAGCCCTCTCCCGAGGTAGTGTTCTCCCTGCTTTGGAGATTAGGAAGCAGATCTGCTAAGACTGACGCTTTACGCACATGAATAGCTCCATTGAGTCCAACATGGCTATTAAGTGAGTTAAGTTCAATAATATATTAAATCTTTGCAGGGCCTAAGGCAACTTGGAGGAGGTTATTTAAGAAATCTGCCCTAGCCTTTTGCTGCAGCCACAAAACCATCCTTGTCAGAGCTCACTGCTTTCCCACCCCTAATGTTGTGGCTTATGCATTATTTTGCCCCATTCCTCTTGCAGCCATGGCACCTCGCGCGAGCATCCTGCCTCTTTCTGTCGCTCCCGCCCTTGCCCTGGCGCAGCCTCCCTTCCACAGCCCGTTGCACCTCTCCAACCCGCCTGTACTCCCTTAAATTTTATTTTTCAGTATTTTAATTGGCGCAAACAAAAAAACAAAAAAACCTCCAAAAACCCAACCACGAGAGGAGCAGCTTCCACTGCCCCTCCATAGCCAAAATAGCTCCGGCTTTTATAAAATTGCAATCCTGGCAAAAGCAATAGAGGGAGCTGCTGCCGATGGCTGGGGTCCAGCAAAGCACTATGAGCTGTACTTGCCTAATCCCCGGCAGCAATCCCCCCCACAGCCCTATCATTTAGGATTTCTTGAAACGGAAAAAAAAGAAAAAAAAAAAAAAAGTGCAACAGCCTCAATAAGATTTCTTTGGATCAATATTTAAAGTGCTGGAAAAATTGAGAGAGAAAGATATTTGTAAAATTCCAAAATATTTTCTTGGCCTTAGCATAAATATTTGTAGAGAAAGCAATTATTATGTATGAGAATTTTCTGTTGTGCCTGTTTTGGTTCTTTCAGTGAAATGATTGCTTTTTGGGCCTATCCCTGAATAACTAAGTAGAGGTGATCAAAAACCTTCAAGTCCTTCAAATTTATTGCAATGTAACTATTTTTGAAAGCAGATTTAATATCACTATGCTATTTATATTACCCAAGAGCTAACATTTCAGAGACTATACCGATACATCAATGCCTGATGCAAAGCATATTGCACTGAAGATGTACAAATGTATACAAGAAGAAAACTGCTTATGTTTAATAAAGAACCGAGATATAAACATATTTTAATACAACGGCAGAAATGGCTTTGAAATTGCCAGGTTCCTACTGGTTTCCTCCATCCATCTCCCCGACGGTTCTCTTCTGCATCCCGTGTGCGGCACGGAGGGACACCGACCCGAAGCTCACTTGCACCTAAGGGGGACGGCAAATGCAGGACTGATGTTTGATGCGACAGGCCAGTTTCTCTGTGCACATCAGGCTTATTTTTATCCCCAAAATGCATTATTGCTCCCACGCTCCTGCTGCCCGTCCCAGGGCTGCACGTTGCCCTCGTGCTGCCTCTCTGCTCCTGGGCACCTCCTCCCTATCCTGGGATTTCTCGAGGGGACCCCACGGGCTCCTGAAATGCCGTCCTTGAGCTCCTCTTGCCCACGGACACCTGCCAGGGCATTTGCTGGAGCACCCGTTGTGGATGAAGGTCTGTGCAGTGGCAGGCTCTGGCGGGTGGGCTGGGAAGGGGTGGCTGTGGCCAGTCCTGGTCCCAGTGCCCAAAAACTGAAGGGAAGAGCAGGCAGGTAGCAAAGACATGGCAGGGAGGCAGAGGGGTCCGTTCAGGCTGCTGTCAGCTGCCCAGCGCTGAGGGGTTCCCACCTCCAGGCTCATTTCTGGGCTCTGAAGGGACTGGTTACCTCTATGGGAGAGAGTCGAAAATAGACCAGGCTAAAACCTCCCTGCTGCGCTTTTGCCTTTTTTGCATTTCACCGCTGCGCTCCTGCTGCCTCTGCAAGTTTCATACTTGGCCGCCTCTGTCCGATATAACCAAAGATGCACAAACCTTCTGGTCTCCCTGCTAAAACCTTCCACGCTCGGCCCAAGGCAAGGACCAGGGGCTGCAGAGCTGAGCCTAGCTGAGCTGAGCTAGCCAAGCCGGGGCTGGGCAGCCCAGCAGCTGGCTGCAGCTGGCTCCCCACTGCACAGCCCCCACGGCCGAGCTCCGGACGTGCATGTTTTCACCCCTGTCCTCACCTCTCTTTCCAGGGAAGTCCACCCACTGCTCTCCTCCCTCTCTGCCTTTGATGGTTCATCCGTATTTTGCTACCAGCAGCAGCCTCCTGCTCTTCCCAGAAACCTTCTCCGCTCTGTTAGCTGCCCCCTCCAGCCAAGTTTAACCGCAGCAGTGCCCTATGGCCCCAGGAAGATTTCACAATTCCCTCTCCTTTGGCCACGAATGCTCCGTCTGTATCGACTCCCTCCTGATTTTGCACATCGCTCCATCTCTGCGTGGCCAAGCAGTGAATCCAACCATCTCTGCCCCCCCATCACTGCCCCCCATCTCTGCCCCCCGTCACTGCTCTCCATCTCGGTACCCCCTCTTCCACAAGCACCCTCTCCTTGCCCCCAACACCCTGGCTGTGCCCCAAAGAGCGATGGAGACCTCCAAAGCCTCCACCGCCAGCCCAGCCAAAGCAAATCCTTTCTGCGAGCCCAAGTACGTGGTGTTCGGCCACAGCCCGGAGGAGACAGGCACGAATGTCCCAAACCCACATGGCCAATGCCACCTCTCCCCGGACACGCAGTTTTCACCCCGGGGAGCGGCGTGGGTGCTGGCGGGACCCTCTGTCCCTCGCCATCTCCCGTGGCAAAGATCTTATTAGAGGCATTAATATTTCAGCCGGTTTCCAGCGGGGATTCCCTTCGTGCCACCTGGTGGACAAAGGGGACATTTTCCCGTTTTTTATTTCAGAGAAGAGGAAAGAGCACCTGGGAAAATTCATTTTCAGTGGGGAATCTGGCCGGCCATCACCCGATTTCGGTTTTGCATGATGACAAATGCGATCCTGCTGTATCATGTACCCTGGCGTAAGCCCAAAACCACCCCAGCGCTAATCAACTGTCTCTTTCCTACCCGCTGCTGATGTTTATGCATAATACTGCTTTTTAATTGTAAATAAAAGCTGTTCAATAAAACTCAATTCCTACAATCACCTTAACAAGGAAATAACTTTTCCCCTCCCTGAGCTGCGGACAAATTCATACTTTTATTTAGGCTTGAGCAACTTCTTTCTGATTTTTTAACAAACGTGCGGTTTGAATCCCTCCTGTGGCCAGTCACAGGCAGGCTGCGAGGGATGGAAGGGCTGGTAAAAAGTTCGTGGAAACAGAAAAATTTAAGTAAATGGTAGTGGATGTTCCTGGCAAGCATTTTTTTTTTTTTTCAATTCATGAACACAAACATCGCATGAGAAACTTGGTTCCGAGAGATGTTTTCGTTCGAGGATTAGAAGTAAATCTCTGAATTGAGGTGCTTAATGAAATGAACCAAAATGGCTTTTCCTCTTAAATCCCTGCAAGAAGAAGAGCCCAAACTGAGCTGCAAAATAGCTTCAAATCATGAAAAAACAGCGAGAAAACTGCAATGTGCTCAGAGCACGTTTCGGAACAGTACAAGATGTTGATAGCCCATCAGGCGATTCATCGTCCAGAGTTTTCTCCCACTATTAACAGTTTTATATCCCTCTGCTGTAATCCTCCGGGAGAAATCCTGCCTTTAGTGAAGTCCATGGAAATTTTAGCAGTGATTTGACTTGGCCCCAAATCTTTTCATAAACTCAACAAAATAACTACACAAAAATATATAGCATGGACAAAAACCATGGCCAGCAGCTGTTGGTAGCTAACGCCAGGGATAACACGGGGCAGTATGAAGAAACACTATAGAAAAAGAAGAATTTCTTTGTGTACATAGCCTGAAATCTGCAGGCAGAATGAAGCTGAAATTTGGATAAAACCCTCTAACTGATATCCCGATTGCTACAAAAAGATTACTACAAAATCCCTCTGCCTACAATTAGCTTGAACCGTGATTTTATATCTCACTTGAAAGACGACGTCTTCATAATATCCTGCATAATCTTTTGGGGCACTAACACTTCTTCTCCGGGACATTCAGTTCAGCCACCCAAAGGCCTGGCTGTGTTTTTCTAAAAAGAAGGGAAAAACAAGCACAAATTAAAAATATTTTGACTTCAGAATGAGGAAAAATTTATGTTTTACTTGGAAAAGAAATGAGTTGCTTTTATTTTCTTCAGTGGTAAAACCCATATAACTTAGACTGTCCAGAAACGGAAAGCTTTTCATTTTCTAGAGAAACAACCTCCTTCCCTCTCAAAGATTCAGTTTTCACTAAATCAGAGTAACTTGCCCTGACTGAGATTAAACAAAATATTTTAGTTCATCTCAGACTTTTTAAAACCATCTGCAATAGTTTTTTAAAAAAATCCAGCTAATCAAAAATAACAACAAAAAAAAAAAGAAACATGAACACATCTCCCCTAAAAAAATGCAGAAACAAAGGCTGTAGGCTTTCCTCACCCTCATTAATTTATTTTTCCCCTCCTGGAAATTTTTGTTTTGTAAAATGTTTGCTCCGAAAGCTGTCGGATGACTTGGCTCCGGGGCAGGAGCTGCTCTGCGGAGAAGCAGCGGGTGCCCGGCCACCTCCAGCCTGGTGCTGGTGCCTGCTGCACGGCTGCAGAGGTGACGGCACCCACGCTGGGGACAAGAGCCACCTTCATCCTTGGACCTTACCAGCCCGGTGTGCCTGGCCGGGGACATCGCTGCCTGGGGAGCTGGGGATGGAGGGGATACGGGCAGAGAGCTGGGATGGGACGTGGGAGGCGGCAGAGGGAGAGGGTCAGGAATGACAGGGGACATTTTTGGGGTGGGGGAGGACACGTGGCTTAAGCCAGCTTTATCAGCGTGTTATAAAATGGCAATCATCAGGGCTGAGATTTGGCAATCAGTCAATACTGGCTCAAAAACAACCTGGAGAAATGAACCTGGGACCCACTTAAGGTGACCTTTGGAAGGAAGAAAAACAAGTTTAAAAGAAAACAAATGTCTCACAGTGGTGTTTTAAACAGCTCTGTTTAACAGAGGGTGTGTAAGGACATTTTTCCTCTGTGTGTGGGAACTCTTTGTGCGCTTGGAGCTTTGTGGTGACATGACATGCTTGCGGCCCTTGGCCGGCCGCGGATGCCCCACCTGCCTATACAGGGGACCCACCGGCTCCTGGGTGCTCCCCAGGGCCTCCAGTCCAGCCCAGCAAAGCCGGGCAAAGCTGCTTCACCCTTTCCTGGGACAATCCAGGGGCACGGGCTGACCAAGAGATGGCTGTCAGTCTCCCCTATTTATTCTCTTCCCAAGTAAAAGCAACAGTTGCAGGTAGCCTGTAACACAGGGCAATATTCAGAGGTGGTGGAAATCCCAACCAAGTTTACCCCCGGGTTTGTGTTCCAGTTTGAGGTCAGCGTGTCGTTTCATGGGAACACGGCAATTACACGAGGCCATTGCCCAACACAGCTCAGGAGCAGCGGCAGATTTTCGCCGCCTCGATCGCCTGTTCTGCTGCCCTGGGACTGAATTCCCCACAAAACCCCAATCCCTCCCTGGCTCTCAACCAGCAGATGCCTATTTCTTTCCCCCAAACTGGCCTGCTAGCAAAAACTCAACAGTTTGAAACCGACTGCCCTTCAAACGCCGGATATGAAGCCCTACTTCTGCCCTGACTCTCCCTAAAAACCTAACGAGGAATATGTGAAACGTTGGAAGGAGCTGAAATCACCCAGCCGCGGATGGCGTGTAGCAGCCCCACTGAGATATCTGGTTTCTGTTATGTGTTTCTTTTCCTTGCATTATCTGTATTAGAACTTATAAAATGGATGATTTGTATCAGCTGTCCTGCTTTGTTGTTATTGCCATGTTCTGCTAAAATGATAACGAACCGCTTGTCCCAGATCTTCCTCTCCCACAAAATATCCCAGCTATGTGAAACGAAAGATGCCATTTTATTACAGAGCTGAACAAAACTGTGTAAAAGGCAAAACGAAGGGCCTGCGAGGGGCACGACGCCGGGGAAGTGGAGGAAAAGTTGATGGAGAAGATGGTCACAGGGCGTACAAAAAGCAAAAGCAATCATCAGCTTGGAAATTATTATAATGTCATTTTGCAACCCCAGTCAGGAACCTCATACCTTCCTCGCATTGCGTCATAGCCCGGGACACTTGGATTTGTGGGGACAATTCTCAGCTTTCAGATGGGATTTCTCATTACGGCATTTTTGGGAGAGCTTGGAATTTGCTTCATGAATCTTGAAGCATCTGGTTTACCCGGATTTCCAGGTGCTGGGCAGAATTAATCCTCGAGCAGACCTAATTTCATGAGGACATGGAGAATGGGATATTTTGGATCTGCTTACCCAAACGGATGTTCCTGATCCTTCCCTGGCAAGCCTTGGCCAAGCCACGTGCATGGCCAGGCGACTGCCATCGTGCATTTCTATACAGTTAATTCCCTCACCCATGAACTGGGAATTTTTTTCTGCCACATCTGGTGATGAGGTTTTTCAGGAGAAAGACAGCAGAGTCTGCATTTGTGCATCTGTGAGATGAAAACCCTCCCTGTGGGTGATTCATTAGATCAACAGCCGCATTTCCCAGGCTGCAGGAGCCCCTGTGCAAACACACGCTGTTGTGGATCGTGTCCCGATTTCAATGAAAATTGCACCCCAAATCATAAGGCTGCAATGTGGCTTTGGTCTGGCTCCTCCACCAAACTTTTACGGTGTCCTCCTCTTCGGTGACCATGGTTTCCCTCAAAATATTTAAGGTGTTTATATCCCTTCCTCACTTTATTTCTTCTTTCCACCACTTGTATTGTGAGGTGGGTACAAGCAAATATAATCCGGGTTTTACAGGCTACAAAAAGGAGGCAGAGCTGAAGTGATGTATCGTTAAAGGGACTGAGGTCAGACCCAGCTCGGGAGCAGCTGTGAATACCGCTCCTTTGCCCAAGCTGGACCCTTCTTAGCTTTGGTAGCCCCACTTTCGGAAAGCACTTATCTTATGAGTTGCAAATACTGTGACGTTTCAGATGAAATCTCATTGAGCAAGTCTACTTTTCAGAGGAAATATTAAGGAACTTAACAACTTAACACTTCAACAGTGATAAAAACATATTTGTCTTTTATACAGAAAAGGGCTGACAGCCAAATTCTGTAATTGAGAATACTTCCTTAAATATATATAACACTGAATGAGTAGCAAAAGGGCCAATTCATATTTTTATGAAAACAAGCAAAAGTGACTGTTCTGTTTATATTATATACGCCTGGAGCGTGGGCATCCCATCTCATTCCTGTCTTCGGAGGCAATGCAAACTGTCACCTAACTGAAAGAAAAAGCTGGAATGTCTGGGTGAAAAGTACATACAGAAATTGATTTCAAGACAATAAAAGTAATAATTTATCGTCAGAAAAAGTACCGGGGTCAGAACTTTTATTAGCACTTCAGTGAGGCTACACCAAATTCCGTCGGTGAGAGAGAGGGTTTTAGTGAGTATTATTTTAAGTGGTCTGGCTAAAGAATATCCCTTTGCATGGCTTTGCAGCAGATTATTAATTATTATTTAAAAGCTCAGGAAAGCTTTTGTTTCTCCACCTTTCTTTTCTCAGCAAAAATATGCTTTATTATAGACCTGTTATGGCCCTTTTGCAAATAGAAGGCGATACGTTTTCTATTTTAATCAGACATTTTCATTTGCATCTAAATTCCTGTTGAACATTACTGGCTTCAAAGGATTAAAATTCCTAATTCTGGTCCAACAAGAAAATGTGTTTTTTCTGATGATCAGAATGAGAAGAAAAACTTTCTCTTTTTGCCTCTCCCCCTCCTCCCTTTTTCTCCATATTTTAGAAAAGTCTTGCTTTGTAAATAATTTGGAAACACTTGTCACAATCTCTTTAGTAGAGTCAAGTGCTAAATGCCCCAATAGAATAAAAACCTAATAAAAGACATGGTTTGTAACTACTAATTTTTGCAGCTGTTGGATAAAAACGATACATCTGTTTATGGTAATTCTTTCTTTGCTGACGACATCCATTTATCCTCTTTCCCCTAAATGCCAACATTTCTAAGCAGCTGCAAGTGTGTCCCCTTCTACCTCATTTCAGGAGAGTCAAGACCAAATCTTCCATTAAAGAAAAAGGGGAATTGTTCCTTTGCAGCCATGCTGCGGTCTACCTGCTGAGCTGCTGGTCCAAAATGTCTGGTTTTCCTTGCTAGGCAGAGGGAAGTTGCAAGGAGTTGGTGGAATTTGAAACGCAATCTGCTTGCGGGTCAGCTGGGAATTGCTCTGCAAATTTGTCCTCAGTTGTTGACAGACTCCCTGGATTACAAAGATGGAGGCAGAGAGAAGAAACCCTGCTTAATCCCAAATGCAAAGCACAGGTGGAAACTATCCAATAAAATAGGGTTGGGGGGGGTTGGTTGGAAAATTCTGTTTCATCAAATTGCAGTTGTTTTTGCATGAACATGTTCATTTCAAAAAAAACTTTGCAAGGAAGGTTTTTCCGATCCAGGATGTAGTTTCCTGCCAAGGCTAGAAAA
This sequence comes from Sagittarius serpentarius, assembly GCA_034782735.1. Taxonomy (NCBI): domain Eukaryota; kingdom Metazoa; phylum Chordata; class Aves; order Accipitriformes; family Sagittariidae; genus Sagittarius; species Sagittarius serpentarius. Next base: position 18,070,439 of record JAVKLA010000042.1, on the reverse strand, counting down.
GGCAAGGACTGTCATTCTTCCTGCACAAGAGCCCATCCAAATCATGGGCCAATGTAATTTCCCAAAGATAAGGGGACTTAGGTTTCATAATTTTCCTCTGCCCCTATTTTTCCCTTGAAAAGTGCAAACCAAACTCGGCATCGCTTTGGGCTGGAACCAAAGGTCAAGTCCCGATTTCCATCAAGAAACGCAATTGCTTTGCAGCCAACCCAGTTTGGAGCGGTGCATCGAACAACAGGGATTAAACTTTCATGCCAGATCATATGGTTCAAAATAAAGAAGGTTCAGTTATTTCCCTTTGCTCTTCCCTGCAAGAATGCCTCCCAGCAAAGTACCCTGTGTTTGAATTTGAGATCAAAACAGTTGCTGTGCATCCAAAGCCTGCCTGCAGCGCGGTGGCTCAGCCATGCTTGCAAACAGAAAAGGGGCCAAAGGAGAAAACTCTTTAAAGACACAAGTCGGAGCAGGGAGGGAGCAGAATAAAAGCTAGTGCTTGAAAATCCATTCCAGAGGATGGGATTTGACATCCTCCAGCTGCCAATTAGACTGTATGTGTGGCAATGGGTGTTGTCTCCCGCGCTGAGCAAGAGGTGGGAGAACATGCGGCTGTGAAGGCACGCCAAAGGCACGGGAGAGCTTTCTGCAAAGATGCTTGTCCTCCAACCGCTCTGTTGCTTTGAAACGCGACAGTGCTGCCTTGCAGAGAAGCTGTTCCATACCCAAAAGGCTGGTCAGCCCTTCACGTCACCCAGGACCTGTGTTTTGAAGCCTCCATGTGCAGGAGAGGTGCAGGACAGGCGGTTTTGGGGACCAGCAGAAGTGAGCTGCATGCTTCAATGCAGCAACAGGGAGGGAGGCCAGTAGCTGCTGTTACCTACGGTCACGCTGGCCATCAGTTTTCATGCACTTTACAGGTAAATAGTAACACCAGGTAATTTATTGGGTCTTCCAGGTGACAGCAAAAGGAGAGGTGGTGCTGGTCCTGCATGGGCAGAGGTGGTTGCTGCTGAACGCACAGTGTTTAATCATGGTCCAGGTCTCCCCCTTGCACCCCTCTAAGCTGGTTCTGCTCCTCTCTCTGCCTCCCATTTCCTCATAGAGGCTTTCTTCAGGTGCCGCTCACTGTAAGCCTTGCCTTTGCAAGGGCACCGTGGACATTTCAGTTGGATAAAGAGCTGGGGAAAACATGTTTTCAGGAAGGATTTTTCCCTTTGGTGCTTAAAGGGAGTCAAATTGCTGGGTAAGATTGTAACACGGCATGTGAACATCGCGCCGTATTCAGAGCTGCTGCTGAATCCTTCACTGTTGCCATTTGAATGTCTGTGTCTCTCTCTGGAGGTCTGTGGGGACTTTCTAGAGGTGCTTTAGGATGAAACAGGGCAAAAGCAAACTTGCTTTTGTGATGAGAAGATCTGCCAAAGAGTATCTGGCCACCAGCTATTTGAATAGAGTGAACTGGACATTTCGTGGCGCCCTGAATTCTATTCCAGGTGGTATGCTACAAATTGTTATATGAAGATTTATTAATTTTCAAGGCATTGGATGCATGGCAGCTGTCCAGTTCAGAAAATGGAAAATGGAAATAAAGAAGTAACTAGGAAACTGCAGGTACAATGCGCCCAGAGACATCTGGCAAACACTTGTCCCCAGTGCCCAAACTTCTCAGCAAGGTGGTTGCATCCAGTTGTCAGCTCTTGACCACTCTCAACAAATTTGTTCTCTGCAGTCCCCTCTGAGCCCTTCTTTGTTCACTTTTTTAAAAAAGAGCATTTCCTGTATCATCATTGCCATAGGTTTTTTTCTTCTTTTTTTTTTGGTTATCTTTATTGTGGCCATCAAGCCTGCTGAGAGAAGGTTTGCCTTACCTAGATTAGATGCAACAGCAGATGCACCTCTTCTGCTCTCCAAACGCCACTGTAGCTTCCTGGACAACGCATATACCTCACTCTTAATTATAAATTAAGAAACCAACAAGGGTCTTTGGGATACTACCTCAGGAAAGGACGAGTAACAATAATGTTCAGAGAGCTGTTGGGAGGAGCATTATCCACAGCCTATTTAGATTTCAATATTAAGTTGAAATGCTGCAAGCCACTCCGCGGCTTCTCCTTGTTTTGGCAGTAGAATCATGGCCATATCCAGTTTTCCTGCAGTATTTCCATTTCCCATCACCACCATGCATGCACGGTAATAATCAAACATTTTAAAAGCAAAAAATCCCTCAGCACTTACCAAAGAAAAGATGTTTAACAAACGTTTGGGGTCCAACGAAGCGGGGGCAGCAACAGCGCAGGCATGTCCCAGCCTAACCTGCCTTTCCAGGAATGCAGGTTTCCTGCAAAATTGCCCTCCTCGCCTCAGGGCAACACCCCCGGCACCTCTCCTCCTGCCCTGCTCCGCAGTTATTGTGTGCGCAGATGAATGGCACAGACCTGTGTGCTGGGATGTTATTGCTGGATAAAGCTAATAAAACATTTGACTCACTGCGAGGAAGCTTTCCCATCCCACTACGCCTGATCTTCAGGGTTACCCATGTTTGCCTCCTCACCTTTGCGTTGTATGATGTTATTCTAACCTCTTTCATCTCTGGCTTTTGGCAGTCTTTTCTGCTTTAAGTATATAGTTATCTTAAGTTGAGCAAGATGTTTCAGACTACAATAACCGGCTGGTTTTAAATTGAAATCTCCTAATATGCATTCAATTTACATGTACTAAGGCTCTCATTCAATCTGAAATACCAACCAAGTATAAAATAATAGTGACACTTGACATTTTCACAGAGATTTACAACTTCAAAGGGCTCTACAATATAAACGCACTCTCTCTGTACTTATGAGATGGGTAAGCAAATACTATTAAGACAGAAAATGGACGAGGAGGGACTGCAGAACTTGCCCAAGGCCAGACAAGGAGCCAGTGTCAGGGCTGGGGTCCCAGCTCTCTCTCATATACCCAAACCACTAGAGAGCTGTTAACTTTAAAAGCTGCATAACCAACACGGAAGGGTCATGCAGGTCTACATCCCAAGCAGATATATGAGAAATTTAGGCACTGGAATTGAATGCTGTCATCCAACAAACCACACCCAGTCTCTGCCTAGCCCGGGGAGCTCCTGGGCATCGTGGATGCTGGGTTCCTTATTTCTGAGATGCCTCTGCACCAGCGCTGCGGCTTCGGCACCCATATTGGGGACGGGTGGGACGATGGCCATGGGGCAGATCCTGCTTGTGCAGACCTGCCTCCGGCACAGCCGTGGTCCTACCCTGCAGGTGAATGATAAAACTGGTAGGAAGTCCTAGGGCCCGACTGTCTTTGGCAACAGCCTGTGCATCTGTCTGCGAGAGCGGTTTCAGCCTCTTTTCTCATTTGCAAACACGGGCTGGGTTCCTCCCTCGTGACACTCCTTCGTTTCGGGGGAGGAGATGGCTTTCGAGCATCGATGTGCACTTGCAGCGCCTGCTCCGGTAGCCTGAATTAGAAACCTGCACGCTGCTTGATGGATGCTGCTATTGTTAACACAAATAAGCGGGTGGATGTTTCATTAATCACAGCCCATAAACCATTTTGACTAACCGAAGAAATATTTCCTCTTTCTTATTCATGCAATAGTTTCTCTGAGCCTTTTAGCCCATTTGTATGGGCTAAAGAATGAGTTGCTACCCGTTATACAGCATGTCCTGCCCTTCCCTTTCTTTGTAAGCATGAGCAGCTCGATTCCATGATGTGTTTTGATGAACTGCCAAGAGCCAGCTAATGTACTGTTTGCTGACAAGTATTTGTCATTAATCCAAAAGCACTGAGCTTGTGGGTTGGGATTTTTTTTTTTTTTTAAGAAATATAAAAACTAAATTAAACAAGGGTGTGGAGATTCCTCAAATGTAGCTACTGTTCCTTCCGTGATGCAGTTGCAAATATGCAGCTCCTCCAATTCCAGGGCATTATTTAAGTCATTCTGCTCCTTTACCACATTTATCTTCCCGCAGAAAACACAAAAGCTTAACTGGGTGTCCTCTCCTGATGAACATTTTTACTAAAGAGCTAGAATTAAAGCAAACAGAGGGGAATAAGCCTGTGGCAACACTTCCTTGTACATGTCTTGCTGCTTCATGCAGCTCCCTGGGACCAGGTAGCAACAACAGGGCGGCAGCTGCTGGCCACCAGCTGAGAACCCCCAAACTCAACATCCGTGTGACCCACCGGGGAAGTCACACATAACCTAATGGGTTTCTTTTGGTGTATTTTTGACAAGACCCCACCTTACAGCCTCCATGGCTTTTTGGAATGCGCTCGGGACTCCAGCATAGAACTCAGGACGCCAGCGCAGAGCTCAGGATGCTTTGCTACCTGGATGAAGCCTTTTGCAGGAGCAGCCCATTAACTCATTGCAGAGGGACCTGCAGCGCCAGCCACTGCCGGGACCATCCTCATCCCATCCCCAGAAAGAGCTCATGGGAGAGAAGTGTGTGGAGGAGGAGGAGGAGGGGGAAGACATGCTTTGAAAGCATTCCCAAGCCGAGCACGTTGGAGGTGAGCGTCTCCGCACCAGCCAGCGCAGCACGTCAGGCTGCGGCTCTCGCTGCACCAACAGGTTTGTGCAACGGGACCCCCCACAATGCGGAGCAGAAAGTGCCCCGAGGGCAGATCAATTTTAAGCTTGATGTAAAAAGATGACAACTATATATGAGCCGAGTAGGCAGAAAACACAGGGGCTTTCATTTTCATGTGCAGGGCACCATTTGCCTTCCAAATTCAACTGACAGCTTTTGAGGTAGTTCTTTCAGGTGACAAATGGTAACAAAGCTCCTATTTACACTGGCTGTTGACTCATCTTAGGTGGAATTATGTACCGAAATAAGTAAATAGCTTCCTATTCAATGTGATCCATATACAGCTATGGGCCATAGTACAATGCAAAGCTCCTGTATAGACAAGACTCTTGTTTGTTGTGTGCTTTTCTAGGTCACTTAGCGCTTTGCTTCATAAATGTGCTTTTTAGGAGTGAGACTCCTGGTGTGAATGGTCTTTCCCTTGTACAGAGTAATTCACCCTTAAAAGCTAGTAAAGCTATGATTGCTTTTTAATTTGCATTGTAAACACATTAAAGATGAGCTGAGCAAACCAGGACAACTTAGGATGTCTTTTTACATACCTGAATATGAGCACTTGTGCAGTTTATTTTGTTAGTATCTCCATTTATCTCACGAGGGATCGTTAGAAAAAAAAATCTTGGAAAAAGGGTCTCAAGATAGTTGCATTTCAGATGGTGCAATTGCTGGACCTTACATGTGCATGTAGCATTTTCATAGCTCTGGTTCAGTCAAAGTGGCAGAGGGGGACAGACCCTATTTTTGTGTTAGGGAAGTATTTCTCTGGGGCCTTGGAAGCTGTTTTGAGGATATTTAATCCAGTTGAAAATGTGGGATTAAAAATCCCTTAAAAACTAAACAAAACAAAGAGCAACAGTCAGCAACATGAAAAAAAAGTGTATAATGTTTTCTCTCTTAAAAACACTCAAAATCTAGCACCAGCATTTTTGAACCGGACTCCCCTCTCTGAGCTGCTCCCAGATCACCAGGTAGAAATCAGGAAAAGTAAAGGAGCATGAGATGAGGCAACTCGACGGCTGTTGTGGGTGTCTCAAGGAACACAACATGCTTATGAGCATCTATTCCACTGATTTTGTGGCTCTGAAGCACATTTCACTCCAATTCCTGCTGACTTTCCCATTGGATGAAGCTGTCTTTCTCTTTTGACTCTCAAAGGATTGTGGAAAAGCAGTGTCCTACCTTAGCTGGCCAACTATCTGAGGTGTTTTGGGCCACCTGTCCTGTAAGGTTGCCCGTGTAAAATCCTGGTTATTATCTCTAGAAGCTGCAAGAGATGCAATATTGTGGTTTTCCACATACATAGATAAGCTTTTGTATCTTAGGCCAGAATAAGTTACTTCCCAGTATCAATACACACCTACAAATGTAAAAAAAGAATGTGATTCTCCATGACCTCAGTCGTCTTGTAATAGAGAGTGATTCATCAAGACAGTATAAAAATGGTGATTCCATGAATGAAATGAATCTGAAAGTTTCCCCAAACTGTCCTATCCTACCAAACGATGTTTCTGTTCCCAGAATTTTCTAGCCAAGCCAGTGTTCAACTTACTTTTCTTTAATCAATGATAGAGGCCTTGCAATGGTTAGAGAAGATGGATGAATTGCAGCAAATAGAAGTTGCATCAAAGATGGTTGAAAAGTGCACTTCTTGGCACTGGAAATTGAAATAGTGTAGGGAACTGTATCTGTTTTTAAGGATTTAAAAATGTAACATAATTTTCTTCTTCCGTTAGATTCTTCCAAGAGTGACTGTAATAACTCATCCAGTGTGTTCAGGCTAAGTCGTTATCGAGTTAGCATCCAGCCTAAGGGGCATGACTGCGAGCTCTTAATTTTGTTTCCTTTATGATTCTGGACTTGGCTTGAAAGTTGCAAGGATCTCCAGGCTGCCCGGAGATTTTAGCACTTGGGGAAGAGGAAGTGTTGGCTGAACTGAGTTTGCAAGTGGGTTTGAGGAGGTTTCTCTAGATGAGGTGCACAGGGACAGGCAGCATCTCATGCTCCCTGAAACACTAAGTCCTCTGCTGCAGGGGAAGTTACTTCCCTCTTACCTCCTCTTCTCTTTTATTGCTAGTGTTCATATTTAACTTTTCAATGTCTCCTTCAAAGCAATCCCAGTGGAAAAGCATATAATAATGAAAACAAACATTACTTTCACTTCCATCTCCGTTGACTTCTTTCACTAATACATCTCTAGTTGATGCTGCAATTACTGCGTTGCAAAAATCACTATCCAATGAAGCAGCCAGCTGTCAGTGTCACTTTTTGAGCCTTTTTGAGAGACCTGAGGTGCCACTGCCAGCACATAGCTGAGGTGTATTTGAAGCAGAGAAATCCAGGTCTTCCAGTGCTGTTGCAGGAACGTGTCCCACCATCACTGCTAAGAGGAATCTTTCCTATCTCAGAAATTTGTGTTTCTCTGCAGAGAAGATCATACCTATATGTCTGACGCGTACTTGAATGCACATACACCTCTGCTGGGAGACAATAAGCATTTTCTTTTGTTGCTGGAGAGTAAAAGAGAAGTAGGGAAAGGTGTTGCAGTTCTCCAGAGTGCAAAGTGACCTACAGCCCCTCAGTGGGAGGCATGAAGTTATGTAGCTCATTAAACCTTAAAAAAGCAAGGAGAGAAGCTGCTTCCAATTATCAGGATGAAAATTAATGAAATAAAAACTACAGACAGGCTGCAGAATTATGCAATAAAAAGGGCTTTGCTGGCATTAACAAGGCGGTGTGTAATATTTGTGTGGTTCTAGCTCAGCCTTGGCTTGAACACATGGTGATTCTGCACATAAAATGTATCCAAATTAATGAATTAAAAATCCGTGATAATCCCACACAATTTTCTGTTCATAGTTAAGTATTATTAGCTGGGAAATCTCCTCAGAAAGGGAAAATGAGGTTGTGATCTGTTGTCTAAGAAAAAAACCCACCTCTTTGTTAGTGCCAAAAGAATCTTGTGCTGGAATGGCCGGCCAGATTCACAGAAAAGCCCAACTGCTGTCTCGTTGTTGTAGGGAACGAAGAGCCAACGCAGCAGTAACAGCATATAATGGGGTCTGGAAGAGACCTACCGTCTGGGGGACATGGGACCGAAGCAAAGTGAGCGTGGTAGTGAATACGCATGAGAAAAGATGTCTTTAAGTACAGGAACAGTCTTATCAAAAGGTTTCACATCAGCCCACAAAGAGTATCTACCACAATGTTAGCTCTGCCTTGGGATCCAAACAGTGTTGCCGTATTAGTCCACATCTAAAATCTGTCTAGTGTGCTCGGCTATAACCAGAGGTCATAGTGTTTAGCAGCTTACATGCAAAATTCAATAGACTGCATGAGCTTGATGCAGAAAATCCTGCTTTTTCCTCTAAAAGCTTGGTCCACCCCTTCCTTTTTGCTTTCCTTCTCCCAGTTTCTATGAAAGGGTACAATTGCCTTTCTAGGCAGCTGGGTGAAAAAGTGTTCCTTTGCTTTGCAAGCTCTATAAATGTAACCTTTGTTCCTGTTGTAGTGATGTCTGTCTGGCATGGGATATACGTATGATCCAGAAAGTGTTCACCGAGGACTGAAGAGCCCGCTGGCCTGGCAAGCAAGGTACAGTGAAAGTAGTATACACGAAAATGTGTTAGCGAGATTGCTGTTCCCGTGAATGCAGATACAGAATCGCCAGAGAGGGGAGAATGTTGCAATCTAAACATATATATTAAAAAAAAAAAGGGAAATCATTTGCTTAGACATAAATTAGCCCCTACGAGACAGATTTATTGAGGTATGGAATGTTTTAACGAGAAGAGGAGGTTCCACAATCATAGGATACATTTTGCATCAAAATGTTTGACATACAAATAACATTTGGGCGAAATGTTCAACCCCGCGATATTCAGCACTTAACTGGGGATTTGGAAGGAATTTAAGGAAGAGAGATGTGTAAATTGGTTTCTCAGTTAAATTCTGAGTGCTCTGAAGTCTGACGTCAGGTTTACGCACAGGAGCCGTGCTGGGATGCCTGCCGTGGGGCAGGGGAGAGGTGAGAGCTGAGGTCTGAAAGGCTCACAGAAACCATGTTTGTGGAGGGCCGCTCTCCCGCTCTCCCTCCTTTATGCAAAGCCCTTTTTCCGCCTGGTTCTGGGGGTAAAAGAGATGGCAGGAGCACAATTCAGAAATACTGTTTCTCTTTTACCCCCTGCTACCCCAAAGCCCCCTATTTCACATGCTTCTAACTCTTTGTTTAACAACGATTATTCTTGGTATAGGAGTCGACTCTAGGCTCCCTGAATGAATCCAAAAAAGGAGGTACAGTTCAAAGCTGACAGATCAGTCCCTGGCTGTGCGGTGGTGGTGGAGAGAGTTGGCAGTGAGTGATTCCCATAGGGCAAACAATAGGATTTTTTCCTATTTCGTATGGCTATAAGCAGTGAGTTTAACATCCTCTGTAAGAAAATCCCAACGCCTATTCAAAGTCATGAGCTGGGTACTCAGCTGAGAACATCTTATTTCTAGCCTGCACTTCTGCCAGGAACAACCCCCTTTTTTCTTGTGAACTTGTGCTTGAAAGATGACAACAGCAACCCCCAAAACTCTTCCTCCTGGTCAGATTTAGCGAAATGCACCTGAATACGAAATAGTGGGAAAAAAAGAATTATGATGATGTTATACTGTTCTGATTGGCCATTCACCGAGAAATTATAAATATGACAGAATAGGAAAGGATTTGAATTCTGATTTTAACAGCTCAGATGTTAACGCTTGTGACAATGAGTGTTTTGTAGACCTTCTTTGAATAAATGCAGATGGATGAGGTAGGGATTTATAGGCCTGAGCTGGTTTTCACACCAAGCACAACTGCAGAGGGGGATGCTGAGTGTTGGCATTGGGGAGACACTTTGGCTGGGAGTGATGGCTCAGTGTTTCGGATCAGAAAGCACATTTTCAAGGTCTGAGTCTCTTTTTTCACCTCTGAGAATGCAGCAGAGGTTTGGAGGACAGCTACGGCAGACGCAGCATGGTGATTTCCACAGGTATTGCCAATTCTGCCTGAAGATCCCAGAGGAGTTATTAGCCTTCAGCTCCCAAGCTCGGTACTGTGATCTCTATCCTGGTTATCGGCTGACTTTGCTGGTGTGATGCCCTGGGCACCTGCTGAGGACATGGCCTTTTATTCAAAGAAAAATACTCTTGAAGACATCATCCCAGGAGAGCTGGTGCTGAAATCGATGGGATGCTCTTTCTTGCGGAGGCAGAGGGGTGAGCAGGAGAGCACTGCTGCTCCCTCTGCTCTCAGCGGTTTTCCTCGGCTGTCTTTCAGAGGAAACATTCCCACTCCTCCAGGGTGAGGAAAAGGAAAAACACTGGCAGAGTGAAAGCTGGAAATTGCAGGTGTTTAGCAGCCAAAACAGAGGGGAGAGATGGAAAAAACCTGGGACATTTCTGGGACAAGTACTCACACCATGTGCCTGCCATGCTGGCTCTGAAGAATATGAATTATTATTATTTGGGTGTGTAACGTAAGTATTCTCTCTAGAATGCTCAAAAAGATTGTAATGGTCATTTTTGTGTTTCCAAACCCACGGCGAAGAGGAAAGCAAGTACATAAAGCTTATTTAATGAATGATGCTTATTAAGAAACATAGTGCTATATCAGGTTGGGGAAATGGGCGCGCAGTGTCCCCAAAAAGTATTTTAAGCTCAGCCACAGCAGTCCTTTGAGTTATTTTGCACATAAAATTTGCCTTTTTTTTTTATTGCTAAGAGCAAAACAACGTATTTCAACCAATAAGAAGCATAATAAAAGTAGAACATCTCTTATAGGTATACAAGGTGCTAGTGTATGCAAACACCACCACGGGAGATAGGCCAGCATGGGACGGGCGATGCAAAGGCTGATGCAGCCTATGCAGGGCTCAGGACCCAAGGAGCTGGTGACAGAGAGGGTGCAAAGATGACTTCGAGGGACTCCTTGGCACTGTCTGCCTGGGTTTTCTTTGGTGTTCCTTAGAGGTATAAATCCCATTTTCTTATCCAGGTTTTTTTCTTCCTTTTTACGTTTCATCATCTTTCACTGCTGCTGGCATTTCAAAGCCAGCAGTTAAGGAATTACTACAGATAAAACCATGAACGTTTTATTGAAGAGCAGTATCTTCAATAGCACAGTATTTGAAGGAAAATTGCAGTGTTCAGTTTTGATGTACATAAATTAGGGGAGAGGGAGCAAAGTATCCTCTTTCCTGTGCTGATGATAGAGTAATTTTTAGCAGTTTGAGACAGAACAAGAAATATTGAAGTTTGACCTTGAATTTGTTGTGGTTTTCCACCAGAAAAGGTCATGTTTAAACAGCATAAATGCCTCATCTTTCTAGGAAAAGCTGTTTTCACCTAATTCATAACATGTTTGCAGTTCTTACACTGGTAATGAACTGCACTGATTTTGCTGTGTAAGTAATAAATTCACTGACTAAATTTTGCAAAAATAGCAACCCCAGCCAAATTTCCAAGATCTTGGGAAAGTCGTGAAAACCATCAATCCTGGCATTCATATTTTACAAAGCGAAACTTTGTTTTATACAAGTGCTGTTATAATAATTTATACATTTCATTTAACATTTATTTTACTTAATAAGTATATAATTCATACAGGACAGAAATTAAATTGTACAACACTTGGTTTCAATTTTGCAGTTCCTATTAGGAGATTTTAATGCTCTCCTATTATTGCTGCAGAGTTTTTTCACTGCTATTGGGCCATATCATCCGTGTGTTTGTCAGCTTATATGAAAAGCCACATTGCATGCTCTAAACCTTAATACTAATGCCACCAAATTAATCAATTCCTACTTTCTGACTTCTGAACCTACCCTAAGGTGAAGGAAACACGATCCACTGAGGATCATCTTGCAATTAAAACTATTCTCTATGAATCAGCATGACAATGCAGGTGCTAAGCAAGCATCTGTTCAATTAAGTTGGTTTAGCAGTTTTGGGGCAAGTCTATTTTGCTTTTTTTTCACATCATTAAGCTTACACTTAATGCTGGGAGCAAACAATACCTCATTAGTGGATTAGGGGTAATTACCAACAGCAGTCATTATTCCTAAGGCTTAATGGGCCAATTTGCTGCTGTAATAGTACCCCAGTATTGTGGTGCTCCAGCAGAAAAGCTGGGGGTGCTGGAATGAGCCATTGCCTTGAAGGCCCTGGAGACGGCTGAGCAATCCCACCCCTTGCCAGGACACCCCGCCATGGGGTGGAGGGGGCCTCGCTGCCAGCTGGGGGGTCCCATCAGCTCCCAAACTTCCATTTGGGGAGCTGGGTTCAAGCTGAAGGGCATCTGCTTGGGGACAGCTGCCTGGACTCAAAGCTACCCGGCCTCAAAGCTGCCCGGATCGCTGTCCCTAAAAATTTCCGTAAGGGAAGGGGGGGACACCAGAAGCTGCGCCCGCAGGTCCAGCCGGCCCTGCCCCCCCCGCCGGGGCCTCTCCTGGCCTCTTCTCCCCAGGGCTGCGCGGGGGCGTTTTGAGCATTTTTCTCTTCTCATTCGGACCCGAGACTGAGAGCCGATACCCGGACACAGCCCAGGTACGAAATCTTTTATGAAGCTCTGTAAGAGGTACCAGCTTAGCTAAACAGCCGATGGGCTGGAGGAATTCTTAAGGTAAGGAATTAGAGTCACTTGCTGTTACACCACCTTCCAGTTGCATTCAATGACCGAATGAAGAACAAGCGGCAAAAAATAGTCCTGAGCTGGACACCTGGTACTGTAGGAATAAGGATGAATGACTCAGCTCCGTCTTCAAATTTCCTCAGCAGCTTAGGCTGCCTGCAGGTCTCAGCATCTCCATCCTCCGTACGGTCCATGGGCAGGGACTGAGCAAAGAAGCCAGGGACCTGAGTGCAGAGGACTGAAGGGACCGTTAGAAAGGTCCAAATACGCATGATTGTAGTCCTGTTTGCAAGCAGAGTAAAATGATATCGACAGCTATGTTTTTATTTTTAGCATTATATTTTCAGTCATTCATTTCAACCTAGGGAGCCATATCATTTTTCTGCTTTTAGGAAGGGGATTAAGAAAGAAAAAAAAGACATAATGCTCTAGTGGAGTTAAGTGCCACTTCTCCAGGCTCCTGTCAAATCTTGTAATTTGGAATAATTACCAGTGTCAGGTTTAGGGAAGGAGTTCGATGTAAATTGCCTCGATCTGTACTCATCCTGTGAGAAAAGAGGTAGAGGACTGAATGGGCATCACCAGGAAAATCACTGTTTAAGCAGCCTCACTTTAATATACATGACTGTATTTTATCTCCATTTTTTCTTCATGTCATTCAGATCTGGGCAAATCCTGCTCATGCTGAGACCAATGGTGATTTCTCATTTATTTTAATAGCTCAGCCTATAGACTTCTGCTTAGCAGGAGGTCTTGTGGGTTGCTAAGCATTGTGTTCATTACTATATATGATCCTTTAAAAAGCAGAGAAAAGCTAACCAGACTTATTTGTAGCTCCATGCAGGGGAAAGACCGACCACCTTCTGCAAGCACCCTCAAACGAGGTTTGGGGGAACCCTTCTGGATTAGGCCCAGCCCTGCAGTCCAGCCTCGGTGTCCTGACAAGCCTCAGAAGCGATACCCGTGTTTTGTGGGTAGGACAAGTGAGGATGACAGCGGTTTTGTGAGGAGATATATCCACTTCAGTCTGAGGCTTCTAGTTGGTGTGGAGCAAGAGGAGATGCCCAAGCTGGAGCAGGGAAAGAAGCCATTCTGGCTTTGGCCTGCTGTCATCTCCCATCCCCTTGCTTTCTTGCATCTGCAATTCATCTAAATTTTTAATTCAGAATATTTTTTTTTTTTGATGCGGAAAAAATGTCATTCTCAGAAGCATTTGTATACTTCTAGTGATCAGAATCCAAAACCCAAACCCCATAAAAACTTGAAAATAATCAACCCACTCTTTTGGAACATGTCTCAGAAAACAGAGCATTTTTTATTTCTTTCCATTTTGTGTGCATAAAAAAACATGCCTCGTTTTTCCCTCTTTGCAATTTCTTTTGAGTTATGGGAACAGTTTCTATCCATGTATTGAAATAAATCGCCACCATAAAAATCACAGTGTATCGCCTTCTCCGCTTCTTGGAAAATGGCCTTCAGATCCCAGCACCATCACGCGTGCCATGATAGGAGCCCAAGTAGGCACTTTCGGGCTAGGAGGTTTTTGCAAACATGTCCAAAAATTGCTGTCCTATTGTCATCCCTAAATCCTGGGAGATGTCAGATAGCGTTAGTGATCCCAAGCGTTCCCATCATCAGTGTGCTGCAGGGGGATGGCAGGGTGGGATGCCTGATCCTGACCGGTTCCCGACTGAGCACCACTGCCCATGCCCCCAAGGATGCCGGTGCTTTGCTGCTGATCCCCACCGCAGCAGCCCCAGTGTGACCTGATGATTTATGCAAATGTCATCTTCACTTGTAATTGTCTTTAATCATGGCAGTAACTAATACAACAGGATGGCTGAACCACGCACTGGCTGAAGCAACAGCCAAAACACTGCTGGACATCCACAACCGTCAAGTGGATTTTGAGAAGAGATCGCTTGCAGCAGGCAGCTCCAGGGCATCTGCCTAAAGGTGGGTTTGAGCAACCCCTGAGTCACTGCCGCAGGTTTTCATATGCAGACCATAAATGACCTCACCGCTCACACGAAAAATGTTCCAAACTCCATGAAGCCTGTTGCTTTGAGGTGTTCCTAGATTTCAGCACGGTTTTGTGATGAGGTAGAATTGATGGCCAGAGTCATGAACCGGAGTGTGCTTTCAGCCGCAGCTCTTACAATCATCTTCTGCTCTATTGCCAGTACTCAATTCCCATCTCAGCACTAAATACTAGTGACTACTGGAGAGGCTGAGCAAGTAATGAGTCCTGCAAGCGACTGGACACTCCATGAGAATTACAGAGACCCACTAAGAATAATCAAATGCCAAGTGCTCTTTTTTACTTTGGGAGCAACAACCCTTTTTTTTAGGGTGACGGTGGCACTGGAGAGAGCCTGTGGTCGTAGCAGTGTCCATCTCAATATGTGTCATGGTGACCTCCTTCTGGTCATCTGTTCTTGCCAAAACATCTTGCTGGGTCAGGAAAGTGGAGACATGAAGGTGTAGAAAGGGATGGAAAACTTACAGCAGTTTCTTTAAAATGAACTGGATTCCTGTGTGTAGGCACAAGGGCCAGGTTTGCCGAGGATCTGAGAAGGACTTTGCACTCGTGCTCAAAGCTGTGACCCCCCAAAGGTCTGTTGCGCTATTGCTGAGCCCTGAATGCACCGGACACCCCGTACAAAGGACGTCGATCCTATCACGTTTGCTGGCAACAGCAGTGATGTATGGGAAGGAGAGATAAGCGCATAGCATGGGCCTGCTCTAAGGTCTTGTGGAATTTAATAGGCAAAAAAATCAGGTCTGACAAAATATATTTACATATTATTTAATTGCATCATATTGCAATTAATATGAGCTGTATTACAGTAACAGTGAGGGGCCCAAGTGAAGCCCTGCTGTGTGTGCATTGCCTAAATATATCAGGAGAGTTTGTTTTTGCTGTACAGTTAGTAATCTAAACTGAAAAAAGTTACAATGGGAACCTGAGGCTCAGAGAAATCAAGCAATAGACCCAAATTAATAGGAGACTAATAGGAAATCTTGGGAATCCAAGCCAGACCTATGGGGCTCCAGTTTACAGATGTGCTGCTCACTTCATCTTCATCTATGAGCCTCTTCAAAGCTGTGAATAGACAGCTCTGATCTTCTGTTCAATGCAATAGACACATTCAGTCAAAGAGCATGAAGGAAGCAAAATTTATCAATTACTGCATCATTTTCTTCTAAAATGTAGGAAATCTGGTTGTCCATATTGTTTGAAAATATTGGCTAGTAATATTTGATTTGCCAGATGCTAATAACCACAAGATTACATGAAGGAAGTAAAAATTAATACAGAAAATATAATACTGAGCTCAATTTAGAAGCTCTGTACTGAAGTGACTTGAATCAAGCCCCAGGGTCTAGAAGATGATGCTGTTTTCTCATCTGTTTATCCTGTGTTGGCTCTTCACTGTAAGCACGCCCTACAGTTTACCAAATCATGAAACACTTTTGGTGCTGTTATGTGGGTTGCTCATCTAAATAGTCCCTTGTTACAACTCGTCTTAGGCAACAGATAATCTGATACTATCATAATATACGGTTAAAGCATAAAGGCAGTCAAAATAACATTCATCTATATCAAATGTGACTGGTGAGAACAAGAATCCTGCCAAGCAACAGCCCAGCAGTTGTCCATCATGAGGTGGCAAACGTACGGTTAAGGAGCTCTACAGTGGCTAATCCTGTTTTCATCTGAATTAAGTTTCAAATAGGGGGAAAAAAACCCCAGCAGTTGCATTGTAAGAGGCTTAAGGTCTTGAGCTGGGGAGTAATGTGTGTATTTTGTGCATGTCTGCTCAGCAGTAGCACCGTGAATGTCATTTCGCTGTAAGAGGATTGTTTTCCTGGGTAAAATGGGTGACGCTCTTCAGCTTGCTCCAGCCACAAGCTGAGAGTGTGTGTGTGTGTGCGTGCGCGCGTGCGCTGAGAGCCTACGGTGACAATTAAGGATCCCATAAACATTGGCCAGTACTAGATACCTCAGGGAGTGATTTTGGCAAGACAGCGGTTGATACTCCTTCTGGGAGCCGGCGCTTCCCAAAGGAAGCCTTGGCAGAGGTCTTACCTGCATGCAATCATGACAGGCTGGAGCTGCCCGATAGCTTTTGGCATGTTTGGCATGATATTTCAGGTATGTTTTCAAACAAAATAAACATTTGATGCATCACGCAATTATTCACCTGGCTCTTTTAAAGCTCCAGTGGTCGTTTCCAGCGGAAGGGGTGAGCAGCCGTGTACCAGGTTGCTCAGGTACTGTGCAACCAGCTGCTCATGTCAACGGGGACTCTTACACGTGGTGCTGCAATTGCAGCTTTTTGGAGATATCTTTCCATCAACATGTAATTTTCTCTAGAAAAATCATTATCAATATATGCAAATAAAAGAGACAAAAGAACACCAAAGCTCAGAGGGGAGGAAGGTAATTGCCTGTGTTAAACTCACCTTGTAATACAGCACTGGAAGAAACATGAAGGAAAATGCAGCTGGGAACAGCGTTCTTGTTGCTAGAGGTTTGCTGCTTGGTCTGGACTTTTTTTTTCCAAGAGCCAAACCAGAGAAATGGGTTGGGATTCAGCACCGAAGATCAACTTTTACTGCGGCAAGATGGCATCATATTCATGGACGTGCTTTTGCCTTGGTACCTGTTTGGTTGTCACTGTCAACGGGAATCTTGTCCCCGACTCCTATGGGTGTTGCGCTCAGCCATACGTGAGCAGAGCTCTTGGCTCACAGCGCATGTGTTCGCAGGAGACAGAGGAGAGACACTGGCATTCACAGGAACCTGAAGTATCATCATCATCTCCTGGAGGAAAGAGCTTTTTCCCAGGACTTGGGTTTCAGGTGAGGTACTGCTGTCTTTCCAAAGGGCTGATGTGCAATACTTGGCCAAGTTAAGGGTACAGAAGAGCGTGTTGCCCAGTGGTCCCCTCATTTGCCCTGGTAACTCATACTGCTGGTGGCTCCCAGTGCAGTCAGAGTGTCCCCGCAGGGAACCCACGCAGGGGCCAAGGGAAAACCTGCGCCCGAGCTATGGCCTCAGCTCTTGCTGCGACAGGGAAGGCAGGGAGCGATGGAAAGCCCGCAGCTTGCCTGCTCTGCCAAGGGGCAGAGAGTCTGCTGAAAATGCTCACTAGCTTTTCACTTTTTTTATTTCTACAAACAGATGACAGAGCTGGGCCCTAAGGGGGATGACTGCAGTCCAGCGGCTGATGGCAGAACGGAGCTGCAGCCTCTGCTCGGCTGACGGCTTTGTGGGTTTGCCAGCCATTTAAAATGTTTGCCAATATTTAAAGCATGCATTGTTGTGGTTTAAAATTTGGGAAGGATTTTTTTTACGAAAGCTTCATCTGAGGATAAATGCTCCAAAAAACAGCCTGCAGCTGCTCATGCACATATTTTGCTGCAGATGCTCTTGCGCAGGCTCTTTGCTTTGCAGCAGCGCTTCGCCGCCTGCGTCCCGGTGCGGGACCTGGAGAGCACGTTCACGAGACGGAGCGATTTTGAGGGAGTTGCTCCTCTCTCAGCTGGACAGGGCGATGTTTGTGCCGCTATGATCTATTTTACAAGTCAGAAATGGAGAGATTTTTCTCGTAAGCGTTATCGGTCCGGCTCTTCCGCCCCCTCTGCTGGCTGCCGGGCGTGCGAGGTCCGGGGCCGAAGCCACCGAGAGCCATGGTGGGACCTCAACCAGGAGAACAGGCTGGAGCCCCTTGGCCCCGCTGTGCGTCCCCGGCTGCCTTCGTCCCCTGTGCCATGAGACGTGGCTGTTGGTAGGGGGTGGAGGAGGGACAAGGGTAGCCCTTGACCAAAAGTCGCTGCTGGCTTCCCTTGGGTCTCCCATCCCTCCTGTCTCTGCTGCAAGGCAAGCAGTTGTGGACTTCAACATCAATAGTTCAGGGGATGATGAGACTTTTCAAGTCAGTTTTTGCTTCTCTTGGTTGGATTGTTCTGTACCTAATGCTAAATGTTCTTTTTTTTCCCACCAGTTGGGATATTCATTAATCTCTCCTGCAGATATTTTCGTGTCTTAAAATGTAACTGGACTCACACTTCAGCCTTTTCTCATGGTGTAAAGTCTCTTATGCCTATTTTTGCAGAATTTGTGGCAACTCAGCTTGTGTGAAACCTGTACAGCTTTGTCGCATTTGGCTGACTGGGACCACAGCTTTGATATCAGCAGAACGAATGAGAAATGGGTTGGCTGGTGGGAGGGCTGGTGGCTTCACACCGGGCTGGCAAGGCTGAGTATTGGGGGAAGAAAGGCAAAACCAAAATCAACCCTCCCAAACAATAACAAACAAACAAACGAGACATATCTTCTCAATTTTTTGAGAAGGCTCATGTTTCCCAGGGGCTCACTTTAAACTTGCTGCAGCTTTTTTTTTTCTAGAGGTCTGGTTATTCACTTCCTAGCTCTGCTACTGCTGTCCGTTGCAGCCATGGGCAAGACACTTATTATTCTCTAACCTAATATCTGTAAAACAAAGAGAGTGATGGTTTCTTTTGCTAAATATACTCAGATTTATGTATCTACTAAGTGTGGAAATTTTTTCTTTTTTAGTCTGTGCAATGAGTATCTCAGGAAAAGGGGGGTTCTTGACCAGGGGCACCATTTGAGATTCCTGATTTACTCCTGTTCTGCAGATTCAAGGCACTTTGCTTCCATTTGTGTAAAACTTTACATTTCCAAATGGGAGCAAGTCCTGACCCCTCTGAAGGCTCTTCTCCTTGCTGCGGTGTATCACCGAGGAAGGCTTTGCTGCCCTTTTAGCAGTGCGATGGGGACTCAGTCCCTGGGTTTGGGAAGGGGAGGTAGAGCTGTGTGCTTCCAGAGCTGATGGTCATTTCGTGATAAAGTGATAATGCTAATAATCCCTAGGTCTTTTTTTTTTTTTTTTGCCTTTGAACTGAACACTTTGCCTGTCTCAACTGTGGCTGCCTTTTTGAACTGTCAGTTTGGGAGGATTAGATGCATGTTTAGGCTGGGTGAACTCATGAATGAAAATATTTTCCTTGGCAGTTTTTAAAATGCTTCCCCCCTTTAAGAGCTGAACCCTTTGGCAACAATCTGCTTTTTGCCCAGATTACCACTGTCATTTTGGGAGGTCGTTTCCCGCAGAACAAACAATGGAATTTTAATAACACAGTGAAATAGATTCAGGCCCGCTTTATTTATATTTTCTTTATTTATGCTTGAATACTTAGTATGCAGCTCCAGCAAAGGCAAATTTAAGCTTTGCATTACTTCAAAATGATGAATTAAGCTCTGGGAGATTTACTTCCCCAGAAAAGGATATTTTGATTCACTGCTTTGAACACATCTCATAAGAACAATAAACATCAGAGAAATTAAAAATAAAAAAACCCAACTCAGTAAAAATTGCAGATGCAGAGTGGAGCAGACACAGCACTGCTCTTTCTGCAAGGAGGTCTGCCAATTTGCACCACAAGTCCCTGCCTTAGGGAGGGTTTGGCTCAACAGTTCAGTGATCAAATGCAACGATCACCATTACAATGAGGCCGAATTCATTCTGACCATTTATTTTATGCTAAGTCCTGCTTGGATCTGTGTACTGAAGTGCTCAAACCAACACCAGCTTTTGCTACCTGAGCAAACAGGCGCTGGTTAAGCTCCCAATGCCATCGCCTGCAGGACTCTGCTTGCAGAGCATCCTTCGAAATTATCTAACTTCGTATAGGGGCGAAGAAATCATGCAGGCATGCAAAGTGAATTCGGAATCATGTGAAGTGAAGCATAAAATAGCATCATTAAGGCTTTCAGCTCAGTCTATTACCAGACTGAAAGTATTTTGTGTCTTGTACAAGCTCTTCTCAGAAACTCTCATAGGTTTGAACATCAGCTTTTTCTATGACTAGGGTTGCATTGATTGCAGTGGTAAATATTGTTCTACTTGATGATTAATCCCTTAAGGTTGCTTATATAGTTTTTTCCCCTCAAGAGAATTCTCTTTTATTTTATTTTCCCTGCACGCTCCCTTCATTCCTGATGCACCCTCCTCCCAAATTCCCAAGCCTGAGCAAGGAGCTGAGGAATGGAGATATTCACAGATCACGTTTAACAAATCTGTTCCAGGGCTTTCAGTGTTAAATAGCTCTCTGTCAGATAAGCCATTGATACGCTGCTGTGTTCAATTAAGATAGATGGCATATGGTATAGATGGAAAGCAGCCAAACGTACCAGTGTGTTGAGTCTGGAGAGAGAACAGATTGAGCGAGCCTGAAGTGTACTGGAAGGAAGGGTTGTACCGTGGGAGCTGTGGAGAAAGGGAAGGAATTAGGGTATTTTGAAGGATGCACTGGGTATTTTTTGTGCCTTGTTGCTCTGCTTTTAGCAATGCTGATTATATCCTGCTTCACTGAAATCACTTCAAGTAATTTTAGCACATACAGAGCATGACACACAGCTCATTGCTGCAGCCCGACAGGAACCTGAGAAAGCCGGTGAGCAGAGCTGGAGCAAAGCAGGTTGCTGAAACGCCCGTTGCTGAACACAACGGTGTTTTTCAACTCAGAGCTTGTCAGCACTTGGTGGCATTTGATACAAACTGGAGTGACACAGGCACTGGCTCTCCTGTGGTGTGTGACCTGCCGTTTGCTCCCCTGCACTAGCCAAAGGATTTCTGGAACGCCCCGGTGCCTGCTCCTGCGGTCCCGCATCCACTCTGCCGACATCATGCGGGAGGAAACACCGGCTAAACCCCGCGAGAGCTTCGTTTGGCTGCTGCCACAGCAAAAGTGAGGGGGTTCAGCCATCTCACCACTGACATACTATAATTACTGAGCTACTGTAAAACAGTATCTGCCAAGGATATTACAGCTGCTTTTCCATTTCCTTTCTCTTGTAAAATGAAGGGTGAAGAAGCTGCAGGAACATGACTTGCATCCAGGAATGTGATAAAGACGCAAAGAAAAGCAACGATTCATGGGGGAATTAACGGCCTTGGCTGCTTGCTGTAGCTCTGCTTGCCTGGATCAAAGATGCTGCTGCACCTGAGCTGCGCAGTTGTAGAAGATGCTCTTCTCCACTGCCCGGGTGAATGGGAGGTGGTTATTGCTTATTCAAGACACTCTGTTTAAAGCATAGCAGCAGTTTGTAGATAAGAAAAAGTGCTGCTGGTGACTGGAGAACTTTGGTCAAGATTTTAACATGTCCCCCAGGCTAAGGTATTTGTCTTCATACCTTGCAGACCAGAGCAGCTAGAGCTGGTGGTGGAGCTTGCAGGAAGGAGAAGAGCTTGTCTGCTCTCCTGAAAGGCTATTCCATTTCTGCCTTTACATCAAACGCTGGTTTGGGGCAGAGTGCGGAAAGGCAGCACTCTGTGCTCTCAGCCTTGGGAGGGGGCACGGAAAAAAGAAGGAATGTGAAAGCTGGGAGAGCTGTCAGCTCCGCTGCTCTCCCGGGATCCCTGCACCGCTCTTCCTCTGCAGCCGACGGGAAGCAATGTAATTGGCAAAGTATGCACAAAACACGTGCTGCAGTCGGAGTGGTGAGTGGCTTCAATAGCAAAACATGCAAGAAGCAAGAAACCAGAGCCTTTGGACACCAAGCTCCGTGGCACGCCAGTGCAGCCTCAGCTGCTTCCAGACCCACCTTACCCAGCGGAAGGGGTGTTTAACCTCCTCCCGGAGTAGCAGTACCAACAACTTGTGTCCTGCTGTGTCATGGGGCTGTCGGTGCTGGGGACAGGCCAGACAGCAGCCTGGGGCAGCAAAGAGCACCCGAACTTCGGTGGCTAAATGCCGGCATTGAATGCTCTGGGGTCTTCCTGGCAAAGGTGGTGACTGGCTGCGGTGGCTCCAGGAAGGCTGGTGAAAGGCATGGGATGGGCTGGGGCTGGGCACGCTCCAGAAGAGCACAGGATTTGGGAGCAGTGCAGAGAAACAGGGATGTGCAGAGATGAATGCGATATCTGTGTAGTGCTAAAGCTGCAGGCTGCATCCTCTAAGCTCAGGAGAGCATCCCTGGGGCTGGGTGCTGCTGCGTCAGGGCTGCACGGGATTTCCTGAGGACCCCAGCCGCCCTCTGAACACACATGCCCCAAATCTAAACAGAAGAGCAAGGCAAATGAGCAACAAGGCTGCGGTGCTTCTCAGCCTCTTGCCTTGTCTCACTTCCCACCCTGATGGCTGTGATGAAAATAGGGATGTTGCACAGAGGTGACAACCTGGACTGCACGGTGTCCCAGCGAGTCCCGCACCAGCAGGATGGTGCCTGGTCGGACCCTGCCACCCGCTGCTCTGCATCCTGCAACAGCCACTCTCTGGCTGTGCTGCTTAGAGGGCAGGGAGGACAGGCACTAAGCACTGATATAAAAACATTTATTTATCGTAATTTACTATGAACCTATTGTGACTCTGTAAGTGCATGCAGAACTATCCTGTGTCTTACATTCTGCCAAAGGCTTTCTTACCATATCTGCAATCCACTTTTATTTAGACTGATCTTTCACTATGTACTAATGCTCATTTAAAACAAAAGCAAATTATATTTTAAAAGGCTTCTGTATCAGCACAGCATCCAAGAGTGCTGAACACAAGCCAGACCTTCTATACACTGGAAGTAGACAGAAAGGGCAGAGAATCGTGCCATACCTGCAGGTATTAATTTCCCGTATTGTCACAAGTGCCTCACAGGCATTTGGTAAAAAGACCAAAGAAGAAAATGCACAAGGTATTAAGTAAGGTGCCGGAATAGTAAACTGTCACGTCCTGAGGGGGAAGAACAGCACTTAATGTATCATTCACAGCAGCCAAGGTGGTCAATTTAAAAGCTCCACTAGTGTTGCAGGTCCTGGTCCTGTAAACCCTTAAATAAGTAACCTCACGGTCATACGAACAGTTCCTGGTGGAGTCAATGAGTCTGCATGTAATGGGTTTACGTGGCAAGGTTTTGGTAGTGGGGGGGCCACAGGGGTGGCTTCTTTAAAAGTTGCTAGAAG
>JAVKLA010000042.1:17872953-18047090 GCA_034782735.1 Sagittarius serpentarius | reverse complement strand
CCTGTTTAATTAAGGAGGGGGAGTGAGAGAGCGGCTTTGGTGGGTACCTGGCGTCCAGCCAGGGTCAACCCGTCACACTGCATATAGGAGTAGAGTTAACAAAGTGCCTGATATCTGCAGATCTGTTGGTTTCAACAGAGCAGTGAATTACACCACCTAAAAGTCAACCCATCATTTCATGAAGAAGATGCATGTTTCTTGCTTTAATAAAAAAGGTACGAAAAAATAGTTTGGCAAAACCAATATACCTCCATGCTAACAGGGAAGAGGAGTGTGTGTTGCCGTTACTAAAGCCTTCCCTTGGTGACCTGCCATGTTCTTCCATCAACAAAACCACTTGCAGGGCTGAGGACTGGACAGGGAAAGGAGGGAAAAGCGTCTCCCTCCTGGGAGCATGGCTGGAGGCGTGGGCACAGCTCGACGGGCACGTCTGTGATTCACCTTATCTATGGCTATACCCAAATCTGCTGGGCAATTTAAAGAGAAACCAAGAAAACCTAAATAAAACAGAAAATGTGGTTTTGAGTTTATTTAACGATCCATCATTTGATTTTATCAGGCAGTCCAGTAATTTTAATTAGTTGAGCCAATAGCTTTTATTTGGATGATGGTTTAGTTTTTTGATTGCTGGTCAATGAGGTCAATGAAAACACTTCATTTTTTAGCTAATACAATATGTGAAGTCAGTGCTTTGTTTTCCTTCCAGCATGCTGTACCTGCCTTCCACAGAGTCTCAGATATCAGAGTTTAATCAATATTAAATCATCTGCATAGTCTAAGTGTTTGCTTATGTGCTTTGAATTGTTGCTTGCATCAAGAAGAGCAGTGATGCCCCTAATCTGCTTTCACTGGGCTCCCCAATACCCTAATTATGTCATTTAGAGAAGGACATTTCCTGGCAGCAGTTCCTCAATTCACTGCAACAGCCACTATTGGAATATGGACAAAACAAGGCTGTAATAGCTAGCACATGTGAACGATGGCTACAGGGACAATTAACCCTCGTTTAAGAGTAGGCACAAGTCCATTTTGGTTAATATTTCCAAAGGATGGTACCTTACAACAAGCAGAAGTAACACTGCATGCCAAGTTCCAGCATTTACCTATCTAGCCTTACACTCGGGTATATCATTACCTTATGGTATAGGCTACGGCAAGCTCTAGTAAAGAGATAATTCTCTTGCTATCCAGAAACGCTCGATGCAGTCAGGATCCCCGGGGGATCCTCCATGTGCATGAAATTGTGCGATGGCAAAGAGTTTCTTTGCAGGCACGAGATTAAGGCAAACACCCCTGTTAGCAGCAAGCTGCGGGTATTTGCTATTGCAGTGTAATTAATATGTTCAAGTGCACTAGATTTCTGTGCCTAAACTCGATTCTTGCAGGGTTAGAGCAAAGGATGAAGATTTTAGCTTACACAAAAGCCTGGGACTGCGTAGTGGTGGAAGACACACGTTTGTACTAGAAAAACAGATCCTTTTTGGGTGTGTTTGTTTTAGTTAATTTAATTCTCAAGAAGGTTGTTCCCACCTGCAAAACATGTCTTAGGAGTACTAAACCCATGGGCAGCCATGCAAGAGGGTGGGAATAAAACCACAGCTAACCTAAATCCACTCCATGCATCATCTATCCATTTACTGACCCAAGCGGGCTTTGTACTGCTGTGGGAGGTCCAAGGGACTATTTTATATGGTTAAGTTTTAAAACCTTATATTTTTTCTCCAGATTTACGTGCTTCCTCTGTCTTCCTTGCCAGTGTGTTTCTACAGCAGTATCTTTCTGCTGGGAAAATGTGGAGCTCACAAGTACAAAACCAAAACAAAATCTCCCCCAAATGGTTTAGCTTATTCCTCCTCTTTTCTGCAGTTCACCTGAAAAGCCATGATTTGGGGGGGAGGGGGGGAGAATTTCACTTGTCAGTTCTAATAAATAATGTTAATACAGACTTTCGTGGCTGCCTACAGAGCACAAACACTGCACACCTTTTCAAGACAAAAGGTTTCCAGGTGCTGCGACAGCCAATATTTCAGAAGGTGCCTGGTCAATCAGTTCCCTGCACTGATGCCCACAGCGTCACTGCCATGAGTTCCTAAAATCCAGCTATTTCTTCTATTAGACCTTCTATTAGGTCTTTTTTATGCCCACAAGTTTCAAGATAGAAAAACTTAACAGGAATTACAGGTGACGGATGGTTCTGGGAAAGCCAGCGTAGTCCCTGCCGCGGAGCCGCAGCGGCGGCGGTGCTGCCTGCCTGGGGAGGAAGGGCTGCTCCCGGAGCTGGTTGTGTCGGCTAAGGGGAGCCGACGTAAAACTTCCTTATAGCCGGGACCACATGTGCTGTGAGCAGGGAGACCAGGGAAAAAAAGAGAAAAGAAAGAAGAAGAAAAAAAAGAAAAGGTGGGTAAATAATGACAATATGAATATGAGGGCTAGTTTTTGCTGATTCATTGAGCCTAGTTGACTTTTCCTTTCCTCCTCTGTTGACCCGGCTTGACAAAGCAGAGGCGCAGCTCCACAAAGATGTGCAGTCCCTTTCAGCAGCTTTGTTTGTCTCTGACGCGTCGAACGCGGCCACGAATTATCGATAAAATTGTGTTAGGCCATAACCTCAACCAACAGCTTCCCCAGAGTCAATATCAAGGTGTTGCTACTCCTCCTGTTAGTGTTTACTAAATAAATAACCTTATTAGTAAGGGTTGTAAAAGCCTGATAAGGTGCTTCTAATTAGCAAAACATCAGAGGTAAACATTTATGTTAAATGTAACAGAGACAATGGGAAATAAAGTTGATATAGTTTGTGCACTGATAAAAAAAAAATCCTCATCTGTTTTGCATTCACATATGGAACATATTCCCAGGGGAGAGCGAATGACATATTTTTAGGACACTATTTCATCTTAGCAAATCAATGTACAGGCTATTAAAACTTCATTTTTCCATGAATGATAAGTGTAATTACATCTCTCTTGCAATAAAAACTAGTGCTTATTAAATGTAAATATTTAACAATGATTAAAATACATTTGAAGGAAACTTTATAGCTTTATTTTATATGTTCCCATCTGGGTTGCCTTTCCTAAACCACTATACTTTTTGGAGAGTTATTAAAATATTATTTTGAGAAGGACTAACACTCTGCGTGTCCCTTACTTCAATTTTAATTTCATACACTTTCAGAATTTATTGAAGTCTGGTGAGTTTAAGATTCAATCAATGCACTATTGTATTTGTAGAGCTGCATCGAGGGGAAAGTGGCTTCACGAGGTAGGAAATGCCACACTGACATGTCTTTTGTGCGTCCAACTTTGATGGCCAGATATAGTTTCCTGACTCCACATGCTCCAGCTCTCATTTGTTTCCAAAGGAAGTAAGTTGGTTCCTTAAATGGGTTTCTTCGGTTTTATGTATGACCCTTCTGGGGCTGTTTTAAAAGTAAGCGTCAATAAAAGGTCCAATCTTATAAATTGCAGATATGTATAAGGAGCATTATGCGTGCAAGTTGCTGACCCTGGGCACAATTCGTGGCTATACATGCAGGACTGACCCTTCACAAAGCAACGTAGTAGGATTACTCGAGAAAGGAATTCACGGGTAACCAAGGGTTTGTCAGATCCAAAAAATAAACCCCTTCTCCAGTGAAAATCTTCCCTATGGAAGGTCCTTTCAAATGCCCAGAGAAGCATCCCTATAGATTTTAAGAGAGTTGAAGTCAGTTTTCTATAAAATTCTGCAGTTGATTTAAAAATTGCATTGCAGGGATATAAACCATTACACTGCTATGGAACAGCTTAAATACTTCCAGAAAGGACACCACTCCCTGTTAAACTTTTATAAGTTCTTGATATAATTTGTGCTCAGATGTGCTGGTTTTACCCCTGTTCACTTTTACAAGGGCTGCACTCTTCCAGCGATCCCTAATTCTCTCTCATTGTTGCTTTTTTTAAGGAAACGTGCAAAGTTCAGCTTCATACTCAAGGTCATTCCAAAAGGCTGGAGCTAATTTTTAATTTGACTAGTAATTCCAGTCATGTAAGCAATATCACCAAAGTCAGTTACTTACTTGAGAGAGTGTTAACGGGATCAGGCCGCTGAGAGCTCATTAAAACTCCTGATCCTGCAAAGAAGCAGGAGCTCAAACCGCTGCAGAGTTTCTCGGAGTCACCAGGTGCCCCTTATTGCAAAAATCACAGTGGAAAAGTCACTACTTCTATAATTAAAAAAAAAAGAGGGGGAAAAAAGAGAGAGAGAAAAACTCAGTAGCCTCGTCCAACGTGTTTAAAAATAACAAATAACTGCCCCAAATTTCTCATTCGGGAGCAAGCCAGCCATGCAAAAACCTGGCGAGGGTGCACATTTAAAGCACCTTTAGGTTTTACACCCTCCTTCTTTCAGATTATTAAACTCCTTTAGCAGCTCTGAGATGCTGCGATAGACAAAGAGTCAATGTGTGTGTGTGGCTTTTCAAACAGTTTTCTCTGAGGAGGAAAATTTCTCTTTAAATAAATCTCCCTCCTCTATTGAAACTGGTACTTAAAAAAAAACAGCCCAAGGAAGAGGCTATTTATTTCTGAAATAACACACAAGACATCATTGTACAACAGTATATTCAGTGGTTTAAGTTACATCTGATGAAAGGAAAAAGAATTTAAGGCAGTGATTTTCCACAAGATAAACCTTTGGAAAATAAAGATTTCTCTTAGAGAAAAATAAATAGGAGTAACACAAAAGGGCTTGGCAGCGTGGGCATCTTTAATTGCTTGTTTAATTAAACCTCCCAAGTAAATTTTCATTTATTTGTTTTTTACATATTTTTGGTGCTGAAAAATATTGGTTAAAGTTAGAACATGTGTTTGTTGTTTTTAATTACAGACATTTTTTTTCCTACAGAGCAAGCAGCACCTCTTGCATACAATAATGACAGAATAGCACAGGCAACCTTTCCTGATGACTTTTGTAGTCTGTAATACAAGACAAATATTTGTGTGTTTTTGGCTGTTCCTGTTGCCATTGAAGTCAATGGGGCATGAACCCCGATGGGAGCAAGAGCAAGCACTTTCTGATACAGACGTGACAAAATAATTTAAGGCAATCGGGTTTCTAGCATTTCTGAGCTGTTTTCAGTCAGTGATTAGTCATAGTGCGCAGTCAGATACGCCTAGGTGTGTGCGCACGAGCTTTAAGTTAAGATCCACTAAATATGTTACAATTTTGCAAATAATATCAAGTACTTGTGGAAAATTATGTGTACCTTAACAATCAGCCCTATCCGTGTATTTTACCTACGCAAGTCATTTCACTGAAGTCATCATGTCTGCTTGTCAGGGTGAGTTAGGAAGGATTGGCTCAAATGATATACCATTATTTTGATCTTGGATACACGGTTTTATTACATGCAGTCTCCATCAGTTTTAACTTCTCAACACACATATTTAAAATGCAATGTCCACTAACAAACCCAGTTTGCCTTTAGAAAAAATAACCTTTCTTCTTTTTTTTTGTAAAAGAAAGTTTAGTTTTATATTTTTGGATTCATTATTCCTTTCTTCCATCTCATAAACCAGCCTCCTGGAGGTGCCTTAAATTTTAAGTACAAAATAGAAGCGTGCATATATTCTGCACGTATACATGGGAAATAAAAGAGCATGAGGCTGTTTTCACAGGCATTAAAAATGGGCAATCATTGCCTTCACTTCTGTCCTTTGTTCCCACAATAGTTTCTTCAGCTGAAAATTACAATGCACTGTGCTGGCTTTAACCTGTATGCTTCATTCTGACCGAAGCTGCTTTCATCTGTTTCCTAACAAAAATTAAATACCAGCCTGCCAGTGTTACCAGGTACATTCAGTATGGCTGGTAATTGCCCTTTCTGTAATTCTATAATGGCAGATTTAGTACTGAATAATTATATATTAAAGAGGATAGCAACTGCCTATAGAAAAAAAGGACCTGATCCAAGCCCTCTAAAATCATGGCTATTTTTTTCTGAATGCCACATTTACTGAATGTTAAATAAACATAGAGCTGATGCAAAGCACATCAGTGACACGATTCTGTGCTGTGTTGGTGTTCCTCCAAACGTGAGCCTGGGGAGATGGACACTGTGCTTCCAGGTGTAAAGGGCTGAAACTCTCCCTCCGTATTTTCTTATTTCATCATGCACAGGTAAGGGTAAATGTGTTTGATTTAGGTGGAAAATTTGCTGAAGAAAACAGCTAACCTGTATTCTCTGTGTTGCTTTCCGTGTGCGGGACAAATTTGTGACTGTGAATACAGGATTCAGTACAGAATTTGCATTTTCGTTGAATAAATCATTTGCGACTAAAACATTCCCACCTCCAGGCCGTTTGCAGTGGGCGACAGCAAAGCTGAGGCCACTAAAACAGATTTACCAACAAACTAGGAAATTCCACAGGGCTAATAAAACCCCTCTCTTTCTAATGAATTATTTCATCACTTCGCTGTCTACCGGTTTCTCGTTGCACTTCACGGCAACCGAGCGATTTAATCCGTGCTTTCCTCTAGCAGAGACCTTGATGTTTAGACTTTTCTGTAGTGCCTTTATATAATTCAGTTCACTCTGCCGAAGTCCTAGTGTGCCAGATCTGCAGCAAGGCTTGGTCTCAGGGCTGGGGAGGGAGCGCGGACACTCCGGCTGCGAACCCCCGGGCTGTAACGCCGGTCCCTACGCCTTTTTGCTGGGGGTTTTTAGCCTCTCACTTGGCAGCTGCCGGTCTGGGGTAGCACTTTAGGGAGTGTAACGGGGGAAACATGGCGAGCACTGACATCAAATGCGTCTCTTGACTCAGCTGGTTATTGAAAAACAGAGAATGCCTTTAAATGCACTGAGATTTCTCACTTCTTGATGGGAAGACATTAAAAGACTGATGCTTTAATCTTGCTGTATAGCCCCAAGTTTAGGGCTTAGAGCTGAAAGCTTGCAGTTCCAGCTCCTGCTCTTTTTGCAAAGATTTCTGACAGGACATAATGTAGCTCACAGCGGTATTAATCCCCTCCACAGCCTCTCTAATAGTGACACCTCCCCATACCACCCAGGCTCGATGGTCCCAGGGCTTGCGGCAGGCAGAGATAAGGCAGCCTTTGCTCCTCCGAGCAAGCAGAGCCCCTAATTGCGCGCATTTATTGCCGCTAGGAAATTTGGGACAGGGCCTAGCCCAGGTCTTTCCTGTGTTACACTGCAAGACAAGGCCCACCGATTTCAGCAGCCGCAGGATCAGCCCCGAATTTCACCGTCAAATCCAAAGGAGCTCCATGCCTAGGGAGGGAGATTTAGGAATCCAGATTTATACTGCTGCAATTAACTGCAAAATTTGGCCCTAAAAATCCCACTGATGTAAACAGCAGGGCTACAGGTCAGCACCAAGCACACAGTCCGGGATTAACAGCAGCTCACTACTGGAGCAATTATCTTCTGGCAAAGCCAAAAACCTCCCTTCTTGTTAAGCAACTGTGGGGCTCTCGGTACTCTCCCTTACACCTGTAAGATGCCAGATAAGGCCACCAAGCCAGAGGACTTTTTTTCTAGAGTTTCACTGAGAGAGCAACTTAGTGAGCAGCATGTTCTTAGTATTATTCGGAAAATAAATCTTAGCAGTCTCTGAAGAAGAGTCAAGACTGAGCAAAGTGGCTGGACCTGATGTTTACCGGGAGAGTTAACAAGCCTGGCAATAAAACCCTGGGTAATGATGGCTCTGAAGAGTTACATTTGCTTTGGAATTTACTTTTATAAAAGCATGAAATTTTATGCAGAAACAAGATCTATAACCACCTATATAAAAGTAAAGGGTTTTAGTACCTCTGAGAAGATGAACTAGATTCTGTACTGCTGCTGCAGGCCAGATCTTGTATTAGGACTGTAGGATCAGAGCTCAGCGAGTAATTCAATATTGGTTATTTCATAAGCTTTGTCTTTGGCGAGCATAAAATGTGATTTTCTTGAATCAATTTATTATATGACTTTTTATTTATGCAAGTCTCCCCCTGACAGAGTTATTCTTAGCATTTACTGTTGGAAATCCAAGCTGGTTTGGGTTCTTTGTGCAAATATGATTTCAGAAATTATTTTCTTTGCCTTTTTTTTTCCGTAGTGTTTGCATACAATTCTTTGTTTCCATGACTGTGTCAGTCAGTAAGGGGACTAAGGTACAGGAGAGGTAAGTTCACAAATTAACTTGCTGTAAACTTGAAACAGAGATGAAGGAGGAGTGTTTTTGTGGAGTTTGCCCAAATTTATAACAAACATCTGGCTTAATACTCAGACTCTTGACAGAGCAATGAGACATTTACCTCAAATACCTCTCCCCACTTCTCACGCTGCTTCGTGCCACAATTTAACAAAAGCTCAGACTTTACCACCATCTCCGGGCAAAATACCCCTTAGCAGAGATACAAGATTTACCCGAGTAAACCTTGAAATACCGAGGATAAGAGTTCTCTTCTTCAAATCCAGAATGAAAATTGCAATTAACAATGCCGGGTAAAACTCCAAATTAACTTAAATCAGGGCAGGCTTGGGAGGGAGTACAGGAATTTGCTTATCTCCTTAGGCAAAAGCCCAGCTTTCCTGAAAAGAGCAGTCACAGGAACTAATGGGATCAATTTTAATTTTTCTAACCTCTCCCGTTTTGCTAGGATTTCTAGCTCTGATGGAGGAGCGGAGCGGGGCGAGCGCTGCTCCCCGCCGCCGCTCTGGGTGCCCCCCGCTCCCGCCGCCCCCACAGCAGAGGGGCTGCTCTCCAGCCAGGCAGCCCGCAGCTTTGCAAATCTTCCCCGCTTCCGCTTTTATTTTTTTTTTTCCCTCCCTGTGCCTTTTTTTTCCAAGCGTCAGATGCTGGTGTGATGTTTCCCGCAAGCTGCTCATCCTTCCTTGCGAACAAGGAACCACAGATATGCATAGGCGTGCTATTTAAATCAACGCTAGAATATATATCAGAGCGTTTATGTGAGACATAGCATCGCAGTATTCTTGTTACTATAGGAGCAAAATACATGTAAATATTTAGGTGGATTCCTTCCAAGTGCAAGGGGCAGCTCTGAAAACACTTGGTGCCCTGAGCCAGAACATGCTTTAACACACGTGGAAACCTCAGGCAGGTGAGCAACCCCAGCCAGATTGTACTCAGGCCATGCAAATGCCAAGATGTGCAATGCTAAATGCATACCAAAGTGTCGGTGGGACTGATGTCTGACTGCTTAGGGGAATAAGCCCACCAAAGCCCCATAATAAATGTTCGCAGGATCAGGCCTGGAACAATTTGGGAGAAAGTTTCCCTGGTTTCTTTTGTTTCCTTTCAGTTTCTGAGTGACAGATGGTGTGTAAGAGTCAGTCCCTAAAGATCCCATGCGTGACAGACAGACAACAGCCATTAAATCATCCCTTGCCTACAGTTCTCTGAGCTTTGATTTTTCTGCAAGGCCTGATTTCATGTTTATGGTTGGAGAGAAGTTGCAGGAGGGCTGAAAGAACCCTTCCCTTAATGTTACTGGGTAAAGAAATAAGGTTTTGGAACAACTGCTTAACTGTTAAATTGTTATTAGACAGAAGAGGACATTTAAGTCAGGAAAAATACAAGAAAACGAAAATCCTGAAGATGCATCAGTTATAAAAGAAACCCGCAATGCCTATGAAAAGGGACTGGATTTACCTCCTTGCTCTAATGGATAATGATGCTAAAACATATTCTGAGTGGTTTTTCTTGCCAGTCTCTATTTTGTAACTGGAGATAAATTGGTTTAAGTCATTCAGAGCATAGGGTTTCTTGTCTGACATTAGCGTATGGAGTGGTCAGTTGTCTCTGTGCTGTAGTTTATTCATTGTTCCGGAGAAAAGTAACAAATATTGGCTACCCACCAATAATTGTTTGAGAAAACCAGATAAGTGCTGCAGATTTTGGCTGTGTCGCTAGTCCTTATATAAGCAAAACGGGTTGTTTCTAAAACACTGCGCTCATCCGAACCAAGGATACAGATGGTATTTGTACTAATCAAGCAAATTCTGCCCTCCACGGCATCCACGCAAAGGCCACTGCCAAGTTTGCAGCCAGACAGTGCAAATTTATCCCACTCAGGAAGTGTGTGGAAGGGGGAAGTCTTGATCACTGGAGAGGTACAGCAGTATGGGTCGAGATCCTAATCCCTCCCCCCAACCCGAGTGTTCCATTAGGGAACAGAAAGGAAACCTTATCAGTCCTCCAGTGGCACATACCGTCGCTGAGTCCTCAGCTCCAAAACCCATTAGAAATCCCTCCAGCCCTCCCAACTGAGCCATGCCGTGCACTCTCCCACCTATGTTCCCCCCTTTTGAATGGGAAGGGGATTCCCACATGGGATGGGGAACCCCAGGGTCTCCTACGGGCTGCGACCGGTACAATACCCTGCACCCACAGCAGTCATTGCAACCACGGCTGATTCTCTGGCGTGGCCCAAAACTCCCCATGGCCAGCTTCAGAGAGAAAACCAACAATGGTGCACTGTATTTAACACTGTGCACTGTGGGAAATGAAGAGAAGAGAAATGAACTTTATTTTACAACATAAAGAATGTTACACCCTTTGGTAATACGTAACTAATAACTTAAATCCATTAAAAAACTGTGTTCTCTACTATACCGCTCACGAATGGAGCCAAAGCTGTAAAAATTCATGAAGGAGTCAGTAGCAGGCTGGCTGGAGTTACAAAATCTACAAAACCTGCTAGAAGTCACAGTTTTCTCCATGAGAGTCGTGGCCATAACAAATATACCACACAGCTTGCTTTCTAATCCATTCCCAGGAAGCTGCATTGTGTGAGGCTGAGCGGATCTTAACACCCAGCAAGGTCGGGAGGCAGCAAGGGGCAGAAAGGAGGGTGTGCAGGGACCAGACGGACGCAGGGTCCCACTGGGTGCGGGCTGCGGGGGCAGGAGGGGACCCCAAAATGTCCCCAACACTCTAGACCTGGGTTTGCCCCATGCCGGATGACGCAGAGCTGGTAGTTGACTGATCACACTGGAAAACAAAAGCTGTGCCTGGAAGAAAAGGGCTCCTTTTCATTTCTGTTCCCTGTGTCAGGCAAAAATTAATGAGTAAATGCACCTTTCTCTGATGTTGTCCATCATGCAAATATTGGTGGGCAGGAGTCAATATGAACTTTAAACACACCTGACACAGGTGGCTCTTGCCTTTTAATGCTAAATGGCCACTGGCCAACAATTCACGGCGCAGCATAAAGGAATCCTTGTGGCGAGCAGCCTTCCCTCTGTTTATATTTGTTATTCCAGAATGAAGCTATTCATCAGGGCTGAGATGAAACTGCCCAGGTGAATAACTTCCTGAAACCCATAGCTCCTGCAGGAGTGTGACCAAAATCAACTGCAAAATGAATGTGATGTGTGAGTTTGAGCACTGGGGAGAAAGCACAGGAATTAGAGAGACGATGGAGGGCAGGACACAGCTGGCAGGAGATGCCCTGTTGTCCAGGACTCCGCTGCCCCAGCATCCTTTATTGTGGTGTCTCTCCCAGGCGCTGGTCAAGCTGAATCATTGCCCTGGGGATTTTCATCCAGCCAGTGGGTCTTCTCCTCGTCCTCTGGGCCGTGTTCTTCTGCCAATGGACCAACACTGACACAGGCATGGATGGAAAAAAAAAAAAATCAATGAATGTTATTATGTTTCCTGATTTTAGCAGTCAGTCTGTGGGTTTTTCCAAAAACAGCAATCTGAAATAAAATTCAGGCCGTTCTCAGAAGGGGTTCAATGGCACTGCTTTTTTCCTATAAAGCAGTTGCGGCTTATCTCCAGGAAAACAGACATAACCCCCATCGGTTGTACTTCATGCTTCTGCAATTTCAGTGCAAGCCTATGCGTAATTTTTTTCTTTTGGACGAAGCATATCTTATTCTAATATCATTTAATCAAAATAAAAAATAGATTGCATTGTATCCAAAAAAGATACACAGACTAAATATTTTGGTGTGTAGTCACCAAAATAACTGTAAAGGGGATTTTGTAAGCAGTTTTGGAAGTTTTCTTTCAGCTTATGCATAGAGAAATCTTTACATAATATCAGAGTTGGGATTAATTTATCACCAAGCTCAGGAACTGTTCCCAGTCAGAATTAGCCACACTAATGTCTGGAGCTGACAAGCACAGCTGCAGCAAGCTCGCTCATGTTTATTATTGTAGTTTTCTTGTCTTTTAACAGTTTGTACACTAATGGAAGAGCAGGAGCTAAAACTGCTCATCTTTGCTCTACTATTGCAATGAGTTCATTAAGACAATAAAGCACCTTAAGGGCTGGTTTTTAAGCTCCTGATGGGATCAGTAGT
The DNA here is from genome assembly GCA_034782735.1 of Sagittarius serpentarius. Lineage (NCBI taxonomy): Eukaryota > Metazoa > Chordata > Aves > Accipitriformes > Sagittariidae > Sagittarius > Sagittarius serpentarius. The sequence goes on along the minus strand of JAVKLA010000042.1, from coordinate 18,034,768 downwards.
GGGCGCAGAAAATAGCTGTGCATGCTCCTAAGGCTTTTCTGACTGTTCTTTTAGAAAATCTCTGAAAGTCGAGTACAGAAGATTGCATTCAGTCTCATCTTTCTGTGTCGCTTGATTCCTGTTTTAAAGCCTGCTTTGGAAAAAAGTGATCTGTAGCAAAGGACTGGAGATGCAAGCCTTTGCTGAATGGGAACACAAGTTAAAGAAAAAAGAAGGAAACATGAATTTAGCTGGTATATATATATTTCAAATATAGTGAGCAGCAGAAAGAGGGTATCAACTGAGGCAGCTGGCAGAGATGGGATATTATGGCAGCAAGCAATGTTTTATTTTCCTTGATGCTTGTGCAGGATGCAAGTCATTCTGCCTCTGAAAAGGAAATGTACTGACAGCATGAAAATCTTATTTATTCAATAAGAAATTGTCATAGATCAAACTGACAGGCTACCAGCTGGTATGTATTAAAGCTTCCATGCAATGTGCGTAGTATAATCTAGACCTCAAGGGTTACACCAGGGCTCCACCTTGGCTGTGGGCTGTGGGCAAGTCTCTGCACTGGAACCCGTAGCCACAGTAGTTCTTTAGGGCTTTGCTGTGCCTTCAGGCCTGTGCCCCCATTTTTTTCCCCATGGAAACATGGGAGCAGGGCAAGAAAGCAGGTCTGACATCTGTCTCACCTGCCATGGGAGTTGGGAGACAGCCAGGACAGGCATCTGGACCGGGGACTTAGAAGCAATTCCAGGTCCTGTATTTTAGGCATCATAATAGGTCAGTAATGTATTTCTGTCCTCAAGTTCATTTTGAGCATCACGTGTGCACTAATTCAGCTGGAATACGTCCAGATTATCTATCCATTTATACAAGAAAACGGCCAGAGGCAGACCAGCCGAAGAACAGACGGTGCCGGTGACTGCCAGATGTCGCGTACCTAGCGAGACCCTCGCTTGGCTGATAGCTCTCGCCCTGCCTGGCTGGACCCAGGCACCTCTGCCAGACACGAGCCGCGCAGTACCGTCCTTCCTGGCCCTGTCCTCTGCAGGGTTTTGGGGAGCTGCAGAAGGGCAGAAGCAGTGGGGAAGGATGGAGAAGAAAAGGGGAATGGATTGCAGAGGGACAGAAGAGGAGGGAGAGGAACGGGGACTTCTCCCGGTGCTTGCATCCTCTGGATCCTCTTCATAACCCCAAGGGTATTTACTCCGTCCTACCTGTCTCGACCTCTCAAGGGGGAAGGACCTGTGCTGGCAGGCTGGCAGGCTGGCTTTGAATCTCTGCTGCTCCCCCAGGTGGGAAAAAACAGAATTAACTCAGGAGCAGCCGGCACAGAGGTAATGCACTTGCCCAGCAAGCCAAGAACTGAGAGAACACTTCCCCACCCGGTCCTTCTGGCAAATCCACCTTACAAGGCTGGGTGTTTGTGTGTGTTGAGAACCGCTGATTCAGACCGATGCTAAATTTGCTCACCATTTTCCACCATGTATAGCTACATATTCCCCTCAGTGCCCCAGGTTATCACCCATGGGGACTAGGATACTCCAAGGATATTGTTAATGAGCTTGTGGAGCCCTTTACCTGCAGCTCCCCAGCAGTCCAGCTCAGCAAAGCTTAAAGGTTGTTTATTTGTATTGACAATTATAGAAGAAGGAATGGGGGAAGCTATTGGTTCAAACAGGGAATGAGCTGGGAGGGGAGCAGATTTTAAAATTTCATTTGGTTGATGTTTTTGCAGGAAAGCTGTGAGGGAAGAGGCAAGAAGTACTCTGGCAGAGCAAGGAGAAGGAAAATAACTAAATGAGACTGCTGGTTAGGGAGATGGGAAAGCAAATGAATCGCCTTATCACCTTTCCTTCTTTTCTCCCACCCTTCGCTATTCTACTTTATCACTGACAGGTCATTGCAAATATGTCAATAAGGTCATACAGATATAGACATACAGAGTCTCAGTCCCCTGGGTGGGTGCAGGATTTGGGCAGCTGTTCTGTGCTCAGATGGGCAAACCTGCTGTGCCTGCGGGGGCCCCGGGCTTTCACTGCTTTGGCTTTTCTTGCTTTTCAGTGCCAAAAGCAAAGAACAAGCAGATGAGCAAATGAGCCGGGGGTTTGGGTTCCTGCATTCCTGCTGACCAGCATCTCTAGGCCTTGGAGTGAACTTGCCCAGCATCCTCCTGTGCTTTACCAGTAACAAGTGAACACCTTGGGCTGCCTTTTCCTCTGTGTCTGTTGGAAGGCAAGCTGTTGGGATGGCAAGCTTTGCTGAGACAGGAGCTGGGGTCCGCACGGGTGACCTGAGAGTCTCTGTGTTACGCTGCCTGGGAGGAGACGGTATTGTGCCAGTTAGAGCAAAGTCCCAGTGCTGTTTTGCTCCACAGACAGCGGCGGAAGGCTGCGTCCCTTCCCTTTGCCTCCACCGCTGTGCTGCTTTCCTGTAGTTATTTTCATTTTAGCTGTATGCCAAGTTTAAGGCTTCAAGGATTTTTCTGCAATGACCTCTAAATCCCTTCACTGGTCAATATGATGCATCACCATTCAGTACAATATCCTTCTGTCTGGTTTGCTGGCCCCAGACTTATTATTTTATGTTTCTGTACATTAAACTGCATTTTCCATTCACTGGCCCAGGCAACCAGTGGATTCAAATCCCTTGTTCCTCGTTATTTGTTCCCTCTCCAATTTTGTGCCCTCCACAAACTTTGATAGTTTGTGGAGGTATTTTCATTCAAGTCATTTGCAGGTATTATAAATGAGGGAAGTCCCTTGGTGTTCTCATTTGTTGAGCCTTTACAATACAGGATTACCTCTTCAAAGGACGTAGGGGTTTAGCAGCATGACTAGTGGATATTAATAGATACCTCTTGGTACAGATTCTCTGAAAGACACTGCTGCTGTCACGGCGGCTTTCTTACCTTTGCACAGATGAAGGCTGTAAATCGGAGCAACAGCTCATGTCTTTTGCTAAAATTGCTCTGGAGTGTAAGGTCTGTGAAAAATGAAGAAAGAAAAGGGGGGAGAGAGTAAGGCACTAGGAATAGCAGCTGATTAGGTAGTGGGAGGTGTCATGGGAAAACAGGAATTTGAGGCACCTGAACTAATGCTCCGAGGTGCAAAGGGGAACTGGGATGTGAAATATGCACAAGACTGGGAAAGAAACATTTTCCCTCTATTGACGCGTTTATTTGACCCTGTTGTGTGTATCACCATTGCTATCAGCTTTTGTCCCTGCTACCTGCCTTTGGTCCTCTGGCAGGTACTTCATCATGTTGCAGTCAAAAAAACTGGATTGTAAACCCAAAAGCTGCAAAACTAACTGGAGCCTCGAGCCCAGTCTCCTGACCCCAGCCCAGTGCCACCATGGGAGCAAGCCACAGCACAGCCTGCCAGCCCGGCCACCGGACTGCAAGAATGGTAAAAGCTAGGTTCAAGCCCTGATCCCTTATGGATATTTACAGCCACCTCGGCACCACAAGAGGAAACAAACATGTCTCCTCATCAACTGTGCAGGCCTTATTAAACATGTGTTTTGGTTCGAAGCCAAATAGCGCTTGGTTGTTTTATCACTCTTTATTCCTGTCTTTCACAGCCTTTATCAGTTATCCACATCAGACCTGTGAGCACTGTGAGGGCTGAGTCACACAAATAGTACTTTTATCTGCAGTCAAATCTATAATCAGGCAACAAAACCCCCTCATCTCACTTCTATTTAGAGTCCCAATTCAGGCTCTTAAAGAAAAAGGGACTTCACAAAGGAATTTCAGTAATTATCCTCTCTGCTCTATCCCCCAGATGTTGTTTTGTATGATATAGGTACCTGTGGATACTTGAAAAGAGCGCTCAGAGCTGCCGTCTCTTTAATGGAAGACTTTTAGGAAAGTGAACTTTAACTTTTAAACTTCCCTATGAAAAACAGATCCATGTTAAGTTTGATACCATTTGCCTCAGGATGATCTCAGCTCTTAAAATATGATGGTTTTAGTCGGATTAAGAGCCTATATTATTGCTGAAGAGAAAGAAGGGTGCCTCTTTAATTGCAGCTCAAATCTACCTAACAATTGCCACATGTTGAACAAGATTTAAGAGTTATTAAATATGAAAGCCACTATTGCTCCTCCACCATGAGCAGCCTTTGTTTTTTAAACCTGGAAAGCAGTAAGTAAAAGGGGGAGGAAAATGTGAAAAACAAACCAGAAAACCCTACTGAAATACTGAAATCTGAAGAGGTATGCTTGATTTCTGTGAAGGCTGAAGTCAGTGCAATGCATTTCTCTCTGCAGCAGCATCTGCTGCATTAGCTGAAACAAACTCCTGGCAAGTCTGGTAATCTTACTGCTAGAAAAACTCAGTACAAATTCACAACAGTTGTTGGTTTGCTGCCATCTGTTATCTGAAGTTATTTACAAGCAATGGGTTGATAACTTGACCAGAGCTGTGCTAAGGAAAAGTCTCCTCTGACCCTGGCGCTGGGTGTAGCAGCCGAGGTTTGTGATCTGCCGCACTCGACACAGCTCACGGCAGAAGGGCTCTCATGCAGCTTCGCAGCCTGGCACAGGCCTGCAAAGACACTAAGGACCCCTGTCCGTGAAATCTTCCTTAAACCTCTCCTGCTCTTCGGCCTCTCAAGGGAAAAAAAGTCCCCATTTTTTTTTCTGTATTTGTATGATGAAGGAGCAGCCTGGAAGAGGCAATTATTACTATTGTAGTGTTTTGACTTTTCATTGTGTCTGTATGGCTGAGGAGATATAAAACACGTGAGGCCAGCAACAGTGCTGGCTGCAGTCTACTCTGGGGAGAAAGCTCTCAGTCAATGACTGTCTGAACCTGCTAGTCCTTAGGGCCACCGGTCCCTGACACCTTGGAGTATGGCAGCAGTAAGACACAAGGAACAAGGGTGCTGCTTGCACTAGGGGACCATTTGCCATATTACTGTCATATTTGCTCAGTTCCCTTTATGTCCATGCTGCTTATGTCTTGACTGTCCCCTTGTCTCCCTAGAGCAAGCCTGCTGGCTCACCCGGCAGCAAAGCCTTGGCAGGGGGATTAGATTAGCTCACTGTCGATGCCAATAGTTCGGGTCACTTGGCTTTGCAAACCTAAGCCCAGACCTAAGCCCAAGGTACCAACCCCAGGGAAGGCAGAAGCCAGCAGGCAGGGCAGACCTTGCACCCTCTCAGCTGCTGGGCCAGAGTTTTCAGCAGCAGGATGCTCAGGGTCCTCAACCGTGCCTAAGGGCTTCTGCAGGAATGTGGCTGTTTTGGAGAGCTCTCTACTAACTTTGCATCCCTCCGTGCCGCAAGTTACTCTTCGCTGTTTAGGACACTGATCCCCGTGGTAGCTCAGCTGGCTGGATGCCAGAGCCCTGACACTGGTCTGGAAGGATCTTCAAAGTGGAGCGCTCTCTCCTTCCCCAGCTGTGCTCAGAACAGCCCGGGTTGTTCAAGGGACTTCTGCCCATTGCTCATCAGTGTGAATTTTCCATTGAGTCTGCCACATTCTTTTCTCTTTTCATGTTAGGGATAAACCTCCTGTCGACAGAAGCTCTGCTGGGCTGTGGTGCCTCTCTGGGAATGGCCTGCATGACCTGAGCTACCAACTTCAGTCCCAAAGCAACAAGCCCGCACGTCTGCTCAACTAACGGAGACCACAGGATACAACTGTGTAGAAGACGAGAGCAGACATAAAATAGGTCAAGGCAATAAGGGGTGTTTTTATAAATAATCTGTTATAATTTGTAGAAATTTAATGTTGGGTCAGATGGAGAGATACAGCTACCATATCTACACAAAAAAACCCCCCAAAAGCTAACCCACGATTTTCAGAGGTCAATGATTAAGTTTCTTTTGAGATGTTAGCCCTCTACTCCCTTTCCATTGTGCCTGATAGTATTTCAGAGCGATCTACAGCCTCTAGCAGCAGGATTTTAAAGTTATGGTAATATAGTTTTCATACAATACATTATTCATTTTTCTAGGTCTCCATTTCGCAATCCTGGCAGCTAAGTAGGATGGTATAGTTTAGGGCAGGGGCCACTGCAGATCTTCACAGTCTGGCAGGAGAACTCAGCTAAGCCTCTCAGGTTACAAAGGAAAAGCAATTTTCATTTTCCCTCCTGCTCAGCAATGTAAAACACAGCTTCTAATTTTCGGTGAAGAAATCACAATGGTTGGATTTTTGTGTCTGATCTCAGAGACACCCCCGTAAATCTGGAGACGCTTACAGAACTGGGAACCAAGTTCCCTCTTTGGCAAGGTGCGGGAAAGGGGAAATCAATTGGCTTTCTACCATGTTTTTAAGCTTCCCTTTTGATAGGGCTAACAGAAGCCATTTATCCCTCCCACGCGTCTGGTACCAGCTCAGCATTGCCCCCCAAAATATCTGCCGGGGAACACTCCTGCAGCACATTCTCCAGCCAGTTTCCAACCTGTCCTTGCCGTGGCTTGCTGTCAGCCTCTTCCCTCTCCCCCAGCTCTCCTGTTGCGGACCTGCCTTCCCAGTTGTGCCAAACATCAGATTAGTTGCTCATGGAGCTAAGTTCTAGCTGAGGGGATGGAAATTTCAAAGAGGCCAGTAGAGATGCAAACCTTTTCCGCAGCCTAAAATCTCCCCAACAAATTACAATTTGTGCTTACGAGGCAAAATTAACCCCCTTAATTCTTTCAGTAGGTGGAAGCATCGTTTAGAGTATGGGATTGTAGTCAGGACTCCCAGGTTCTGCCTTTGTCCATTTTTCTGTGTTTCCTTGGATTGCACTTTCCCAGAAATGATCATGATGTTTTGGAAATTTCTTTGACCAACAGGACCAACTTTCAGAACAAAACCAAACTTTTGTCCTCTTATCCATCCCCACGATAAAGCTAGAAAGCTGGAAGAAAGATTTCTTGACTAATCTCCACAGGAAAGGAAACAATTGGGGCATTCAGGGAATAAACCAGCTTTCCTGAACTTTCACTCTTTGGCTCTACCCTTTCCCCCAACAATAAAACAGATCTTCAGTTGTTATGCTAACAGTTGTGTGGACAGGGAATTGGCATTGTTTCTTCTTCTTTTTCTTCTTCATTTTCTTCTTCAACTTTTTAACTTTTATTATAAAACTCCAGCTTCCAGCTGACCCTTGAATAATTGGTTGCAAGGGTTATTTGAGGTCTAAATGAGCCTGATGACATCTGTTTAATTTTAGATGCCTGGAAAATGTTCTAAAATTAATGAAATCCAAATGTACGACAAACTAATAGAACGATTTTATTTATTAAAAAGACGGTTAAAAATAATTCTAAACACTTCAAGAAAACAAAAGAGGTGAATGGGATTTGTCATTGTTTAAATTGTACTTATTATATTACATTTCAGTTAAATGCCCTCTCGACCTTCCACAGTTTGCTCGATTTCCTCGTCAGGCTCCTTTCAGCTAATTTGCTTTGACATAAACAAAAAGAAAAGAATTCAAGAATCAAATGCAGTCATCCAATATTTGGGGTCTTGGTGCTGATTATAGCCAGATACAAATAAGAATGAACGGAACTTGCTAAAAGCAGGACCATGTTATTAATTCTTCATGAATATTTGGATGGTCATGGGAAATGTATGAAGCCACACAAATCTCAAACGTGTCACAAAATGTAGCCTGAGTGCTCATTCCCTTTAAAAATGTCTAGTTGAAATGCGTAATTTGCCGTTTTCCTCTTTAGCAAGTTTTAGTCCACCTCTCTGGGCAGCAGAAATGTTAAGTGGCTTAAGTGAGGAATCACAAATCATGAGTGAGGAAAGGTGATTTATCCATTTTATGCACTTGATTTGCTACACGTATTCTTTCGAAAGGAATGCTTAGCCAGAGGAATTACAGAGACATCACGGATCAACCAGGAGACAATTTCCGCTGACATTTGTAATATTCTCAGTGCAACTGGTGCTGGGATTCTCTTTAACTATCGCCTCTTGTGTGGCTTAAAACCCTCCAAAACAAATACAAATTACAGTTTGTGGGAATATATATATACACATATATAATCTACATCTTTTTACAGGAAATAAAATAAAACAGACCAACACAGGTTTTTATGGTGCTTTTGTACACTATGGTATTGTAAAGCACATGATAAATAGCAAACTGGGCAGCATGAGTGACTCTGCAGGTAAACATGATATCGTCAATGAATGAAGTGATAATTCTCACACACCTCCACCTTTAAAAAGGAAATGAAACTTAATACTGTGGATAGAGTCCCCCTCAGCCTAATGACACATCTCAGGAATATTTGAAATAGATTGTTTAGGAAAGGTTTTACCACATAGGACCAGAATGTCCCCAGGATAGGCCCTGTGTTTGTGTTTCATTTACAGCTTCACCAGAAATTACAGCGACCGTGACCCAGGCATGGTACCTGGGCAATGCAGGGCAGAGTACCTGAATGCCATGAACTTTTAAAGTTGCCCTCTCTTTCTGGGAGCCCACCTGGACTCCTAGGTCACTTCTGAAGTTGAATTTCAACTCTGCTTTTGGAATACAGAAGTTTGAAAAGCTAACACTAGGGCTAGGTCTCTGGAAGCCTCTGAAAAATTATGGGGTGCAGAACTGGTCAAAAAGGGGACCAGTCTAGACAGCTGCTTCTGTTTCCACCCACCCTTTTTCTGAGCAAAGAAAAATAAAAATCTTGTTCAAGGTAAAATTATTAATGACCCTGAAGAGCCTGATAACAAACCTTGCATGGAGGTGATTTAGTTCATGCGTGTAGCTTGCTATTCTTCTGGTCTACAGATTAGACTTATACCCTTCCTGTTTAGAGAAAGTCAATGAAGAATCAAGATTGTAAATGTCTTCTGACACTAGCCATATCTCCAGTTACCATATTTGAGGTCTTCCATTTTGGCGGGCTTTTTCTGGTTGGTCTTTACAGTATCTTTTTGCATTGACTTCTCTTGACTCCTTCATTGCCAGACAAAGGTATTCATATTACAGGTCTGGTTTTGTACTCTGGCAAATACAATTGTGGTTGAAGGTTACCTTGCTTTCTAGGTAAAGTTACCCTCAAATGGTAACTGGTTCCTGTCACTTACAAGTCAAAAGCTGTCTAACCTGTTCCCAAATTCCCTGAATTCTGTTGTCAGTTAGTTTGGTACTTTCTCAAAAGCTGTGGATATTTGAAAAGAATACCCCACCTTGCATAGAAACTGCGGGCAATTTTTCATGAAATTCCAAGATTTCTGTAGGGGTAGGCAGAATCCATTCTGGTGCCTGTGAAATCTCTCAAGTTCTTGAGAATCAGTGATTGACTGTTAGCGGTAAATTAGGCTAAAGCTGACAAATATATAAAAGATTGGTGGAATCGGAGTAATCAACACCATTCTGGAAGCTGGTTGTATTTGCTATACTTATATCTGATAACAAAGTAAAACTATTTAACCATAGTTTATTGGACATTTCTCTGTAGTACAGGTGCTGAGCTCCAGATAACTGCGTTATGTGGCTCAGTGCTTAACCTTATCATTCAGTCATTTTTAGCTCAGTTGACAGAAGGATCACTGGTGTAGCTGTAATTGGAGTTTACAATGTTTGCAAGTATTAGGTGACTTGTAGCCTAATGCCATAACTATAGGGACAATAAATTACATGGTCATTAGAGGGCTTTAGCTATTCATATAGTATTAAGCATAAGAAGGACAGTAACATTTCTCTAATAACACATAAAATGTATATTCCAATTAAAACCATAATAGGATAGACTTGGCATTATATTACAGCCTCTCATGAATTTCACTGCTTAGAAATTATTACCGTTAAAATCATGGTTTCAAAGACTTGCGCACAGGGATAATAAATTCTCACAAGCAGGTTTAGACAGAAGCACTGCGCCCCCATGGAGGAAGATTGTGTTTTAAAGCTGTGAAAATTCAGCTAGTGAGCAAAGGTTTTGAAGGGTTGGGTTTCTTGCTTTCCTTTTTGTTCTCCACATTTGGCTGGCTCCCCAAACCAAGTGAGGCTTAATTAAAAGCAATTGAGTAAATAAAAAGCCGTCAAAAATTATATTTAGAGGCTTTTATCTTCTTCTGGAAGCAGTTCTGCCCCTGTATGTCACTGTGTGTTTTGCTGTGTTCTTGGGAGACTTATTAGAAGGGATGTTATTTTTAAATCCCAATCTGTTTTCTGTCCTTGATATGTGCACGGTTTCTTCTACCAAAAGGCAGGCCCGAAGATGGTAGTTAGAGCTAGACTTTGTCTAAGGAACAGTTTAATGCAATATATTCTCCACTGTTCAAATACAAAGTTTTTACCTCTCTTTCCACTCACCATTGATGTCTCCAAGGACAGCACACAGCAGCTATGTGTGTGCATTCAGACGTCAGAGCTTGGTATGTTCATTATCCCAAGGGTATGTTTCATTTATGTTTGAAGGTGTTGAGTCCCATGAAACTCAAGCATATCACTGTAAAGAAACAAGTATGTGCTTATATGACCTTCCAGAAGAAGGCTGCTGGTCAGAATGGGACCCTCTTTCTTTATTTGAGATTAGGCCTCCTTGTTTGTTCACCAGTCACTTCATCCTTGTAAAGCTGTAAGAGATACGGAGCTGTTTGGAAGACAAACTGAACTGTGCTTCCTTGGTCAGTTCTTCACCCCTCTCTCCCTGCCCATCCTGCAATAACCTCCTTAAGTCTCGGTTGTTAAAATGGTTATAAACTTGCTTTGGGAGATTATGGGTTTGCATCACAGTTACACAAAGATTATTTGAAGTGTGGTTAACATGGACTAGGAGTTATCTCCCAAAGCTGTTTCACAACAAGCAGAACTACTAAAGACCTCATTCCAGATTGTTAGGAGATTAGAAAGGAAAGTTAAATGGGTCCCAGAGTGGGGGTGGGGGGTGGAATTAAACACCTTTTAGAAAATAAGAATGTTTCTTGAAAGAAACATTCATGCAAGAATGGTTAAGAGATAAATTGACTGCTTTTCCTCAAGAATCTTCAGCACCAGACAGAAAACAACAACAAACAAGGAAGGCTGAAGCCACTGCCAAGATGAAGAGAGTATCAGAGCCCTGTGTGGGATTGGAAACTGCTCCTTTTGTAGCAGACCACAAAACTAGATGATGAAAAGGACAAAGTTGTCTGTGTCGGCAACAACAGAGTCACTGCAGTTCCTTTCCTAGTGCCACTGTATTCCCATCCTTTGTCTCCCGGGTGAGTTCTGTTTCTCAAAATAAACCATTTGGTGGGTTTCTTGCACCCTTCCCCCATTCACAATCTCCTGTGGAAACCTCCAACAGCAAACCCACCCACTGGGAGCTAGAGGTACCACCTCAGCTTCTGGGCTTCTTAGCCTAGGCCATGCAGCATCATGCTCCTAAGCTCTTGCCTGTAGGGAGGAAGGCGCTTTGCTCTCTCTTACTCCCTGAACTCAGGGGATTCATATCTTAGCAGCTCTGGCTTTGACGCCCAGCTTGCTGACATTGGGAACATATCTCCTTCATTTGAGAATGGAGACACGAGGCAACTGTGCCTCAAATCTCTGCAAGCACCAGCCTGTGCTGTAAAAATTATCCTTCTTGCACTGTTGAGGACTTGGATGAACAGTGTAGACTGGATAATACCAATCAGCTGTGAGTTACATCCCTCTGACACATGCCTCCATAATGCCCCCCCCCATACTTTAGGAGTTGAAGTGCAATCTGCCGTGCTCTTCTGTACAAAAGTTTCTGGTATATAATAAAAATAAACAAAGAATAGTCTCCAGTGCACAGGCCAAAGATCTTATAGTTGCTGTAGGAAACATACACAAGTGTCTTCCAATGGAAACAGTGTGATGTCTTCTTGCATGTCCAGAAATTTTTCATTCTGTCATAACACTGTAGTCTCTCCACTCCTCTTCATAATCCCTTCATCCCTCTTTGCTAATGGTTTACAATATAGAACAATTTAACTGTATATATTGATGTAAATCATGTCACCTTCTCTGTGAATTATATAAAATAATTCATACTGAAGAACTCATGGAAGCGTTTTTAAGGCTGCAATTCATCTTCTCTTTTCCATTACCCTGGGCAAGAATAAAAGCCAGATACAAATCTGGCTCTTTCCTTCGGAAAGGAAAAATGTAGTTATTTAATATCTGAAACTAGTAGTTCCTCTATATTCATAGATTGGACTGTACAAGCTCTGAGGAAGGTGTGTTAGTCCACACTCTCTACACTGAAATCAGTGGAACTGCGGACAGCAGACAGCGTAGTTTATATTTGTTTGTAAAGTCCCAGCTAGTCAATAATACTAAAATAATTACAGATAAAAGCAGCTTCTTATCAATTTTTTAACTTCCTACCCAGTGAGAACATAATTTTCGTATCAAGTCTAATATATTGGTGCCTGTATACTTGGAAATAGCTACTGTATGGTTTGATGGGGAACTGCCCCTTGCCCCATCGATCTGTGTATTAAAATGGACATTAGTGAGATAGCACCAGGCTGCATTTCATTGCTTGTCCCAGGCTAGCTAAGCTGTACTACAAACACAAGAAAACATTAAGATATCTAAGACTCCAGTTTGTCACTGTGTCCAGCTCCACTGTTCTTGGGAAGCCATACAGAATGGTACCACCTTTCTTTCCAAAGTGCTGTAACAAGCACCCATGAATTCACCCAGCAAGAGAAGGGAGGAGGTATGGGTTGTATAAGCTGCATTACCTTGGGAGTGGGGACTCCTGTCCTATGCTCACCCTCTGCTCACTGGATGCACAGGGTTTGGATTGGTATCACAGACTGGCAACCACTTCCCTCAACCAGCCACCATGGCTATAATCGGAAATGACCCTGCAGGTTCTTCAGGCTGAGAAGAAACAATTTTCTAATCTTTACGTCCTTGTAGTTATTTGGAAAGCTTCCAAACTTCTTTTAAAGGAGTCATATTTTATCCGACTTGTATTTCCCCAACCTCCGGTTGCCAACACTAGCCCACAGGGCTGGCTGATTTGCACGTAAGATCTGATATTGAAATACAGGCACTTAAGCAAGTATTGGGCATTTAAATGGTCCAATTTAAGTATATGAAATAAGACTTTCATACATTTTTTCTCAACCTCACCACCCAAAAGTGAGATTTAGATATCCATTTAGGTGGCCACATCTGAGAAACTGGCACTCAAAACATATACAAGCTCATTAAGTGTGCAATTATGGTCACCTAATTGTGGTATTCCACACAGGGGCAATTGCTTGGATTTCCTGTGGGGAAAAATGAACATACGTCCACTATAGAACAGGAGAACATTCAGACTGTATGCAGCTGTATTTGTATGCACAAAATGCATGGAAAATCCTTGATGTGGGGCATCTGTGTTAAACCAGAAAAGGGGAGCCCCAGAAACTCAGGTATTAGGAGTTCATGTTATAATAGCACAACTTTTGAAATCCCTGCTTGTACTGTCACTTTAAATGTTTTATTGATTAAGGCCTAGATTACTTAACCTAAAGCCCTATATTTATATTTAGCCAAGGTAAGTTATGAGTCACGAGTAATCCTTTCTATCCAGAGGTTGCCATGGGTCACCAGAGAAATGAGTTGAGTTATAATATCCTAGCAAACTAGCTGTGTGTACAGAAGAATAAATTAAATAAACTCTCCTTTAGAAACTCTCAGTGATTCTGTACTCTGTTTCTGTTTAACCAGAAAATGTGTTTGTTTTCTTTTCTCCCCCCATCTAAAAGTGAAATATATTTGTGATGACAGATGCAAATATAGTCACTGATGTTTGTAGCCAGCAGAATTGTCTTTCCACTAAGGGTGTCAGCACTTCAATCCTGAGCCTTGGCTGCTCCAGCTGAGAACTGAAGTCTTTAAAAACATATGTGAATAAATTTGACTCAGGTGACTTCTCTGTGTTGAACTCCAAGTTCAAGTGGCATTACCCAGGTGTGTTTGCATCTGTCCAGTCATGTCTGCTGTTTACTACTACAGCCAAACAAAGCTGATCTTCATAATCTTCAGAACCTGTGAAGTACGTGAAATACAAGCATGGGTCTAAGTATTCCCTTGTGTATGCAATCCAAGTCTAGCTACAGTGCAGTAAGTTATTTCAGTTCTCAGGCAGGCCAAGTCTGCAGACCCTAATGAGAACAGAATTTTTTTTTTCTTTTATAGTCTTAGACCCTGTTAAACAAAGTGGTGAGTACCCACAGCTCCCCTTCAAATCCTGCAGGCCTGTTTTTGCATTAGCATCTCTGCCTCCCAGGGATTGTTGCCTGTGTCAGCTGTGGATGCAGAGAGCACCCTCAAGGACTGTGCTGAGTGTGTTACGTGAGTGTACACCCACCCCGTGTGCACACAGCTGGACCATGCACGTACGACAGTGTGAGAGGGCTGAGGTCTCTGCACACTCTGGGGAAGGATGCAGAGTCACTCCATAGCCCTGCATGAAGCTGTGCTTTTAAGTTCTCTCTTTGGACACACAGGAAATTTTGTCTAACACTGGCCTGCTGGCAGACCTTGAGATTTAGTGCATAGCCCAAGTCATAGGTCTGAATTCACTTTGAACTGAAATTGGTATCATAAACTAGCAGAGCCTTTTGCTTTGTTTGCTTTCTTTGGTGTGGTTTATTTTTAAAATGTATGCATATTTCCAAGAAGCATCTTGAAAATTTATTTTTATCGTGGAAATGGAATGCTTCCTGGCTTTTTTAAGTCTCTTGGTGTAAGCTTACATCCTAGATCAAGTTAGTGTTAGGAGTTGCATACCAAAATCATGTAGGACAGGTTGAAACAGATGTGTCTTCACATTCAGATCAGGTAGACCTTGCCCATATGAAGCTGGATGACCAGAGACTCAGGAGACTGTCCACTGAGTTCTTTTGATATACCCTAGTAACCTACTGGGCAATACGTTGCGTTTTGCTGGGCTTGCTCAAAATATGAGATACCTCATAGTCATCAGAAAACAGATTATGAGTCCCAGATGTTCAGCACTCGTGGATTATTAAGGAAAGCAAATAGAGGGAACAACTTTTAAGGACCTAAACAAAAAATGTCTGGTCTTGTTTAGGTTCCTAACTTGCTAAGTGGGTGAGTGTCTGTTCATATCCAAATAATTGTGGGAGCCCTGGGGCTGTAAAATCATTACATTAAAAACTCTCTGTGAGCTGGGACTATAGATCACATGCAAACGTGGCAGCTGGCTGCGTATTACTTCAGCCTCTAAGTCTTCTCTTAACAAGTGCTCCAATTTTATACCTGAGAAAACCAGATTCACGAAAGAATTTTCATCCCAATAACTGGGGGAGACTGAGAAGAGTGCTGGTTTCAGGGCTTTGAAGTATATAATCATGGAAACTTCCATTTTTTTATCTATTTGCTCTTCCATCCATACCAACATGTGGCTGTGTAATTTACTGGACTTAGTTGCACTTAATGTTCAAGTATAACTTAATGACCTCAAGAGATTTCCTGTTTCACAAGTGGCCTGTTTCTGAAACAAGAAGATAATAAACAAAGGAGTACTTTACTACCCCAGTTCAACAACTGGTTCCATATTGATAGACTCCAGTATCCAGCAAGGGAAGGTCCATTTGCTGCTTCTTCTTCCTTTTGCATGATCTTGTTTCTCCGTATTCGGTGATCAGTTACTGAATCAAAGATTAAACTTTAGAGGAAGGAACCAACAGATCTGATCTGCAACTCACAAAACCTCCTGATTACACACTTTCAGTGAAGACTCTATGCCAAAGCTGAATTCCTGTATTGTAACGTTCAGTTTTACAGGTTAATAGTTTGTCGTTTGCTTGAACACACAGGAACTCGTTGGCAATTCATCATTCTGCCTTAGTTCCTTTTGTTGAATAGGCAGGTCCTGGTAAAGTTGACCTTTGCACCGGTTTAACGTTTCCCCTTCACACCTTCAAGGCTGAGGAGTTTGACTGACATCAATAATTAATTTTTGAACAAATACGGCACACCTTTTCCTATGGTTCCTCTCAAAGATATGAGTCTTTGTGCATCGCAACAACAGGCATGTTATGAAGGAGGGAGTCCAAAGGACACTGGTGGGGATCAAAGTTTAAGATTCAGCCTGTCTCGGTGCAGTTGTTAATGCCGTGTCTCACCTCTGTTATGCTGTCATGTCCTTTTGGATGCCTTAGACAAGACAGAAAAGTATGTGCATGTGCTGCAAAGCTCAATACATTCAGGACAGGTTGCACCAGCTGCACTGAACAACTCTAAATATCTGCTTTGGGCACATACAATAACCACGACGGGCGGTTCTGGGAGGAGAGTCACTTCAATTGACTGGGTATGCCAGAGAAGTTAAAAAAAAAAAGATCCTCAGATTCTGCCCAAGCAAAAAATTCCTAGGGGAAAAAGAAGGCTTGATGTGGAAAACCCCAGTGGATGGCTATGCTGCTTTCTTTGCTATTCTGGCCTGAATGGGAGGTGTTGGTTTGCAGGGCCATGCTAGCACCAGAACATCGCACCAGGTCATCTTGCTTTTTTTACTTTCCAGGTGATGTAGGTAAGATGCAAGCCAACTAAATGAAAGAGAAACTGTCTTCATTGACAGCGTGATGGGAACTAAACACTCCCATAAAATGATGCAGAAAAGGGGAGAAGATGATTCATTAAACCAGAATATTTAGTTCTCCTGCATGGCTGACCACTGCTCATCGCTAATTTACTGATCTGAACTCGTCACCAGTGTTGGCACAAACAGAGTATAAAGCTATACTCTTGGAGACTGAAAAAGTTAGTAAGTGTGAGAGTGAATGATGCCAATTTTGAAATTACCTTTGTTAAGTCTGCGTTGTCAACCTTGCTAATGTACATCAGCATGTGCTAGCAACTAAGAGAAAGAACAGTTTAAAAAAGGTAAGTCATTACAGTGCACAGGTAATCTGTCTCATCTTTTGCTTGTTGGGTGCTTGTTACTACAATTTCTGTTCTTATCAAGGGCTAGTTCTAGCTATTATTATTTGTCTTTAAAAATTTTCACTTAAATTCCTCTGTTCCTGTATATGAAGCATCTTTAAAATATCCCCTTGAAAATTTGGGTAAGCAACTGTCCCCGGTGCCTTCAGGTTGCAGAGCCCTGTGACCTGAATCCTAAACCATGCTGGCCATGACTCGGCCTTGAGAGGGATTGGTGTGGGGAGAAGGGAGGAATCTGGACAACAGGTGCTCTTGTCAGCATCCCTCGCCTTTGAGGGCAGCATATCTTACAATGCAATTTGTATTGCAACATAAATCATGTCTGCCTCAAGCTCCACGTAATTCCTCTGGTGCACAATCTGCAGTTCATGTGATACGGGGGGGGCTGAGGGCCGGTGGTGCAACAGATGTTGGTGAAGAAACTAGGTGACAAGTGACACAGCCTTCATGGCCTCCGGTCTCCAGAAAGAAGTAGTGGACAAGGGCAGTTTTCTGATAGTGGCAACCCCTCAACAGAAGACAGGCAAAGTGTGAGATCTGGGGAAAGTTTAAAGGTCCTTCAGTTATAGACGGAAGTACGCAGATGCTTTGGAACATCCCATTCAGCTTTCTACCTGCATCTTGAGAAAGCAGTAAAAATCTGAGTCAAAATGGAGGAAACCTGAGATGAGTGAGGTCAGCCCTTTTCTTCTGCATGCAAGATGGAGGAGGATTTGCTTTGCTTTGGACATATGGAAATGTGTCCTTTCTGTTACATATAGATGGGGAACATTAGTGTGCTTAGATTTGCAGGAGTGTTTCTGAACATGCAGCACGTAACATTATAGGTTCTTCTGGGAGGTGCTCAGTGAATCATGTTGCAGGTGGCTATTCATTTCAGTCTCCATGTGCAGGAAGTCAGAGAAGCTTTCTAGGTGGAGGGAGCCTGGGCTGAACAGTCTCTGGGAGGAACTACAGCCAAGTCTGGTGAGGAGGTTTGGATGTTATGTTGTTATGAGATTCCATGCACATAAATCTGGATTGTAGCAGAGGGGTCCATGTGACTGTGCAGTGTCTGTGGCTGCTTAGGAGTGGTGAAGGAAAGACATCTGCTTCTAAACACTGCTTTATAGTTCCCTCTTGTCAATGCATCTGTGTGAGTTTGTAGATGCTTAGCATCTCGGGAAAACCCATCACCTTCATTCTAAGGATGAACTGGAGCATGCTATCTCCCCTTACGTCTAACTCTGAGGTGCCCAAGTCTTGCACAGCAAACTCAGCATGAAGCCAGGCCACACTGGTGACTTACAGAGCCCCAGATCCCAGTGTGAGAAATTCAACCATCTCCATTCTCTTTACTTGAGTATGACAATGCAGCTGTGCCACAAGCCCATGCAATCCAGGATTTTAAGTACTGAGGCAGAAAATCCCCCTCAATCTTGCCGTCATGGTGTTTTGACCTCATTCTAGCTTAACTCTTGTATATGCTGCCTGAACATAATGTGCTGTAATGTCCAGATAACAAAAGAACAGCAAAGGTTGATATTTCATGGCCTTTGTAGGACAAACTCAAACATAAGGGCTACGGCTAGTTAACAATGACTACTGTTATTTTGTTTCTTAAGAATATAATTCCAGAGGGTTGGGGAGGAAGCTAAGAAGTAGCCATTACTCCTCTGGATACGAGTGGATATTTGATCTGAAACAGCTGATAAAATAGTTGAGTGTTCTTATAAAATAAATCCTGGCTTCTGAAGAAGCTGCAGAAAATGGATTTTTCGCAGCTTCCACAGTCTTAGAGCAAAAATCCACAGGATGGAGGTGGGACATGTTTCTCATCTAGTCATGCTCTTAAATAATGTTCTTGTCACAAAACCCTCAAAAAATGGCAGTCACCTGGCAGTGGAACAGATGCCATTGCTCTTCAGCCAAACTCCACTTCTAATCCTCTTTTTTGTGTGTTTGAGACAGACTGTAAGCAAAAAAGAGGAGGGAGAAGAAAGTCCAGGAGAAACGCAGACCTTTACTGCACATACCATGAAGAGGCACCACGGTGGAAAGCACTGCTGAGCTTTGAGGAGCCGTCAGGCTTGGAAGGTTGTAGGCAGGGTTGCAGGCAGCTTCCCCTTTTACTGGGACTTGGAAAATTCATTAGGCCTGAAAATTGCCAGATCTACTCTGAAGGGAAGGGAGAAGGGTCATGTAAAGTTTGGAAAAAATTCAAACCGCTTTTTTTTTTTAATTTGCAGATTGTGAAAAATTGACCTGAACTTCCAATTGTAAAATTTTGTCTAATAATAAAGTTGGGTGGGGCTGACCCAGCCAGGAGATACAGTGATGAAGTGTTGGGCCTGGGCAGTTTCCACTGGCAGAGATCTTCTGGAACCCAGACTGGATTTTAAAGCTCCCCGCAGGAGCGAAGCTGGCCACCAGCACTCATTCTGTTCTGCTTCTTCATCGGCACTAATCCATACGTGCAGCAGCACCCCAGTTATTTATAGTTGACCTATATTCAAAAGTTGGTTATGATTGTGCACCAGAAAGATGCAGAAGGCAACCTGGAGGATACCTAAGCCAGAGGGATGTGCAGAGTGTGTATCCAAAGGGAGAGGGCAGGGGTAATAGTATGGAGCAGGTTGATAATGAGTTTTGAAAGCTGGGATTTGTCGGTCGCTGATTAACAAAATGAAAAACTGAGGTGGAGTGCAATTAGGAGGATTACTGTGAGCTCATAACTCCTCCCCAGCTCTTGAGAGAGTGGTTTGTTAAACTGACCTTTTGTGGGGCTGGGCTGGAAAGATATAAATTAACTTGTAATGCACGAATATTTTCATTTAATAAAACTACCTCCAAATTTGTTTGGAGTTCCCAGGCTTCTCGGGAGAAAAAGAAAGAGAGCTATTATGTTCTACAAAAACAATGACATTTTACCCTCTGTATTTACTCTTCCAATAGAAACTCTGCAGTAGGCCGTGGTCCCTATCATGGCAACACTTGACACTTCTACCGTGCATTTCACATGCCCTTACAAACAACCAAATACGCTCAGAGAAGCACTTCACTTCATTCACCAGTCAGTGCTTCACTTTCCCTGCAGTAAAACAAATTACCTAAAAGCATTACTGACAAATAATCCCTCTTACCCTAAAGAACGATGGGTTAAAAATAGATGGTGAGGAACAGAAAAACATTCAAAGACGCGCATGTGAAACCCGGGATCTGCTGGAGCCACATCTCAGGCAATCCCACAAGTGCACTGAAAGCAGGCAGGTGGGGCAGGACCGCTTGGTGCCCAGCGGCTGGTGAAGCCCAGGCACGTCGTCCTTGTGCCCGCTGCTTCCAAGCTGAGCATTATAGGAGGGCAGGGCCTGGTTAACAACGCTGAAAGCTCAACAACAACTCATAAATCTTCACTTGGAAATGCCAGCGGCATCCCTTGTGCAATGCTGCACGGATGAAACGTGCTGCACCATCCGCTCCAGCAATGGCGCAGGGAGGGTCAAGGGAAAGCAGCACAGGGGCTGGGGGACATGGGGCAGTGTGAAGCGATCCCTCCTCTCTGCTCGCCCCAGCTACTTCGAGCCAAGGCATACATGGAGGTTTTGGGGCAGGCACTGGCCACAAGGCTCTGGCCAGAAATTAGCCCATCGCTTTCTCAATGTCCCCAGTTTAAACCCTACATGGTGTTTCAGAGCTGCAGGTGCTGGTATGGTCAGGCACGTTCATTAGTCCCCAGCTCATTTTGCAGAGCCTGAGAAGTGGAGAGCCACAATCTGAGGGGAAAGCATAAAAAATGAAGGGGCCATTTTATGCCCAAACAGGAAAAGGGAGTCCCTGGGCCAAGTCTCAGGCTCTGCCATCTCAGCAGTCCTCTCTGGGTTGGGAGAGGCTAGGAGCTGACTGGGGCGTCCATACCGGGAGGAGACGTTTTAGTACCTGTGTGGCTGACAGGGGTATCGGTGCTATATTTTGAGAGCAGGGTCGGACATGGGGGCTGAGACAGGCTTCAGGGGGCTACAGGGCACTGCAGGCCCAGGCGTGGTGGCCTGGCGTCACCATGGCAACCAGCGGCCTGCGAGGGCCTGAGGTAAGCCTGCAGCCTGCCGTGCTCCCTCTGGGGTCTGCCTCGTCCTGCAAAGGTTTAACATTCATTATCCCCTTTGGCTGAGTTTTTGGGGTTATTCCTGCAGTTTAGCATTTGCTCAGTGCCCCCTGGAGGAAAGGTTGCCACCGTTTCCTTTTCCATGCTATACTCTTCCCTGGCATGCACGTCCTGGGCCGTTAATGGGGAATGGCTGCCTTTACTGCGGGAAACACAGGAAAAATGAGGAGAAACAGGGCTGTTGATAAGTCGCTAAAATATCCACTTTCCTTTGAAAACCTCCCCGTGTGGTTTGCTTGAGTACCAAGCAACTTAATTGTTGGACGTATTTAAGTAATATTAAACTCTGCCTTTTTTTTTTTTTTAATGTTCAAAGGGAAAGAGCCTGTATCAGTACAATTCATTTTTTAAAGCCTTTTAAAAGTTCTCTTTGGCAAAATCTCTTTGAAGTCTAATCCAATCTGCAATATATGTCTTCCAAGTTAATCCCAATTTTTTCAGACAACCAGTAATGTTACATAGAGGCCTTCCAAAGAATAACAAAAGTGCAAGGCACAATATAGCTAAATCTCCTGATAAGGGAGACAATTCTTCTGTTATTTACAACAGCATAAATCGACAGTCACTCCACTAGTGGGTTGACCACGCCGGACCAGCCCCCTGGAAACCGATTGACTTCTCAGCTTTACTGGGTTTGTTCTGTATTTGCCACTCGAACTGAGACTTAGGTTTAAAATGTTAATTTTTAATAAGGCAGCAGTTTTCTTTTAGAAGCCTCCAGGAACCAGTTCTGGTTTGTGTTCATTGCAGAGCTTTATGGCTTTCTCAGGATCTCTCTAGACCTTCCATATGCATTTTCTAAGTACCTTTCTACGCAGTCTGTGCTGTATTATGTTTGACCCCCAAAGTATGAAATTAGGGACTCTTTCTTCTGATACAAAAGAAGACACTGGATAAAAAAGGGGTGGAAGGACCCTTAAGTGGAAGGGAAGATTCATAAGTGGAAATTAAATTCTTAAATAACATCAAAAAATTCTGTTTAAGGTTGGCAGACAAAACCCCCTGGCTCAAAGCCAAAGATGGAAAAATCAAAACTGAAACTAAGAGGTAAACTTTTAAACATGGTATAAGTTATTAATGGAACAGCTTCCCAAGGGACATGATAAAATCTCCGTCACTTGAACTCTGGTCTTACTGCCTGTTACGATTTTCCTCACATGACCCCCTTCTCCAGCTAACCCTCCAGAACTCCAGCTCTCTGTCCCACAGGTCCTGATCACCTTCCTCAGCTCTTCAGATGCCAATCGCCCTTTTTGCTCAGAGTAACAGAATGATGAACGTAATTACACTACGCAGAGAAGGTTTACTCCACCTGTGTTGGGCTTGACATTGACTCTTCTACAAGGGCTTTTGTGCCCCCAAACTTGTCCATTGTTTTCCAAGAATATTTGGCCTAATGAAGAAGCACCTCCTCTCCTCACAGACTGTGCCTCTTCAAATCATGTCTTCTGAAAACTACATTCAGTGGCTCAGCCACGTGTTGTTGAGCTTGGTGCAGGAATGATTGATTTGAGCGAAGAGAAGGGCAGCCCCCATTACTGCTGTGTACCCTAGGGCCTTCAAAATGGTCGACACTTCACTTTTTGTCAGTACCTGTCTGCCAGACTGAGTTGGGAAGGTCTTTATAGTAAGGTTTCCCCCAAAACACCTTAAGCACTGAACTATATTACTGCTTCTTTGTCATCATGAAAACACCTGGGCAAAAGCAGTGTCCGGTCTGAGCTGTTTTGGGTTTGGTTGTTGTGCTTTACATTCCTGGATGGTGGATGCAGTGATGTGTTATGCTTGTGAGCTAGCTTTTCTCAGCCATAACTGCTTTCCAGGACTTTCATTATGTGGTGCAGGTGTTCTGCATTATAACTCATTTTTCACTCACATGGTTGTAAGAAGATAGGGCAGTCCTGCATATTATTGTCTTTTTTTTACAAATCATCTGTATTGGTGTTTGCTGTTCGCTGATGGCTCATTTGTATCGTGAATGGTATGATATGTCTAGTAATATGACCCAGCAGATTTACTGCACAATTGGCAACATTAGAGCACCCTGAGACATCAGCCAAAAACCTATGAGGTCCAGAATAGATTAGGTAGATTGCTATTGCAGATACAATATACTTCTACAACGTTGTTCTCAGGGTTCATTTGGATACTGTTAAGTGCGTTTGGCTATGAAACATAAATCTGTTTCCATCTGCATTTATTTACCTTGCAGCATGTATATGCTATTTGCGTGTGCATGTGCATCTGTGCATACGCATGTGCCTGTGTGTTCATATATGTTTATATACATGTATATGTATTTACCACTGAAGTATTTTTCAGTTCAAGTACCTCTCACATTTCATTCCGTCTGTTCCCTTTTACTGATTTAAAAGACATGTCTACTGAAAACAGTTAATTTTCCCATACTCTCTTTCCTGAAGATGTGCTGTTGGTCTGCAAGGGTAAGAGAATGTAATAAAAAAGACTGTTTATACGATGGAGACATGAATGAAGAGATGTAGCATAGACTTTGCAAATAGAAATTAGTGATGTGTGGAGCTGATAAAGTATTGGGCAAGATTTTTCTGCAGAAAATGTGATGAAAACAAAGTTTCCATTAAGAGCAACTTGTTGGCAGGAACTAATACAGAAAATGTGCGATTTTCAGCAGATATATTTCCGTGCCCAGGTTTTCCTTTTTCCAGTGAAAAGACAAAGTTTTAGCAGAAGGAAAGCACTGTCCATGAATTTCTTTTAGTTGGAACAACAATTTTCCACAGGAAAAACAGATTTGATTTTTTTTTTTCTTTTTTTTTTAAGTAAGGCCTAGTTGTGTGGTTTTCTGCCTTCAGACAGTAATTCCAGAACTGGCTTAAACTAATATCTGGCTAGATGAACAAACCTCAATTAGATTTAGGTCATATGTTGAGCACTCATGTCCCAAATTATTGCCTTGTGGCCTGTATGACTTCATAATGTTTCACCAGCACAATCTGTATCCTTTTTCAGATTGATAAACGGCTCATTAGATCATGCCACCATCTTCAGAGTGGGCTGACCCCTTTTTCTGGTCAAAAACCTGCTCACCCCACTTGTGATAAGAAGAGGACTCACCTCATTAATTAGTTATGGAAGTAGTAATTTTGCGCAGCCATAGCGGAGCTGGACATAATCTCTACTCCAATGGTTGCACAATGACATGGCACAGTTATGATATGATTATAGGCTGAGAAATCCCATATTTCTGTCCTGGACTTGATTTTACCAAGTACATACCGCAAGGTGATCTGTGCAAAGCCAGCAGCTGCTGGGTCTTTTGGGCAGCCAGTGGTTGCTACGGCTCTGAAGAGACTATCTAAATCCATTCAAGTGGGACAAGTTGAAGTCAAAAAAAGGATTAAAATGCCCATATTCCCTATGGTAAATATCCGTGCCATTGTCACTCCTGTCTCTAAACTTTACCTCACGTGGAGGCTTTCCCAAAATCAAAATACCTATGGTTATGGGTTTCTTTTTTCCTGGCTGCAAAAGACCTGGCCTTGCACAAAGAGCAGTGAAAGTTTCGGCAAAAGTAATTGCTCTGCCTTTACCAGAGTTATATTTCCAAGAACACAGTCCCCAAAGAAAAGGGAAAGAAACTTATTCTTTTAATTTTAAACTGAAAACTGAGATTCTGCTTCACATTTCTAGGTCTCCTCTGCCAAGAAAATAAGTTAGAAAGGCCAGTGGCTTTGCAGACCTACAAAATTCACCCTGAGCTGTTCTGAAAATAAACAGCATCAAAACTAGATAGTTTTGCTGAAATATAACCCTGCAGTAATAAAACAAATGACTAACACTTTCTATTGGTCTACGTAGTGTAGTACATGAAACATACATGTAAGCAAGTCAAGATGGATGAGTCATCTTGACTTAATAAAGCTTACAAATACTTGCTAAATATTTGAGAAGTCACATGCCAGGAGCCTTCATCACTTGTTTTGTTAGACTCCTACTTTGCCAAGTCAAAACAGTCAGAAATCATAAAAAATAATCCACACAATCTGTCTGAAAATGCAGTTTTCTAGCATTATTTTTCTTGGTTTACAGCAGCAAGTCCTTCATTCTGCCATCAAAATTTTGCAATAGAGAGCATGACTTCCTCTTCTCATAAGGTAAGCAAATGTTTTGCATTTATCAAGTTCCCAGAGTCTAAATGGAGATAGAGAGTTAGCAGACCTCACATGTTTATGTTTCTGTACTGGAAATGGGCCACGGGAAGTTGCAGTTAAAAGGCTGCTGTGTCTCGGGGTTCAAGGGACACAATAGACTTCAATAACTTTAACATAGCTGAACATCTGAAGCTCTGTTTGCCTTAAATATGAATTATAAGTGCTCAGAACCTCTGTGAACAGGGCCAGAAACCAGAAGCCTACATTTATTCATGAAGTCCACTGGTAGTTCATGTTGGTTTACAACCTTGTTTTTCCTATTAAAAGAAATACTAATTGCCCTCGCCCCCCCGCCCCACCAATTGAAACCCCCATCCAGTCTAGAGCTACTTCTGCATCTGGGTT
Organism: Sagittarius serpentarius; assembly: GCA_034782735.1. Classification (NCBI taxonomy): domain Eukaryota; kingdom Metazoa; phylum Chordata; class Aves; order Accipitriformes; family Sagittariidae; genus Sagittarius; species Sagittarius serpentarius. The sequence continues at coordinate 18,009,205 of JAVKLA010000042.1, read as the reverse complement.
TCCCTGGCCACATTTTCCCTTTTCTCCTGGAAATTTTGGCTGAGTGTAATTTGGAGATTTTTCCTTTTTTTTTTTAATTTTAGGGCTGGATATCCAGATGTTTGGCAACCCAAAAGGGTTATTGTGCCAGTTAAGCTGCTGGCCACCCTGAAATTTCAGCTCTGTCCATTGCCCGTGATTAGATCAAAGCAAGCACAAATGTGCAGTGAGATAAGTGCTTTGGGGATAGTCAGACCTACTGCTCAGGAGCTGCAGATGCAGTCTGCACTAGTGATAAATATGATGTGTTCAAGACAGGGTGGGCTTACTGTACCAACGCATGGACAGAAGGACTGAGTCTTCCCAGAAATGTCAGGCTTATTAAATATGCCTAAAAGTGAAAACACTCAGCTGGTGTCTGGAACAAAATACTGCTAGATAACCTAGCAGTGCATGAAAAGTCCGCACAGGCAACAAGAAAAACTTGTTACTTCAAACAAAAGCAGGGAATGCAATTGGACAGGTGGAAGGATTGATGTTTCAGTTGCCAATTTCCCTCCAGGTTGAACCTGTTACTCACTAAACAGAAGTGTAATAATCAACAGTCAAACAGGCTGCTCTTCCCTTGCAACTGTGCTCTATAAATCAGAACTCAGGTGTGGCCCTTTGGCAACAGAGATAAATAAGTGATTGAATGTCAGTGGAACAAAATAAGTGATGGAAAGGGCTAAACATTATACACTGAGTTGCTGGGGAATTAAATTAGCTTAATTGACCACGGATGGATAAAATTTCTCTTGTTACCTGACAGTTGTGTTACATTTGCCATTTAAGGGGCTTAATGCAGATTTAGCTCTCTGCTGTACACGTGCTCAGTGCTTGGGAGGAGTTGGTGTACTGCTGAGCCAGAGTTCCACAGTTATAAACAGGAAGAAATATCATTTGGCTTTTATTGTAAAATTCGTGTCCTACAGACTTCTTCCCATCAGAATTCATCGTTTGTCTCTGACACAGAAGAGGAGCTGCAACATTACTGGAAAAAGGACAAAAGTTGCTCCTTTTTGGAGATGGCCTCTCTCCAGTTTTGGTCCAGTTCAGGCTTTGTGCCTTGCGACCGCAGTTTACTGAACTCCAAGCAGTCGTAACTGTGAAAGTCAAATTTCTAACTGATTGATCAGGTTTCCCACAAGTGTACCTAACAATAATGTATTAATCACCTTTAATCATTGAGATTGTAGTTTGTCCCACATGGTGCACCTTTTTTAGCTACCTTCTGCAAGTGAGGGTGGCGTGGACTCCACAGACCATCTTGTGCAAAAAAAATTGATTAAGGGTATGGATATATATTATTTTTCAGGGGTTTGTCTGAGCAGTATAGAGGGCAGTGCTGGAGCCCTGGTGAGAAATAATACTAGCAAATAATATTTTTCACTATATCTATTTGTTACTGAAGTGTTGCTGTAATCAACATCATCTGCCCGTTTGTTTTGGGTCCTAAAGGAGGCCACTGATTGTGAATTATAACTAATTCCCCATGTCCTGCTCTTCATGGTGCACACACAGAGAAGAGGCACAAAGTTAAGTAACCTGTAGCTAAAAGAAAATGTACTGACCAACTGAAAATTTTTCCCAAGGTTAAATGAGTAGCACCTCAGAGCCACATTTTCCTGTGGAGCTATAGGGTCACTTTGACTCCTCTCCGTGTCTTTTCTGATCTGCTCTACCTCTTCAAGGCTGTTTTCAAATACATTTGCTTTAAACAGTCAATGACCGCTATACATAGAGTCACTTCATTATTTACATTTTGATATGTTTTAGGCCCTGGAGGAAGAACTATAAATTTGTGGTCTTTTTTTGTTCTTTTTTTTTTTGGTCAAAACCAGGGTACGAGGGATGCAAAGAGGACAGCTCTTTCCAGACAGTCTTTGTCCATTGCATAACCCCAGTCCCCAGGACCTTGCACCTTTCAGCACACACAGGGTCTTTAGTGCACAAATCAGCTTTTTATCGAGGGGTTGCTGACTGTCTCGTTTGGAGGAGATGGCTAATGATACAGATATCTGTTAGTCACATCCATTCAAAAAAACGATTGTATTGGAAGCGATTGGTGTATCTGTGGATAATGCACAGTTTTTAACATAATTTTAGGCAAAGGAATGCAAATTACAAGTACGTATTAAAAATCACCTTTGCCTTAATTGGTGGTTGGCTCTTAAGTGAACTGCCTTTTTTCCTGAACACATTGCTGGTGTCTGAGTTATTTTTACCTTCTGAAATCCTTGCTGCAGGCCCTTTAAAAATTCATGTTTGTATATCAGTGGCTAGATGTTGTAGCATCTCCTTTTAGTTGTAAAATTTCATAGGTGGGAATGCAAAGAAAATGGAAACCTAGTAGTTAAGCACTTTTGCCTCCTCCAGTGGAGGAGGTGCTGTAAACAATTGTGTATATGAAATGAAAACAGCACAATGCTCTTTTACAACCTATTAAAATTACTGAGTTTTCATTTTAATTAAAACAGATCTTGGGGAGGAGGGGAAATGTGCATCATTAAAACACCACTGTACTGTAAATATCTCTGGTGGCAACACTGGTTAATATTTCACAAACGTTGTGTAAATTATTATTATTTTTTTTTTTTTAAAGGTTGCTTGTGCATCAGTGCACATTCACAAAATGCCTAGAAGAAGAAGAAATTTCATTAACTGTACAAAAAGTTCATATGAGCACCAATAGGGATTTTAGTAATAAGCATAGAAAAAGAGGACAGATTTTGTGGGAGATCTACCAGCTAACTGGGATCAGCTGGAACATGCATAGGGCACTTTTGGACCAGAAAGACATGCTGTTGCATTATTTCTATTTGTCTTCAGGAAAATTTATATCTCCCAAGAAAATGGTACTGCTTGTGTGAGGAAGGGGAAAAAAGCAATGATGTGGCCTCTTGGAGAGAAAAGAAAATGTGTTCTTACTTACTCCAGTCTCTGTTTTTCAACAGTTAGGGATACCAATTCTACTAACTTTGTCAGTTATTTTTAAAACGCTTATGTGGAGAATATGCAGACAGTTATTAAGTTATTCGTCTATTGCAACAGAAGATTAGGAAGGGTTTGATCTTCACTCATGTAAGGGCATTGTCTTTACTCATAAAAGCTTTCCTTTGAACATGCAGGGGTTCCTAACCTGGGGCTGGATCACACCCCCACCCCTTCCCTATTAAATCCCTGGAGAGGTTTTCCCTGTGGACTTTCCTATACATCATCTAGTCAAGAGAGCAGTAGTTGCTGCCCTCCTCTTCCCCCACCTCCATCATTTTTTCTTCCCTCATGGACTGAGCTGTGGTTCCCAAGCTCCACGGACCCCCTGGGATCCAGAAAGGGCTGGTTGCTCCCACAGGAGACCTTTTTCTCCAGATTACCTCTAAAGCCTCGATGCTGCTGCTGCTCAGCATCTTCTCCCTTTGGAGCTGACTGTCAGAGGCTGCTCCCTGGACCACCTGAGGCTTTCTCTTTCCCCCCAAAGATGGAAAGACAATACAGGTCCCCATGTGGTAAGGTGGAAAAGCAGACCGCTCATGGGAATTCCTTCTGGGAATTTTTCAGGAATACCAAAAAGCTAAACAGTTGTGAAAAATAAGCAATATAACCCCATGGCAAAACAAACTCAACATAGGGATTTATAAACATAGATTTTGGAATTCTTTTGTATTTATTGGCTGCTTTCAAGGAAATCACTCAGTAGTGCATATCAATGACAATAACTTCACTCAGTTTATTATGTTTTTAACTACTGAAATTCAGTGGCCAAACCACGGAGAGTAAGATTAACACAATTAGTTATTTATTAGTGTTGGAATGTTAATGAATATGACTCTCTTTCCATTACTGGAATACTTAAATGGAATGGCATTTTCCCTTTTTGATAGTATATGCCTTCGTGTCTCCTTCACTTCATAAATAGGGACACATCAAAGATTTTACACTGCTGTAAAATAGTCTGAATTATATTAATGTACAGTCCTCCTATATGCCTGTTTTCCTACAATTTTCAGAATATGGAACTTCTTTTCATTTCTGAGTATCTTAAAGGACTTAGCACCCCTTACTTTTTAGTAATCTTCTTTGCGTTTGCTATGCAGTATGTTCCTCCTAATAAAACAAAATATTCAGACTCCCATTTTACAAGCTTTTAAAAGAACACCAGACTCCAGTGACTTGGTAAAATCTCTTTTCTACCAAAGCTTAAAAAAAAAAAAAGAGTAGATAACTTGGGAATGTGTGGCATTCTTATTTGCCTTGAAAGCCTTTGATTTGACAGTACTTGCAACCATGTTTTGTACGCAGTTGTTCAAGACAAGCGGGAATTGGGCTTGCTTATCTTGCGCTATGCAGCTCCTCGGTGGCAATAATCCTCTTTACATACAATCTAAGATATTTCTTTAGCAAAATGTGCCTTTACTCCTATTGTTTAATTGCACTCAGAAAGCTAAGTAACTCTGACAGTTTTTCTATTACAGTGATGGGAATGGTATATTTTTAATTCAGTTTTAATCTTTTTATCATGTTTGTTTGTGAGAAAGATCTTTCACTGGGCCTGAAGGAAGAACATTTTGTCAGTATAGCATTATCACTTGTAATATCAGAGTTTCAGTTTTTTACTTCAAATTCATTTAAGTCTAATCTACTTACAGCTTTGCAAGTCTTTAAGATGATCTTGAAGAATTCTGAATCAGGCCCTAAAATACTTCAAATTAACTGGAAATACAGCAAGCAAAAAGAGACACAGCAGAAGGCTAGCCAGAAAATTCTACAAAATCTAATGACTACATGACACTGGAAGTACATTTACTATTTTCAAAAATCTGTTTAAGCTATTTCTAAAATCTTTTTTTTTTTTGTTCTTCAAGTGTTTGGTTTCTACAAACGAAAATGAGTAATTTCAAAATATGGGAGTTGTTGATTATTTTCACAGAGAGATTTCCTTAACTCCTACATTTCTTAAGTCAGTAAAAATAAAAAGCTTGAGGTTAGCTGATTACATTTATATTATTTATTCTGCATGTAGAAACCCCTACAATCAAACAGGCTTTATTTTTATAACAAAAAATGGAAAGAGGTTTTGAGCTAAGGAAATGTTTTTTCTGTGCATCATCAGCAAAATTACAAACAGAGAAACAGCTTAAATATCAGTGTGGGATCATAAGGCCCTTCTCATGTTAGTCTGTGCAGCTGAACTGTATGATAGCAGCCTGTTAGGCTACAGGTTTTTATTGAAATGCCTATTGAGTAAAACATAATTCATGCTGCTGTTCACCCTTAAAACAGGAAATAATATACCCATTTAACTTAATCACAATTTATATTACATGTGCATATTTCTAAACAAGTGCTGTAGATGGAGAGTTTGGTAGCAATAATATTTATGAATTACACTTTTAGTTAGCAAAGGAAAATGTGTGACCTCTTACATTTTGTTTGACATTTGAATTTGGTATCCCGTATATGTGACATGGGTGATGGATGCTTATTAACACAGTGTATAAACAGGAAATGCTTCTAAGCTGACCATTTATTAGTGCAGTATGTGTTCAAACTAAAATTTTAATTTTAGCTGCAGTATTCTTCTCTGACGACTGCAGACCTGAAATATAAGGTGGGGTTCTTTTTTTTCTTGCTTGCTTTCCTGTACAAAATGGACAGATTTTAAAGAGTATAATTTTTATATCTAAATCAGTCATCCATATGGAGCCTGAGTAAGTATATGAACACAAAGGCTTTCCTATGAATTGTACAAAAATAGAGTCATAGGAAATGTAACCAATGGAAGGATTTTGTAGAATGCAAACTGAATTTTCCTGGGTTAAATAAATAAATATATGCGCCTACATTCCCCTTCATGTCCTGACGTATGCAATGAACCATTTCCCCCTATACTTCATTACTGCAGAAATGCAGGGACGAAGTATCATTGACTTCACCAGAGCTTTGACAGCCGATCCACTTTTGTTCTATCCTTTGCAGGACTGGAGACATAATAATTTTTCATTCACACTTGTTTTTTTTTAAAAAACTTAAATTCCTGGCAAATATCTGCAAAGCTTTTTCAGTGAAAGTTTCAACACTTCATCTTATCAAAGCAGAAGTGAAACTTAGAAGGATTTTTCCAGCAGAGAATAAAAATACAGTTTTTCTAAAAAGAAACCCCTCCTTTCTAATTTTCCTGATGATTTACTGGGGAAAATATAGAAAAATACAGAGAATCTGTTTCCCTTTCTGTATCACATTTAAAACCAGAGCTCAGGAGGGAGAACATGAATCTGGTTTTCCTAAGCACAAGCTTAATATTCCAAAGCATTTGGATAAAAATTATTTGTTTAATAAAAGTACTGTGATGAACCGTTGAAGTACCTCAAAGGGAAGATTTTATTTTAAATATCTCTGTCCAAAGAGTTCTACTGTATTGTACAGCGTAGGTCAAGGAAATTGTTCGCTATTTAAAAAGTCAGTAGAGAACCTCCATCTAGCTATTATAAGTAGCAGGTATAAGAGCATCTTGACTGTTACTATTAATATTAAATACCTTTACTAAATACACAGCTTTCCACATTTCAGGACCCAATAGCAGGAAGGTTAGCAACCTGGAAATTGAAACTGGCAGATCTTTAATCTGACATTCTGCTTTTCAGTGGAAAAAAGTAACGTCTTTATAGATGAGAGTCAAAGGTTAAATTTAGTTTGTATCAAGTTACAAAAATATGCTTTTGGTGGGGTTAGATTCTCATGCTCAGAGCAATTCGAACTGTAATGAAAGCAAACATTGAAAGAGATAATCCCATTAAAGATGAACTATTCACTTTAACCTCAAATATTTGGTAACTAAAATAAAACCATCCTAGTAGGAGGATGAAGTTCAGCTCTTAAGGGAAACTGGAACTCAATATTATACCTCAGACTGCATGAAAGAAAAATAGCACTCCTGTTTCTAAAAGAAAACCTTATTTTGGGGGAACAAATTAATTCGTGTTCTCCTCTTGAGGTCTACACAAAACAGTGGTGACCCTTTTGGTAGTGTGTGCTTGTACACTGCAGGGTAAATCATGCTTTTCTCCAAACAGCAGCTTTTCTAGAAATAGTGAAGCCCGCGCGGTGCTGTTGCACAGCGGGAAGTCAGGAGCAGGGAGCCGAATGTTTGCAGCTGCGAGCTGGCTCTGACTCACGCGTAACATCCCATAGCAAAGGTCTGTGCCTACTCTCCCTCCATGCCTTCCAACAGCAGCAACATTAGGATGTCTTTCTTTCATGTCAGTTCCCTCAGTCATGCATCTGGTTTGTGAGAGGGAACTAATCCTGCTAAAAACCTCAAGTCTGAGCTCAGAATAAAATCTCAAATAAACCTGATTTCAGTTATCCCAGTCTGTCTTCTGTGCCACCGCAGTCTGGCATGAACGGGGAGTGTAGTGGGATTACTTACCTAGGGCTTGGTCAAGGTACTGACTGTGGCTTGGAGGTCCTGGTAGTTTAAAACAATCCACTTTTCTGAACAAAAAGGGGAGAAAGAAATATTTTTAAAGCCCCATTGCTAAAGAATTGAGCTCTTTCATATAGTATGACAAAGCTTTTGGCTTTCAAGAAATACCAAAAAGCGTCTTTAATCGCTGAACTTCTGATACCCCAATGAAAACTCACCCCTAAATGCAGCCACAGCCAGAGTCTTTCTTCATTCCCAGAGGCCTGGATGCCGATTTAAAGAATTTGGGAAGAGTCTCATATTCTTCCCTTTTACAACTTAAAATAGACTGAAGAGATTTTTTTTTAAAGCTTAAAAAAAAAAAGAAAAAACCAAACATAGACTGATATTTCTTTTCTATGCCAAGTTTCAGCCTGGAGAAAATTTTATGGCTGAATTCTAATCCACCCCAAACCCTGGTTTATAACAGAAATGCTGACACAATGATAACTATAGCGTTACAAATGCTGGCGCTATGATATTTATTGCTCCCTAGTGCCAGCAGGGGTTAATCCTTATTAAATGCATTCATTTTCTGGCCTTGTGGAGAACAGATCATTTAGTGATCAGGCAGAGTATGGGTCCCTGGTAGCGTTAATGGAAGATATCACACAAGACATAGTAAGTGAGGAGTCTTTAAGGGGGCTACTGTAGGTGTTTCTGAGGATTAACTGGCCTTCTCTGGGGGCTTGAGTTCAAATCCGGAGTGTCTATTTCCAAGAAGTGTCTTTGCTGCAGCAGAACAGTACACACTGAGAAGTTTGTTCTTCTTTTCAGCTTCAAGGAAGACTATGAAAGGAAACATGACATTATCATGTATTCCCACAATCAGCAATGGAATAGATCCCACAGATTAGGAATTATCTCTCACACCTGGATATCCAAAATCCTCTTCCACATTGCACTGTCCTCTTTAACAGTGTTGGTAGAATGGAGGAAGAGGAAGATCCCTGTTAAATATCGACGAGCTGATCCTTCTATTATTTATCAGAGAAAGTGAAACTTACAGTTTAATTGCATTCGAAAGTTTTTCAGATCCCCTCCTCATAAACATTTATTTTAGCAACAAAAGGAACTGAAAACCTGACAAAAATTTCTCCATTGAGCTACGCGTGATGATGGGTAGTTTCTTTCCAGAGATTTACACACTGATGTGGTTCTTGCTGTATTTATATGATAAGCTGGACAAACATGAAGGAAAGTTGCAGGTTTGGTTTAGAAAAGAGTAGGATACAGTGGGCATTTTAGCATTTCGCTCATGCTCCAAGTTCTCCACTGCGAGCCTGAAATCACCTGCCAAGCTCTCAGCCTTAGAAGTCAGTCTGCAGACTTTAAGCAAGGGGGTTGCTTGCTGTGAAAAAAAATCTCAGGACAGAAGAAGCGAGCATGCGTGCAAAGTTCATGATGAGTTCAGCGAATGATCATATTTTCCCCACAATAATAAATACTTCTATAATTTATAAATGCCTCGAAAGGCTGAGATATGTGGGGGATGCAGAATCAAAAGTGTCTTGACAGGAGAGAGACAAAGGAATGAGCCAGAGAGTGAACTGACTACTAAAATTCCTCATCTCTGATTTGTTTCTTTCAGAACTTGTCCCCAGAGAAAAAGCTGCACTTTCTAGAGAGGCTTAAAAAATAAAAAGAAATCCTCTGAGCTTGTGAGCAGCCAAGGAGAATTTAAAACACCTTCAATTTGAGCACAGAGCCAAAGAACAGTGCTCAAGATTTTCTCCTCTTCTATTTAATAATCGTTTTGTAAAATATCAGCAATGAGACAGAGAAAAACATCGGGCTTTTTATAAAAAGATTAAAATCAGAGATATGTTTTCTTCATTTCAAGACAATGTTCTGTCTTGCTACATGGAAGCTTTCTGGTAAAAGACAACCAAAGTAATTTTCATCAGAACTACTTAAAACAAAACCAAGAGTGTTCAAAAGAACAGAAAACCATGTCTTCAGCATTGAGAAAAACATGTTTTCATTAAAAAGTCATTTTGAAAGAAAAGGGGCTAATGTACGTTCCCCGGATATTCAGAGGAACTGGAAATGAAAATAAAAATAGCTTTATTTTTGTTTAAAATTTCTACAGGGCAAAATACAATGTCATGACCTCCTGTAACAGATAGAAACTAGAAAAATGCTCACGTAAAGGCAACAGCCACTGGAACATTCAGAAAGGTGCCTTTAAGAAGGAGGCAGAAAATACTCGTTTCAGTTTGTCCTGTCAGGTACAAAGGTTTTGCGTTGTGCCATGACTCCCGGGAAGCAGGCCAGATGAAGCACACGACTGCAAGGTCCTGAGCATCCCCAAAGCCTACTGATTTTAATGGGAGCCGGGAGGGGCAAGTGCATGGCAGAACTAGTTAGAATCAACAGGATGGAGCTGTGGAAGGACAGGCGGAGTCAGACATTGCTGCTTCACATCTGGCGTGTCCACAGCACCATTCAAAGGAAAAGGCGGTTTGGGCAAAGATGGGCACTGTGCAGTCGACTTGAGTTTGGTAGCCTGCTTCCAGGAGTTTACGAAACTTCTGGCACAGAGAAATTATTAAAAGGAGAAAAGAACAATATTAAATCCCATTGAAATATTTGCAGGGATGCCAAGAGCTTTCATGGCCTTCTATGCAGAAGGGAGGGGAAAATTCAGGGGTTTATTCCTTATTGCTAGGGTTTCTTAGACTCACTTGGCTGCTAATTTGTTCTCTGCCTTCAGCTTGAAGAAGGATTGAGCTCTACAACTGGAAGAAATGTTTTCTCACCCATTAGCCATTTGACAAAGAGAGAGACTCTCACAGAAATCAAACACAGCCTCTTATTATCTGCCCCACCAGCACAGACTGGTCCAACACAGCTTTGTACATCTTTGAAGTTAGCAACATAAGTGAGCCAGGTCTTTTTATAAGCTTGCATGTGAAATTGTCAGAAGAATGAAACCATTTGCAGATGGTGGAGTGATAAAGATGGTACAGTATCTCACTTGTATTTGCCCCTCATTTCCTTGGGAAGAGAAGAAAAGGAAAAGGGGAGGAGGGAGGAAAAAAAAAAACAGTGGAAGGAAAGAGAAACTCCAACAAATGAAATTCCTTTGACAACACAATGTTGAAGGAGTAAGTGAGACTTCTGGCAAAACCACTAGGACTCTGAAGACAAGCTGACTGCTGCAATATTTATTACTTTGCTTTCATGAAACTTCTGACATCAAGGACTTTCTTAGTGACTGATTTTTGTCAGAATAATGCTGCAGGAACTGGAAGTGACAGATGATTTTTTTGGACATGAAGCCTGTGCATAATGGCATGAGAAAGAGGACATAAAAAAGTCTGCCCTGAAGCAGCTTAATGTGGCCCCAGAGAACAGAGCTGTTATCACTGCTTACTGATGCAGTCACAGCAAGAGAAACTATTACCAAAAAATGGATCCTGAAGTTAGACAGTTCAGCACAGGGAAGATTTTCTGTGAGTTGCACTCCCTTATCATAGCCTCGTGGAGATTGGGACTGGCAGGAGGAAATCAGGCTGAGGAATGTACCTCCAGAAATGAACAGAATTTGGCTTTATTGTGTCAGGTCTATCCCCTGTATTGCAATACCTCAAGACCACATGCAGCAGCAATAAACGTGTTGAGCTTGACACACATTGCTGGGGCTTGTGACAACCGCTGATGCAGAACGCAATATCCCTCTGCTTACTCTTCTATATTTCTGAGTGCAGGGCATGGAGGGTAAAAGGACAGTGTGATGTGCCTACCGTGCAGTGACTGTAGGTCTTCACAGAAACACAAAACTTCTAGAAAAAATGTTTCCAGACTAGCCATAGTATCATATAAGCTTGTGTGCAGGCAACTTGTCAAATAGAAGTTAGTACCTAATTACTACAGAGCATTTAGGATTATGTGAATATAGAAAAGTTGGGGAATAATTTAAGAAGTAGTCTAGAGTAGTGGAGGATATTTTCAAAGTAAGTAATTGGTTAAAATATTAACCACCCTTTATTCAAGTTCATAGGTCTTTGAGATGGTAGTCTTAGAAAAACCTGCAGATCAGTCTTTGGCTTAGGGGAGATACCTGTTCTGCTTTTCTGCCCATCAAAAGGTTCCAGTTGAAAATCAGAGACACAGTTACAGTGCTCTGCAGCAGAACTGCTATTTTTAAACCTAGAGGCCAGTGTGGCAGCAAGATACCATAATCTTCTCTGGATATCTCAGTACATTTCTCTGTGCTGTACAAACATACCTTTCTGCTTGGATTGCATCTCATGCAGTGTAATCATGCTTGCTTTCAGTGGCTATATTGTGAGGTGTATAGTCGGTGTTTATACATTTTGGTGGAAAAAAGGCAAAACCTTTTCAGACCCCAAACTATTCAGATTTTGTTTTGACTTGCCTAATATTTGCTGTACATTGAGATGTAGGCTTTATTCGAGGCATAAATCTGCTGGAATAAAAAACAGAACAAAATATTTTATGTTTACTTATATTGTAGGTATAGAATAATACCTTCCTGAATGGTAAATACAACTCTTACCAGCACAGGGAAGTACTGTCACTATCGGGCAACAGATTACTCTGGAATGTGCTGCAACTCCTTTGTCTTTTTTGTTACATAGAAAAGGAAACATAAGCAACTACTAACTCTCGAAACGTCTGTATGTGTGAGGCCTTTAATGGGAATTTATAATTCATACATTCTCAAAGAATGTGACAGGATTTCCAAGTACCGAAATGGCAGACACTCAGAGATGCTGTAAATTAACCCACATGTGAAACCGCCGACTCTGTCATTTCTGTTCATTCACTCATTTCAGTTGAATTGACAAGGCAGGATTTCTCCCTGGATCTTGGTACGTTACATACACCTGTCAGGCAGAACCTTCAAGCCAGCCCTGGGGGAACATCTTTAAAAGACACTCCTGCAATACCAATGAACTCTCCATCCATTGGCAGTCTGTTTCTTTAAAAGGATCGTCGACTTAAGAACACACTGACCAAACCACTGCAATTTTCACAGAGCCTGCTCTAGAGCAGAGTACGGTAATACCTAGGTTTGGACCTGTACCTCTTGCACACCGACAAGTGAGGGTAGATCTCAGCAGAAGTCATAAGGGCACCACCCTGTTACAAGAGCAGTGTGAAGAGAGGGCAAGGTCCCCTGGCCAGGCAGTGGCTGGTGTGTTTGCACCTGTGCATTGGCCTGAGGCAAGCGGTAAGTGTGCTTCTGAAGGAAGTCTGGCTTTCAGCTATATAAAGCTCCAAGTCACTAAGTTACTACAGTAACTCTTCTGAGTGTTGCTGATGATCTCCTAGACAATATTGTAATATTCTGGCCCCACTGCTCAGCTAAGACCAGCCGAGAGTGCAGCCTGCAGGTTGCTCCAAGCACTTGGTCCTCTGACTTCTTTCTCCCAAAGAGCCTTTAGTGTCTGGCAACATTTCAGATGTGAACTTGCCTAACCTACAGCGGGGGATACACCAGGGTTTCAGGGACTCCATTTTGTAACTGCTGCTCTGAGTCAGGCTGGCTTCTCCTGGGCATGAGTGTGAGTAACAAGGGCAGAGAGAGCTCATGCAAGAAGCTTACATGTGCAGCTGGGTCCGGGGGAGACCCCCTCCCCTCCTCCGGAGGTGTGGAGTCACTGGGTCTGCACATGTACTTCTCTAAATCCTGTCTGCCTGTTCAGGAATGTGGATACCAGCTCAGCCATGGCTAATAAAGCAGACGAAGTGTTGCCCTGTGCTTCAGAAAGAACATCTTAACCTCAGCAGGACTTTGCTGACTGCTTTTATACAAAACCTCTTGTTTGCTTTGTACAAGATGGGAGGATTCAGCTGACAGTTTAAACTGGGCTAAAATGTGTCACTGACTTTTTTTCTTTTTTATTGTATTTTTGCAGTGTATGCTGGCTCATAAATTTATGAACTATTTTTAAAGGACTCCTTACAAAAATAAGCATATTTGGGCGGTTTAAATTTGTTCTTAGTAAGTGGAAAGATTTACTAAAAGAGGCCTGATGTGATGACTTGGGAGGGATTATTCACCATTGATGCCAATATATTCCAGACAGCCTGAAGAATTAAGCACTCTGGGTGTTGAAAGCAATCTGAATATCACCTAAAACTTGTGCTGAACGGAGCTCTTGTCTGCAGGGGGTGAGAGTGTTAGGAATCCAGAGCAATTCAAGGGACTGCATGGCTGGTGAAGGCAGGTAAGACCTAACTTTGCATTTTTATGTGAGCTTTTCAGATGGTGATGTAGTCAAACTCTGCAAAGAAATCTGCTCGATGAAGCTACGAGGCAAAGCACAGCTTTGATAAATGGTCTACTTCACAGTTGCATTCCTACCAAGTGCTGCTGTCACTCACTAAGCAAATTTATCATATTTTATTTTAAAGTGCATTGGATTCCAGGTGTTAGGAGTTTTCCCCGACCCTTTTATCCTGCTTGTGGTTTCACTTTTCTTTAAGGAAACAGATTTAACCACTTATAAACAGAATTTGCTAACAGTTTTTAATGATCATCTCTCAGATGGGAAAGGAATCCCAAGGAATTGCAGACACTCCCAATGGATCAGTGCATGCAGGTAGCACTGGCGTAAGTCGAAGCAGAGTCCTGGCAGGACGGCACATCCTGTGAGAAGGGCTTTCCAGTGAGATCATTCAGGCAGTGATGTATTGAGAAATAGTCAAAGGGAATGCCAGGAGTTATTCCCCAGGATGAAGTATGGCCAAAGCTAGAGGTGGTATAGGATGCTTTTTGGTAAAACAGGAAGGCTCAGTTCCATTTGATGTGTCTATTTGTGTAAGTTTGAATGCTCTGCTGAAGGCAGAGGTGTCAACTTATATCATAGCCATGTCCTGTCTCTGATCAATTTTCCTATTTTCCCAGATCACAGTCCATAGACAGCTGGAGAGCAGCACAAAGCTTACTGTCCAGTAGTGCTGGCTTTCTTCCTCATGTCCACCTGTTATAATGTGATATAGACTGTTAAATACCTGTTTAAAGGTGAGCTTGATATATTGCTTCTGCTGTAATAGCTACAAGGATGTTACATTATTCTGAATGAAAAGACAAAAGGCTCATTTAATTGCAAATGAATCGACTCATCCAATGACAGAGCCTTGAAAATAATTTTTAGACCCAGTGTGGATACTAATTTATTTCATTTATGTTGGAAATAATTCTGTACATACCCAATTCTTTGTCTATGCATGAGCTTGTGTAGGTTTCCTGTTACTCTCTTGGGTCAAGTGGCATTGCCGTTCCAGACCATGCATGACCCTCACCATCAGAACAATGAAACAAATCACACTGACCATTCAGTTTACCCAGCTTTGTGCTAAAGTCATTATCAAAAATTACTGACATTTTTCTGGCAGTATAAAGGTGCATGGATTCTCTTCTTTTTACTAAAGTCATTTGCATGTTTTACTAATGAGCAGGTGAAAGCTTACACTTCAGGAAGATATTGCAATGGCAGAAACTGAACTTGGAAGATGACTAAAATATTTGTATCCCATTAAATGAGTGGGTCATAATAGGGGGCAGAAATGTGAGTTGGAGCTTTACTTGGATTCCTGACCAAGGCCACTCCAGTTGACTGCACCATGAACAAGCTACGTGACAAGGCTAGGGTATCAAATGTTTCCAAAAGTGCTGCTAGTGGCATTGCTCCTTTTTTATTTTCTTAACTACAGAATCAGCAAGTCTGAAATGTGCTAGACTGAGGTCTAGATCTTTCTGTGATCTGTAGAAGGGTATTTACTAAGAAGACTTAGAAAGTTCTACTTGGCATGTCCTCTTGTATGACATAGCTAGTGATCAAAGTACAAATTCCAAATCTAGTTTAATATCTTTCCTTCCACAGTTATCACAAGTGACAACAGCATGAAGTGCTAGAGGTCTTACCGCAGGAAAGAGAAGTTCTTTATACCAAAAATGTGGATTTTTTTTTTAATATTTCTGTTGTTGTTGTTACTAGTGTGCTTGTGAGGAGTAATTCAAAGATGTCTTGACTACAATGAATCAGAGCTAATTGCACGATAAACACTTTGTCATTTATTTCTATTTTTCTCTATCAGAGAGTCACCTTTGAAACCAAAGCCTGGAAAGTTTCAGCTAGAGAAATGGTGCCGATTCCAAGTCTGGAATCTCACTTCTGCTACACAGACAGTTCCCCCTGTTCAAAGTTAGGGGCTTGCTTGGCCTTCCCTACAGCTAAACACTAGAAGGAATGTTGGGATCCAGATGCCCGTTGGGATTACACATGATGATTTTCATCACTATACAGCATACAAGGATGTCAAGATCCCAGTTTACAGTCTGGAGGGCAGGTACGGCTGATGTAATTTTATGCTAAGCTCCCATTGCCAGTGTTCCTTCTTGGCAATGCAGCCTCATGGTGTATGGTGGAAGACAGGCAGCCAGGGTCAGGACCTTTGTGTTTAGGTGTGTAAGGACTCTGCCTTTAGGAACTAAACACTTCAGTGGAAGCTGGGTCTGGCCATAATCCTTGAATCTTCCTCTCTCCTCCTCTTGTGAACATTAAAAATCTTTATTAGCTTTGCTTACCAGCCAAATTACTTTATTCCACATTATTTTTTCGTAAGAAGTTATTCCAGTTAGAAGATCTGATTCACATTGGTTCACTATATGTAAAGCATCTCAAAAGGGAGGTAAATTGTACAGCTATTTTAAAGTCCCTGGTGGTAAGAGACAGTCAGCCTCTTCCCTCTGCCCCAGTCCTTAGGTATTCCTGCAACCACTTCATTGCAGGAAAATGAATTGGTTGGATCCATATGAAGCAATTCTAGCAGGGAAAACCACACTCAGGTGAAAGATACATTTTAGCCTTTTGGAAATAGTTTCAACTTTCAAGATAACTATTCCTTTGAGGGTCTCTAACTATAAATTCCAAAGTGCCTGCAAGCAGTTGGGTAGAAGCCAAATATGCTAAGTCAGAGGAAAATAATTGTTTTCAAATGGTGACAAACCTGCAAGGTCGGCAGAGAACAGAGGAACTGTGTTGCTGAATGGAGATAGCCACGTAACTCAGGGCTGTGAGTTCTATACATGAAACAGAGCCTAACATCTCCACAGGCTGTTTCACTGCTGCAAACACAGAAGGGAACTGGTCTGCACTGGTCTAGCTCACAGGGTAGAAACGATATTGAAAGAGAATCTAAAGACATCGAGTTTAGACAGCGTGCACTGCTAATGCTTTGGCTTGTTCTGTTTTTGTTTCCCAGAGGTGAAAAAATGACAGGTTTTGTATTTTTTAAATTATTGCAATGAAAATAATTTGACAGCTTGGTCTAGAGATTTCTGTGTCATTACGAAATGTTGTTTGAAATTGTGCAAGGCAATACAATAATTATACAGTCAAGCATGTCTAAAGATGAACGATACTTCGAGTGGAGGCTGGGAGTTTGCCGCTGGTGTCAGTCTGGGTTCCTTTGTACCCTGGACAGATGCCTACGTAGTGTGGGAACACGTTGTGAGGGGTGCCGAAGCTTCAGGAACAGCATTGCTTTTGAAACTGCAGTTGCAAGTCATGTGGAATCAGCTTGAGGGAGCCTGGTGATTACTTTCTAAGGATATCTACATATAAAAAAAATCTGCCTGGTGGTATAAATCAGCATAGCTCTGCTGACTGCAGCATAGCTGCATCCGTCTACTCCAGCTGAGGATCTGGACAAAGTACTTAGGCAACACAGAGGACTGAAAAGTACCAGAACACCTTTAAAGCTAATGGGCCAGCAACCAAAAGAGGCATTCAGCTGTGTGGAGTAGACTTCTTTCATCTGTGGTAGTTAAAGCAGAAAAGTGAACTTTAGATTCTCACAATTTTACTGCATCTGTTAAAGCAGTATTGGCTTTCAACGATGAAATGAGCATTCAGGCCAAGTGTCTCTGCAGAATTTCGGGCACTCCATGAACGGATAAAATTTCAATTGCAGAAACAAGAGAAAGTACCAGACACAAATGCACCACGTATTACATTTAAGGAAAGACAGTGAAGCGGGCAGGTTATACCGTGGGAATAGGCAGCAGCTGGTGGCTGATGCTGGTGTTATGACTAAGTCACCAACAAGGCCACAAAAAATTAAGAAAATTAGTAAGTAAGGGCAGCCTGCCTTTAAGAAATCCAGAAGGGCTGGTCTGCGGGCTCGCAGCAGGGAACCGCTAAGATCTGGGCTCGGGCTCCAAGCTGGGTCCCTTGTTCCCAGGCAGACGGAGTTGGCAACAGCCCGTATCACTCTCTGGTGGCCCCTCGGGCCAGAAAGAGGAGGTAGCCTCTTGGCGGGCCAGCGAGGGAACGGCAGCCAGCTCCCCTTGCCAGAAATCAGGTTGCTACATTGGCGGTGAGAAAAAGGCTAAAGCAGGGCCCCTTTGATGCAGCAGGCACAGGGCTTGCAAGGAGAAGCATGGAAAAGACCTGCGACCGTGCCGTTGGGATATGCGGCTTGAAAAGCCCGGGCCAGGTGGGACTCACCAGTCAGACGCCTGCACCGTCCTTCGGTGAGTGGTCCCGGGGGCCAGGCGCTGCCGGGCTGTCCTTGCCGGCTGGCTGGCGTACGGCAGAGCCGGGTGCTGGCGCGGCCTCGGAAGTGACTCACTCTCCCACCTGGCCAAAACTCTTTGGGGCGAAGCGTGGAGATTTCCTGAAGACATCTGTGCTTCAGCAGCTCCTGCGTCTGGAAGAGGCTGCAGCTCTGGTTTCCCCATGCACAGGGCTCTGTGCATATGTCTTTTCTCTTTCCACTGCTGTTCGGGACAGGCCTCCCGCTCATCCTTTCACTTCATTAAAGGGCCTCAGCCCCTCCTCCAGCATCTTAAAAGACAGTCCTGGGAAAGTCAGCAGTGACAGGAGTGACAGGCAGAACTGGAGTAACTACTGCACCCTTTTACTTAAAGCCCCTGCAATTACCTTCTTTCTAGGTGGGAATCTCTCTCAGTGATTATCTGGCTCTTCCGATTTTCATCAGCTGGAGAGCTGCATCTTTGGGATTATCCTCTCAGCATCCTTGCCTACCCCTTAATGTCACAGGCTTTGGCCAGTTAGTCCAGTTATAGCTTCTCTCAATTCCAGCCTCATCCTCCTGCAAGAGTAACTCACAAATAAAGTGAAGTGGGAGTTGCCATGTTAATGTGCTTTCCTCGAGCCCTCAGGGAAAGGTCTTGAACATGATTTCTTCCGCTTGGATGGAAAGAGGAATTTCTGTTAGAGCCTCCATGAAATTACAGTCTTCTTTTTTTATGAAATGTAAAACAAAGTAAATATTACCTTAGAGTCTCTTATTCGTGTTGCTATAAAATGAGACACTTCCTTGGAAATAAGTTTTAAGACAAGAGTCTTGTAATGTTTGTATTTATTGGAGTGGAGTTCACAGCTGACCTGAGGTCTGGAGGGTTTGGAAGCAATAGTCTATGTGAACTTCCAATTCTTTCTCTCCTGCTCCAGCACATGAGGTGCAAAACTGGTCAGTTATTCAGAGACTTCCCCACCCTTCGTAAGCTCATGTGCTCATATATCTCTCATGGTACATAAAGAATGACATATTGCAGTGAATCTGCTGAGAATAGCTTGTAAAATACATCATTATATGAATCAGCCTCATTAGACGTCTCCTTCTCTCATGATTTAAAACAGACACAGTACTTGCAGGAGTGGAAACCAGTGTGATTTTTTTTCTCTCCTGCTGGCACGTTGTGCTCGACCAAATGTTGAAACAGAAGAAAATAATTCTCTGAACTCAAGGCCAGAAGTAGAAAGCAAGTACTGCATTACCCTGATGCCACTCTGGCATAACTAAGGTCTTGGGTGTTTCCCTGGATATATGACTTCCCAGCTTCATTAATAAAATATTATGTTGCTCTTCTAAACAGCACAAAGCTGCATTCTTTGCATACTCCAAATCCCCCTGACTCAGGACCCTATAACACCTCACATTCAGCATCCTTAGCCATTCCAGGCTTTTCTCCCACAGCTGCTGCTGTGTTTATGAAGGGGATTATACGACACGGTGCCTGTGATAGCAGGAGACAAGGCTCAGTGACCCAAGAGGCCTCTCTCGGTCCTGTTTTATGCAAGGACTGGTGCACCAGGTGCCACGGCTGCATGACTCAGACCTTGTTCAAATTGCTTGTGTGCTGGTGCGGCCACTTGCCAATGAACTCAATGAAGTTAGTGTTTTACCTTAGACAAGACTACAGCAGATGCAATCCAAATGACACACCACAGATTGCAGCAGCTCTCAGCTAGTGGCCATGTCATGCAGGACTCCTGGTAGAAAAGGGGTGGCCCTTTGCTTCAAGGCAATGAAATAAATTCTTTCACTCCCATTTGCTCTCAGCATATTGTAGAGCTCACTGAAAAGCTGCAGGTACAGCAAATTTTTATTGTTTCTCTCTTGTCACTTAAGCATCAGAGAATGTAGTATTTCTTGCTGTTACTTCTTTTAAACCATGCCAACACACACCCTCCACACCAAGTTTTGGCTTATAAGACTGGCTGCACTCTTCTGAATCACACTCTTTTTTTAATTAACTGTGATAAGTACAATTACTCCGCTATCTTTGCTTGTTCTGGTCTCCTAATGCTTCCATCCATGTAACCCGCGACCTGGTTTGCTCTGCATTGTGGGCTTGTCACCAAAGAGCCTTGTTGCCTGAACACTGCAGTATGTTTCTGTCTCCCACGTAAGATTTTGGGCCACGGACATCACCAGGAACCTTGTCACAATCAAGACATCATGCCTTTACAGGCAAGCTGTATTTCTCTTGAGCTTACTTGTTTACTAGCCTCTGCTTGGACTTTTGCAGAAGTAGGTCAGAATGTGCAGTCTGGATGAGTTTTACCCAGAGAGGTGATAAGCAGCTTCTGCTCAGCTCACATAGGCTCCACCGAAAGCACCACAGGCTCTGCTTGTACCCACAGGCTTTAGACACTGCCCTTATATCCTACAGTATCCGCAGGCCGCTGTTGAACCTGCAGTGCCTTCAGTGGCTGAAAGCACAATCACGTTAGTCCCCCTGGGTGCATCTGTAGGCTGGCTTTCAATACCAGCTTTAGCTGGACGTAATGGGCCTGCTAGGATGGTCAGAGGCTGTACTAAATAACCCATAGACAGACAGGGGCTGGGAGTCCTGCAGCTGCACTAGGGAAGGAAGGTCTTTAGTCTCTCCCTGTGCTCTGGACATCTGCTACTTTTTTGTCCGTAGCAAATACAAATCCCTGATTTTCCTTCTGCCGTAGTTCATCTGTTTTAGCTAGCGATCAACGGATGGTGCCGAAGATTCAGCATAGTCTGAAGATGAAGTATTTGCAAAAACCCGCTTGTGCAACTGCACCTCACTCAGCTGGTGGCATTTTAGTGCATAGAACAAGCAAATTTCCTCTCTGTTTCTAGACTTGATCATCCTTTCCCACATATTTGCCTTATTTGTCATGATTTGGAGGAATTTGTAATAGCAATTCACGTGACCTTTGTATCACTGCTGGTTATGCCACTGACAGAAGTGGGTTTACTTTTCTTTATCACTCACTTTATTTATCAATAACTGTTTTACAAGACCTGTTGCGTTTTAGTTGTGATTTTTGCCTTGGGACTGGGCATCCTTTGCAATGCAAATCTTGCCTCCTGCCCCTTGGATTTGATAGGGAGGATCTGGTTCCCAAAGCTGGGATTTCACAGCTGTGGTCTGACTGGCTTCCTATCAGCGCATACAAAAGAAGTGAGCACACAGCAACAGCTAAATACCCACTTCCAACTTCAGACTTCTCAGCTGGAACAACTGTTGCGGTTTGAAGTTGTTTTGTTAACTTATTTGGCTAATTGATAACATCTGCATCTCACCACCCTTCCTTGCAACTCAAGCTACTTCCAAATAGATCAGATAGATAACACTGTGGCAGATCTCAGTTTCTGTATTAGTGATACATCGTTACGCTTTTGGAAAATTGTATGAGAACTGAGGGGTGTCTTCGAGTAATGCCTCCTTTATAAAGGGTTTCTTTCACACAGTCACAGAAACAAGCCCAGAGACACTAATAAAACCTCATGTTATTTATTTGGTGTTTCTCTCATGATCATGTTCAGATAAAAGAACGTTTGATTTCAGACTTTTTTCCTCTGTTTTTCTCTAGCACAGTTTCTAATTTTGAAATTTACATTTGGGCTTTAAAATATTGGAATTAGCTTTTATTTTTCATTATTTTAGTTTTCTTTGTATTACAATAGATGGATCAGGAAATATGTGATATTTTAGTAAATAAAATTCTTGTATTCAGGATCACTCTTGAAGTCTGGTAATACACAGTGACACCATATAGGTCCCAAGGAGACATTATGGTTGTAATGGAAATATCATATATCTCATATCCCAGGTCTGACATATCAGCTCAGCAATAAAAAGAAACAGGATATTTGCAACTATATTTTAACAGGGATTTTGCTGTTACCATGAGAACATGGATTACTTGGAAATTTTGGTGAGAAAACTCTTTAATGGTTTCATCAATGTCTAAACCCAGGAGATTTCAGTTCTTTCGCTGCTATTGAAATAGCTATTAATGCAGTGAAAGTCAGAAATGTATGTGTTTCATTGGTGTCTTACGCTACATCTCAGACTTAGGCCTCAGTACAGGTCAGATGGTCCCTTCTATCATATTTCAGGATTCCCAAGATCAGATCTGAGTTATGCCTGGAGACACATGAGCACTACGAACTCTTCACAGCTTGACATCTTTCCAGTTTTGGCTGGGGAGAGTTCCCTCCTCCACTTTCCTCTTGCTGTTGGGATGGTTAGTGCTGTTACTGAGCAAGGCCTAGAGATGTCTGCAGGCCCTGTGATGTGCAGGGAACTGACGTAAGCCAAGATCTGAAGGCTTGACATTGCTCAGCCAGCCAGGAGAACCTCATGAATTTTCTTGTAAAAGGAATTTCTTAGGATTCAGGGAGACTTGCGTTACATAATCCTTTGAAAACAATATTTGACACAGGATAGGGCTATCCCCTTTATGAAGTCCCCAACAGAACCTGCAAGATGCCATGAGCACTATTATTATTGCAATTCTTTTATTTTGTGCCATTTCAGCATCACTAGCATCTACAAAAGAGGTTAGATAAAATCCCAAATACAGATCTCTTGTAACTTCACCTAACGCAAGCTCAACACATTTGGTCTTAATCTGGGTGCCTGGACTGGGATGAGTTCTGCAGGGCTGTAATAAAATAAATATTATCCTGCACTGAGAATGGCTCAGCAAAAGGTTCAATGTCAGGTCAGCACAGCGAGCTTTTTAACCGTGCTTTGCTAGGCATGGATCATGTCTTTACCTAAAAAACTGTCACAGCTCCATAGCAGCTGGTAAAGTGGAAGTGATTTAAATCATTCACCTCTTACTCATTTTAAATGTTGGATTTGGTCAGCATTTGAGGAAAGTTGGGCAGTGGGTACAGCCCCAGCTCCTAGAAATAAAAACGTTTCCACCAGAAAAATAAAAAAAAAAAACAAAGGAGGGACTTTCTGTGGAGTTCCCTTTCCCACTCTGCTCAAACTGAATTACTCACAGAAACAAAGGGAACGAGCAGCCTTGTTGCAGCAGACTAGTCCCAGGTGGGTAAGTGTGAGCTACTTAACAATTAGCAGTATAGTGAGAGCTCTTTTAATTGTTTTTGCAAACAAACCTGAAACACCTGTTCTGGCCATTTTAATGCAGGAACCAAAGGCAATGTGAGTCACAGGTGCATTATAAAAGGGAAGGCAGAGATGCTTGGGAAGGGAACTTGCCTCCTTGCTGCAGCGTGAGATAGAGCTTGAAAATTCAGTGCCTGAATGTTTTGTGTTGTGGCACAGTTGGGTTAGAAGTAACCTGAATGTCAGAAGAATTTGCTAAGGTTAGTAGCTTTCTATTCCTTTGTGGTCATATTGTCTATCAGTACACTATAGATGAGCAAAAAAAAGTCCACTTCCCTGCCAGGTAATTCCAAAAGCTATTCCTAAAGAGAATGTTGCTGTACTGAAACTCTTGGTAACCATATATTTATTTTTCATTACTTTTCTTCTAGCTAGGTGCTGCTGCAGAGTCAAGATAGTTCCCTTTCCATTTAGCAGATATTGATTGTGAACTCTAGAGAGAAAATTCAGCTCTTTAGGTGGTAATTCCTTAGATGAAACTGATTTATCAAGTAACTTCTCTGAAGCTTGATACTCTCCTAGTTTGAGAAGTGGCTCGTTTTCTACCTAACCATACATTGGTAGCTATTGAATGTTAACTCTGTTGTGCCAGATAGAAGCATTTTTTCTCATTTCCAAACTCATACCAGCCTCTACGAAGAACTCAAAGGTTTGACCGAGTTTGAAATAGAGGACTATGAACAAAGCTGGAAATGAATGCAGTTCTGGTTCCAGGTCTTATACCTCTGACTAATTAATTATTCACTGATATGATTCAGTCTTCAGAAAGTTTAGTCATATGCACCGCAGATTATCACAGCTCAAAGCAAAGGTATCAACGCACACAGGCAGACCTAGGTCAGCAAGAAAGCCATCATCTGATCATAACAGAAGTGGATTATGATCTCCACCTGGGCCTAGAAGTTTTACTACTCACTTAATTTCAGCAAATGCATTCAGTGTAATCTCATACCTCTTGGTAGAACCTAGCTTCCCTTGTTCAATAAAATAGTTATTTACAGAGACACTGCAGAGGCTACTCTAGGAAGAGAAGATGGCTCTCTTGGTTGGACTTACTGCAGAAATCTTCATTTGTGATGTATTTTTCAGGAGAGGATTTTCAAGGAAAGATTGATCTGAGTATATATTGTTTGTTCACTGGCTGCCAGTAGAAAGGTTGATGTGTCCTGTCCTTGCAGAAGCTGGTTAAGCGGAAGTATTTCTTTATGGCCATTGCCATTTATCCTTTCATTTTGGAGCAGCACTGTCTCTCCTTTGAGGGTGTGTCAATACATTTACAGACTATAAGCTGCCTTACATTGAAGGGTTTACAACCGTATGTGTATATTTTTTGATTTTTTGGGATGCATATAGATCATGTTAAAAACCAGAAGTCCATTGTTCAATCAATCAAGTTAATCCTGGTGCTCCTTGATAACTATAGCTATCGCATTTCAGAGTGATTTTACTGGATATTACTGGGATTACTTGTAGTAGCCACTCAGTCTAGACAGGGGTTTCTATTACAGTGAACACAGACAAAAGGGTAAGAAATATTAATGCCCAACATCCATTAACCATGCACAAACTGCATATCGGAGAGTGGATCCTGTTCACTTGGCTGTGGTTCTCCCTCCCTTTTGTTTATCTCTCAGGGGGGCACTAGTTTTTTTAATTAAAAAGAAACAGGTTGCCTTAATAAAGGGCGGGAGGGGGAAGAGCTGCTTGAAAACTTTGCCATTTGGAGTTAAGGGAAGTTAGAGATCTTTTGATGAACTGTCCCAATATGGAAAGGTCTAAGTATTTTGGCCCAAGAGCTGTCTTCAGGATGGCTTTCTCTTGACCTTTCTGCAAGATGGGAGCAGGGTCATGGTGATCTCGCTGAATTGAGCAGCTTAGAAACTTGGATCTCTGAGAATCCTGTTGTTGTGAGAAATATGGGGAAGTGGTTCTCAAGACTGTCATCAGGGCTGGATAAAATTATACTACCCGTTGTTTCTGAAGGAAAGCCATTTAGAACGACAAGCACTCCAGGAATGCTGCTCTTTGAATAAATGTAATGTGGCAGTGACATGTAGTTCCCACCATCCCCTAGAAGACAATTCTGCTAAATTAGAACAGTTGGCTGATTAAAATTAGGCCTAGTTAACAAGGCACTGAGTGAGGTAATAAAGTTAAACCCTAAAGCATTTCAAATTCTCATTTTATGCTATTCCACATGATCAAACTCATAACGCGTGGGCAAACATTGTATTTGCTGCCTAGACCATTTGTTGTATCACAGATTTTATTTTGGATGTAGCGTATTTCAGGTTGTCAAATTGCCCGTCATAACTGAAGCTCCATCAGGCCTTCCCATGTTAGGAGTTAGGGTAACAGTAGAAGCACTTAAGTGCTTTGCTTAGGTGTGGCTTGCCATCCTGTGTTCCCCTAAAGACCTTGATGTCCTTTTATTCCTGACATCCTTTTGGGTTCAAAAGCTAATTAGCCTGCTGTTGGGAAGGGTCTGTGGATCTTGTGGAAGCAGAAGCTTCCAACCCCTGCCTTTTTTTGGGGGGGTGGTGGTTAAAAAAAATTAATAATGCCCAGTTATAGAAGAAGCTTTCAATTTTTTCAAGACTCCCTTCATCTCTGGGTGATGAGGCCAATTCAGCACTATATGGGTACATAAATCAAGATTTCCCTGCAAAAAAGCTGAAGTAGCTTGAAGTAGACTTGGAGAAGATACTCTGCATGCCGATGCTCTCAAACCCCTTTTATATCTGACAGCTGATATCAGTATGTTTGAACATGATATAGTAGGCACTGGGAGTCTGCATTACTGTTGCTCTCACAAGGTCTGTCATTCAGTTTCTAAGGCTGGGCACTGTCTACCTCGAATCTTCCACAGCAAGTTTGCCCGTGACCAGAAATCTTGTCTGTTGGCTTCCGTAGCTCAACAGTACGTTTGGTGGCTCCCAGGTCTTCCCTCCAGGCAGAGGGGAATAAGTGATGTGGTTGGTTTGGCCTTTTTTTTTTTTTTTTTGTGAGGCAAGAGTTGTGTTTATATCTCTTTTACAAAATGGAAATGTTGTTATCATGAAGTTAAGGTCCAAGTTTATCAAGCTCTGCAAGTACCTAATTCTCTGGGTTATTTTAATCAGCAGTTATGCTCAATACAGTTACGGAGATAAGTTACTTGCATAAAACCTGTGGAGCAGGGCAATGCAGTTCAGTTGCCTCAAATTTTAGGCTTACCAATGAACATTTTTTCTCTTGCTGTGTGCATGTTTAGCTTCATCCAGCAGCTGCAGGTCTGCTTGCCTTGATACACCTCCTTCCTTGTACTCTGATTTCATGGTAATAAACCAGGAGTTTCTAGGGTATTTCTCGCTGCAGTGTCAGAAAGGAGAGGACAGCATAAATTTCTGCCCTCATTTCCGGGAACATCATCATGGCTGGTGTTTTTTGCACCCTTATTTTGAAAGCAAAGCCTTACAAATAAGCCTGTGGGGATAACCCTCTTCAAGCAGTCGATGGGTAGGCATGAACTATTGCTTGGAGAGCAAACCCCATCCCTCCTTGGAATAAGTTCCCTTATTTTGTTGCAGGTGTGTGGATGGGATGTGGCAATTCTTGCTATCTTCTGGTATAAGTAAGGTCTAGGGTGATCCATAGAAAGCCTATGGTTGGCTGTTAGAGTCTGAGAAGAACAGGATTGGAAAATCTCCCCTATGGAAACATTGCCTTTGTCCAGGGTGTTTTGCCAGGCGGCATAACCTGACTCTATTGAAAGAGTGGAATTATTGTTATATAGCTTTAAAAACACAGTATCAAATTATACATATAATTTGAGGCTGTTTTTAATAAGCATTTTCTCTAGCCTGTGGTTCCCTCTGGTTTAAATGTTCTCAACTTTTTGGTCAAATAAATAACAGCCTAGAACAGTATTTTTAGGAAAAGATGATACTTGGCGATGGCTGGGGATTCTGTGGCTTTTGCCACCCTTCAGAGGGCTTGGGCTAATGTGTGTACTTTTCAAGAAAATAAAAAAAAATGAACAACTTGAGAAGATTTTAGCTGAAACACCATCCAGGACAACTTGCAACTGTTCCTTTGATTGTGTTAGCTGATGTGAGGATTTTTCTTTTTTTTTTTTTCTGAATATGACTGGACTTTCTGCATCTCTGTACACCTACCCCTAGTTTTTCTTTCCTTTGTTTTTCATACTTTCCTCTGTTTTTTTCTTCTTCCTCATTGCTTGTTCATTCTTTCATTTGTGTGTTTCTCCTGCTGTTTATTCCTATTTTGCTGCTTCACTTCCCAGTTCTTCTGCAGTTCAAAATTACCTTGTCTTGAACTGTTCAACCAGTCTTGGCAAAAGTCACCTCCTTGTCAAGGCCGAATTATACTCTTGATATAATGTTGAGATCACATCTGATCCCAAATGTGCCTAGATTAAAAGGAACAACATTATAGGGAGGCTGGAGAAGAGAAGGTGGCAGGGAAGCTTGGAGGAGTGTGCTGTAGAAAGTCCCAGGACCCCTGCTTTAGTTCAGGCTCATTTCCACAGGTCTGTCAACAAGCCAAGGGAGGATGATGAGGTGTGAACAAGAGCTGGAAGAAACCATGCAGAAAACACAGCACAACATCTCAGGTCTTCTAGAAACAGAAGATGAGTCTGTGTGCTTTGAACTTGTAGGATGTACCAACTCAAGGCCTGGATTTTATTATTTGAATTTCTTTAAAACCTAGCTGGGGGTAAGGAGGTGACTGGGTCTATGAAGGCAGTACCAGAGAGGTCGTTACCGAGGAGTATCTGAAGATTTTTGGTTGATTACCACTGGCTTGTGGATGAGGTTACTGTTTTGCTGAGGAAGCTGGAAACGGAGGCGGCTTCTTCCTTGTGCCAGATCCTCTGTGATCCCTTCTCTCCTGCCTGCTGAACGCCCCATAAAGCCTGGCTCAGTGGTTTCAGTGGATGACAAGAGTGACCAGGAACTACTCGTAGCAATATAGGATTAACTGTTGTGAAGGATGACTAAAGTCCTGAGATTTCCTCTATGCCTTCTCTGCCCAAATTATGCTTCTTGACAAATCCATCGCTTGACTGTGCTGTCACCTCCCCTCAGTCCCCACTTCCTGGCTGTTTAGCTCAGCTCTGGATTATTAGGAAGCAAAATGTTCCTCAGATGTAAAGACAATGAAGAACTGCATTGATTTTATGTGGCCTGAGATAATGGCCTCAGGCTGTCCTTTGAGCTTTTCTGTATTTCTTTCATTACTTCCCAATTGCCACTCAGGTTCCTGCAGACTGAGCAATCAGTGGTACTATACCAATGTCATTAACTTTGGATTAAACCTTTTTTCTTAAACTTTGTCAGTGGTGTAGACATTTTGGAAGTTACAGACTATGGAGGAGGTAATTGTCTGTGGGAAAGGCTGGCTGATGCCATTTCATTAGCCATCTGGCTGGGAGATCTTGCTTGTACTACTTCAGACAGTTTTTGAAAGACTGTTGAAGATGTAGATGTTTAAATGATAACAGTATTGGTGATTCTTTTGGCAAAACTCTCACTTTAACATTAGCTTTTAATAAAGCTTTACCATTTTAAACAGAAAAATGCTTTTAAAGTTTCAGATTTAGAAGCTTTTACAGACCTTAATAAAACCTCACTTTTTGGGCAAGGCGCAGTTGACCAGCTGTATTGGTACTGATGGTTTCTGTTTAAAAACATGTTCCTTTTGTTTGCTGCATCTTGCAGCTGCTGAGATTCTTTGTCTTGCTTCCTTTAAGTTTCTCTTACCATCTCACAGGCATCAGGGAAGGGGGCAAAGAGCCTTCAACACCACCAATGGATAGAACTTGATTTTTAGTCTCTTGCAAGACTCAGCAATTTGTACTGATGTGAGAAGGATCTGGACAAGCACCAGCGATGCTGGGGAGAAGATGCTCTCTAATGCACACAGTAGATGGGATGGTCAAACACTCCACTGTGATTTACAAACTATCGTAGATATGTAGGTGGCAGGATGGCCAAGTGCACCAGGCTTTGACGTAGGAGAAATGTACCCTTAATCCTTACCCCTGCTCTGTGACCAACCTACCAGGTAACTGGGCAAAGTACTCGAATATGAACTTGTTGGGACAGAGGTGACTTGTTTTTAAGTTGCATATTTCCTTGAACAATAAGGTCCTATAGAGACAGTAATGACAGTGCCATGGGAAACCTGCTAAATGCTGTTTGTTTTGGACAGATAAGCAACAGCAAAGCAATAACCACAGTAAGATGGACTATTCCAAGAGAATAATTTAGGGGAAAAATATGCACACATGAATTTAGTGGGTAAAACATCTGCCTGCAGAGTCTGGGATCTGGCTCATCCTACTGTCACATTCCTGGATGCCCCTTGCTTCTAGGAAGAAGTTAGCAAAGTGAAGAAAAGGGGAAAAAAAGTTAATCGCTTGCTTAACTAGTAGCTGTATCTCTTTACCAGCTTAGTGCTTCTGGGCCATATATCCATGTAGGAACCCCAGTTGTACTTCTTTTTATGTGTATTGACTTAGTGGAGTGCAAACATGTTAAAAAGTTCACTTTCTCCTTTATACGAGTCTATAAAAAAGCTCTTAAAATGGAGTCATAGGGTTTCAATGAGACAAATGAATGATCAGCCGAGACCTAACAGTCCTTTCTGATGGATTAGGTGCTTTAGTGTGAGAAATTTTAAGATGCTAATCAGCCTGGAGAGTTTTCATGCTTCCAGCACTATGTAATGACACAAAATATTGCGATGCCTCCAAGTTATAATGGAATAGGCGAGTAGGATGCAGTAATAGGTATCACTCATGATATTTGATTCCAGTTAAAACTACGTTTTCAAAAGTCTCTAGGCAGCAGAGATTTCTTATGCATTTATGGGAATTTGAGTAAAACTAAACATATACACACTAGCCTGGAAATTTTTCTAACAGCTATTTGGACACAGTAATGTACAGAAATAATTGTAAACACATGCACAAGTAGATCAGTGTGTGTTTTCAGTGCCTGCTTTTAAGAGAAATAGCACATTAACATATTTTCTGAATTTTGCAAATGCTCTGCAAAATTGCAGCTCAATAAACTTAACTTTTTATGTTCTTCTAAACTGATGACACCAGTATAATATCAAGATGTTTTCCAGTTGGGATTTGGGAAGCTGTAAGACATGACAGAAGTGTTCATAATAGGACATTTCAGCACAAATTTTAACTCACACGGAGTTGATCCAAAATCAGTTCTCCAGCAAGGAATATATCTTTTTACAGCGCTTACTGTGGAAGGGATCGAGCCCACTGCCAGAGTAGTAAAACACACATTTGCTGCAATAGCACAGAAGCAGGTCACAGTTTACCAGAAGGAATCATTTACTGTACAGAGCTGTTACATTTTATTTCTGTACATTTGGAAATTTTGAGTTATGTCCTGTCACTTACACTTGCAGGCATGCAAGTGCTGTGTTTATATTCCATGTTGGTCAGTGAGATCACAAACATGATCAGTCACTGAGGAAAAAAAAAAGAGGGTGGGGGGAAAGCAGGATATTTAATCTGCATGTTTTTTTAGGAGTGGTATTGTAGTTTTGGGAGAGAAAGAGCAAAACTTAAGTGTTTGAAAACAGTCACCAGGCTAGTTCTCTTTCTGCAGTCTTCAATGAGCAGCAAAAGTATGCACGTGCGCTAGTGCTGAAATGGTTAACTAATAGCATGGAGCTAGGAAATCAGCATTCATCCCTGGCACAACTGCTTCAGGAATTGTGCCAGGAACCAGTAGCTGAAAGCCTCACTAAAAACAACAGGACAACACTATTAAATGCCTGAAGACTTAAATGGTTAGTAGTTTGTCAAGGTGACACGCTTATGGTCTTTGAAGTGCAAGCTGAGAGACATCTCTGTTATTTATAGAAATGTGTAACCAATGCAGTTTGTGAGCATTTATGTTGTCATTACAAGAACAAAATGTTATCTGCATAATTACAAAGTTATATTCTGATAGGGATTCTTATTTAAGCCTGTTACATGCTCCAGCAAAGCAGAAAATCCCTTACTGAGCACCGTTAATAATGGAGCATTAAGAATACACTGTTTTCTTTTCTTGCTTTATATACATCTATTTATTTTTAAAACAACTGGTTTTTGGTGCTTTCTAGGATTTCTCTCCTGGATGCTGGAGAGATCTTTTCCCCCCGACCTGGCCACAAGAAGGAATCTACAACCATTTCTGGTAATGTTCCCTGTGCCTTGCTGGGACCAGCCCTCTCCTTCCCACCACAGTCTGCAGCAGGGCCTGGGACAGGGATTTAGGGGAACAATGGCATGAGGGGAGTTTGTCAGCTCTAATGAAAGTCCATGGCCCAGGAGAGGCTGATAATGTTCAGAGATTTCTTTCTGTAAGGATTAAAAAACTTCCTTGTGGAGAAATTAATGATATGATGCCGGAGAACTAAAATACCTCTGATCTCCCCCCAGCAGTCTTAGTAGTAGAGTCCAGTGAGGTGGGCATGTCCTCAGGTATGTCCCAAGCATGGGCTCCCACTTAGGCAGTGATGGTGGGGATCTCCTGGGATTCTTCCTTGGGGGCTGAGAGTGCTTTTTCAGGCTGTGCTGATGTGCAGGGTCCTTGCAGCTGGTGGTGAGCAGCTGCTTGAGAGGCTCCTCCAGCAGTATCTCGTGGCCCCAGCCACCTGAGCTTGCGGAGTGCCAGGCTGCAGACCCAGCCCTGCCCTCTCCAAACCTGGGAAGTGAAGGTGCAGCACCCTAGTGTACAAACCTGCGAAAAGTTTGGGAAATATGAAATAACCTTTTGAAAGAGAAAGGGAAGGGGAGGAGTGTGAACCCCAGGAAAGGAAGTAGGTGAGAAGGAAGGTGGGAGGGCAGGGCAGGTGGGGTAACTCCTGGCAATTAAGCCTTCTGGGAGGCAAGCCCACACCCTGGGCAGAACCTGCCTGGCTGCTCCTTCCACTGCTGCTGCTTGTGCACAACAGATGCGTTGGCATAACAAGCAGCCAAGGATGATAAAAAAGATGGCCACTATCGATCAGGCTTTGCTTGTTGAGCCACTGGGAACTGGTATCTGGAAAGGCTGTGGAACTGGTCTTCCATTCAGTGCTGTGTCTGGCTGAGATATCATGGTCAGACAGCTAAGAGGGGAGCAGTCCAAGGAACCTTGTTTGCTGGAGGGATTCCGACACTGTGGAGTCCTGTGGTTGGAGGACGGTTTAGCAGGCTAACCCATATCTACTCCACTTAATGCAATTTGCTGCTAGGATCCATGGGTGTATCTCCCCATGCTGTGGGAAATGAGCTTGTCTCTCCAGCTTTGTTAAGGTACAGCAGTGAATTAAGCAGTGGAAAAAGAATGCAGAATCGAACCCTTTCCTGGGCTGAGCACTTGCAGAACTGGTAAGTGTAACATTAGCATTATGTGGCTTTATTATGGACACGTGCACACTTGGATTTAAAGGCCAGTGGCTAGACTGAGCAAATATTTGGTGCAGATGGGAGAAGGAAAACATCTATCTTCTTGTGCCAGTACAAAGGATGACTAATTACACCACCGAACAGCTGCAGTACACTTGAAACTATAGAAGACCAGCTGACTTCCTACCATGCTTCTCCAGCCAACTGGCAACACCTGAGACCTGCCAGGTAAAAACCAAGCTCTGTGCTTTGTCCAAGTCATTACGGCTCCACTTGGAGAGAATTGAGCAAGGAACAAGCTTTGCTTCACTGCTTAAAGAGTTACTCAAAGAAAAAAAATACCTGGAAGAAATATCTCAGTCCAAAGTAATATTTACTTGGGTGCTTAAAACTTTGTAAAATGCCCTGAAGGTCACAAGCCATTCATCCTGCTGTGTATTTCTCTTTAAGAAGGTGCTTGTAAGTACTACTGGAACACATGTGTGATGAGGGGTTGCCATGGCAAACAGGTTTTGGCACTATTTAAGACAGAGTTTTATTGCACAGCAGAATAAATAAGCATGTTAAAGCCACATACAGTAACTTGTTGGCACATACATTAATGCTCCCAAGGGCTGCAATAACTTAAGCACCCTCCCTTTAAACATTTTTCAGCGTTTTTTCTTTTTTATTGACTACATGCATTTAGTATTAGGGCTAGGAATGTCCCATTTCCACCCCCTTTTGAAGTGAGTAATTGAGGCAAAAAAGGAGGACTGTCTAATAAATCATAAAGGGGCATTGTGCACAGACAAGAGGGGCAATTTTCCCTTTCCTAACATACATGAGGATAAGCCAGCGTGAGACCTGGCTGTGTATTAAATCCTGACTTGCTCCCCCTAGGCATAGGAGTAGATTGGCGTGTTTGTATTTCTGATGGAGCCTGAATAATCAGAAATAGTTTCACACCATTTTCTGCAGTTTCTGTCTTGCTCTTTTGTGCCAAGCCAGTCTTCTACCACATCACAGCAGTGAGCTAGTTACTTCAGCTTTAGTAATTTTATGAACCACCTGTTCTGTTCCCAGTTTGGCTCCCAGTTCACACCAGTGAGTCCCATCAGGTCTGGAAACACTCCCAGCTTCAAGGAAGTGGTGCAGGGAGGCAAGAGGCAAATCTGTGCCTATAAGAGGGCTCAGGTTTGTGGTGCTCTTAAAGGTGAACATAAATTACACTTTATAATGAAAGCTCTGGCTTAAGAAGAGTTGTTAGTGTATTAGGCTGGGCTTTATTAGCTCAGAGGTTTCAGAGCCATGTGGGAGGTGTGACACTGGCTCCCTCTTCTGTGGGAAGCAGTAACTTTTCTGGTTTGGAGAACCTGGAAGCTGCCAGAAGCAGGCAAAGCCCACGAAATCTCCCCCATCCCCTCCCACCTCGGATGCATAAAAGCACAATTAGTGCAGGCGTGATCAGACAACCCCAGCTGTAAGGCAAGTGGCACAGTTGCTTCCTCCCCTGGGGAGCGAAGGATGGCAGAGGCGTTCAGCCAGAGCTGACAGTAATGGTTTCTTGTTTAAAATCCAGGGAGTTGGTGAGTGCGATCGACCCAATTCTCTTTGGTTTTTTTGGTGAGTAAGTTACTGGGGAAGACCAACAGAAAGTACATCTCGCCCTAAAACAAGACTGCAGGCAGTGCTGGCTCCCATTATACTCAGAAGAAATATCTGTTTTACATATTCCCTATGGTTTTAGGATGAAAGCTGTAATGTATCTTACTCTTAGGGCCCTTTTTGCCTCTTGCCCCGTTGCCAAGATGACCCCACAGCCTTCAGCATGGCTTGGGCCGATCATCAGAGCTATTTGTCTCTCCTAAACTTTCCTGTACACTTAGCAGTTGCTGAAGCATGCTCAAGCCTCATGAAATGGGGCAGGAGAAAGGGCTGACTGTTTTATGAAACATACATCTTTGTAATATCACATACTGATAGGGTCATTATGAATTACAATTTGCTGAATAAGAGAATTGATGAGGGAGGGGTAGTGCGTGGAGAGAAGAGAAAGGGAAAAAAAGAAGGGAGGTGATTTTTATGCCTACAAAAGTGTCTCCTGGGCATAACCGGAGCTGAACACCTACCATTTCCTTCTAGCTGTTTGGATTTGCTTGCAATTAAAGCCTAGTGGAGCTGTCAGGGGCTGTTGACAAATATATTATAACCAACTTAGGTTAAGCGAAAGTTACTTAAAATTAATCCATCCCTGCACAATACTCCTGTTTCACTTCAGAAGAATGTGCCAGGAGGAGTAAGTACAATCCTGACCATGTTAGGAGAACCTCCTCAAGGTGGAAATTTGCAAATAGGGCTACTGTAGTATGTAATGAGAAGCTGCAGGGCTTTCAATTATCCTACATAGTCTGTCTCTTTGCAACTTGACTGACAGCTAATTATGCTGGTGCCATTTTTTTGGCAGTGGAATTTAATCTCCCAGATGGAAAGCAAATCAATCTGCCCATCGCTGCAGCTGAGGCATACTTTGGCTCAATTTTAATTTATTCTCCTAAGCCTAAGAAGGCTAGTCATTTCAAGGTACAAAAATATCAAATTTCTTCCGTTAACCAGGCTGA
The DNA here is from genome assembly GCA_034782735.1 of Sagittarius serpentarius. Lineage (NCBI taxonomy): Eukaryota > Metazoa > Chordata > Aves > Accipitriformes > Sagittariidae > Sagittarius > Sagittarius serpentarius. The sequence goes on along the minus strand of JAVKLA010000042.1, from coordinate 17,974,010 downwards.
TGGAAAAAAGTGTGGAAGAGTTGGGATTTTGTAAGCTACGCTGGGAAATGTTGTCGCTCCTTCCTTTGTATTAGGAAACAGCAGTATCATCTCCCCTTGATTCCTGTTCGTGGAATCTGACAAGGAAGAAGCATTTATGAGTGGGTTGCTAGTGATAATGGTTAAACATGAGTTGTGGAGGCATTAAGTAGGATTCTATGGAGGAATGAACTAAATCTCTGAAGAACTCGACACAAAAAGGAATTGGTGGCAATTTTCAAGTGCTTTAGCCAGTGTGCAATAGCCCAGTTCCCATTGGGTTTCACACCAGGGATATAAATACAATCCTCCTACTTACCTGCACTCTTCAGGCCTATCAATTATGCTGCTCCCTCTGAGTTGCTGTTACAACTTTAGGTATTACTGTCCTCTGTAAAACCGTTGCAGAGCAAGAGTATGTGACTAGCTACCACAGGCTACAGACCTGATCTTCATGTACCCAGGCACCTGCAGCTGCTGTCAATGTTGTTTTTCAGGCTAGAAAACTGAATTTTAGCTAGGATCAAGGGGAAGGGAGCTCACAAACTTGGTGTTAATCAGTGCTGGAAAATCAGAGCCTTATTTTTCAGCAAACTTTTGCCTGTTTGGCTAATGCTCTTTCAGCCTGCATATGGTACCTATGTTTTGTCTGTGTGTTACTTTCCCTTTTGGGGTACTTTCTCTGAATTCTTAATCTCTCAGGTTATTGGATGCATGTACTCTGGGTTTTGGGGAGTTTACAAGTAAAGGCTTCTGATTCACCTTTTTACTGAAAGAAGCATTTCTAAAAGTGCTTTGCTCCCACCTAATGAATCCGATTCCAGTCGTTCTCACACTTGCACAAAACCACAGCTGTTTTACTGACTCTTCTTAGCACATTTGGAGGCTGAAAGATTACAAGCTCTCCTACCTAGCTATTAATACCTACCTTTTTATATTTTCATATTATGCTTATAAGTATGTTGATGCTGCTCTTAATGAGCCCTTGAATGACACTTCACGATTATGATGAAGTCTTGTACACGGAAGCATTTGTTCATGACAAATCTCTGGAGAACATGTTCTGACGCTGTCCCAGCAGTGCATTTGTTACCATGCTGCACAACGTATTTCTGCAGTGTGATAATTAAGAGGGAGCCTGTGCAATGCCCTCTTGATTTGTAGCAGAGGAGAGAGATCATTCAGTAGATGATCAGAGTGCTAATTAGTCTGTGGGAAGAACAATTGATACCTGGGGAAAAACAGTGCAGGAGCAAGTGAATATGGGCTTGGAAAGTAACAGAGCGTGTGTCTTGTAGCTGCTGTTTGAGGTTATAATGCCACTTAAAGATGCTAGCTGCAGGCATTTCTTTGAAAATGTACATGTAGCAAATGGAAATCCAACATAATCTGGAAATAACCAGCTAAATGGAGCATTACGAGGAAACCCACCACTCTCACCAGATGTCAGACCTCTCTTTTTAAAGTGCTGTAAAATATTGGCATGTCCTAATAGCCAGAAAACGGGACCTTTTCCAGTGCAACCTTGGCAGCAAGGCTTTCTTTACCCAGGGGGTGAGTTTCAGAGCACAGTTGTAACAGCAAGATGCAAGGATGGACACCGCCTTCAGAGCGGGGATGTGGGGCAGGCAGAGGGGCTCTTGGACTCTAGGTGGAAGCAATGGTTTGAACGCTGTCCCCGTGGACAGCAAGCACTGTCCCTAAAGCAGTGGAGAAATACGCTGACGGGGAGGGACGGTATTTGGTACACAGGCAGCTGCATTAGCAGTCAGTTTCCAGGTGGTTTAAGATTTAATAATCTAAAGTTAGATTAATAAATTATGGATTTATTTTAAAAAGTCTTAATTAGAACAAATATTTCATTCTTAATCATCCTAGAAGCTTAAATACTGATGATAAAATACATAGTGGGAGACCCGAGACCTCCGAGCCAAATGCAATGACTACAGTGCAGTCCTGCCGATTGCTTGCCCACTTGTCTGGAAGCGGGGGGCAATGGGGTCCCCAGGCTGCAAACGGGGATCGGAGCAGGGGAAAGTCTCCACCGTATTTCCAGACCTCCTGGGGTTCTTGCTCAGCCACCTTATTTACTGATGCCCCAAGCTCCGCTGCAGGGTGGTGTACTTCTGAATTTGCCAAAATGCTAAATCTAAACTTTCCCAAAAAGTTGACATCCAGAAAGGAGCTGAAGGAAATGCAGCAGGATTTGTTACTGAATCTTAAATTAATTGTGAAGTATGGAGGGCTGACTTCAGTGGAATGTAACATGAGTCAGTGCACTAACCATCCAGAAGACACATCTGCATTAATTAGTGAATAATCTGCCCTTCCCAAATTGTTCTGGAAAAGTAAAGGTTACACAAATGTTGTTCATTGCTCCCATTTTTCAGGATTAAAAAAAATGGATTTCAGGAAACAAGGATTCAAAAAGGCAGATGAGCTACAGTGTGGTTATGAATTCTTCTTTGGGGTGGGGGAAATAACCCCAAACTTGCAGTTTTGCTTGCTTCCTCTCTGGGGCCCAGTAACACTTCTGTCAACAGCTAATTGCAGCTGTAACCCAGGCTGGCAACCTGACCACGAATGTGGTAGGATAATTATACCAGCTCAACAAATCGTATAGGTTGACATCTTAGAATAAGGAAAGCTTCAGGAGGCTGATAGGCTGCCCCACATCATATGACTTTTAGGAGTTCCCTCTGATTTTACAGCCTAAGGACAGTATTATAATGAATTTTCTACTATGGAAAAAGTCAACTGGAAGCAGAAAAGTAGTGGAGAGCAGGATTTGAAACACTGAATTGAAAATGCTACTGGTCACAAAATGCTTTTAATCTTTGAAAGTATTGAAACAGTTAGAGAGAATGTCTATATTAACCATTCTTTTCAGGTAAGATCCATAATGGTCTTACCAATAAAAGAGCGTGCTGTAAAGGCACTTTAACTGAGATTTTGCCACATGTGGCCTTCCCAAATTGCGATTATTTTTTTTCAAATGCAACTTGCACATTTGGCTATAACAAGCAAAATGCTAGGGAGGTTCCCAAAGTAATGTCCTGGCCGCAATGCATGTTAGCAGGAATTTCTTCTGTTGTTCTTGTTATGCGTGTAACCTGATATGTTACTTTCTAGGTTCCTGAATACATGCCATAATCTACTCCGGCTGCCCCACACAGCCGAGTTCAAGCTTGTTCTGGGATCGCTGGCTTTCTTGACAGAGCCTGCTGGATTTCAGGACCTCAGAGCAGCATTCTTCAGGCTGTGGGAGACGGGGTGAACGCTGCCCGAGAGGCAGGGCCGTGGCGGAGACGGGCTCGCTCCTCCTCCGGGCAGACTCCCGGGGCTGCAAGTGTGGCAGGGACCAGCTGTGCAGCTGTTCAAGGTCACTTGTGGAACAGGCTGGGTCAAAGCGATAGAATGACGGTATTCTCTGAACATGCTGAGGGTTTAGGGGCTTTTGAGTGAATGCTGAGAAAGAAGAGGATGCTCTGGTTTTCGTACAGAAGGAGAACACAGCGATGCCCCCGTGAGACCAGCTTCAACACTGCAAATGATTTTACACAGGAGCAAAACATAGTCCATAGTTCTGAGCGAGAATGAGAAGAGAGGCTTTGTGTTTAAAGCTCTTGGGCTGTGGCCCTGCCTGCCATGGGAAACAGGGCATTTTCCTTGTTCGAGGCAGTGCCAAAAGTCCTTGATGCCTGGTTTTGGTCATACAGGGAGGTGATGCTGAGAGCTCAGAATCTCATCAGGTGGGAGCTGTTCATGGGGCGTTGGTGTTTTTTTTTTTTTTTTTTTTTTTTTTTTTTTTTTTTTTTTTTTTTTTTTTTTTTTGCAAAAGGACCTTAATAGGAACAAAGCAAATGGTACATCACAGGCAATCCCAAGGAAATCAGTGGAGCTATTTATAGAGCCAGTGGCTAAAGGAGCAGATGAGATGTGAGGCCAGAAGAAGCAAATCCGTATGATTTGAATTATGACACAGTTTGCTTTGGGATTTTCTTAGTCGAAAGACAAAAGTTGACCCTCCCAGCATGGTGCAACAGTGTAAAAGACAGATTTATTAAATGCCAATGGGGGCTGTACTTTTAACCGCTTTGAAAATCCTTGTGGACAAATGCATTTTTTTCTGTTACTGCATTAGAATTTTGATACTTTAAGAAAATAAGACTTTAATAGCCTACAGTGCAAAGAGGCCAAGAAGCTGTGATCTGCACAGTCATTTTGATGTGCGCATTCCTTCTGTGTTAAAAATCTCTTTGCTGAAAAAATTAGGGCCCTTCCTGCACCAAGTGTTTCCTGAGGTACCTGCTCATGCATGCTTTTTTCTATTTTTCAGTCCTTTTAGTGACACCTAGTGAAATTTGTGGAAAGTGCAGTTTCAGTTTTCTTTAAGAATCAATGCAACTGTAGTAACATGCGTTTCCCAAGTAAATGCTGGAGTACTGCATCTTATTTGATTTATTACCACTTGAACTGCTGTCTTTGAAGAATGATACCAGATGCCTTTTGGCCATTTAAAAATTTTGAATTTGAGCCCATAGTATGGTCAAACCAACACCTTAGGTGTTAGAGACAAAAAATTAATTTACTCTTTGCTCCTTCTAACTTTGGGTATGTGTTTAGAATAACACTGTTTTAAATTATCTTCTGTTGCTGCTGCTGTTGTCCCTCTACAGCAGTCTGCTTGAAAGCTGCATCTAGACTTCTACACAAAAAACCAAACTCTTGCAGGAGCTTAAGCTGCACATTTGTAATATTTGGTATTCAGCCTGAGTCCTGAGCTTACCAAAAAGTCAGTCAGATTTGTTCCACTCACTGCTCTGGATCAGCCCAGAGTGGATGTGAGGCCCTCTTTTAGCAGCAAATGAAGTTTTTAACAGAGATGGAAAACGTGTGCCTACTATCTAGAAAGTAGGTTAAAGACTTCAAAGGGTGAGCTTCCTCTTCAGAGAGACCGACTGTATGCAATAGCTTTTGAAAGTGTAACCTCTTCTTTCTCAAAGTACAAAACTAAGTGGCTTCTGTAAAGGCTTATGCTGGTATGGATTTCAGCTGTGCAAATGATATGGCAACCAATACAAACTGGGCTCATAAATATTTGGAAAAAGTACACAATGGCTTTAAACAGCCCAATATTAAATGACTGGAGCTAGTTCAAAAAAGACCCCAAACCTAGGCCTTGCTTGGTCTAAAAGGCTTCAACCTCCCAAACTAAACAGCCAATTAAGTCAGATTCTAAGCAGGAGGATCTGAAGCACCACCTGGAAAAAGACCTGACTGGGAGTGTCACTGGGCAGGCACCCAGCCAGCACAGGTAAGAGACCCAGCATCCCCAAATGCTTTTCCAGGCTACTGGTTCAGAGCTGGCATTTTATCGTCCCTCTCATAGCTAACTTCTCAGAATTTAGAAAATGAAGACTTAAGGGAAAAAAATAATTCAAGTACGCCAACAGCAACAGTTTGAACATTTTACTAAATCAATTCACACAATTTCAAAATTGTAAATATAATTAAGGACAACAGGGTTTCTGTATTTTTTCTTCCAGATTTATCATTAAGACGATAAACAAACACAAATTAGGTTTATAGCATCTGTTCTTTTAAAAAATGAAAGGAACGCCACTTGATGTATTGATAAAGCACCACAACACAGTTACAAAATAGGGTTGGGCCTGTTTCTTTCACAAGTAAAAGACTACATACTCCTAACAGCTTTCTGCTTCAATCCATACTTCATTAAAATAAAACTATAAAATCTCCTAGATTACACTAAGTTCAGACGATGCCTGGTATACAGTGCATTAACAGCAGTAATGCCAACTATCAGTGCCAACATAAAACATCTTAGTAAAAACAAAACGAACAAAAAAAACCCCCAAAACAAAACAAAAAAACCAACAAAAAAACCACCTTTATTCCCCTAGATGAGCAAAATTTAAAATAAGGGATGCTCTGCTTCACAATGAGTTAAGGATTGGGGGAGGGCAATGAGCAGAAGAGCAGGCTGGTACTGTAGCTTTCTAGGCTTAGTTGGCATCTAGTTTGGCCATTTCCTGCACGTATATCCCTATACTCTCACTGTCAAAGAGCACGAAGTACACCGTCTTGATTGAAGAGGACATTGTTGACACAAAATAGCTGGAGATGGCTTTCAGGATCAGCTGAGCAGCCGTTTGCTTTGGGAAGCCGTTTCTAGAAGGAGAGGCAAAAAAAAAGAAAATCAAGACTTGCTGAACAAGCTTTTGCTGGTATAACCTTGCAGGGAATGCTCTGTCTTTTCTCTACTGCAGCACAGTAAATAAAGCTACAAAGCCAGTGTTTACAGTCTGAATTAGAAGCTACAGACTTGTTTGTTTAGGCAAGACTTAAAATGTTCAAACAGAAGAAAAGCATTCCCAAAAAAATGAATACAGAGTTCACACGTGTTAATGGGTTGAACCGTACAATATCTGATGGGTCAATTATCCTCATTTAACAGACAAGTAAATGAACAGCCTGAAGTGTTCAGGAAAACAGCATATACATTGCAGTTGCAGAGTCAAATCCACCCTGAAAGCAAACCAACCGTTAAAGAAAAAGGGACGGAGAACTTGCTATAGAAAACGAAGCATGAAAAGACACAAAGTAGAAAGTGGTTTTACCACTATTAATGGTTACTAATATAGCAGAAAATTAAAGTTGTTACTTGCACAGCCTTGCTGCAGACTGAAAAAGAGAGACTGAGTGCTAGTAGTTCGGTAGTGAGAAACAACACTGGCAACACCCTTACCATTTCAAATGTGGCAAAGACAAGCAGGCTGAGGGAAGGTGAGCAAGTCTGCTCTCCTGGGTCACAGTGAGCCCTGTCCAGATGGGTCCGTCTAACTTCACTGGGCTTGGGAAGCCGAAGTAGCGGTGTCAGGGCTGAGGACAGACTGAAGGGCCTTGATGGCTTTTCTAAGCCAACCTCAGCAACTCTTCCAACGCTGCTTACACCCTTTTTAATTACAGGCTGATTCAATATAAGTACAGTCCTAAGAAAAATATCTTGAAAGACATCTGCTTGGTATCAACCGGAGAAATCTAAAACCCAGAGGCCTTTCTACTCCTCTAGCAATGCCTAAAGAACAGGCTCCTGCCCCCTTCTTCTGGAGAAGCCACAGACAAACAGGACAAACCTTGCTGCTTTCTCAGATGACAAAACTGCATGACTGAATTTCAACGTCTAGCCTGGGAACCTTTCTTACCAGCTTTTTCACACTTTTATCGAGCAGCCCTTGTCTGAAAGTTTCATCTAATCTTAAAACAGGGCACGCACAAGTAGAACGGTCTGAGCAAAGCCACGACCTGAACCGTGAGTTTTATAGGTCATGGCAAACTCCTGAAATTACACCTGGTAACTACTTTGATTGTGGCCTAGGCTTTGCTGCTGTATTGCTCATGAAGTGCTGCTACCCACCCAGACTGGGGTTCCGCCCCAGCCAAAGTGTGAGCACTCCCTGAGCCGCTCTGAAGTGGGCTGCAGTAATCGGTCTGAAGGTGGTGGGACATGATCGCTCTGTTACGAGTAGGCCCCAAACAGCATTTGGAAGAGCCTGGTGAACATCACCTGGTTCCTTGACATGCACTTACAGATATACGATGGTCAATACAGCCTGTTATTAAGTGTGTACTATTAATACTACTAATAATTTACAGATTACACAGGTGGCTGAGTTCCTCAGAGTTTCCTCAGCAACTGGAAGAAGCTGGGCAAAATTCACCTCTGGCACTAACAGGTGCAACATCACTTAGCATCTGCTCACTGAAGCACCAAACTCTGGTAATGAAACGCTGCTGTACTCTCCCTCTCATTACATGCTGCAAGACACAAAATGAGAAAGGCAACTGCCTGTGTCATGGCCCGCTTACTGCACATTACCTTACCATAAAGTATACTCCAAGAGCAATTCTGTGGCAGTGCTGCCTGTAAAGTGATATTATACATGCTGCCTGAAGATAATGCTTGTGATATTTCAAAAATGATGACATGAAATAGCTCATGCTGTTTCTTTCTTTTCTGAAAATGCCCGATTTTTTTCTTTTACTGAAGAAGAAACAAAGGAAAAAGCATCGTGAGAAAACCTTGTACTCTTCCAAAGCCAAATGAGCTGATCAGGAAGAATCAGCTGTGTGACAAGTTACAACTGAGAGCATAGTTTTGACATCAGAGCTACTTCCTACTGTTGGCTTACACAGAGAAAAAGACACAGACTCAGCATGTCTCCTTCACACCTGATCACTTGCTAGTTACTTATGAATGCTGCATCCTGGCATATACTGAACAGATCTTTAAGTGATTTTGCTCCTGAGCGGGAACTGTCATGCAGGGCAGCGTCAAAATCAGGGTATACGCCATTTCTGAATTGCTCACAGTGGACTCTGAAGTCATATTACTTCCACTTCAGTAGTGCTCCAGCAGGGTGGTCGCAACAGGGCAAATGGAAGAAGAGCAGCCTGGTCAAAGGCAGGGATGCACACAGGGAAGCCAATTAAAGTAAACTGTTTAGGACCACTCTCCCAAAAGAAAGGAAAGAGAGTAGAAAAAATCAGAAGAAAAGGTGCTGACCCAACGGCCATGTGTGGGCTGCAAGAAACAGAAGCCTCTTGCGTCAATCTACTGCTCTGAGTTAAATCCTTGTGAAAAGGCAGTTTGAGACTTTAGTCAAGCTAGTGTCAATTCAGATCAAAGTCAGAGCCTCAGAATGAAATCCCTGCTCCGCCGATGATTTTATGTTCAATCCCTAACTCTCCTTTCCCTGTTCTCCTGCTGGCCCTACCAAACTGAACTCCAGGCTACCTTTGCACAGCACCCAACTTGTGCTTTCCACAAGTTGGCTGTAGCTGAGCATCTGGCCCACTGAATGCTACAAGTATGCTATTTTATTTCCCCCCGTGATTTATTTGAACTGCCCTCATGTAATCCCGTTCCTCAACTATAAAAGAGACTGAAACTGTTTATGTGGGTTTATTGGGTGATGTCTGCTTGACAGATGTCTGTACTAGAACAGCTGCATCCATGTGGCGTCTTTGGCATTTGCTGTCTTTAAAAGCTTTACTTTTATTTTTTTTAATGCTTCTGACTTCATAAAAACAAGTAAAGAGTATTGTCAGAATATATTCTGTTCTCTCCAAAATTACTTTATCCCTGAATATCTCCGATTAAGAGAAAAAAGGGAAAATACACAACCTCATATATTTCTGAAGGCCTGCTGATCCCTCCCCATCTTCTAAAGGCACCACTTCAACGGGCTTGAGTGAGAATGACGTGCATATGCCAAGTTTAGAACTTGGCCGCAGATACTGCCTGTCAGTAACCAGATTTCGTAACAGAATGTGAATCTCATGATTGTTCAGGGTTTCATCATCTTCCAACACCAACCAACTACTTCGCAACAAGGCCTGGGAACGGTTCTTCGCTGGGACCTATCTAGAAAAGAAAGGGCTCTGTGGAAGACACTTTACATAATCTTGCCTTAGGCACCTACATAACCAATCCCATAGTCACTCTACAGTCCATGGAGGAACAGTTTCTCCCAAAGAGCAAGTCAGAGCTTCTCTTTGTACCGACTAGCCTGTGAATCTGACAGCTAATTCAAGGAGGGTTAGTATGAACCCTCCACTATATTTCTCTACCGTTCTACAAAGTAAGCTCATGTTACCTCCTTAAGATGACACCCATACAAATTAACCTTATTTGGAGCTTTGTCTGATGCAAGACGCTTAAATTTATTATCCTAGTGAAACTTCTGTTTCTTTATTGTCATTCACCCAAAAGCTCAAACGGCACTTCCTGCCTAACCCACAGAATATGCAGGAATTAATCTAGTGTTGCAACACGGCACAATGGGAAGAATATTCTTGCTGTACATCAGCCAACTACTTTCATGGCAAATTCAAAAGGAGCAGTTGTTCAGGGTTAAATACACAACTGTGTAATTCAGCCTAGATTTGGCCCTCGGTCTTCATACCGAGCCATCATTACGGGCCAAGTGTTCCAAACCTCCCCCCCAACCCCAAACCCGAGAGCCTCAGATTAAAAGCGTAGTCCGTATTCAGACCCTTAAGAACGTGATCCAACTTTCAAAGGCACTGAGCATCCTCTACAAAGCCAGAGGACCTTAACGTTAGACTTTGGCTTTCAAAAACCTTGGCAAAGGCTTTTAGGGCCTTTTTCTTCTGAAAGAGTCCCATGATGTAAACTGCATGGAATTCAGCTTACGAATTTTGGGTGAAAGCTTGAAGTGACTCTGCAAATCCTGAGAATCAAGGCACTTCAGCTTTGCTGCTTGAACGAACACCAAGCCATGTCTTCTGGCCATCCTAAGACATATATTGCAGTAAGTTTAATTATGCACTGAAGCCAGGTAGAACAGGCCCCTTTTCTTCACGTTTTCCTCCACATCCCCAATTTATACAAACAAGTCGATAGTCTGATAAGAGTCTTTTAATATCCTCTTAAAAAGTTTCTTTCACACTCTCTAACCTATTTGCATGCTTTAAGGTTCTGCAGGGATCACTACGAGACCTGCGAAAGCTGAACTAGCATTCAGAATACTGCAGGCTCCGTGCACAGCTTGAACAAACCTAGAAGCAGCGTTTCATTTAGGGAACTGATTTAAACAACGAAGAATAAAGTCAGCATTGTAGCAATGGGTTTTGTACATGAGAAGGGACTGGAACATACGAGATGGCACTTAGAAAATGTGACCTATTTGGCACTGGGTTTGCGTAACAGCCTTACCTGCCGCTGCCAATTGAAGGAAATGCAATTGATTTCAGCTTCTTTTCATCAGCCAGAGCCAAGCAGTTCTTCACTGTCTTTTCCAGCAGCTCCTCGCATTTGTCTGAGCCCCAACCTGGGCTATTACAGTGGATCACAAATTTCGCAGGCAATCCATGGCCAGCACTGACAACAGCTAGTAAGAAACGAAAGTGAAACGTAATTGCTTTCCTCTCCTTAGGATTAAAAGAGTGCATATGTGATTAAAAGAGCAAACAACTGACAGACATTCCTTTAGCCCCTGTGAATGTTTTAGATTACAAATCACACAGCCTTAAAATATAACAACATGATTACAGAGACTTTGTATTTTCCATTTCCAGCTGTACTTTGCTGTGGTAATTTATAAATCACAGCTATAATCGAGCTTATTTTACAGAGAGCAAGAATTCATGGCTGACAGCAAAGGAAACACATTTATATTCGGGACTGTGCAAACTTGTGTAACGTGTAAGGAAGAAGGCAGCAATCTGTTAGAACATAAAGCTGTTCAAGGGATGATCTTGCTTTGGTTCCATTAATTGCAGAGCAGGATGCTGGACAGTTGCACAGAGTTATGACTTGTGTGACCTTCAGCTACTCCTGCTAAATACACAGTTTGTTTAGCGAGCTTCTGATCACGCTGCAGCCCAAACTGAAATCAGTTCAGAGCTATTAGTGCTCTGCAAACTGGTAAGGAAGGCTGGAAAAGAGATGAATTAAGATTTTTACTTTATTTCCAGTTTTGTTTCTGAGTAAGTGTAAAGACGACATTTTGTGTGATTTCAAGACTTTGGGCCTCGTCTTATCCAAACTTTTTTGTGTACGGGTCATCCAAGACCACTTAAACAATTCTGGTTTTACTTTACCTCTTTCATCACATTCTTGACAGATGGTTGGACAGGATGCATTTATGGATTCACACTGTTTGAATCTCACTGTTTATATACTAACAGGCAAGGCCTTGTAGGTTGAAAAAAATGGAGAAGAATTTTTACCATGCTAATCATGTATTATCACCACGATACTACCATGGACGTGTGGGGTCTAAGAGGATGCAGCACAGCCCGCCTACAAACTACTGACAGTCAGGGATTCGCCAGACGAGAGGCCTTCTCTCAGCAGGAGAACACATTCTGGGTGCACCACATCCCATCACAGAGCAACAACAGACTGTGCTCTGCCCACCAGGAAACAGGGTAAGAGAATCACTGCCATTTCTGAACATACAGGTCTGTGGTTGCAATTAAAAACTTGTAACTTCCATTTGTTTAAAAATAAAAAAAAGAGGGAAGAAAAACATCATCATCACAAGCTGAGGGAAGAAAAATACCTAGCTGAAATCTCACAAGAGCAAACACTGAACCTTCATAAAGAGTCAGCCCCCTTAACGTGTACACTTTGGGCTATGGTCATATGTGGCCACAAAAGCGTACCTATAAAATGGCAGCTTCTGTCTTCAAAAAAAATAATAAAAATACCAATAATTAAAAAAAAAAAAATAATCAAAAAATCAGGTTTGTAAAGGTGCTTAGAGGCCAGAAATTTTCTACACCATTCTGGAATGTTTATGAGGCATTTTGTTATTTAAGTATAGTAGAAATAACTCTTGGAGCACAATCATCACATATGGATACTATTCCTGTAGCCGCTGCAGAAAAGAGAAAATAGACTTTGCCATATGGCATTCTGACCGGAGGTTAATCAGAAGAGTGTATTTTGAAGGACAATAGAAGCACAAGCCTTCATGTTCTTACGGGTTTGCAGATTCTCAACATGTTGAATAGCCTCAGTGTTAGGCAACGTTAATTTGTCATAATGTGCAACTAAAATGTTGGCACATTCAGAATACATCATAAATCCAAGAAAAATCTATTAAAAGCAGCTGACATATCTCTAGTCAGATGTGAAATGTGGATAATATCTTCATCCTGCAACACTAAAATACTGTATTGATACGCATCACCAACTTTAATATTTCTCAGGGAGTGTTTTCCAAGGTAGTCAATTAATTAACTCATTAGGATTCTGTTGAGGACAACTGTTAATTACCAAGAGCAGTCGTCCCTTACTTCAACTGCAAATGCTCTGAAAGGGAAAGTAAGTTACGCGTTTGCTGTAGAAACAGAAAAAGAGAACCATGGACACATTCTGTACTAGTTACAATTCTATTCCAGGTAAGGATCCTGGTTATTGGTAGATTAAAGGGATACCCATGTAACTGAGAAATCTGAAAACTGGATATCCGTATGGTTGAGAAACTGATGTGTACCAGTTCTTCTCTAGGGTCCTCCCAACAAGTCCCTGACAGCCAGTTTCTCCTGGTGTAGTGCTGAGCTCCCCACGGGGTAAGACTGCCAAGCAGCCCTCAGATCTGAGGGGGTGCACTGATGGCTGAGAAAAAAATCTTTTCTCTCCAACTTGCAACCTATTTGTGAGCAGTTTGGTCTGGGCTGATAAGGAATACTGTACAGAAGCAAGCGAAAAAAAAAAAAAGGTGAGTAACTGATTCTACGCATTTTTGCAGAACAAGAATTCCAAGAAAAACTCATTAAAAATTTTAAAAAGGAAAAAAAAAAAACAAACCCGTATTAAGCACCAGGAGTAAACAGTTGTAATTTTTCGTGTCAGAGCTGAAGTCTTACATCTCCCCTTCAGCTTTAGTCAGAATTCGTTTACAAAACTGCGCACACTGTATTTATTTTTATAGCATAAACACAGATGGCAGAATCATCCTTCTATATGAACAACATGTATCAGCAATTTCACAGATGGTGTAAAATTATGTATCACCATTATCAGACTTTATTACTCATATAGTAGATTTTTCTCAGATATTACATAAATTTTGATAACCAGGCATCAAAAAGTCGTAAGCTTTTATAGTGATGATTTTGGCACTGATTAAACAAAGTACCCAAGCAGTTGCTTAACTTTAAGCACGTGCTTAAGTTCAGTGAAAGTCAGCGGCACTGCAGCAAAGCAGATGCTTAGCAGAGCTGGACTCAACCGTTCTGAAAAATAAGCATCTCATTAATTGCTTTTCTGAACTGTGCCCTTAATAATCAACATTCACTGTGTATGCACGTACCTGTGAATAGCCTGCTTCAACTTGTAATACTACATCACTACACCATTTCCCAGATGCTTTGGGAAACGTTACTTAAGATGCAACATGTGTATTTTAACTTTGGAAAATACAAATACCACATAACCCATAAAAGTTGTCTGCAGACAGCATGAACCCAAGCGTTGTACTAGAAGGAGCCTGGCTGCCTGACTGCAACGAAGACTGCCGCAGAGCGCGAAGCCAGTGCCCGCCGTGTTTTGTTTGCAGGTTTCCGAAGCGCAGAACCTCACCTCCAGCTATGTCCAATGGCCCGTTCTTTTTGCGAAGCTCAATGACAGCTTCCACAAACTCCTTGCCTCCTTTCTTTTCCAAAGTGCTCCCTGAACAGAGAATTGTTATTTTATTCCTCTGATCCCAGGTTTCCACAACAGACATGTGACTCAGCATTATTTTTTTATTACATCACTCCAGAGTTTTCTGCCCAAACATTTTTTTGGGGACTGCAAAGTAAGATCTAAACCTTTTGGGACTTCAGAATTAGCTAGTCATTAAAAACAACAACAACAACAACAGAAAGAAAAAACCAAAAAAGACAACCCTAACAAACCCAAAAACCTCACATCGGTATCCCTTGCTAACATTCTCAGACTCCAGTTTTAATGTCAAAACATCTGACATGTCATCCCTACCTCCTTCCTTATCATGAGCATCTGGTAGTGTGAAATGTTCCAGAAGAATGTGCTAGCTCAAGAGTGGTTGAAGGTTCATAATTCCTTCCCCTAAGATTCATTTCCCCTCTCTCTTACAAATTGTTTTAAAGAGCCATTTGCCACAATAAGAATTTGAAACTCACCTGATCTTGGTCCCTGACCCCAACAGGTGGCACCAGGAATGAAACAGTCTCGTGAGTGCAGCGGGCTGCTTTACTTGGTAACTGCCCAGCTTGTTGAGCCACCTTTAACCAAGAGGAAGAGCCTCAGAAATAAGGAGAATCTCTAAGGAACATATTCCTCCAATGAACTTCTCTAACTACAGCTAAGGAGCTGGACAAAGTCATTCTGGGAGGAGAAGAGCTGTGCAGTGTTTCAGGGCAACCAAAAGGTATGCTGTTTACAAAGGCAGTCCATCACTAAATGGTTTAGATCTTATTTTGCAGCTCTAGTTTTAAATATTAACATAAAACAACAGCCCAAGAAAGCATTTTCCTAACTACATAAGCATCCCATATAATTTTGCACTGTGCATATTAATTATAAAGGTAGATAAGTAAAAAGCAGTGATATCACAACGGCTCTGATTTGAGATATTACTTTGAAAATTGATTTCCAAAAATTCAGAACTAGGATCTCTAAAGATCTAGACATTTATTTGGTGAAACCCCTTACTTTCACTGATGGAGAAAGAAAAAAAAACGCATTTTCTGATGGAAGTGCACATACTATATGCTCAAGGAAGCAGAGCCCCTCCTCCAAGATTGTTTACTAAATAGGGTTATAGCTCAAAGAACTAAGAGGACTGCAAGATGTTTTTGTTTTGACACCATTGCTATATTTCTTCCAGAATGAAGACTGACAGTTGAAAACAATGCGTTTGTTTGTTCATTCAAAAACTGACTCTGACGCTGCCTCTGTTTTTCTACTGGCAGTTTATTGCTTTTGGGGTACAAAAGCTGAGGACAATTAAAAAAATGTATGCCTTTTCTTTTGCTTTTTTCATGACCAATTCACAATGGGTGCTTATCAAAAGCTGGATTGCAAGGTCAGACTGTGCAGGTCAGAGCATAATTTAAGCTTTTTTCTGTAAATACTTCGGACTAAGTTTATTCAGATAAACCCCTCACTAAGAGTTTTCTGAAACTCAAAGTTACCAATCCCCGTGCAAACGAGTGGAAGGCACCATCTTAGAAATCTCTTAGAAAATGGCTTTATTTGTAGCAGCAAGGTGTCTTAGGAGAGTGCACTAAGAAAGGAGATCCACACCAGAACCGAGGTGCTTGGAAATACACTGCCCTTCAAAGGCAGCGGTGTGCCAGACGGCAGGACACGCGGCGCCCTTTGCCGAACCAGTCTAGCAGACGTGGCTGACACCAGGGTCTTGGAAAAATCACTCTGACAAAGAAGGGATGGGGAGGGAAGGAAACAGTCTTCCATTCTAGTTATGTTCCTGTTGTATGTACTTCCGTATCATTCCTATTTATATTTGTATATATTCCAGTTATATTCCCCTTGAGTCCATGAACTCAGGTCAGTCCTAAACCCCACGACATTCGTAACCCTTAATTTCTCTTGTTTCAAGGGGAAACATAATTAAGCCTCGTGCAGAACCTAGGAACAGAAAAGATCTATTAAGTAGGTCATTTCTTTGCCATTGCAAAGCTGTTGTACATTTAATGGAATTTAGCCTAGTTCAGTTTAATTCAATCCAGAAGGATCAGCTTTTTCCCTTCTTCTGGGAATTAATTTATAATTAAAAGCAATGAACAACCCTGTCAGTTTATTTCACTGAGCTCTCCTCCTGCAGACTGGTACAAAGAAGAGCAAAAGTAGTATCTAGTACGAATCTGTGAGGTTTTCTGCATTTACTCCTCAATTATGTTCTTCCTCTGGTTAACAGTGAGGGTTTATATTAAAATTTTATTTCGGAACCATGTTGTAAATTAGCTTCATCTGGGAAAGGACATACTGTATTTAACCATTTTCCACTACATTAGCAAGTTTCTTGATGGAAGTCTTGCTTCACAGCTTCAAGGTTAGTAGCTTATTTGCTCACAGGCATAAATATGTGTCACTCCCATGAGAATAAGATCATTATCTCATGCTTTCCAAGCAGGCATTGGTATCAGTGTTGAAAACAGAGTTAGCAGAAATTTAGGCTCTAAAATTCTCAGGATAAGCCCCCAGTACATTTAAATTGTTAGGGAGAAAAACAACAAAAATTAAAAAAAAAAAAAAAATTTAGATGGGTAAAAGTTAATCATCGGAAGCTAAGCATTTGTGCACTTCTATTCTTTCTTACAGCAGTCAGAGGCAACAGGAACCTACACTAAGGAATGAGCAGTACAGCTTTGAGAGACAATTTTCTTTGTAGGGTAGCAAAGCATTTCTTTGTCAAAGGGTAGGAACCAAGCACATTAGCTCAATGGGTCTGACAGACTTTTTAGAAGCATATTCTTCAGATACAGGGTATTATGTCACTTTTATTTTAATGTCTCTGCATAATGTTTAGCCAGCCAAGTCACAGCTGTTCCTGCCCAACAGGCTATACAGAGCTACGCTTGTCTGCTTGTTACTCAGAAAGCAGCCCCTTCAGAAAAAGCAGGTGGTGTAGGACATGCCAGCTCTGCAGCAGGATGCGTGTCCCTCCGAGCCAGTACTGAAACAGGGCCTTGGGCGTGGAGGGAGACCATTTGCATAGCGATGGTGACGTTAAGATGAGATGTAGAACAGAGGCCGGGATCAGGTGACTTCTTTTTCAGCGTGGTGGGTCATCACCCTCACCAGCAACTTCTGTGTTCAGCCCAAATTCTGATTTGCCTTCTCAAATTACTACGGCAGTTCAGTTAAAGTACTGCTACCCTTTTACAAAATCCTTCAAAATACTGTACGCAGAGGGGGGTATGACTAAGATAAGAGTTACTCAGGGGACACTTAAGATACTGAATTAAGATGTCTGTCATGTTTTCTAGCATGCCTTCTCTCATCGGTGTAGCTTAGATGACCGACCGCCTGAAAAAACGTATCTAGTGTCACTAGCCGTGTGCTTGGGCACGTGAGGACCGTTGAGCAGGGCTACAAAGGTAATCGGTCCGTGAGGTAAAACATGAAAAAACTAACCAACTGTGAGAGTTCAGAAAATACAGATGGGCTAGATCCAGCATGTCAGATGCGAACATCTGAAACTTGGCATGGAGAGGGGTTAGTGGAACTGGTTAGAAATCTAAAGATCAAGATTCAAACTGTATTCAAAACAGGCATTTACCATGTCAAACAAACAATGTGGTAATTCATTTTCCTCGGTCACATGCCTGCATTGAACGTACTGTTCCTGCACTTCAAATTTTGGCGGTGCATTCTGTTGTTACTTCTGAAAGTCTGATTTGGTGATAAAAATCAGAAGTGCCTACTGGGTTTGCAATTATTCATTTCTTTTTATTATCAGTCAGGACTGCTGGAAGTGAGAAATGAATGCAAATCTGCATAGCTACAACAAGCTTGTGGCTGCTGATTGACCATGCACACACATACAAACTCCGCAGCACTGAACTTTCCATTACCTACTTCACCACCGGTGTAGAAGTCAGAGTTTGTCGGGTGAACGACAGCATCACTGTCGATCGTGGCAATGTCAGCCTGTACAACTTGCAACTACAACAGGTAAACAGATGTATATCAACCACGTTGGACAGAGACCCAGCACAGGCTCTACATTTACACATGTACCAACGTCCATATTTTCCTACCTGTACATCTCCAAACCTTGCGCCAAAGGAGTATGCTGAGTTGTGTGTGCAGGTGTGTGTAGAGAAAGGGGTGTAGGGAACAGGAGGAGGAATATTGAGTATGACATGATCAAATAAATGTTAAAATGACAAGTCAGAGCAATCACATGAGATCATTTCCAAAGTTTTAAAATCAGCTAATACCCCATTTCAACTTTGCAGAAACCTAGAACAACCAGTTCCCCACAGAGCATGACACTAAAATATGGAATCTGTTTAAAAAAAGAAATTCAGGATCATCAAGCCAAACAAAATAACTAGTTTCTCCATTTTGTCAGCGTCAATAAGCTGACAGGCACTAATCTTCGTATGCATAGTGATTCATCATTTTGTTTCTAAAAATGACAGTCTCTTTCCTATGGCAGAAACCATATATTTGCAGACAGGGTTGTACTGAATTTGCTTTAAAAAATATAAATGATCGATCTTATATTTTAAAGGTAAGGCATATTTTCTAATTATGTGTCGGAATGGCTGAGACTTGTAAAAATATACATATTTCTGAGAAAGGCTGATTTAAAAATTAGCCTTCTTAAATCTTTCTTGTTAAATTACTTGTGTACGTTCCCATGGGAAATGCAGTAGTAGAAGAATTATGGGTTGTATTCCATTAAGGAAGTTTAAAAAAAAGATAGTAGCAGGTTTAATCAAGTAATAAGGGAATGAAAGTTGATTTTTCTTTTACTTTTGCTGAAGAACAGACTTCTGTTGAAGAAGCATTTTTATTTTTTTTTTAAATCTGGAACAAGATAGAAGCTTTAAAAGCGACAGACCATCTATGACAGTATCTACAAGTTCATTGTTGGTATAATACCAGTATCTGTTTTCAGCTGAATGTGAAAGTGACAGGGAGTAATGGAAGCATAATGGAAACAAATTATTTGACTGAATTAAACATGAAATCAAGGTAGGGGGATAGTTAATTATTTAATCATTCCTCTTTAAAAATTTTATGCCTACTCTGAGTATCAGAAAAAACCCTGAGATTGCAGTTAGAATGGAGAAACTGCTTATTTTGAAAACAACCTGACAAA
This sequence comes from Sagittarius serpentarius, assembly GCA_034782735.1. Classification (NCBI taxonomy): domain Eukaryota; kingdom Metazoa; phylum Chordata; class Aves; order Accipitriformes; family Sagittariidae; genus Sagittarius; species Sagittarius serpentarius. Next base: position 17,954,607 of record JAVKLA010000042.1, on the reverse strand, counting down.
AAAGTATTTTAGTCCTCAAAGTATCCAAATAAGAAACCCCCCAAAATAGCTAACAGTCACATATGATTATTATGGAAAAGAATTTAAATGATTTGTTTTAAATGAAATCAACTTGAAGACTAGCAATAGCTGCAAGTATTCAGATTTGGTGAGAAAGTCTTTTGAATATAGTTCTTCAACAAAACAGAACCTGCAAGATTTGAATTTCTGCTCTTATTAAATGTGTGAAGCCCTAGAGAGTAAATTCTGGGTTCCATAATTTCCATGTGACCGTTAGTTGTGTCAACCCATGCCCCATTTACCTAGGTCATCTTTAAGGTCAATGTCAGCATTGGTGGGATTGATAATGGCCTCCACCTCGAAGCCGGCTAAATTACTGATTTCACTGTGAATAAGGTTCAGCTGAAAAGAAAAGCATGAGGTGGGAAATAACAGGACAGCTGGGAAATCACAGAGAAGCTGCAGAAAAGTGAGCTTTGCAACACAGATGGAGATAGCATCACTGCAAACAAATATGCAAAATAAAAGGCAGGTCATAAAGGAGGGTTATTATCCAAAAAAAAAATTCAAACACAAGACTCAAACACTGTTCACACTGGGAGGACATGAATGTACCTACTAACAAGCTCTGTTTTGGCTTTATGCTCACCACTATTTGGGGTTCTTATTTTGGCATTATAAGAGGGTATTTGTTTCTCCTCCAAGTACAGGTGAAGGACACCCCGATCATTTCTTAAGCATCAATTATAGGAATGAGCCGTGACCATTCAGCACTGAAACTGAATAAAAGATGCTGCTCCTCCTTCTTCAAGCCAGCAAACATGAGCCTATCTTTGAGAAAGCACACACTTGTCTCCAGCGATGCCTCCATCCTAACGAGGGGACATGGTTCTGTTTCTTTCCTTATTAGCGGTCACCATGTTCTGTATTGCTGGCACTTCAGTTTTCATCTGCACAGTTCTGTAGCCTTTGTGAATGGCTGGTCACGTACTGTAAGCAGGCACTGTTATGTGCTTATTGCTTCTAGTTTTCATTTTATTTGCTTTACTTCCCTTTGTCAACTATGAAAATGCCCATTAACTCCTCTCATTAACACCCATGTATTCCAAGCATGTCTCTCAATTGCGGTTTTAATTGTTACAGAACCAGAAGGACTTCTCATGGGCACACAGTAAACTGAGGAAGTCAGCACAGATACCTAGAGATTAACCTCACATCCGCACTACGTGTTCTTAAAAGAATAAAAAGATTTAATGAAATATGAGGAAGCGCATATTTCAACTTCTAGCAAGACATTTTGAGCAGGACTTAGAAACTATTATATAAAATGTCAATGAAAAAATCAGGCCAGCAATGGTAACGAACTGATCCTGCCATCTCATGCTAGTAAGGATGGCTTTTTGGAATTGAGTGCTTAGAGGTGTAAAGTGATAGCAGTTTGCTTACTACTGACAGTTCAGGTATCTCATCAGAGGCTGCGACCTACACCACAGAAACAACTCTGTAATTTGAGGCAATTTGATGTTAATGCCAAACTTGGCAAAAGTCAAAACTGCAGTACGCTGACAGGTACGTGAGGAAGCTTATAACCAGGGGTTTGTGACGCTGCTTCGTAGCCAATGTTGGGAAGTCCGATTTCACCTGCATCAAGTTTACTACAGCCAAAACTTAAAATACTTCAAAGTACAAAAAATTTTCCAGACTCTTTCAGATGGAGAAATACATTATCTACATCATAAATTATGCTTATATCTACAACATACATTTAAAATGATCTTTTCAGTAGCTGATTAGGCAATATGGAAAGCAACTATGAAAGAGAAAGTTCTCATTCATTTATGCAAGTCCTGAAGCCAGCTGCAGTTAAGCCAGGCTTTCCTTCTAATCCAAAGCCCACTGGGTTCAACCTGTGAAGCATAACATATACATTCAGGCACAGCAGTTAATCTCAACAATAACTGAATTTTGTCTCTTGGTTTGTAATGCACATTCTGTAAACTTAACTCTTCAAATCTCCTCCGTGTGTATTTGAGTTTATTAATAGGGAATATGAGCCAATTCACATAACCAATACAAGTGAATGGGTCATTTACAGAGGCCAACATCCATATATTTAAGTTTTATGAAAAAATTATTTCCATTTTATTCATATGATTATATGAATTGACCTTCTTTCTCTTTTTAAAGCCTGCAATTTCATATAATTTGCATATGTTGCTTGAGTAAACTATGTTTCCCCAAAACAGGGTGATTTTGGCTAAAAATGAGTGTAATTCAGCCCTGTTTTAAGTATGGGTCTGTTCGGGAATTTGTAATAAAATCTAAGAAAGCTTGCTTTCCAAATAGCTTAGAATCCTTTAATACTTCACACGTGGCGAGTTATTCATACTTGAGTTTGAGTCTTGAGTTTGACTACAAGCAACTGCTGTTTAAAAAAAAAAGTCAAATCAAATCAAACCAAAATGTTAAAGAAAGTTTATGAATTTTGAAATTAAAAAAACCAACAACAAAACACATGCACACACCAAAAGACTGTTTTGTGGGGATTTTAGTATGTTCCTAAACATATTTTGTTCATTTTATAGGTGATTCTCTTTGATCCCTAATTCTGTGTTCTACAAGTTTTTGTCCCAGATCTATTGCCTGCAGACCATTTTGGTTTCGGACATTTTCATCTATCTCTGTGCCTACTCATATATGGGATTTACATAGCAACCAGCTGGTAATTAAAGTTTCAATTCAACAGCAACAACAAAATGTTTAAAAAGCTGCCCATCACTGATAGCATGTGTTGGCAGCTAAGTATTATTTTGCTAAAATTTGCATTTACTGTTCAACGCACTGTTAGCTGATTGCCAAAAACAAGTAAAAAAAATCAGAAGTTTTCCCGTAGAATTAAATCCTCCAATGAGTAATTTTACTGCTCAATTTTACTACCTAATAGCATGAAGCATGTATTAGAAGAAGTGATCCCCTAAAGGGCCACTTTAAAAAAAAAAAAACCATAAATAGGCACAACTTGCATATGCATGTGCAATAAAGATGGACATAACTTTAGGTAACATTTAAATTAAATGTTAGTTAGATAAAATGCAGATGGCACTTAGCACATCCATGAGTATTTTCTGAACCAAGCCTTGCACTTCTTATTTCAGACAAAATTACCTTTAAAGTCTTGGAACATTTTCTGGTATGAGTTTCATACAGAAAACTGAAGATGCCTGTTGCAGACAACAAGCTGAGGTCTCTCTGGAAAGTCCAAACCCTAACGCTTAGGCCTGAGGTCTTACAACTCTGCCTCTACGCTGTAATTGTCTCAGGAAAAACAAACTAGGTAATGTGCAGAATATCACGTTTCCATTGGGATGTCACTTGTAGGATGTGCAATCATTTACCTATTAACTAGATTTTAATACTTAATTAGTGTAGCACTAATGCACTTCTACAGGTGTAACTGAAGGGTTCTTTGCCATTTCCTGACCTCTAAGAATTTCTAGCTGAATGTCAGCAGTTACCTGAAGATTTAATGCAATAACAGTACTTTTTAAAAACTGAACAATGCCCAGGTTGCAACATTCTCATTTGTGTTTTCAGTAATTAAATCTGGGGGTATTAGAAGGATGAAGAGCTGCTCTTGTGAACAAAACCCTTCCCTTTCCCTCCTGCAAACATGGAGCCAAGAAAAAGATTCTTCCCATTAAACACTTATGAGTGATGTGATACTAAGAACAGATTATTTTCTTCCTTCTCTGCATCCAGTAAATTATTTCCTGATCTAGGAGACAGTGGTTTTGCAGACCAAAGAGACGTGCTGTAAAGGTGTTCAAGGATGTCATGGAGGTTTGAAAAATACCGATTGTTTGGGTTTTTCACTTTCAGGTTTCTGTGTTTGCACTGTAGTTTATTAAGAACACACAGAACATGAAAGTATACTGAAAATCTGTATGTAAGAATTAAAAAAAATCAAATAACTGTGATTAATGCGAATATTTTTGCTTTTCAAATGGAAAAGCTCAAAATGCTTTAACACATTAAGCTTTGCTACCATCCACGTGAAAAGTGTAACTGTATCTCCATTTCGCAAGTGGGGAAGGCAACAGAGAAAGAAAAGGTGATTTACAGTAATCTCTGAATCAGCCAAAACCAGGGGCCAAGAGCCATGGTTTCCAGGCCTCCAGCTGAACCACCTAAGCACACTGTCCTCCCTACCCAAGGGACCAGCAGATTTTTCCTTCCCTCAGCATGCTGTTGAAGGAGGGTGAGGCTGTGCTCAACAGAAGAAAGGTCCTCCTCCAAACAGGCAAACGCCTTCTGCCCTCACACGCGTTGAAAAAAGCAACATGCACAAGTCTAAGGAATCAAACTGCAACACCACTGTCCAGAATCACTACTGTTAGTTCATTGTGGTTCTGAATACCATGTGGCACTAATTTAAGATAACTATAACAAAACCTATTTTTTTCTGTTAAGCATCAGACTTAGATAAATATTTTTAAAATCTTTATTATCTTTTTAAACAGCAATTGCATGTAGAAATGGCTAAGCAGAAGCATTTAACTGATTCAGTCACTAGAGTTTTTATAGATAATGGTTACATTTAATTTGTAAATTTCCAAAATGAATAGCAATTATTTGAGACTTCCATGCATCACTCAAATAATTAACAACCACCACCATCAATGAGATCGCAGTCTGCTAAACCTGCACATAGCAGCAGACATCCTGTCACACTCAGGAGCCTCCTGGCCCATGCAAAACACACCTCAAGTTCAGGAGAGAGGAAGCATTCAACTGCCACCAATTCCATAACTGAAAGTTTTATCTTTACCTTTTTTATCACAAGAAAATAAAAATTATTTTGATAATTTTGAAAATGCATGGTTTGAAAAGAATTTTTGGGGAATGGTCTGAAAATATTTCTAGGAATAAGCCAGCATAATTTTTTTGTTGTTGTTTTTATGCTAAATGTAATCTTTTTGATCACTACAGTGCAAAGTTTTTTTGCTTTTTAAGCTTTCCACATTTTCAGTCTTAAAAGAATTTAGGTTAGTCTAAATGTGCTATTTTGGGGGTAAAATCAGAACAAAGATATTAATACATTATTTATCAGCTCAAACAAGGTAAGAATTTCATTTTTAACTCACACATAATAGGATACAGAAAATTCTTATATTTGTTAGGCATAGCCTACTTTTCTTAGATTTTTATACTAACCATTTACTGCCTCTGAAGATAGTTTCTCACAGGGAATCAAAAGCAAATATAATCTGTGCTAGACACAGCTCAACAGCATCTATGCATTCTCTGCCCCTCAGAAAACAATCCATTTCATTTGGGGTGTTCCCTCACAGGACACAAACGGGTTTTCATTTTTCTTTTCATTATGTCTACCGTGTTACAAATAAAGGCTAACACCTGGCCCCTCTTATGTGCAGAGCTAACTAACAATGAACCGGTATGGGGATGGACATGTCATACCGGTAATTTTTTCAGGGGGCTGCACTCCAAGCGAATGAGAAAGCCAGAAAGTCCATTTCCCAGTACAAGGTAGTCACTGGAAAGCTCTACAACAGACACTGGCTTTGCTCACCACAGCTTAAAGCAGTCCTGGAGTTCACGGTTCTCCTCCACTGAGCCCAACAGCAAAGCCCCATTGATTTGCTGGGTCAGTCTTGCTGGAACACAGCGCTAAGTCTTATTACAGGTTTCCTGTGGTAACTAAAAGGAGTTCAAAATCAGGTCCAAAAGTCTGAGGTTACTTGCTTTCTCAAAACAGTAATGTAGTTTATAAATTCTGGGTTCTAATTTAGTCATCAAAATATTTTTAAAAAGATGTTCAAACCCACCCCCCTAGTAGTAGTCAAATAACAAAAAAACCTACCAAACCAGCAATCTAGCTGTAAAATTAAATGTGGAAAATCAGAAGTCTTGCAAAAAATAACATTACTCTCATGCACATTAAACTTAGCAAACAAACTGTGGAAGGATAAATGGAGAACAACCTCAGTATGAAATAAAAATGAGTCAGAGGAGATACATTCCACAATGGACAATGGCTCATCTTTTATGACTTACAACACAATGATCTGATTACTGAATGATAGAAGAAAGATGCAGTTTTACTTAACAAAATTTTGTATCACGAACTAAAGGCAGGTTTCAAGATAAAAGACCAAATTAATTTAATGAATTGTCTCTTTAAATGGATCCGCTCTTTAAGCAGGTATGTATTTGTATTAAACCACCCCATGTCCCAAAGCACATTCACAGGGAAAAAAGGATTGTTGACTTCTAGCTTTTCATAAAAGCATCATTCATTATTACACAGCATTAACTTTTGTAAATAACAAAGCAGAACAAAACATAAAACCACTATTATGAACAAATGTCTAAAATAGGTTTTTATAAAAACCTGTAAATCATTTACATCAGCAATGAAGTGGGCTGCCCATTGGTAAAAGACATTTTTTTCTCTAGAATAATCTCATCTTTGGCAGAAGCTTAGCTGTAACAATTATGCTGTTTATGAATAAGGCGAGACAGATTACAAGCACACAGGCTTTCCTTCTATTTGAGTATTTAATTATGTAGCCATATGAAGACTCATTTATGTATTTTTAAAATGTTCTAAAAGTTGTTTCCGAGAATTTCTTTGTTCAAAAACTAGTATCATACACCTCCTCAAGCGCTCAGTGGGGAAATGTCCATTGCACCTAGACGTCCTGGGGAAAGGGGGGGGTGGTGGTGGGAGCGGGTATTCCCTAAGCAGCGCTGAAAAGTAAATATTCATGTATAAAAATGCAGGAGCATACCTTCTGGCCAAGAAACAGACTTTTGGTGGACAGGACTGTGAAACCATCTGCAGGAGTTCCCTCTGTTGTACTGTCAGCACTGGCTGATTTGCTCACTTCTCCCTGCTTCTTCTTCCGAAAATATAGTTAATTAGTTAACTCAAGGCTGAGAGAAAACCAGTTTAATAACATTAAGATATATGACATGCCATAAATGCTTACCAGGCAATAAAATGCCAGTATAAACACCAGCGTTTGAATTTTATCCTTTAGTCTAACTAAAGTGACTGATTACAGCTGAAGGAATCAATAGGAAAAATGACCTCAACGTCTGCGTATCTACATAAGCCTTTTCTTGCCTACGACAGTGCACAATTCAGATGATAGTTGTCTCAAATGTTGCAGGAAAACATATAAACAGCCCCAAACTTTTAACAGCTTTCTAATGACTTGTGTGGAAAAAGATAATGTATCTATTTATATGTGTGGGCAGACATTCATCCTAGGGTAAAAAACTGACTTGTCAGAGTACAAATTTTACCTCTCTGTGAAGGGAGGTGCTGCTCCCAGATTTCACAGCGTTATTTCTAGAAACACTGCTTTGAAATCTGGCTGTCCTCAGAGCCAGTGTCAGAAGAATACATCAACTTTCGACCTGCCTAGTAGTAGGAAATGGGCTGAACAATTTTCTCTGTCTTGTTTAATGTCATCACCTTCCTTTATCTCCACTAAAACTGTAGAGGAAGAATTTCATATTTTCAATAAAATTACTATTTATGATTTCATATAAATATTTGGTGCCTCAGCAATATCTGTGCTGAAGCTAAAAAGCACACCTGAATATTAAGCAAGCCACTGTTCTCCTACTGTCCCTTTCCAAAGCATATAAACTAAATCTGTGGCTGAGCAACTAAAATGACTTTGATACAAGGGTATATTGGTGCTTCTAGAAGCTGTAACCATGCTTTACTTTACACAAATGTTTTGAAAATTACATTTTCATGGGTCCTATTTCAATTCCCCAGGAGTTTACTGTTAGCCAAATACCAATATAGTAAGCAGACAATACAGTTTATTGTGTGGAAGAAAAACAGAACCCCACAACAGACTTCCTGCTTTTGTAATCAAGTAGGGGAAAAAAAATCCAGATTTAGGGAAATTATTAGTGCATGGTTATTAGAAGCACTGCACTTGAATGTCAGCTACTAGGTGCTCGAAGAGAGAAAACTAAATTCAACAGTTTGAAAAACAAAGAAGTGAAACAATCAGAAGAGTGACCACGTAACAGTAAGAGAGACATACAGGATGAATACAGCAGCTTTGTTTGACCTGGAAGGCAACTTTTCACATGCATTGTCCATTTCATGTGAAATTCGTGTACTTTTCTTCCTACTTGCATAACCTATTGCTTGACAGTAATTTCGCCAAAAAAAAAAAAATCCTTGGTTACACATGGACACAGAAAGATTTCCTACTCCTACAAACTGAAATTAAAAAAAAAAAAAAAAAAAAAAAAGCGCAATGTTCTCCTTAGCTTAAAAAAAGATGTTATTCTTAGTTTCCTAGCATAAGAAAAATCAGATTTTGGTCCTCTTGCTCTTCCACTCACCTCCACAGTTCATTTTGAATGAGTTTAATTACTTACTAGGAACTAAAAAAAACCCCAAGTCTAAACATGGAAGAGTCTCATCTATAACATACTAATAAAAGAGGAAGACATTTGCGGGCCTTTAGCTCAGCCAGAGAAATTCTGTGTAGCCATAATACAATTTCTCTGATGCTGCAAGAGGCTCAGCTACCTAATCTAGCAGAACTGCATCCTACTTCAGGAGTATTTCAAGCTCCTTGGGTTTCATCAAATCAACTAAATAAGAGGAATCTTACACTAAGCTGGAACAACCCAAAACCTATTAAAAAAACAACAAACGACAGAAAAATACAACACTAAACCAGGACTCTGACATGCTGACGGCTGAGGACATTATTACAACGCAAGTGACTTAGGCTGTTGTTGTTCTTCAAGATTTAGAACTGCAAATGCTGCTTTAGCATGAATTTACTTTTGAAAAAAACACCCAGATTCCTCGTTTCTTGCATACACACATCAATACTTGAACAAAGTCCATGCAAGTTTACTCTGCCTAGCCCAACGCAGGCACCTCCGCAGTCACAGCAAAGCTACCTCTACAGTTGCTACGTAAAATCTTGTTTGCTCACCAGTAAGGCACGACTAGTATAGCCTCCATACACTCTTTTCTTCTCTCTCGGTGCCTCCAGCCTGTGGCAACGTAACGACTGTTTCGTACAAAGAACAGAGTATTTACAGCTCGCCTGCCTGTCCAGCAGGCCTGTGCCACTTCTGAGGGTTTTCAGACTTCCAGCCGCACTAGGGAGAGGGCAGCGCTCCTCCTTCAGCATTTGCTTACACTGCTACTGAAATCCCTATTATTAACAACACAGGGAGCAGAAAGTCTGCCCCGCGTGATGCTCCCCACAGCTACTACTAGCAAGCTTGTTCGAGTTTAAAATAAACAGATTACTCTACCTTGGATTTCCTTGCACCTTTCTTGCCGCCTGTTTTCTTTGATACAGTTTTTTTCTGTGATGGAGACTTTGCCTTCTTTGCTGGAGGTGGAGTGATGATGGCTTCCAGTTTTCCTTTTGATCCCCGCTTCTTTGCCAACAGCTCTGGGTGAATATTGGGTAACACTCCACCGCTGGCTATGGTGACCCCTTTCAATAGCTGATAAAAAAAAAATAAAAGTTGTAGATGACAAATTCCAGCATTTACTCACCAATAAACAGAAGATGGCATTTACTGCAAACTTTGTACATTGCCTTGAGTTTTAACTGGTTCTCGTATGTTTCTCAATGCATTAACCTTGAAGAAGAGAAACATGAAATGTACGAAATTAAGCTGGTCACATACCAGATTTTAACTATAAAGGGAATATGTATTCTTTTTGCACATATGCTTGTTACTGTCAGTATCTCTTGGGCTGAAACAAGATCTGTTTCTGCGAAGCCATGCAATGAAGACTGTTACCCAGCTACTAGGAAACAGGACAGCCCCAGCCACAGACATGAGGGCTCTGCAGGGCAGCCTGTGGGAGAGAGATGGGACCCCAAAGTCCACGCTACGGGACTGCAATGGGTACCACGCTGTGGGGAACCCAATATGTGTCCCAATTGCTCAGTTTTCCTGAAAGTGCATTTTTAAAACAGAATTTTTTTCTCAGAAAAAGAGACTTCAAATGGAGGGCAACATTTATAAAAATCTTTATACCTGCAAGTCTTTCTTCAAAAAAATCTTTATGCAGTTGAAGAAAAGCAGATCAATATTCAAAAATGTGCAGTTCATTCAAGCCTTTAAAAGCAGAGGTGAAATATATCATGTTCTGTATTTAAAACCACTTTAACCCATTTTTTATACATCTAACTGGGACTAATTCACTATTTGGGAGGATACAAACAGTGACATCAAAGTCCCTCAGGTACTCCCACCTTCTGATTCGTGTTTACTGCTCCCCAACCACAACTCAGCGAGGCTCCAAGCTTACAAAGGGACGATGAATGGAAAGTATTACCCAATTTCAGACAAAGCCAGAAGGAGGTTGGTTTGGGGATATTTTTATTTCCTGCCCCATTGTGATACATAGGTTTGGAAAAACTATCTTTTCAGATGTGTTTTTACAGCACCTCACACAAAGGTACGTTAATCCTAGCCAGTGCCTCTGGCTGACACCCCAACACTAATAATAGTGCTCAAATTTTTTTTTACTAAGTTAAAGGCATCTTGAACTCTGCAAAGGACACAGACTTGCAAGAGTTCTAGCTTAATTCTGTGGTCACAATGACAAACTTCAATGGAACAGGATAGGTCCCACTGAGTCCTAAGCTGCATAAGGGGGAAAACACAAACAAACAAAACATCTACAAGATTTTCTCCATGTCTCTATGGAGTTTATGACAATGTCCCACGCTAACAGAAGCGGTTGTAATAGTGTGAGCAAATGTCATATTACATCTCCATTGCATTTTTACACATTTTAAGAGTCCTGAAAAACATAATTAAGCTGAATGCTGTAGTTAGTTACACAGGCAGCGTGCTAGTGAGTGAATGAGCTGTTTCCTGGTGGGCTACTCAATAAGCAGAGGTCTTGAGTTACAATTCAGCTATATGGAAAGACAATTTAAAAAGCCCTAAAGGAAATCCTGGCCCTCACATGGCAGAGTTTTTTCTTACCTGATTTAATTCTTCATCATTTGCTACAGCCAACAGGATGTGTCTAGGAGTGACTCGACCCTTCTTGTTGTCCCTTGCTGCATTTCCAGCCAATTCAAGAATTTCCGCTGGGGAAAAAGTAAGCCCCTTTCAATTACATTGTGATCATTAAGAAAAATCAATGTGTGTGTTAGCATCCATGCAAAAAAATACCTAAATTATATCATGTTATTCCTAACTGCTGTAGAATACCCTCAATAGATACCTAATTCTAAAATTATAATTTTCTTTTTATATGTCTACCCACTGAAGGGTGAATGTACACTTGAAGTCCTGTTGTCTAAACAATGTTTACTTTTTCGTCCTTTTAAAGCAGTTCCCCTAGATTCTTGATTTTTTTCAGTGTTTTTCTCAAAGCTACTGTGCGTTCATATCCTAGGATCCCTCTCCTATCAGGTGACAGAGTACTAGATGTACAAATGCTGTAGGTTTTTTTCCTCAAAGCTGTCATAAACATGAGTTCTGGCTTGCATTGCTTCTACTTTTTTTATTACTGGAAAAGATGCTATTCTCAGTTTCTCATTTTTAACATTACGGAAGCATGTAAGCACATATCCAAGTCAGGACACTAAAAATACAAACTATGCTGCTACGCTGACTTAACGATTCTTTTCTCTATCTCAGAAGAGGTTTCTGTCCAGACAAAGTAACTGATGAATTTACTAGGAGCAAATAAACATGATTATCTCCCTAGATGAAACTTCCAGTCCTGACAAAATACGTTTAACAGCTGTGCATACGATGGCTTTTATTGGAATTAGGAAAGATTAAACTTGCTCCCCTGCAAGGATCTATGAAGTAAAAGCCTAGAGCGTTACCTGCTAACTTATCTGACTTCAACTCAACAAGCCTTAGGCAAAGAATGCAATTAATTACAAGAAAGTCTGGGGAACAATTAAAAAAAAATAATGAAGTAACATGTATATCTGACTTTGCAATTATGTGCTATTGCTGTCTCCATTATACATAACCCTTCATCTCCCTCTGTAGACTTGTGTTTCTCTATTGCTTTTGGTGTATTTTCTTTTGCAAACCTGGTAATGTTTGGAGAAAAAGAAGAAAAAAAGAAAATGAAAATGTCTTTTTTACATCTATTACACACTAATATATTAAAATTTAACATTAAAATAGAGTATGAGATTGATTTCACTTTTAACAACTAACTATACCATGAAAGCTCTCCCATAAGCTTGCTTCAGAGGCAAACAGAACTGAATTAAGACGTTAATCTGGAAATGAAAAAGACTAAAATCAAAGCCCACATGACCACATGCCTTTACCATAACACATAGTAAATCTTAAGCAATACTATATAGAACAGACTATTGCTTTTCATTAGACTGAATTCAACATGATTCTCCAATTATTTTTCATCGTAAGCCTCGTAATAAGCTAGTTATGACACCTACTGGAAAACTTACAGCTGCTTCTGGATGTTCTACAGTTAAACTTTATTGAGAATTTTGGTAGGCTTTCACTATTTCTGTGTTCTTCAAAGTGCACAATTAACTTTATTATAGGGAGAGATAGACTATTAAGTCTAAGCCCCCAAAAGTAACTCAGCATTTCATGCTGACAACAATTGCTTTAATTTATTTTTAAAGAAGGATTAGCAGGGTAAGGTCAACCTGACTACGCTTTCCACACCTCCAAGAACTCAATTAAGCTGGCATAATCCTTTTCACATACTTCTCAAAAGCCACAGCTCAGACATGCGAGGTTTAGCTTGCATTCAGCACTGCATACAGCTGCCTGTTGCGACAGAAGACCTGTATCACCCTCCACTGGACAAGCTGTGCTCTTGGTTATACCCCGTGCATCCCCACTGACCTCAGTAGGATTGTGTCACTGTAATAACGCCAGCATCTCCACTTCTCTAGACCAGGAATTGTTTTGTTTGTATCTCAGACTTCACTACCAGCTGAAAAACATGGGAAGGATTTGCTGCAAACAGCAGACTACTTTTTGGTTTGCCTCTGCTTCCCCCACCTCCACTTCTTTACTGCATCAGGCACTGCTAAACAGTTGGGCCGTGTTATTCTCTGCAACTGATCAGCATAACTATGCAGACAGGTCATTTTGTAACTAAAGAGTCTAAGAAAGTGTTATGCCTGTAAAGCACAGAGGAATGTTTTATTTGTTCCTCATAAAACTAAAATGTCTGCCTTGTACAGTGGAGAACTGTTCTTGTAAGTGCTAAGCCCTCTTCCTTGGACAGGAAACTCATTTTGAAATTACAGTTTTCTAATGGTCCTTTAGGGAAGTTGAGGTACCCCACTTCCTTTTCAGGAACAGAACGCTTTGCACTGGCGTTGAGGACCACAAAAGAGGAGCTTAGGGAGAGAGGAGGAGGAGGGCATGGAGGGTGGAATTTTTCTTCTGGCCTTCTCCTCAGCTCTCCAATAATAATCAAGCATTGCTCGTGCATGCAGAGACCCACAGCACACAGAACGGCAAAACACAGCTATGCACACAAGTCTGGTCAAAGGGGGACTCTCTCCTATTTAAAAACAGAAGATTAGGAGGTATTCGAGCTGAAGTCAATACAGGCAATAATTTTTTGATTTAGCACTGACAGAGACAAACCTATTCCAAACCCAACAGATCAAAGCACTTAAAAATGCTAGAAATGAAGACTTTCTGGATCTGGATGGGATCTGGACAGGATCCGGACTACTTGCCTGGATTTTGCTCGCAGACAGCTTTACTTTCACATCTGCCTTACGCTACTTTAATTCTGAAGATTTTAATGGTTTTTCATCCATGTTTTAAACGAATTTTAAATTAGATGAAAATCTAGCACTCTCTGTAAGGGAGCTGACTCAAATTTCCAGAATAATCACTCTGGATTTAGGTGTGGAGCTGGAAAGAGTAGTAGGTGGGAAAAGGTATTTAAAATTGAGATTGGATTTGAATTCTTAGGTCAGACCCATCTTTGGAAGTACCACTCTACCAGGTTCAACGGTTGGAGTCACTGAAGAGTTCTATTTCATTAAAGGTAATCTTCCAACAGTGAGAAAAAATAGACATTCAAAAATCAACTCCTGCAACTGAACAAGGTCAAGAAAGAAAGCTTTGCTTCTAAGTGTTGAGGCAAAAGAAAGTGTTAAGAGCTTCCATGACATCAGGTTTCACTCAGCTTGTATTTATCCAGCCAGAAGACCAAAACAAGAACATTTTACAAAAATGAGGCCTTACAAAAAGGATGTAAGTTGCATAATGTCTATTCCATTCCTTTCATGTATTTACTCAAGGCATTTCCCCCCTAGAGAATAATTACACCACCACCACTCAGGCAAAAAGGCAACTACGAGACACACTTTACAGAAGTAATGAACAACAAAATCTCTCTTCTTTTTAAATGAGGAAACTATACAATTTATTCAGTATTATCAGCTTCTGCAGGTATAATTCTTCAATTACCACATATTGAAATCTTAGGTTAATATGAAGAGATACTCTTTATATTTGCACAAATGGCTTTTTTTGTGCTTTTGAATAATTACAAACAAAAAAAGCAAAATAACATATATTGCTTTAACTGCAGATATAAAGCAATCCAGTGAAAAAGCTGTGAGAAGTATGTAATTAGGAAAGAAAAAAAATTAAGTAGGAATGTCATGTCAGCATGTGATATATTCATGTATGGACAGCTGTTATGTAGCAAGAAAAGGAATGGATGCCTTAGAAATCTGACTATAACATGAACACATCGATTTGATTTAAAAGACAGTCATGATTAGTATTTTTCTTCTTTTCAGTCATCATTATAGAAGGTTAAAGTGAGAAAAGAAAGTCCTAAAAGTTAAGAAATTTTCTCATAAATTTTAACTTAAATGGAGTTCTTATTTGTATCAACTGAAAAAATCCTTTGTAATACTTAGAACTAGGCAAATGGATATAGGTAGTGAAAACTGGTATAAGCCTGTTCTCAGCACTTGAACCAAAACCGTTTTTCTTCTGCTGAGGTTTTTTAAAGCTCAGTTAAATATTTTTAAAGAACAAAACAGGTTGTATATCTTTGTTCTTAAGCCTGAGATAAGACCACAGGAAAAGCTGTTCTCAAGGCATTTCCTACTCAAACACGACCAAAACATGTTAGAAGTCTCAACAGAAACCTCATCCTGAAGCAAGTTTTCAGAGCAAGTTCTTCAGCCTTTACTTGCAGAAACTCTTATCTCCGGTCATCTCCGGGACATTCTACTACGTTCTCAATTTCATTATTTGCATTTCCCCGTTGCACAGTGGTACTGCTCTGCCTGGAATACCCTTGCTTTGGTAGTTTGCAACAAGAACTCAACACAAGGTTAAAATGAAACAAAGTACTATTAGACCTAAACAAAGCAGGCACAGTAGCAGCTGCAGACCGGGACAGAAACAAAAGCAAATGTCGCCTTCTCCCACTCCTGGAGAATGCTCAAGGCCTTTAGCTTATCATGCATTCCAGGCCATAATATTTTCTAAATGTAAATACTCAATTCAATCTGGTCTGAGTTCATCCCCAAAATGTTTTTTTTTCATTTGGTTTACATCTCAAGCTAGAACACTGCTGTTGCATTGAATCCCTTTGTCCCTCTTCTCTTCAGGGAGATGAAATCATAGCTTTGAAAATTAAACTCTTAACAACTAACAGGTGATGTGCTGACACAAGGCCAATTTCTGACCATGCAAGTTCCAAGAGGAACAAGTCAGGGGTTTCTAAAAAATTTTGAAGCCTCTTCTCAAAAGAAAATTGAAAACAACATCCAGAAATCAAAGAAAAATGAATGTTGATACAATTCCACTGAGAAAATATGCATTTGCTACAAAGCCAACTACATGACAAGGAGTCTGTTTATTGTACTTTAAATTAATCATCCTTCCATCAGCATTTTATTGACTTCAGAATCATTTTACATGATTCCGGAAGGTTTTAACCCAATCAACCCCAATCAACCAAGACTGTTAAGAGTTTCCTGCATTCTTCTCTCTGTGTATTCCACCCAATCCCCCTGGAATCTGCAGTTGCAAGAGCGATAGCAGAATCATTTAACACTTTCCCTCTCATGCATTCCAATAAAACAGTTCTCAGCCTTGGTTCAAAGTCATGGAAATTTGATGCAGTGAAAATCAATTCAAGAAATTTTACTGCTTTGAAAAAGCCTTGATGAAACCTCAACTCTCAACAGGGCAATCATTCTCTTAGGATAGGATAAAAAAACCAAACCCTTCAGTCTTTAGTGTCTGAGATGTATCAAAACTAGGCCCCTTAAAAGAGAAACTGTTACCTTTGCCAAGTTATTGTAAGTTTTGCATGTCTGAGAGGCAGATGACAGACTGCTGTTTACATAAAGCTCAAGTTCAGGCCACAAAAGCCACTTCCACTTAGAGCCTTCTGATCTGACTCACACCTCTTTCCTACACCCCGAGTACTAATTTAAAAAGACATAGCCTATTCCTTCCCCACTGACTTCAAGAATCCTAACCTAACTCAAATTAAACCTTTTTCTTTTTCAGTGGAGCTTCCTCTACCTAGCAGTTTACACTTTGCTGTTACTCCTAACAGTTTGCATATGTTTCAGAAACGCACTCGAACATGATTGATATAACTGCTGCCAGACGTTACTTGATCAAGTGCAGCATGTACACTTTGTTCTGGCTGTTAAGAGTACAGGAGAGTACTCACGTCTTAAGACGTGGTCCTAGCTTAGTCTTTGACCTTTGCAGGCACATGCTAGGAACTTGCATTTCCAAACATTAAAGAAGTCAAGTGGCAGATGCCAATGAACATTAACAACATTATCAACAAAAGAAAGAGGGGAGGACTTCATATTGTAATTCGGGATTTTGCTGAAGTGATGCCAAACCCTGGGCTTGAAAGAGGAAATGGATACATGTATCCACGGTGTGCGTCCCCATGTCCTTACAAAGGGGAGCAAGACATACAAGTCAGTGTCAAAGGCTTTACTAAACAATGACCAAAGCTGATGCAATCCATATATGCTGTGCACCTCATTTTTATAGTGTACTCATTTCAACGTGATCTGGCAGATGGTGATAATGGTTTTATTAGATACTACCTCTGACAGTGAGGGAAGTGGGATTCAATGTTTATTACTGAAAATATTATAACTCATTAAATTGCTGTTGTCTCAAAAGTCTTTCCCCCACATCAAGTCTTTTTGTATCAAGATAGCAATGGAAGCCATAATAAATACAAGCATCTGTAGACAAATACAACTATTATTATTTTATCATTACTTTACAGAAGCAGTATAGCAGTGACTATATAGCAAGTTCAACACCTTTTCTTGGAAAATTCTATGTCTTGAGAACAAAGCATGTAAAAAAAAAAAAAAAATCTATTACTTTGGGTGTTCTGTGCTAGGTGAATGTATGGACTGGCTATAACTTCATCCGAGCAAAAAGTACATCTAGCCTGACATACTGTCCCCAGCCAGTGCCCAAGAGCACATGCTCAGGAGGATTAAAGGAACAGGCAAACTAAAAATGTTATTTTTCCAGAATATTCCCTCTGATTTCAGCCATGTGCAGCTGAGTGTTTCCCAACTTAAAAATGCTATCTTTGTGTTTAGCCCCCAATGGATTTTATTACTATGGATGTGTCTTAATTGTTTTCTGAAACCATTCAGAATGGTTTGGTATCCATTTCTGGTCTCCATAACATCTTGTGATAACAAGGCTCGCTACATCATAGACATTTTTGCAATTTGGAGGAAATGTACTTCCTGTTTGTTTTAAAAATACTGTTTTCCCCCAGTGAAGTTTATATTGAAGATGAAGAATTTCATTTGACTGCACCTAAGAATCCACATGGAATTTCATCCCTAGAAGACATGCAGGGATAAGTGTGGAAAAAAGACTGAAGACCAAACGCACAGCGTGATCTGAACTCAGGCATTCTTAAGTAATCCTCACAGAAAAAAAAAAGGGGGGGGAAAAATCATGCTTACAATACCTGATGTAAGAACTTCTAAAGTTTGAGAAAATCCAAGGAAAGAAACTGCTTGCTAAATACCGCATGCTGCTCTAGAAAGGCAGGATGTTTTCCTGCTTTCTGGCTGTTTGTGCTACAACTGTCAGTCCCAGGAATAAAGGGCCAAAGAAGAAAAGACTTAAGCTTTATAGATTCTTTTGTTCTTCTCAACAAGAGATACAAGTTAAGACAAAGTGTAGGAAAAAAATGCATAGCAAAATCAGCCATATTTTTGTTTTACACTTCACTTAAACTCCATTCTTCAAAAAAAAGGGTGATACCAATATTAAACTGAACAGCAATTTATAGTAGAAGTCATTACTTTGTTGCAAGTTAGCCAAATAAATAGATAAAATGACTGTTACTAGAATAAGTTGTATTTAATTCTAGATCTAAGGATATTAAACTAAAATTTAACATTTTCAAGAGATAAAAATAATTCAGTGACCATGATGTAAAAAACCAAGCCAACCCAGCCCAGCATTTTGTACATTATCGCAATATGACACGTTACAATGCAAATTCTGATGCATATTTATCCTTCTGAGAGAAGCGTCTATACTGACATATCAGTATGCACTGTTAGGGCTTTTATTATGAGAAAACACTTTGACTTTTATTGTTTTTCATCAAACCTCATCTATGTAGCTTGGAGAATACTTCAGGACCCTAATCGGGTAAGTAATTTTGTATCGACTTAGCTTTTGTAACTCTGAGATCCAGTGAAGTTTATGGGACTACAAGGTAAGATAGGCAGGTACGTAAAGTGTTTACAGGGTTGGAACCCAGGAAGGGCTTATCAGTGAAAGAAAACTCTTCCATTTATATCCATTTGAAGCAGACCAATTCATGCATTTGTAACTTCAGAAAGAAAGCTGGTCATTCAATTGGTAACAATGCAAAGTTTTCTATCTAAAGAAGCACTTCTTACAAGTATAGCAATTTTAAATTTTGACAATCTCGCTTCTCTCAGGAGCATGACACAAGTGTTATGTAAAAGAAGAATGTTACAAAGGTGCTTTGCCATGCTGGTATTTTCGAAAGGTCTCTGCTTGTGAGGTTATTGCCATAAACAACCCTGCTGTATTTTAGCTCCGGTATTAATCCATATTAAAAACACACTGGATCTGAAGAGGTAGTTTCATGCTTGCTCAAGTAAGGCACAAGCCCCTAATTTATTTTAAACCTCTTTTGGGACACAGTTTGTGGCACAACACCATAATAGGGATTAGTGTTTCTAAAGCTGCCTGTTTAAATAGAAGGAATGTATCTTGGTAGTGAATGCACGTTTCAACGGTATCAAAAAGATACTGTCAATTAATTCTCTCCTTAAACTTCATCACTCCCTAAGGACCATTATTTATGGTAGTCTCAGAATGCTTGGAACTTGCATCTGCTTTTAACCTAATGCTTTTTTACTGTGGACCTCTGAGCTCCCCTCTGCTTCCAAGCAGAAGTTCAATAGTACATCTGCTTTGACAAACAGGGCAAATCGTTGTTTTCCTCTGTGACCCTGTAAAAATTTTCAGCAGCAAGCAGAACACAAGGAGGTGAACAGCAGTTCAAGTTGATCAGCTTGCACATCGGAAAGTGAGCATCTGAAGTGAGCAGTTAAACTTACTGCATTCAGGAAGGACTTTCATTTTGCAGCCAATCAGCAGCTGGCTTAAGAAAGTTTTCCACATCGAAAATTAATCAAGATGAAAATGCAACGAACTGAGCTCCAGCACATGAACCTCCATTAAGGGATTCTGGTGACATCAGAAAGCCTGAAAACAAAAACTCAGGTAAGCACCAAAATGCCTCAGATGCAATTCTAACCATGGGATTCAAAAGGTGCTTATTTTACATTTTAACAAAATACATGATCAACAGTACACAATGGGCAATAAAAATCCAGTTGAGGAAAAAAATCTAATGGAGAAAACAGACATTTAACATTTTCTCCTACCTTACTTCAGTATGTTCAGAACAAATATAAATCAAAGTTTCATTTCTCCTGTATTCCTGTTCTCCTGCTGTTTTATAAACTTCTCCTTCTCCTCATTTGCTATGACATTTTGGCAATTGAAAATTATTTACAGTGTAGAGAAGACGATGGGGGGCAGGGGGAGCAGAAATCACTTGCAGGCCTGGTTCTTGCTGCCTTTAAATATGCTCAAGAGATTTCTATTTTTTAAGGGCAAAGGAGTATCTTTTTCAGTCAGTAAGAAAGTTTAGACTACACTGTAACTTGTGCAAGCTATACATCTGAAGGAAACATATCTGATTACAGGTATGGCTGGACCAGTTCTGACAAATACAAACGATTCAACTTCATCTGAGTGGCTACAATGCCCCACATGAAGTCTGCAGCCATCCTCTTGACTGACCTAGTTGTTTTTTGGTTTTGGTTTTTTTTTTTTTGACAAACTTATACTGATGCACTACTTTGCGGAGAAAATAAGGAGTGGATTGCAGTTCTCTGAAGTATATGTTAGAGGAAGTCAATAGGCAATGAACCATTGTAAAACTAGTGCCACAATAAGGAAAGAAGACAAAAGGAATTGCTAATGCTGCACTTCTTGCTAGCTTAAAGCATTTGATAATGCTTAAAATTAGTTCTGCAGCACAAACAGAAATTAATCAAGTATTCTGACTACTCCTGACAAGACAGGCAGCCCTGCACGAACTGCTGCTGCAAAGAAGGAAAAGATTTAAGAACCATGCATTATAGTTGTTCAGCATGCATACTATTCCTCCAGAGTAAAGAAAGTAAGTATATCCACTTGCTTCAATATCAGTAAAACTCAAAAGGTACTTTCCGCACATTTACCCACGAACACACGCTTGCATCCTATTTATAGTGGATGTTACACATTATTTCCTTAGATGAAAAGCAGGAAAGAATAAGCAGGTGGTATGCTTAAGAAATATACTGCATATACTGGGTGTGCTGATGAGGGAATTATTTTGTAGTATTACTTGTAGGTAACAAGAACCTTTAAGGGCTAAGTAAGAGAAGGAGAATACTCACTGTGCAACCTGCTTATATGCTAAGTACACTGAAATGTGACATAAGGAAAAGCACTTTATTAGCTGAAGACCAGAAGACAAATTGTACATCTAATATTATAGTAGTTTTATTATTATTTTTAAAGTTACTATAACAGACAACACAGGGAAGATGTACTCCAGCCAGCCCCTGTAGAAGAAGCTGTCAGAAGTCAAGAGGCTGAAAAGCAAAGACACACCGTTTTCAGTTCACAGCAGCTGAAGCAGCCAGACTAATTCCTGTGTGCTAAAACAGTGCATGTTCCCGCTAGCGGAGCTGTACCGTGTATAAACATGCTAATACAAAAGTACAAGAACAACACAAATGTAGTTTGAAAAACACTTTGTTGGGCACAGACTGAAGAAGGGCTTAAATTAGAAATGGGCCCATACACTACAAGAAATTATAGAATGTGTATTTTTACTGAGTAGCCATACATACACGGTAACAGTAAGTTACCTTCAAAATACAATGCGGATAAAGTCGTAACTACAGATGGATCCAGAACAGAACTCCAAGTCTGAACAGCTGGAAGCATTATGGAAGTTCAAATCTAAAACTGAACCAAACCACAATCTCAGATCTGAGCACATTATGGGCTAATTTCAGATTTACATCAGCGTTAAACTTTAGCAAAGGCCAGCAAAATTTAGCACCTCATCTTCTAAGGGATTAAAGTTGGTGCCATATTCTGCACACACATGAACTAGTTTTCAAACCTTAGTAGGTTTCTTCCTATTAGGTCACGTCTCTGTCATTTCCCCTCCTAGTCTTTCCTGAAGTTTTTCTTTCCTACAACTGCTTTTGATATTTTACGTTCTTCCTCTCCTTCCTGGATGCACAGGATTGCTTTTTTGACTTAGCGAATTTATTAGCATGCCACTTCACATGGTCTCCTTCCTATTATGTCATGTTCCTGCCTTTATTTTGAAATGGTTGAAATGCTTTGATTTAGTCTCAGATCATGTGCCGACATGAGCATCTTTAAAAACTCTCCTGGAGAGAAGTCAGGATTTCTCTGGTTTTGTGAAGTCATAATTGCCAAGAGGTAAAAAGAACACAAACCAAAAATCTCCAAGCATCCTATTTCCAGGGAGTGTTTCTGAAGTATACTGAAAAAGATGAATGACCTGAAGTTCAGAAAACACACTGAGCATTAAAGGCTAAAAAAAATTACACAACACAGGGGTGGGGGGGGAAACCAACACTAGACTGAAACAGTCACAAAACAAAACTATTACTAACTCAGTAAGGAAAGAAAAGAGTGTCTGTGCTTTTGAGATGCATCTACATGTAAGAATGAAAGAAAACTCTGAGATACAGGATACTAGGACCATCTACCTAGCCTTCAGAGGAAAGGAAAAAAAAAAGCTTAAAAATATTTAAAGGGAGAAAAAACCAGAAGGTACTTTTCCCCTTAGCTCTCCTTCCCCCCTCCCTTTTTTCTTTTCCTTAAAGAAGCAATGTGTGCAACTTTTTTTTGGCTTTTTTTTTTGTTGTTAATCTCCTCAGACAGTTTCCCAGGATGCACAGCAGTTAAAGAAACACCTTTATTTCCCCAGCCTATTCTTAGCTGCCTAAACCATCACTGCCTCAGTAAACACTTTAAATCAAACAGTTAACCAATAACATGTGCTGCTCATTAGCAGTGCCTTAAGCTCACCTGTATTGTTCCATTTCTTTAAAAGGGCAGCATTCAAAGTACCCTTCACCCTAAGAAGCATTTTATTTGAGTTGTTATTGCTGTAAGGAGGAACCTAGCTGAAGGAAATGTTAATTTTTTTAAGGCCGTCTATGAAGTTTAAAAGCATTCTTTTAAAGAAAAGGCCCAAATAAAGAAAAACATGAACATGAACAAGTGAAGGAAAAAAAAAAAAAAAAAAGGATATTTGATAGCTGAGAAAACTCAAGAATGTAGTATGAACACCTTACAGAAAACAAGCACTCTATTAATTATTCTCTAATGTTACCAATCTTCATCTTTCGGGAAAGAAGAAAATTTGCGGAAAAAAATATCAGCCTATTTCTGTTCTTCAATGTCAATAGCCATTATAAGGTGTATATAAAATTGTCTTAAAAGTCAGGTCACTTCAGTTTTAAATGCTCCCAGCAAAGTTAAACCACACGCTTTGCTACTTTGTGCTTAAATCAAAGAAGGAATGAACAGTATCTCTTCCTCAGACCATCAGCACACCATCACAGCTTAAAGACTACTGTCCCTTGAAACACCTGAACCTGCTGCAACCAGAACGTTGGCATAAGCAGACGCATTGTAAAAAGAAACACTGCTACGAGAAATAAGATCCCATACAAGCTTTTCCTTGGTCGTGCTAATAGAATCTGTCTCCAAGCACTAATCCATCTAGCACTTGTGCTTTTTGCTAGATCCCTAGCCTACAGGTATATGCTTGTAAGTCAATCCGGCCACACGAATGCGACTGAACTGGTGGTTTATTCTTACCCATTTTTTAATTTATTTTTTTTTTATTTTACGCAAACTAATATTGTGAAAAGCCCATATGTTGATGCTATTACAGTGGGGTTAATTTTCCATTAGAAGACTACTTTTGTAATGTTGTTTGTGTGGAAAATTTGCAATGTTTTAAGTCTCATTTGAGAGAACTGCTATGTAAAGATCTTTACTTGCACATCTAGTTGTGTACGTCTTTGGGGAAAGCATTTTCTTCCTTTGAAGCTTCTTGCTAAATGGAGGAAAAGTAATACCAAGAAGATACTGTTAGGATGAGATAATTATTTAAGGTGTTATTCTGATGTGATGAGAGGAACAGAGAAAGGACGACAAATATAAGTAAATAATCTACGTTGATCTGGGGCAGATGAACAGAGTGTGCATTTATACACAGACTCAACCAAACAAATTGCAAACAGCATATGTAGTCTCAAAAATACTCTGTAAACTGAACAAAAATGTTTAAACAATGCTGTAAGCAATCTCAGCCCTGTGTAAACACTGAGAAGCTCTCCATTTAAAAGGAATGTATGTGCTTAACAGACAATTACAACCCAAACAAAGCCATCAGGCACAAAATCGGAGCAAGGACTACAACACTAAGTCCAGTCCATACACATTGATGTTAGTAGGAATTCTTCTGACTGCCTACGTGGAAGAAGAGTGTTTACAACAGGTCAAATCCAGTGCTAGAATGCACAAAGGCCATGAAAGCTCTGAGGCAGGGGTGGCGGTACCCTGATTTTGGCTTAGATGTGTGGTCAGCATAGCACTTACTTCAGCTGTAACTTTTTTAGCCATCTATAAATCAGAGGATCTTTTTTTTTTTTTCTTTGCAAATTCAGTTTGTATTATTACTTTCATCGCTGCTATTTCACACCGTTCAGCAAAACCTACCAGTCAGATATTCCAGTACAGCAGCCATGTACACTGGAGCACCAACACCAATTCTATACTTTGGGTGGCCTTTCTTAATGTAACGTAGCATTCTTCCAACAGGGAATATAACCCCAGCCTTTGCAGAGCGGGAAGTCTTGGTTGACTTCTTCTTTCCACCCCTGCTGGACATTTTGTCTGTATTGGGTCTGGAACAGCACTCTATATATTGGGGGAGGGAAAAAAAAAAAAAAAAAAAAAAAGAGACAAAAGGTTATCAATAAGGACTGACGCTGTTAATATCACATACTGAATTTCAAGACAGATTAGTATTTTGGGTAGGCAATGCATTAGGGTGCCTAAAACATACAGCCAAGTTACCTTTTTAGAGTATATACAAGAATCTAAAAAAAAATTTACACAGAACGTTTACTTGCCATTGTCATCTTGGCTTAATTTTATACAGTAAATATATAAGCCAGAGAAATTATTTCATTTAAATCTGCTTTGGAATTACTTTTCTGAAACTCCTAACAGATTAAACCCAGCACCATTGATGGAGCAAAGTGTGTGTTATGGTTTAACCCCAGCCAGCAACCAAGTACCATGCAGCCGCTTACTCACTTCCCCGCCACCACCGGATGGGATGGGGGAAAGAATTAGGGAAAAAAGGTAAAGCTCACAAGTTGAGATAAGAACAGTTTAATAGAACAGAAAGGCAGAAACTAACAAAGACACTAACAACAACAATAAAGTGACAATAATAATAAAAGGATTGGAATACACAAAACAAGTGATGCACAGTGCAATTGCTCACCACTCACCTACCGATGCCCAGTCAGTTCCCGAGCAGCGATCCCCCCTGCCCCCAGGCCAACTGCCCCAGTTTATATACTGGGCATGACGTCCCATGCTATGGAAAATCCCTTTGGCCAGTTTGGGGCAGCTGTCCTGCCTGTGTCCCCTGCTCCCAACTTTCCTGTGCCCCTGCAGCCTTCTTGCTAGCCAGGCATGAGAAGCTGAGAAGTCCTTGACTTAGTCTAAACACGACAGCAACAACTGAAAACATCAGGGTGTTATCCACATTCTTCTCATACTAAACCCAAAACACAGCGCTGTACCTAGCTACTAGGAAGACAATTAACTCTATCCCAGCCGAAACCAGGCCAGTGTGTTAACTACCTAATGTAAAATGGAGTTTCTGCATTAAAGCAGAGGATGCTTTCTGCAAGGATACCAACACAGCCCTCCGCTCTTTGGGAAAAACTCTTGATTGTGCATTTGAACAACTGTGGTAGGACTGTTCCACTCACGAATAACTACGTTCCTAACCAGGAAAAACTGCATCCACTAAAGGTTTTGTAAAGTGTATTCACCTTTCTTAAAGAACGAGATTTTCAAGCATGTGTGAATTTACAGAACAAAGGCCATGCATAGCATGGCAAAATACATCTCCTGTACACTAAATGTTCTATTTTTAGAAAGATCTAAAATGAACCCCTTGAGATTTGAACCCAACAGAAACCAGCTATCTCCACATCGAAGACTGTACTGCTTCAACACGCCCTCTAGGAATCTGATGAACTTCAACCTGCCACCTTTCCTTAACGTAACAGTGGTCTAAACACCCAGCTCTGACAACTGTATCTCAGTTTATGTCGGTGAAGAAACCTACTGCTGATACAGCTGTCAAACATATTTTTTCTCTTTGATTTCTGCTCAGGCTGTAAATAGAAGCTGACAAATCCAAAGAGGTGACGGGTTTGCAGGCTTTCAAGGTATCTTTGAAGGTTTAGACAACGCACTGGGTTTTGAAATTAACTCAGAGGAAAGGGGACAGTCCCCATCTCCCCCTCCCTCCCTCCTGTGTGTCTGAACTCCAGGGAAACCAGCGGTATGCATCAGTGATACACATACCTCTGTACATCCTAGTTCTTTCCTTGCTGCACAAATCCTACCTAATACAAATGCAAATTCTCTGGTGTGTTTATATACTCCACAATGAAACGCCTTTAAGCCTGCCTTCCCATCATAGCCGTTCTCTGCTTGTCTTTCTGTTTTTCTCTCGTTTATTCTGAATTCTTATGAACCTAACTGTATTTGCCATACATCTGAATCCACAACAATTGACTGAGCTCAGAATTAGGCAAAACAGGTTCACCAACCCCACTTCCAAGTTTTGCAACTTCTGTTCTGTGCTGACATGTCCTGCAGTCTTTTAAACCTCAATGAGTCACTGAGATTCAGACTACAAAACTACCAAATGAAGGCCACTCAGGGTAACTAAAGAATCGCAAGTATCAAACATTTCTTTTCCTTTCCACTTCCACACTCCATACATCAGAGTCTATATTTGCATAGCACTTTAAATAAAATAAATGCAATGGGCTGACTGCTTGTTAAAGGCAAAGGAAATAATCCCATTTTATTAGCTTAGATGAAAGTCACACTACCTTTATGAAACTGATGTCAAAACACAGACAGGAAACTTTGGAAGGGCGAAGCCATGGAAAGGGCTCCTTCTCCTTTCCTCTGCTGTGAACTCAGCTCTGTAACAACTATTATTCTGTGAAGAGGACAAAAGCCAATTTTCTTGCCTTGAGAAACTGCCTAACTGGAGCTCACAACTGGTTTCAAAAACCTTCCATTTAATTGCATTTTCTCATCTAGTTAGCTCTGTCTTTGTTAGCAGAAAGGCTGGGTGTGGCTTTGAGTTGGCTATGGACTTTCCACCAGAAATTATTTTCATATTTCATAATCCATTTTCATCAATACTACAGATACTTAATCACACAAATGTTAAGAAGTTCACTGAATCAAACACTAGGGAAAGCGGCATGAGAAATACCTCTGCTTCTAGCTTCCCCCATAATTCCTTTAGTTTGTAACTGATAGGTGAATGATGAAAACCATAATTTTTCTAGGGAAAACCTGCAAACCTTAAGCAGTAAACTTCTATTAACCATTTGTTTTATGAGCTTACAGGATAGTCAGAATAGCTGGAAGATAATATGGAAACCCTTACTTCCTGATGTTGTTTTTTTTCTTTGGGAAAGTGTCATCTAGCCATCAGCTGCATTTGGATTAAACTGAGTAATGTAGCAATACAGAATTACTGCCAAAGAGGCTTTGAAGGAGCTGGAGTAAATACAGCTCACCCAATCTAAAAATCCAAATGAAAGACACACATGGATTGCTACGCTGTAGCTGGTTACAGGAAGAGATAAAAGAGTACTGCCCTTTTCATTTTGAGTTCCAAGAAAATGACTATTCATAGATAAGTAAGGGAAGTGGTTCCCTTGAAACCAAATAAAGTCAAAACAAATAGGTACTGTATATCGCTGTCTCCGGATACTTATCATCCATTCAAAGTGATACTAAGTTTGTTGTTGACATACTGTCAATTGTCTTCAGTCATGCTAAACCAACCCTATATCACCCTTGAGCAAAACACTTTGCTGTTAGTTTCCAACCTTTTTCATCCAGTGTTCAGAAGATGTTCTTCCCTTTAACATACTATTTTCTACTTAATATCTCCAAGCCTCCTGTCATCCGCAACTATCTAACACCTACCCATAAATAAAATGGTGTATTTCTTTTCTTTCATAACAAGCTTATTTTATCACTTCTGCAAACTCTAGATGTTGTTTTCCTCCTTTATTTTATACTCCTGGTGACATTTCTCTCATTAATATTTAGGATAACCCTGGACCCATCTTGACAATTAACCTGATCCTCTCACACTGTACATTAAAGAGCTTTCTAGCTGTAAGTTTATTTGCGAGTAAAAACTTTGCCTGAACCAGAAAGGTGGGGAGATTTGCATACTGAAAAAAGCAAGAACTTCTGGAACTTTTACTACCGAAGGTGAAATGCAATAAAGATGAGTTTCAGAGCTTCCTGTCTCAAGGATCCCATTCCTACAACATGTAGTGAATGACTGTGTCTTTAGATGTTGGGGGTGGAGGGAGGGAAATTCCAATTAACTTTCAAGTACCACTTTTAGTTTTGCCAACCATGTAATTTGGAAGAGGAAAAAGAGAGCCTGGCATGGAAGATCTATTTCAGGCTTACTTATGGATTCAGGATCATTACTTTGCAGAACCTGTTTGTCCTGCCTTTGAGCTGAGGGATGGCCCAATGAGCTCTCGAAGTCTCTTCTCTAGTTCTAGTTCTCCACAGCAAAAGAGAACAGAAAGAGAAGAGATTTCACTTGCAACAGCCACAAAAAATCGTATTGAAGTTAAACGTAAAGAGCATGGCAACAGATCAAAAACTGAAGAAAACTGTGTCTTAATGTTCTCAAATGGTTTATCTTTGTAACACCAGAAACCCTGGGATGCTGCCAACATTAATGAACCAGAGCCGTTTGCTGAGTCACTGCTAGCCAGCAGATGAGGAAGGCAACCAAAGGGAACCTTATCACATGTGCCATACTTCAGACAAGATTTGAGCAAGATAATTTACAATTTAAAAAAAAAAAAAAATCACAGTCAATGACAGTCAATAGACCAGTCCTTTCCTTTCTTTCCTCTCTCTTGCCTTTGCAATGTAGTTACTGAGCAACTTTCCAAATATGCAGCATCTTCAAAGATTTGACAATAAAGTGATTTCATTTCAATATGACAGTTCACAATATTATCACAGTGATAATTAGGGGATATCACTGAGGAGTCAACTTATCCAAGTCCACCTTTGACTTCGAATCAAATTTAATGCTATATTCTTCGGTGGCTCTGCTATGCTTGGACACTGATTGCCCTAGTTGCAGAATTTAGCACCTGATTCATAGCCTTTTGAAAACCCCTTAAAGGCTGTAGCAAGATTCAGATTGCTTTCTAAGATCTCAAAATTCATGGAAATGAGAATCTGATAGTATATTAATCTGGCTCACAGCAAAGATTCAAGCTCCAAGGCTCCTCTACTGTCACATCTTTGTGAGCCAAAAATGAATTTTCTAAGAAATAAAACAATATTAAGGTGCAATGATGAAATCAGCATAATTAACATTCTTCTGTTTGAAATTGGCTGTAGTAACTCTTGTTGGCCATATTTTTCTGTGTGAAGATCAATACTCAACTAAACCACACTTTCAAATACCATCTTCCTAAAATGCACATAGGCATCTGTTTTTCTGAAAGGTTTAACATCACATAATTCTGAAAGTATAGCCTGCACACCCTGGCAAAGTGATACCTAATTTCCAAGTACCCGTACTTCATTAGCTCAGTCAATTTGACACTTTCATCAAACAGCAGTAATAAAAAACGCCTGGTATTAATAGTTTTCAGGTACTGCTTCTTAACGACTTAACAAATTACTATGAATGCTACTGCTGTCAGGCAGGGACTGTTCTGATCATGGGCTCACATTGGTGTATTAACTGCATTCAGCAAACAGATGATTAAATTTAGATCTACGTGATCACATCAGTAAGTGTCATGGAATCCAGGAGAACATTACTACAACAGGAAAAATATTAAGATTTAGTAATTATTTTTCTCTTCTTTCCAGTACAAAGACTAAAGCATAAAATTCATTTTTGTATCACAAGAGATTAACTGCAATGCTATTTTCTTTCCATTGTTTCAAAAGATTAACAATGTAAGTGCTGCCATTCTCTCTTAAATCTATTTATGTACTATAATAATAGCTGCTTGCTAAACTCTTTTTGAAAAGGTGCATTTGAATTTGCTTTGACAACTAACTTGTTCTGTTCTTGGCTAATCAGAAGCTAGTCTGGCATATTTATAAAATGCACCGCTTACAGAGTCAGTATAAAATGGTCTCTAATAATGCCTGCCTAGCACAACGGTGTCTCAGCCTGTGACTGTGGTTTCTAGGTACGACAGTAATAAAAGAACAGCTAATCACTCAGTTATCATTTGATCTGATGTGATTTCAAATTTTAGCTAAAGTGTTTTATCAAAGCAGTAACACTTTGCAGTCTGAAACAGACAGAGGAGCGAAACTGGTTGTGATACAGCCGTTCCAGCACTACATTAATTTCTCATCTGAAAAGGTAGCACCATACATACATTTACTTTCACTTGGAAAACCGAGAGAACACAACTCATCTAGGAATGCCCAATAGGTGTACTTTCTGTTGAAGATTAGTAAGACTAAAATTCCCATAGTGATAAGATAAAGGATGGGAAAAAAAGGAATAACATTTTCACAAAATCTGTGTGCAAAACAGAATATTGTTCCACAATTGTATTCAACGGGCAAAAGTCCATCCCTCCCACAACGTGTCTGAAACCCGAAACAAATATCCCCTTAATGTGCAAACCCCCACTATGAACAGTACTGGGAGAATGACAACAGTTTTAGCTGGGCATCCTGCCACCAATAGTCAGGAAAACGTAAATACAATTGTCTTCACTGACCACTGCTGGGAGTATTAGCATGAAATCAAGCCCATTTGTGCATTATAGCTTGTTGTATACTAGGGAGGATGCATAAAATTTGATAGAGGGTGTTAAATCACTGGACTCAACGTTCAGAAAAACTGTTTTAAAGAACATTTTGAAAACTTCTTTGCCCTTTGACATTTTTGGAAGGAAGCAAAAACGCAATAAAGAATTCACATGGATGCTGCCAAGGCAAAATCCAGATGTAGAATCAGATTTAAGGTAGACACTATACTGCTGAGAAAAGGGAGTGCGAAAACTCGACCAACCAAGACGACCATGAATGGTGTGATTCCAGCATCACTCCTTTTGGAGCAAGGACCACAAGCTGAATCCTGCCCATCCTCTTTAAGGATGGGTCTGGGTAAGGAACTATACTTCTTTACGTGTCTGTAGCCTCTTTCCAGCCTCACTGACAAGCGAGCACTCTTCCCACAAACACTGCATGTTTCTTTTCTGGTTTTACCTCTAGGAAGCACTGTGCTGACAAAACCTAATGCTCACTGCACTGCCCACTGGGTCAATATTCCCTCTCGGAAGGGAGACTCTCTCTTTCTCTGGAAACTCTTTTTTCCTCTTGTGACATCAGTTCCAGATTCCTGCTCCTTTATCCCTACTTCATAACCTTGCTGGGGCAGAACTATCGTTTATGCAGAACAGACAACAGGCCTTGATCCTGGTTGACAGCATTGTACAAAAATACTTCTGAATTTCTCTGAGAGCGCAAGATTTTGACTGTTCTTCAGGGATGTGACTCTATCAGCTATCTTATCAAGCGACTATCTTTTATCAAAGCTCTCTGCTGTGTATTGGAATTTTACCTGCAGAACCAGGCAACTTCTAAGGACAAATTTAAACAGGGTGATTTATTTTAAGACTAAGTTTGCAGTGGTGAATTTTTCTTTTTGCTAATGCTGATCTATAAAATAAGCAGTGCTTAAGCACTCTTCCTATATTACTGTCATTAGGCCAAATTCTAGTCTTACTCCTAGTTTTTAGATCAGTTATGGCTTAATCTACACTGTCAACATTTGGCTTTACTGGCTATCAGAAGGGTATGCCTTACACAAACAAAACAAAGTTACTCTTTAGGAACCCAGAAGGCCTAGAAGATTTCAGTGTGAAAGGTTATGATACACAACACAGCAAAATAACCTGCAACCGTTACTAAGTAAACAACAGTATAATTCCTTTCTTTCAGTACACGTTAAAAAAAAAAACCAAAACACCACACAACTCATTGGGAAGTTTTCTAGGGACCACTTGATACAAAATGCCTCATACCCAATTGCATTAAAATATATTTTTCAAAGCAACTGTAATTGGCTTGTTCCCGCCTAAATCTTTTAACCCTGAGTTGTGCCTAAGAACCCAGGTTCTGTTTTTATTAATTGCTCACTTGCTGCTTAGCTCATTTCTTTTTTCTGCTCTTAGGAATGGGGGAGGCAGTGGATCTGCAAAGTTCCCTACAGACCTGTTGCTAAGTGACAGCCACACACAGTCCTGGGGAAAAAAAAATGGTTGTTCGTATGGTCAAGAGATAAATAACAAGCCTCATCCAAATATATTTCAACAACCAGTCTCCTTCCTTCACCGTAAATGAAGCAGCCTCAGTTTTACACCACCCTACTTGCATACAAGCTGGTTCCAACTGCCGGCTTCAGATGCAAATTCCTGGGCCTTCTACAACTTACTTTTAAAGATTACAGAGGAAACAAAAGGATTATAGGAAGATATAAGCTACAGAAGCAGTTTGTTCCCCTTACTGTCTCCTACATGCACAGATACGTCAGTCTTTGGTCTAAATCCAGGCGCTTCTGTGATATACCTTGCCCCAAGTCTTAGGAACCTGCATTCACCTGCGTCTTGCAGTACTGGCAGTCCCCTATGAGAAACACCCACACCCAGAGACAGTCCGTATAGGTTGCTCAAATCCTGCAGGCAGACATATTGCAGGCTATACAAGAAGTGACAGTTCTAAAAGAATATGGGGCCCCGTTTCTAACTGAACATTTGTTTCTACCACTCTTGGAAGCCTTTGCTCACAGTTTTAAAAACGTCATTTGGCCTTTTTTAATCAAGTCATTCACATGCGGCAGGTAACTTTTACGCCACGGTTTCTTCCTCCCAAAGTGAAACACACTGAAAACACGTTCTGCTGCCTTTCGCTTGTCCTTTTTGCAGTCTCTCCCGATTATCTTCTCCTGTCCGATGACCCGAGGTGGGAAAGACAGAAGAGGAGCCCGTGTGTGCGTATAAAGGCAGAGAGACGTGAGGGACGGCGGCTCGACACCCCCAGCCGTTCCTTGAAACCACCGTGCAGGGCGAGCGTCTGCGGGGTGCCCACTGGACTCCTTCCAGCCTCCACACCATAACCCAGATGCAGATTCAACAGAAACAAAACCCCGCCGCTACCACTGCGCCGGGAGCGGCGTGGATCTCCTGGCTTCACCCGAGGCACAACAAGAAGAGGCAGAACCCACAGATCGCCCGGCGCGGCCCGGGCCCCCGTTCTTCCTCAGGGAAGGGCGAGGAAGGGGATCAGGACCCCACCTTCCTCACAGCACGCCCCGCTCGGCTCGGGGCCCCCGGCACCCCGGACCGGCTGCCACCCCGCCGCGGCAGAGCCCCTCAGCGCTCCCCCCTCCCCCCCGCCGCCCCCGTCCCCACACAGCGGGCGCCCCGTTCGCGCCGACTCGCCGGCGAACCACAGCAGCGACTTACGGAGCGGCCTCCGGCGGCAATATGTCTCCCGTCGGCCAGCGGCGGCCCCGCTGCCGCTCCCGCCGCCTCCCCTCCGCCCGCTGGGCCAACGGGAACGGCTCGACGGGCTGGCGGCGAACTCCCACAATGCCTCGCGCGCCCCCCGCGTCACATCCCTCCCCCCCCCGCCAACTCCTCCCGCCCCGGCGTGGCCCCTCCCCTCGCCCCTCACGGCGGCCCGTTGGTGCGGCGGCCGCCTCGCGCTCCCCTCACGGAGCGCCGCCGCCCGCTGCCGGCCCCGCTTTCCCGGGGAGGGGGAAGGGGAAGAGGAAGCGGAAGGGGGGGGCCGCTCGTCCCGCCGCCGGGCAGCGGTGCGAGGCCTCCCGCCTCGCCAGCCGCCGGCACAGCCCCCCGGCTCCACCGGGCGAGGGACGAGACCCTCCGGCCCCCGCGGCAGCTGGCTGCCATGCGGGCGCCCGGCCCGGTTATTGAAAAGCTCCGTTCCCTGCGTGGGGCCGGGCCTTGGCACCACGTCCTCCACAGCTGCTGCCGGCCCTCCTCTCCCTGCCCCTAGCCGGGCCATTGTGTACAAACGTGTGGGCTCCTAAATCTTCAGCGGTGAGGCAGGGTGGGGAGGACAAAGCGGAGGGGTTAATGCCTCATTCCTCCCAAAAGGAAGTTTCTCGTTCGGGAAGGGAAGAGAATCGAGTGACTGGATTGTTACCGCTGGCGCGAGGCGAACACACTCTTTCTGTGCTGTACAAAAATGGCTTGCTGCCATTTTACAAAGGCCCCAGATGGAGCTATTGGAGGAGTTTCTGCATGGGAGACGCAGATGTCCTTGAGTGCACCTTGCTGGGTTGGGAGAGCTGGATTGCTGCTGCCCCCCGCCCGCCCGCCCAGCCGACAAACTGAGGGTGCACCCCCTCACCGCCCTCTCGTCTCCAGTCTTCTTCCAGTTGCCTTGCCAGCCGGCTGCCGGTGCAAGAGGGTAGCTGCCACAGTGGGCCTTGGCTGCAGGACAGACTAGTCGTAACAGATTGCCTCTGCGTTTGTAACGGTGGGACTAGAGGCAGCTGGAGTTTTGAATGTCATGGAAGACTCCTGGCTTGCTAAAGCTCCCAGACCCTTCAGCTGCTCCCACCTGAATGGTGCATCCCCTTTCTTCAGTTCCCAAAGCGGGATGCTAGCCCATAGCCTCTTCCCCAGCATCCCTTGCTCTTCTTTCATGGCTAGAGCTATGACAGGTGACAGCGGCACAGTGGCGTAATATCATTGCAACTACCAACACTAGTAGAGGCAAGGAGTTTCTCTCCTGCTCTTCTCATCAACCACCCTGAGCTCCAGCTCTCCTCATTTTGCTCAGTATCAGCACATATTCACAGCACCTTTGTCATATGAAATAGAAAGCGGAAAGGAAGAAAATGATTTCAAGGAAGAATGAAAAACAGGGAACTGGGAACAGCCTGTATAAAACACGTGGGGCTGGTGTGAGAATCATCTCTTCAAAAAGTGTTTCTGAAATAAGGGGCCAGAAGACGTAGTACACACAGGGCTGCATGCAACGCATGCTGCCTACAAAAGGAATGTCGTGTGCAGTTCTAGTAGACAAGCTCAGGCATTATAACTGTGGTGTTCTCATCCATATAAATGGCCAGGCTTGGTCTGTTTCTTAACGCAGCTAAGCTCTGTGTCTCCCAAGACATCTCTCATTACGTTTCTGTGCAGCATACGGTGAAATGCAACCTTGGCCTGACTGTGCTCCCCGAGTGCTAATTGTGACCTGAATGCTATTCAGACATGCATTTTTGCCTAACAAAGACTCCCTGCTAAGTAAAGTACCCTATAGTCCCTGATTGCCCTTAACCCAAGGATATGGATACAGTACTTATTGGGCCATCTGCCAGGGCTCGACTTATGCAGCTGAGGACACCCCCTACTTTCCCTGTGTTCCCATCCACACACACCACCTCCCTCCCACCTCCTCCTCCTCCGTGTGCACAGCACGGCAGAGCAGCTCCGCTCCCTTTTTCCTCGCTGGTAGTGCTACCCACACAGTAACCCTTCCCATGTGCTGTGCAGAGCACTGAACAGAACTGGTCCTCCAATGCTCGGCTCTTCCCACTCCATTTGGCTGTTACCCACACAAGCTTTATTTTAAAAAAAAAATCCAACCCCCAGATATCTCTGTTGACATGATGAGCTGCAAAGGCCCATGTGGAGTTTAAAGAACCCACAACATTGTCTAATGGGGTTGATACAACGCTACAAGGTGAGGGGAGCTGACCTACAACGGCAGATAGAAGGAGTTATTTGAGAAACCAGTGTAGGTCACTTTCTGTGCTCCTCTACTATCATTGTTCATTTGTCTGTTTTTTTTAAGGGGAGTCTCTGGATTTTGTGCTTTTGAAGAAAGCCCTCAAAACACAATTGGTGAGAATTTCTGTTGTGAGAGCTGCCTGAGTTTGCAGAGGGCCTGAACAATTTGTCCATGCAATAGGATGCTAGCATGGAGACTGCTGTTGACCATTTTAATGTTAACATTGACTGGCTCACCTCCCACCTAAGCACAGTTTTATCATACTGAACATCTACCTGGTCTGCAAAGAACACCTGTTTTGAGAGCACAGAGTGTGTCACGAATGTCTAAAAGGGAGCATTGCTTACAAAAGTCTGTGAAACTATACTACATAAACTACCTCACTAAAACAAACCTTAGCTTAGATTTTATTCTCTTTGCCAGTTTAGTGATGTATTTATTTATATATAGAATGATAAAAAGCACCTTTCCAGAGCTCTGCTGTCTTTATGATTAATATAAACAGTTCATATTCTTACATTCTTGTATTCTTACTTCATTTTGACACCCTGACTCTAATCAATTTTAGCAACCTCAAGGGACTATTTGCAGAAGATAGTTCTGAGTGACTGAGAATATAAACACCTAACCTGTTTATGCAGCATAGGCAGCGGAGAAGGAAATATTACTTGGGAGGGGGCAGAGCAGTGTGGGAAGGGTTGTGGCTGATGGTAATCCTCTTAAACTTAGATAAGTGTTTTCACTTTGGGATAGCTATCTTAATTCTGAATGCATTGCCTCATTTGTCATTGGTGTTTATTTGTCCTTGTGTGTTTATTGGATATTGAGAATGCATGTCCTAGGTTACTTCAGTTTGCTGAAATATCTCTTCAGGATGTAGTGTGCCCAGCCAGCAGATCCCTGCTGTTTTCCTTCCACCTTCGCACGGTCAAAAGAAAGTACAGATTCCTCAGACACGACCTATTTCTCTGAAGGAGCTATGTGAACCTCCTTCAGCTGCTCGGTCTCCTCTCTTTTTGCAGACTACATGACTAATCCACGATTCAGTTAACTCCTTACCGTCAGGTTACAATCACATACATGTACTTGTAAAGTGCGTAATGCTATTGACATTCTTTCATTCTCCATTAGATGGGCACAGTGACCTCGTATGAAATCTGGTCAGTGCTCATCACGCTCTTAATGCAACCCGCAGACCTAGTATCTGCCCCAGCGGAGTATTAACTGTGATTTCCAGAGGGCTGACACTGGCCTTCCAGCAGATTGCTGTAATCCACCGTGGTTGTTGCTGTATTGAGAAATTACACACTACAGTACTTGAATGTGTGTGGGACAGGTCTTTTACTTTTCTTTCATTTTGCTTTGGTTTCCAGCCACCATAAAGATACGCAGCTTCCCTGTTACTCAAAA
The DNA here is from genome assembly GCA_034782735.1 of Sagittarius serpentarius. Lineage (NCBI taxonomy): Eukaryota > Metazoa > Chordata > Aves > Accipitriformes > Sagittariidae > Sagittarius > Sagittarius serpentarius. The sequence goes on along the minus strand of JAVKLA010000042.1, from coordinate 17,917,329 downwards.
TTAGCCCATGAAGATCAGGAGCTTCTGCAAGTGAGATTGACCACAGACTGATGCTGGAAGCACGGTGTGTTTTGATACTTGTTTTGTGCAGGGTCGGAACCATTGATCTTAATGATCCCTTTTTATCTTCATTATCTAGACAAACAGAGAACTGCAGGCTGGTTTCCAGCACACTTCAAAAACCGACAGCTGACTTTGTCGAAGTGAGCTGCTGTTTTACACTCAGCCTTTATCAACCACAGGTGAACAGAATTAATTCCATTTTCAGATAGGCACTCTTTGCTTTGTCATCCAAGTTGTGACAATTGTGAGGACATTCCCCCTCTTCTGAACATGGAAAACAATTATTTGTTCCTGCCTTGATGTTCTCAAGGCACCGTAGACTCTATATTAATTGCCAGGTGTGTTGTTCTGTAGCAGAAATGCCAACTGGTGCTAATATGTTATGATGAGATTAATACTTCCAGGGCACAAGAAGTGGATGTCTGGGATTCATTTCCCAGGCTGGTAGACAGAGATAAGTTAGTACAGATAATTTGCTTCTTTTGTTCCAGATTTTTTTTTTTCCAAAAATGAAATTTGTGCCAACCAACTTTTTCAAATATGTATGCCATTTTAGTAATTGCTTTCTTCTAGAAAAATATCAACTTATGGAAAATTTTATCAATGCTTACACCCCCATCAAAAAAATGCTTAATGGCTTTGAAAATATTTTGAATAAAATGTCACTTTTTTTGAAAAAGAAGGCAAACTTTTTTCATTTTAAATCTGAAAAATGAGATCCACTGTGGTAACTGCACTTTTTAACCCAGGTGTGAAGTCATTCATACAGCTAATGGATGCTGTGACTCAAAAAAATGCCAAAGTCTGTAAAATTATAATTAAGCTGTAGATTAGGGAAAATATTAACCTCCGGTATAATGTATTTCAAAACCTGCTTCTTCCAAATAAAAGCTAAATGCTGGTTTGAGTTATCAAATCGGTACTCCAACAGCAGCATGCCACAGTGACATCGGGAAACGTAAATGCTTGTTTCCCAGCAATACGGAAGAAGCATGCTCTAAAATAAGACTGAAGCACCCTGGAGCACAGAGAGAACAGGCACTCTTGTCTGCCTCTCCTGTAGTCAGCCTTCTGCTCTGAGCATAACCTGATTCCAGGTTGTGCATTAAGCAAAGCAGTTCATTCTCTTCTGGTATTCAAAACAGCATCATGCATGACTGCATTTTTAATGTCAAGTGGCTGGGGAAAGTTCTGTGTTATTGTGCAAAGAAAGTATTAAATCTAAGAGCTATGATTTGTATTATTAAGTCAGAGGATTCAAAATTACATCCCATGATGGTCTACTCAATGGTTCCTGGTAGCTGGTGAAAAGCTTGGCGTATCTTCATGTAGTAATAACTCATATTTCTTATTTTTAGTTATTAAATCCCATTGCTTCCCCAACATTAATTTTCCATGTAAGCAATAGCTATAGTTGCCAGAGGGATTTTATATAATTGCAGATGGTTGGAGACATAGTTGGTAATTGCAGAAATGCAGAGGGAGATGTCCAGGAGATGATCTTCTATTACGATGTGGCCGTTGCTATGGAATACTTTACTAACTGCTGTTCTGCGTGAGAGCACTATGATACATCATTTCAAATAAGAGGTTATTTTTAAGGCGGACCCACTTCTTTGCCTGGAAAAGCAAAATCAGACCACCTCTCTGAGGAACATTAATTAAAAAAGCTCCAGTGCTGGACAACAGACATTATATAGAATCTCATTTGTGAAGGAGTCAAGAGAATTAGAGTCCACCATAATACCAGGCAGCAATGAAGTCAGGGGCTTCGATACCCATCTCGTGAGACAAGCCCTACCCTTTAAATTAAACAAAACTTCTCTTGCAGGTATGGAGATCACCAACTGTCATAGTAAACAAAAAGCTTACTAGAGGCTAATGTCAGTTTAAACTGAACTTCATAAATGCATTCATATCAGAGAGACCATTATTTTTTGTGCTTATTTTGAAGTATGTTCTCTGCGCGGAGGGGGGGTACAGAATGAAGGAGTGATGGTGCTGGATGTTCGTTTGTGATGGACACAGAAGGATGAATTGTGCCTGCACGTTCGTGTCAGAACTAGTGCCAGGTGACATGGTCACCCTGGGCTTTGCTTGAAGGACCCAAAGAGCGCTGGGAATGCAGTAGCTGCCGTATTGATTCATAAGAACAGTTTCCGTCTCCGTCCCTCTTTGGGAAATGTTATAAGGATAGGTTAAGAAAACAGTCATTAATTGTAAATTTAGTAATGCTGGCTCAACAATTGCCAAGTCACTACTACTACTCCGTAACAGTCTGTCTTTAGCTCTTTGTGGAGCAGAAGTCTGAAGAAAAGCTGTATGTCAGGACAATGGGAAAAATTTAATTCAGTAATAGACATGAATGACAAGTTCTAGTGCATGCTTTGCCCATCTTAAAAATCTGCATGTTGGGAAGTGTCTGCGCGACCATTGGAGCACATGAAGTTTTTCCCATGTCATGGACAGATAAAAACTTCAAAATAAGGAAGAAACAAAGCAACATCTCCCTCTACGGGAGTCACCTGTATTGCACCCCCAGGCTCTTGGCAGCTGAAATCTGCAGGGCTGACTACCTGTCTGGTGGGCCAAGCCTCGGGAGCTGCTTCTGCTCCTTCCAGACAGGCTGTGTGGGCTGAGAGTGAAGAGATGCTAAGGGTATGAACCATAACTAATTATTTCTAACTAAAGTCTAACTACTCAGAACTTGTGCTTTTAAAGAGTTTACACATGTTAATGAGAAACCCAATGAGTATTGCTGGGTTTTGCTTTTTTTTTTTTTTTCCCTAATGGGCTTTGCAATATAATTGTGCTTACACGTGCTGCTTTTGATGGGGTAACCAGCATGAAACTAACTGTATATCACCGGGCAAAGAGGTCCATCCTGCTGTGCTTTGACAGTCCAACCCTTCTGCATAGTCCCTGGAAGAAGGAACCGCATTGTTTTACCTGTTGGAGAGGGAGGAAAATGTCACTATGCTGAACCCAAGCAGAAGTCTAGAGATGTGAGACAGACTTTTTTTCTGTCCCCTTCAGATTATATCACTAGACAGAGTAAGAATAAGCAGGTGCCTGTAACACGAAATACTTCTTTTTTTTCCAGAAGAATATTCCTTGTTGCTTTATTTACATAAAGCCCTACAATTCATTTTGGGATATGTTATTCCCTTCTACTTGCTTCTTGCTGATTCATCTGGTGACATTTTTGTCCATAAAAAATGGCTTATGGAAAGCACTGGAGTGAATATCAGTGAGAAATATGCCAGGATATTTGTTTGGAAGTGCTTAGAGGGTCAGTCTGAAGCTTGTGGATCAACCAGGAAAGCAGAATTAGTCTCAAGTGTCAGTTGACCTGTCCCACAAATTGAACTATGGAAGGTAAAGTGTTCTCTGGGTGATAGTTTTGGTGAACACTTTCCAAACAATTCGTACAATAGAAATACAGTCACATAAACAGTTTATTGGGTAATAATTTAATAAAAAACATTAATATGAAACAAAATGAAAATCTAAATCTTTCTATGTACTACTTTGAGAAGAAAATAGTGTTTGGTGACTTCCTGAGTGTACCGATTTTTGTGAAATACCCCCATAACTTGGGAATATGCTTCTTAAATTAATTTTTGATTTCCCTATATGCTATGCACCAAATTCTCAGAGGTTTCTGTCTCAGTAATATCATAAGATTTTTCTAAGCTCTGGCCAGTTTTGAGAAAACAAGAGAAGTGAGGTTTTATGCTAAGTTACCCTTATTACACATGGAAGCATTTACTAGTGCACAGCATTTCTCCTGAATGCACCTCATATTCTGAAACTGCTCTATAGACTCTTTTTCCACTGAAGTTGCTTATTAGGTACTAAAGTAAAGAAGAGAAATAAAAATCCTAATTTTCTTTCAATATATGGTTTTGTACGCAGGAAACCCAACAGAAGTAGATGTCAACTTTCTGCACCAATCCAATTACCCTTGTTATCGCACATATGCATTGTGTTCTGCACGTGTATGTACAATTAGTTAAGTCCATTGTTATACAATTATTTGAAATATATCTGTGGAAACTTGATTTGGCAAACAAAGCAACATCTGGTCACTCAAACCACTATCTCAAGCCTTCTTCATGAAATGCATTCCTTTTTTCTTTCACTAAGAGGACATTTATTGCTTCTCCTTAGACCCACTGGCGTTTCGGAATATTTCTGGGCTGATGTGGCCAACGTTTTCAAATGTGATTAGTGATTTTGCAAATCAGATCTTTTAGACATGTATCTATTAAACAGAGCTTTAGAGATCATTAATCGCTTTAGAAAGTCTTGCCTAGTGTTTTTCTTAATGGGATGTATCGTGAGATCTTTCTTAAGCCCCTTACCGCTGAAAGGGGAGCATCCTTAAGCACCTTTCCCATCTGCATGTGAAGACATGATGCCATTAAGGAGCTCAGCCAGCAGGTGGAGTTTAAATTGCATTTAAACAGCAGAGCTTTAGACCCTGATTAAGGCTTCGCTGGAGCCGTGCTACTGGAAATGCCTCTCACAGTCCGGGAATAGCGTTGGGTCCCTAAAGCTTCCATCGGCTGTCAGACCACTTGTACGTAGGCCACATCCCTAGTGCAAAGGTGGCACGCGCCGTTTTTTAACTTGCTCGCGTTAAATATGGAGTAATGTGGAGGAGTGCCAAATAATTGTCACTATGTGTAAATTAATTAAAAAAAAAAGTCAGCTGTCAATTTTGTATATACCTGAACAGACATGAGGGGAGAAGGAGCCCTCGGTTGAACTGAATTCCCCATTTGAGCTTTTTTATTTTTTGCCTTGATGGCAAAAAATAGGATTAGGATAGGATTAGGGTAGGATTTGATGGCAATGCTTCACTAGAAGCTGCATTAAGCACTGAAAGAGATGAGAGGGTCAAGAAATATCTGACAAAAATCATAATGCTGCACTGGTAGCAATGGGAGGTAGATGAGAGAAGGATCTATTGCATCTGTCACTAAGCTTTGTTATGAATCTAGTGCTGAACAACAGCCAAAGCAAGAGAAACTAGAGCTGGCCGACCCTTCTGAGCAGGATATGGCTATGGCTGGCATCTGCCCGGGACTGAAGCCAGACTCCGAGGCTTATACCTCCATCTTAGAGATGAACTGTGTGGTCTGGCACCACTTTATCTTACAGTACGAGTTCTGGCTTAAGGTTACAGACAAGACCTGATTTATAAATGCTGCTATGATAAGCTATTCTGTTCTGGAGGCAGTTTCTGCTGTTTTCCGGAAATCAGCGTAAGAAGTATGTAAGACTGTGAAGAGAAACAATGATAGGATTTGCTTTGGCTAATAGAGATGTAAGCAGCACTGGCATCTGGGGAAGTCCTTATGTCACAGTTTTCAGGGAAAAAACAAAAGAAAATGTTACACCATGCTGTGGTGATTTGAAAGATGAAATTTTGCACCTTCCTGACTGTAACAGCTTGCAAAACCTCATGGAGATGTAGTCTATGAAATCTAAAGTCATACTGGACACAAAAACAGGCAGGAGCATGCAAAGAGGAAAGGGAAAGTGAACCAGGCAGATCAGGGCCTGCCAGGTTACCCTGACATCCTCCAAGCTATGCAGGAGAAGAAAGGGAATTGGCAGCCATTACAAGCACATGATGACACAATCTAATTGCTGCAGAGACAATGTGAATTACAGGCAAAACACTGAAGAAAAATATACAGGCTGAACTTTCAGTTGTAGAGGCTACAGAAAAACTACTGCTTTAGTCTAAACCAGGTCTGTTCCTGAACTGGTCACGCTAAACTTGTGACAAGGGACTCAAACGGGAGTTGTGAAGCACCACAAAAATCATGTTCAAAGCAGTTGACACAGGCTGCAGAAAAATTGCCGGAAAATGCCCAGGAGTTTGGAGGAATTGAAATATCTTTCAAATCCTTGCATTTGAAAACACACTTGTATACTCAAATCAGGCACCTGTTCAGCAGAATGCCTTAGAAGAGAGAAGGAAGTAACAGGAGCTATAGAACGAGCATCTCAGCACCCACAAGGGATGCAGCAGCTAGGGCAAACTGCACTAGACCCAAGTAACATGAAACAAAGCCTTAGCAAGAAGCTAGTACCAAATACTCCCAGTTCAGTGAATACATTTCACCTGGCACAAAGGAGAATTTTCTCCATACTAAGCGCCAAAAAAAGGGAAGTTGGCAACTGATGCTGGAGAAGCAGAGCCGCCGTGGCCGCGGAGGCTGTCATAAATAACGCTGGAAAGCATTTCAGGAGGCAGGCCATCCCTGCCTGGGTGGTCTCAGACAGTGAGCCCTGGTTTATTCCTGTCGTCTTGCTGGCTGCAACAATTAACAGCATTTTGCTTACCACCTTAGAAAACCTCAGTAATCCAGAGGCCTGGATGATGTGCTTTCTGCCATAGCAGAAGATTGGCTTTGCTGATCTAAGGATCTGTTCCAGTCCCGGGTCTAATGTTTCAGTTTCACATCATCACTCTCTCATAGCTCGCCAGGAGGCAATGCTGAATCAGCAGCTCACTCCACGAAGACTTCTTAAAGAAAGCTACAAAAAGCAAAGAAAATATATGGCGTTCCACTCTTGAAACGATATGCTATAAACTGCCTTTCCAGTCTCCTGGTGCAATGTTTCATGCCTGATGTCAGCATACTTGTGTACTTTGGTGCTTACAGTCCCAACATTATTATACCTGCCACTATGGAAAGGAGTTGCAGATATAAAGGCAGAAAAATGTGCAAAGGATGAAGGCTGCAACTACTGGCAAGCTATAAACCTCCCTAAACTGTAAGTGGGAAATTCTGCCAAGATCAGGCTATTTCTTTTTTTTTCAATTAAATAAACTTTTCTCATATTATTTTCTTCAGCTTCTAAACAAAATCTAGCTGCCAATGTATGTAGTATGAGGTCAATGGGTTGCACCTGAAATCAGATAGGATCCCACTAGTAATGCGGCATTTGGATTCCCACATATTAACTGCAATATTACCAGCACAATGATTTTTATTTCAGACATCAAAAGAAATGAACAGGCATTAAAAAAAGAGAAGAGGGAAGGAATTCAAAGTCAAGGATGGTGATTTGCTATATAAGATAAAAGAAGGGATGATGAGGTAACACATGATTTTACCTTTGAGTTGCATCTGAACCTCCGTCAATCAATTCTGCCATGAACTCCAGTTTTACTCAGGTTTGCTTTATATTCTGTGTGATCTTGTCCTTTACTGCCAGCATAGCAGCTGCTGGGAGAGAATTTACTATTAGTGTATTGCAAAACTGGCTCTACTGTAATGTTTTTGAGTGAGGGTCAAACTAAGTTTGGGGATTTTACATTTGCCAGAGGTGAGGAGTGTTTGGATAGTCACCTTGAGACTGTCACAGAGACTTCTAGAAGAGGCCAGTGGCATTTTACAGATATGCCAAAAAAATGGCAAATTGCAGCGAGGTTGGGGGGAGCAAGCCTTCACTTCATTAGTCAGTAAATTACAACAGATGGTTTTAAAATTACTTCATCAGCAATGAGTTTTTGTTTTCTGCAGAGATCCATGCCGTCACCTCAATCTGAAGACAAAGCAGACAGTGGGTGTTTTATTATTATCACATCTTTGCCCACTTCTACCAGTCAGAGGGAATAAGAAGGGAGAAATGCAAGATGGGGAACTGGCTGTGGGGGTGGATTATAGAAGATCATCACCTTTGGTTTCTAGGAAACTCGTGTTTTTTTGTTAAAGGGCCCCTGTTTCTGTGCCAGAGCTCCTGCTTCTGTATCATGTAGCTTTAAGTGTGCAGGAGACCTATGGTAGCTCGTCACCAAGTGCTATTGCCTTTTTTGGGTTATTCTCCTCAATGCGTGCTCGTGAAATGTTCACCTCCTGCTGCAAAGAGCAGTGTTTGTTACTGTCGCTGCTGTGTGCATGTGTGCCGTTCCTTTGCAGATGGCTGTGCTGTAGTTGCTGCAATACAAATGCAGCTCTGCTTTGTGATGCTCCTTTCCTTAAATTCGGGAAATAGCTCCATGGCCAAGAAAAGCAGCTATTCAAAAGGCAAGGGGAACACCCCAGTTTTCCTATCTGACTGGCTTAACTATTAGAGTTAAAATCAGAGGTTGTCATCAGTTTGCAATGTGCAAGAATTGCCATTGACTGTTTAGAAGAGGGAATTACAGTGCGAGAAGCAAACAGCTATAACAGTGCGGCTGGAATAAGCAGGTTTAAGCTATTGAGGCTGGAAGAGGATTCATCAGAACAGAGTCTGGTGATTTTATTGAATAAAGACCTCTGTCAGATATACTTCCTGAAGACGTGTATTTTCTCATTAGGTAGCACTTGCAGTGTATTGCATGAGGTATTTATTATTTTGCTTTATGTTGTTATTTGTCAGTGCTCTGGATTGTGTAAAACATGCTCAAGTACCACATTCTCCCTGGCTCCTGGACTCCTGTTAGCCAGACAGCATTAGCTGGGATATATCTATTTCTCCAGAAGGCATACAGGAGACATGGTACTATATTAAAACACTTAAATGTACAACCCCAATGACCATATTTTGATTATCAGACAAGCTAACAGCTATAGAAGCGGGGTTAATGTAATCAAACAAAAATTCAACGTTAAAATAATATAGAAACTTGCAAGGAATGTAGCAGAATAGGAAGACGGCCTCTGCACGGGGAGGTGATGTAGTGTGATTTTGTCTAGGACTTAGTCTGTACTTTCAAGAAGAAATAAATCCTGAATGTAGCTGCAATGCTGCCAGGGAAATGGGAATGAAGGGATGCCGGAACCATTTCCGCAGGGTCTGGCAATAAATAGTAAGGGGGTTAGAGAAATTATGAATAAGTCCAATATCTTACTGCAAGTTTAGGGGTGCAGGAGGGGGAGAGTGGCATGACAGAAGGTCACGTCCCATGCACAGCCAGCATTACAGGCGGTCCCTGGTTTGCTCAAGAGCTTAAAACAGTTGAGTCCCACTCAGCTCTTTCTCTTTTTCTGCATGAGCACCAAATCCAGAGAGGCCTCACTGCAGGAGGTTTCGAGTTTCATCCATTTCGTAGTCTGGTCGATGCCCATATATGAAAATTATTAGGAATATGAGCTGATGCTGTCCACATCCATGTGGTGAGTAACAGAGGTGGGATTTTAATTTCTGGGAAGTATCAGCCTTTCCTCATAAGCCAACTCAATTCCAGCCCGTGTATCTAACGTTTTCATTAAAGAGAGGGAGCTAGTGCCTTTGGCATCCCAGAGACACTCACGGGTTTAGGCAGCTGGTAGCAGGATAATGCGTGTGCAGCAAAGATTTTCATACAGGTATCAGGAAAATACAGGGACAAACTTCTTTTTTTAAAGAAGCAGATTTAATCCAAGTCTTCTCTTCATAAACCTCTCAGCAGCACTGTCATTCAGAATGATAATCTAAACCAAGTCTTTCTCTGACGCCAGGAGAAACTGCATTTTCCTAACAGGAGAGTCATCTCCTTTGTGAATCTGTGAAGACATGTTGCAGTTCCACCCTTCAGGAAGCAATGGTTTCAAGACACAGCCTTTTATTTCACTCGAGGTTGACAGCCTTGCCACACATTACGATGTTTTCCCAGTTTGGACTCGGAAAGACTAAAGTAAACCAAAATAAATTTGGAGAACAAGGATATAGTTTTTCCTTTTTTTTCTTTTTTTGGCTCATTCCTTCCTAGAGGCATTTATCATGTTCTGTAGAAATAGCAAGTTGTAGCAGAGAGATAGCGTTGCTTCAACTTCAAAAAATTAAAGGCCTTTTTGTGGTGAGCCTATACTGCTGTGCCGAGCACTCATAGGCAGCAGTTAGCTGCCTCTGAATGGCTTTTGAGGATTAGCAGAAGAGTTAGTTTATGATATATTTCGTCAGATCAAATTTGACCCCCCGAAGAGACTATTAAAAAACTTAAACTCAAAACATGCCAAAGTTTACAATAAATAATGGAAACAACTGAAAAGCAAAGCAGAACAACATGAATGTTTCCTCTACATGTCTGTAAATTAATGCTCCAGAATCCCAATGACTGGCCAGATGTGCTGTCCAAGAGGTGGATCTGTGCAGTTTGACTCCAAATTTTGAACACATCAAAGTCTAAAGCTGTTGTACAAATGGCAATAAAAACAACTTTCTTTGGTGTGGTCTCATTTTCAGGCCTACAGCAAAGAGAATAAACAGTGAAGAGGAAAGGACAAGATTTAAGCTCCGTGATTAATCTAAACTGGCTTCAAAAATATAAGCAAGCAACTATGCTAATTGGAAATACATGGCACCAAGTTGTCCGTTGGGGTAAACTGGCACAGCTCCACTGAAACGATGCAGCCGCACCCTTCGACACCAGAAGAAAATGCGCTGATGGTATTTTACCCTGGTGACACTTCAAAGGTTGCAAGCCAGCCATGTTAAGGAGATGTTCTTGATTTGATATGGTGCAGATTACATCTACTCCTATCTTCACTTCCCATGCGTGGCCTACAAACGCTGCAGATTTGGTCCCCATTCAGTCACGTCTATGAGTCCATCGCCATAGTATGGAGGCACCGGCAGTGCTGTACATTAGCTAGTAGGCATCGGTTCTGTGAGAAGAAAATTACAGCTGTGATTTTTACTATCGCTTTACCACAACCTCTTTTCCTATGATTCATATTGCCTTAAGAGATTAGTTTTCTTTACCATTTAACCTTTTTCAATATTGCTGCCTGAACCAAATTTATGTCTAGGATAAAGCTATGTCCTCTTTTTATTGAATCCAGGTACTTTTCATAATGAAACTAAGGTCATGTGATCTTTGATTGTGGTACTTTGAATTCTTTATTGAAAATGTATATTATATATTTTTATGACATTAATTAAATGTCTCAAAATAAATGACAACATAAAAAATAATTAATGTTGCTGTTTGGCTCATTATCTCTTCAGATTTATTTGCGTTCAGAGAGCTGGAAACTCATCTGACCCATACAGATTTAGATATTTGGGAGCACTGCCTCATGGCAAAATTTAGGACTGAAGAGAGAGGGCTCATTCCATGAGTATGGTACTGTATTTTTTTTTATTTGCTTGCAAGTTCCTTGGGTAAATTGCATTCTCATCTATACAGGATGTTATTCCACCTTCATCACCAGAGAGTATCTGAGTGCCTTCCAGCTAAGCATTATGTGATCCAGCTAACATCTGCCATGCTCATTCTGTCTTTCATCCTTACCCAAGCGTGTGCATGTTTCGTTGTTGGTTTTAGATCTACATGCTGCCATGTGTCAGTGTTACAGAAAGTCATATGTGCATCAAACACTCTTCTAAATAACTTGCATATTGATCTTGCAAGACCCCTCTGGTTTATGGCCTGAGATTCAGAAAACTGAAATGAGGGTATGAAGCTATTATAACCTTGCAAGACAGAAATAATTATAAAATCCATCAGGATTTCATTATGTTTATGTATATTTTTATATTATCCCAGCATCTTGGAGATCTTTAACCATGAATTAGACCATTTGTACTAGAAGCTGTACAGTCTGTATTTTCACATAATTTACAATCTAATTATAAGAAAACAGATCTTGTCATTTGATATATTAAACCATCCTATTATAGAAAAAGGATGCAATTGCCTATTAAATCTCACAGAGAAGTTCTCAATGTCAGCAGAACTAGATTTCTGTTAAGTCTTACAAGTCATTCCTATATGGGTATTATTATTAGTAGTATTTTTATTATTCTTCAAAATAATAATGTGCTGTACAGATACACAGAACTATGCCCAAAAGGTTTTCAAAAACTCTTTCTGGTGCACGGCAGGGAGTTCAGGTGCTGTTCAGATTCCAGTTCATGCCCTGCTTAGGGCTTCATGAAAGAAACATCTGACGAGGTATTTGCAGTGGAATATGGAAGCGCTTGAAAGACGAGTCCAGTGTTAGAGGACAATTGACATTTATTGACTTCCTGCACCATCTAGTGGGGATTAAAATTAATTGCTCTCATTTTATGAAGCTGTTCGGGATGCACGGGGCTGCTTCTCCTGGGCACCGAGAAGAGCACTGGAGGACCCAGCTTTCATCATCCTTTGCACAATGGCACCAGGCTTCATTGGGATCATCAGTGCTACCCAGGACAGTGTAGAACTGTTACTGGAGCACAGTGCATCCAGCAACACATAGGAGTCAATCTGCTTGAATTAACGCCAAGAGGACAATTGGGAGGGCAGACCTCAAGGAGCATTTCTGGTGTGTCATTGAGCTGTGGGCATATGCATGACCTCGGAGTCAGGCAGGTCTCCTGGCCATGGCAGGCAGAGCGTACAATGAAGACCTAGAGAAAATAGCTACAAACTGTTCTGGTAAGCTCATGTTGTGGTTGGGGTGTTGGGCTGCATCTCAAGAGGTCTGAGTGTGATTCCTCCCTCTCTCTTATGACCTGGTTGGAGTTACAGCTCTGAGGCTGTCCTGAGTGACTAGGACTTAGGAGTAACACTTTTCAACAAACATCAGGTTTTTCAGGCTGCCCAACAAACCACAAAGGAGGAGCCAAGATCTGATCCCGCAGGTGGAAGCGAAAATCACTGCTGTAACCTTAATATAAGGCATTTCCTTGAACATAATTTGCTTAATTATCAGTGAACAGGATGACATTAGGTGATTACACTCCTAATTTTCTGTTCAGGAAACAGCAGCCAGCTTTTTTCTGTTGCTGGGCAACACAGATATGCTTTGAAATTTGGTTAAAGCTGTGAGTCATAAACATTTTTAAATAGACATGATATCACTACAGAGGCAACCCTAATTGCTATAAACAGCCAGGAGGCTAGAAAATCCCACCTACAGAATATAGTTTATGAATTAAAAGATTGCCCAGGCTAACTGAAAGGGAGGAATATACAGAAAAGCTTGAAGAAGGGGAGAGAGAGCTCCACCCCTGAGAAAGCAAGCTGTTTATTTTCATATGACTGTGTTTGTTGTTCCTGGTTCGGTCCTTGTTCAGTCAAACCATTACCCTTCCCTTCTTAGAGTCTGTTTGTTGGACACGGTCATCCATGGAGACGTGTATCATTATAGCAGTAATGAAAAGCACACTCTGTGTGGGAAATCGGCATGTCATAGGCTGGAAATCGGTCGGTGGAAACTGTCCTTCACTGCAGATGTTCTCCCTTTCAAGACTAGGTCTTATGCTGACCTGTCATTTAGGCAGGTTTTGGTCCGAGTAATGGGGACCAAGTGGATTTGAAATGCTGCCCTTGTAGTTTGACAGGTCTTCCTTTGGTTTCACTAGAACAAGGTCCCAAGGAGTTAGTTGACCCATGAGGATCTGGGCCCTATAGAGGCATCTGCTTGAGATCTTCCTCCTCCTTCAGGAGGTCCTAGCAGTATGTATGAGATGTAATGGTGACATTGACTCTGGGAGCCTTTCCTGGCTTTGGTCAGCTTTGTAGCATGACAGAAATCAGAAAGGATAAAGACCTGAACATGATGTCTGCTTTGTTTTCTCCTTGTGAGTGCAGGATTCCAGTTTTCCAACATGAATTTCACTCTGGCAGAACATCACTCAGTTGTTACCATAACATCCCGTGCTGTTTCCTCATTTGCAATGGCAGAATTTCCTATGCCTTTGTTGTAGGTTGGTTTTTGGTTTTTTTTTTACTTTTTACTTTTGACCTGACACTGCCTGTCACTGCAGGCACCAATACCTGCTTCATTCCTTTGGCTCAGGGTTTTGAAAGATCTTAATTGCCTTGCACTGATCTTGATTTGAGAGGCAACTGGTGTGCAAAGTTTGTTACTGAACCACTGAAAATTGACATTCCAGCTGCCACACTGTTGCTCTTCAAACACAAACAATCTGACTGTTTGAAAATAGTATTTTCTCTAAAAAGCTTACATTGCAACTTCAGAGCAAATTTCTTCCTTAAAGATGCTACACTGATAACCACAACATTTTTTGGCTCAAAATAATTATAAAGCTGATCGAGAAAGCTGTATTTCTCTCCTCCTCCAGAAGGCAAAGGGCCTCCCACCGCAGAAGTGTGCTGTTATGTTTCTCGGTCGTTGCGATGCTGGAGCTGCAATACATGTCGTTGAAATGCCTTTCTCATGGGTCCTGCCAATAAAACCTAACAACACTTTCGCTGGGGAGGTCTCACTCATTTGGTATTGACAGTTGTCTGTTAACACAACACATTGAGGCTGTTGTCCCCTGCCTAGCGAGGACAGCCAGCTTCCTGGTCTCAATAGTCTTTAAGAGTGTCAGGAAACTGCCTAGCAAAGCGTCTTCTTAGGATAAAGAATCTAGTTTTCATAGGCATTTGTGAATATTCATATTCAGATTTACTGAGAAGAAAAAAGGAATATCAGCAATTTTGGGTAAATCTTCTATTGAATTCACTCTTTTTTTCTCCTCTTCAGCTTTTTTGTGGTAATTTTTGCCAAAACATCCTTTAATTTTGTGTGTTACTTTGACAGATCTGGCAGTATTGCAAACAGAAATGCCTGCAGATGCCATGCTGAGCATGTAAAAGTGGAAACTCCATGAATATCCCTCTTAAAAACCTGGCTTTAAAGACTTGGTTTACTTTCATTTATTTATTTAATTAATTAATCCAGGTGGTGAGAGGCTGAAAGTGCTGATTTGAAATGCCCCCTCTTCCTCCACACAGCTCTGCCCACATGCCTCAGCCCTGGTCACCATTTCTAATTCATGTCTGAGCTTCTTTGAGGAATAATGTCACACTGTTTGTTTCAAACTCTCAGACATTTTTGCTGCTAACTCTATTGACCACAAGGAGAAGTGACAAAGCTCATCTCTAGGTATGATCCCAGTAAACTCTATAGCCACTTTCTAACCCAAAAATAAATAAAAAGAAAAGATGCCAAACCTGCCCTGTTTATACATCGTGTTTGAACTTGGGAAATTTCTTGGCAATTTTGTTGTTCATTGCTTTCCACAGCAAGATTGTCAGTGTAGCCTTAATGTATCTGTCCAGCTAATACCTACAGACTTTTCCGCCTTTGCTTCTCATTTTGATTCTGATCACAAACACAGAAAAAAGCTGTTCTGGAACTTGGATGGGTGTTAATAACTAATGGGACGCCAACAAATCGTCTGAAATACAAAGGTGGGTCAGATGAATGGTTCGTATAAAAGTAACTCCCAGTGAACCATCAGGTGGGAATTAAAATTTAATTTAGAATGTACTATCACTGCTGCGGTGGTGGTGGTGGTGATTTACTTGATTGACTGCTGGTTTCTTTCACCTTTGCGAGCCTTAGGTTTTTACTATCTGAGGAAATTAAGGCTGAATTGCAGCAGGAAATTCCTTGTACCCAGGTGTTTCTGGTTATCCGATGAATAACTCGGCTGGTGGGGAGGCGAGGATTAGGATGGGATGGTTTGGAATCTAAATGATTCTCATTGCTTAGTACCACACATTGACATTCTGGCAGCCGCTGTATTTGTTCTCAGCGAAGGATGGGAAAATCCTACTGAGCCGAGTAACAGGTCCGCAAGCAGCGATAATTTCATTGTTCTTTTTCAATAGTTAGGGTGAAAAGCTGGTTTTATTGAGTTGTCCTGATTTAATGGACTGAATTTAAAAAACACTATTGAATTCTGTTGGGTTGTGATTTGAGTTGCCTTAATAATGCAGCTGTGTATTCTACTGGTCCCCTTCTCCAGCCTGACCTGTGATAATTTTCCTTTCTGGATGAAAGCATGAAGGACCCAGCCTCAGTTCTACTGACTTGCTGGGAGATCATCAAGCTGGAAGGCCTCCAAATGGCTGAGCTGCTCTTTTGTGAACAAACACAATCAAAATCAGTGTTGATTCAGTGACTGATGGCCCCATGCCGGACCTACGTGGCAGTAGTAGACTTCATAATTTAACTAAGTAGGTGAACAGAGAAACAAATACGCCTGGATGAAAGTAGTGTTTTCTCACCTTGAAGTTCATGATACAATGGACATGCCTTGCAGTGGCGGGCCATCTCGGTTATCATGGCAAATACACTTTAACTTCGCTAACTTCCCTTCCCTGCAAGGCTCTGGGAATGCAGCTTCTCCAGTGCCATGATGATCTGATGGATTTGGTCCGTTAGCTGGTCCCACCGCTGCTGTGGCCTCTGGGCACCTGTGCTCTGTGTGGCCCATTCCTGGGGTATGCAAAAGTTACCCAAAACACAGGGTTTGTCTTCTGCCCCGGGCTGCAGAGCCCTCTGAATTATAAGACCTTGGTCAAGAGATCCCTCAGCAAGAGTGGCAGAGTCAGGAATAAACCTCCTAGAGCCTCGATACACTTCTCAAAACGTAAATTATGCTCCATTCCCACTTCAGGTGCTCATGAGAAATAACGGGATTAAAAGAGACAGAAATGTCCTTTTCTTTGCCTGAAGCTGAGGAAACCATATTTCATTTACTGCAGTGAAGCTAAACAGTTGAATCTGTGAGACTGCCGTGGATGTGCAAGCTGGCAGCCTGGCTTGTAAAAGAAACAGAGAGAACAAGTGAGAGAATTATTTCCCCAAGCCTTCAAAGCTCTAATTCCTGCAGACCCCTGGGCTTGGTTGCATTGTCAAAGCAAAGTGGATGGAAACAGGATCATTTCCCTTAAGCAGTCATTAAGGAAAACGACTTCAGATTATTCAGGGTTTCAGGTACTGCTACAGCAGCCTAATGGAGTGATAACCAGTTACATCTTCCTGGACTGTACCAGCAGACACAACCTGAGTTTTGTAAAACGCCCAGCACCACAAACTGCAAATGAAATAGCCCCAGAATAGAGTAATGCTATGCAAACTGCCTTTGGTGCCAAATGGAAATGTAATTTGCAGGCATGTGTCAGCAGAGAAAGTCCTTTCCTACAGGAGAAGAAATTCAAGCAGCCACATGGAAATACTTTAATTTCAGCATTAACCATCAGAGGAGATGGCTGTTGCAGATCATGGGAGCCAGGTAATTTAGTTCTGAACCTTAAATATGTGCAATGCCAAGAAATATTAGGGGATGTGGAATGTTTAATGCAGCCCTGCACCGTCAGCGCTGCAGAGTCAGGAGGGGAACCGGAGCAAAGCTCTTACTGAGCTGATTGATACCTTCATTGGAGCCACAGCACAATATTCGAACGGAGAGCTGGCTTTGAAAAACCTGCACTCTCCGCTGTTTACCTCTTAGTCATGAGATAAAAAATGAGCCTGGAGGTTGCCACCTTCTCTGTGGTGTGATTTTGATAGTCAGCAACCTGTGTCTGCCGGGGGGGAAGGATGGAGCTGATGCCCCCGTCCAGTCTTCTGCCCTTCCTCCCTCGCTTCAGCGTCCCTACCCCCAAACCTGTGAATCCAAATAGCTCCAGGGTAGGTGGATTTTTCCACCCTGTTCCAGGTCTAATTTCTCTTTCAAACTAGTACCGTATATCTTTCCCCACCTCCCACTTGTCACTTTATGGCTTGCTGGATCTGTTTCCTTTAATGCTTGAAAATATACAGTTAAAAATCACCTTAAAATTTACTAATATGCCTTTTTATTTGAAAGGCTTATTTCCCTGAAAGGCTTTCCCAGTCTTATATGAGGGCATGCTCTCTAATATTAAACATTTTTTTTAAAAAATGGGTGCACATCTGTTTGATATTTAACTCGAAACAAATGGTGAGAGTGGAGAACATGAGCAAAATTACGCTTTAGATAGCTATAAAAGGTCATTTTTGCTTTAAACTACAAAGGATGAATAGGGGCATATGACACACATAATAAAGGCAGAGATAGGTTTAAAATGCCCTCAGGCTATGCTGAGGTCAGCTGCTAGCTTACAAGAAAAGACACATTTTGCCCTCCTTTTCTTTGCCACCCAAAAGTGTGGAGTAGCAAGCTGGGATCTGTGTGTGAAGAAGGTCACTCAATGTCTGCTTTAAAACCCATCACATTTTTCTCTATCATTTTCCTAAGGGATACTGAACTCTTAAGCCAAATAATTCAATAATTGGCCCCAAACTAACCCCCCTTTCTTCCTGGCTGAAAATTGGAGGAGGGTTTGGCTCGTCTTGCTGAAGAAGCCATTGCTTGTGCGCTGCCATACGATGAGAAATTTCTCACTATCAAACATCTGTGATGTTCTGCAAAAAACGTGTGCTCCTTTCTGGTGTGGACAGGAGGGTTTCTGCCAGAGATGCTGAAAACAAGCAAAACTCGGTCTTCCCTGCAGCGGTGCCAGTGCTGCAGCACTGGGCTGAATAACAGCGTTTTGCTTCTGGGTGCAGATTTAGCCTGTGCTGGGCTTTTTGGGCAGGGCTTGATTTGAAAACTGCCAAGTACTCCCTGTGAATTTTGAAGGGGAAATGAAGCGGGAAATGGGCCATTTCTCATTTAGAGCTGGCATGGGACCAAACCAATGGGAGCAGATGAGATTTCCAATAAAACCTTCCTGAAAGGCAAAGGAGTGTAGAGACAAGACGCTGGTTGTAATCTTCCTCCAGCCATCTGCTCCAGAAGCACTGGAAATGCAGGGCAGGGTATGACTAGCACCTTGTCGATAAAAGTGAGATGGAAACATCAGCTCGAATTTGGTCATCAGGTGGCTTTTGCATCTGCCAGAACATCTTTTCTGCTATTAGAGACAGATTAGTGAAGAAATACGGAACAAGGAGGTCAAAACCTTACGTGGAGCTCCATCCCTCTAAGGCTTATTTGAAGCCTTGTACTCCTTTCTGTACTGAAGGGGCAAAATTTGAGTCTTATCGTTTCTTTGCAAAGTAATGCAACTTTTCAGTTGATTTCCTCCTTCTCCCCCCCAAAACACAAGTAGGTCCTTTATCCTGGCAGAGGTTGTTCAAATCCTGTTGGCAAATCATGGGGTATTTCTAAATTTTAGACATGAGATATGCATGCACATTTAAAACATTTGGAGCAGAAACTCAATGTATTTTCTGAGTATTCCCGAGCTTTGTACTCCAATCTGCAATCACTAGAAAGCAAATTATCCATAGCTCCATCCCATAACACATAGGTTATTAATGGGAACCAGGTATCCTCCTTCAAAGGAACAGGAACATCAAGAATCATATCTGTTTCTCATGTTCTAGAAAGCATTTCACAGTTTTAACGATTATTCAAAGGGGGAGAAAAAGCTGGACAATAAATTCAGGAGCTAGCTCAGTTACAGAGAGGTACAAGCACATCCTCTGGCTGAAATGCCTCTTATTAAAGCCCGATATGCCACGCTTTCTCATACCAGGCACACGAGCTTCCAGCTGCCAACATGAGGGCACGCTGGCAAACAGCCGACCCAGCTGCCGTGGTTACAGTGCCATTGTAAACTTTATTTTTTATGCTCAGCATGTATTGAGAGTGATCCCTTTGTTCCATATGGCTTCCATATAGTGACACTGCATCCTGTGTAGGAGAGGTCAAGAAGTGGATTATCAGCAAGTGTTTCAAGTCAAGAATGAAGGGAGCTGGCAGGGCAAATCTGCACAAAGCCTGTTCTGTGCTTCTCATCGGTGCGGTGACCTCTGGGTTTCGGTGCCTGTATGTCCCCCCCCGTCTCCCTTCATGTGCCGAGCACAACACTGGCTAACGTGTTAGCACAGCATTTCCCTGGCAGGTTTTTAGAGGCAAAAAGAGAACAAAAGCAACACTGAAAGCCTGGCTGAAAGGTTTAGCTACAAGCAGGGAGGCCAGGAGCGGGGAGGCAGCTGTGCAGGGAAGAATCTGCTCCCATCCCCATCCCCACCGTCCCGCTGCCCAGCACCCTTGGAGCCAGGCATCGTGCTGCAATTGCTGAGTACTCCTATGGGTGTATTAACGCTGCTCTGATTAACAGTGAGGAGTGGGAAAGGCTCGTAATCCTCCGTGACACTTCTCGTCACCCTGCTCTCCTCAGAGCATCCCCGATCCTTGGGGTGGCATCAGGAGTGACCTCTGCTCTGCAAGAGGAGCTTGGCTCATCTCCCCCACCTCTCATGCTCCAGGTCCAAGCCCCTGCAAGTTGTCACAGCAGGGAGAGCAGATGGGGACAGCCAGGCAGGCTCATCCACAGCGCTGCTTCTGTCCCTGCCCCAGGCACAGCCAGGGACTGGGGTGAGCATCAGCTGAGAGCTCCCTGGTTTCCCTTCCAGCCCAGCACTGCTGAGACCTTTCTCTGGATCCCAAGAACAGGCGGCAGGTCCTGGTCTGCTTGGGTTCTGCTGAAATTAATGCTCCCCACCAAAAATCACTACAGATAGTTTTGGGTCTGTTTCTCCCTGATTTAGAACAGTTTGAACACGAAATGAAGAGCAAGTTCCTCTCTCTTCTGCCCCACGGCTGAGAGAAAAGTTTGCAGAGCACAAGCTTGGGGACGGTGCGAGAGAGGGGAGTTCCTGGGGCTGCTCAGCCAGCAGCTCTCGCCTGCCCATCCCAATCCCACCATCCCCACTGCCCCTTTCTGCTGCCTCAGACAACAGCTTTGATTTCTTTTCCAATCACCAAAATGTTTCTTTTGTCTCTTGGAGCATTAGACCAGACATTGGTGGGTATGCAAAATTAATAACTGCATTTTAATAACTCGTGACCTGTAAGACCTGAGCAATTATAAACCTCATAGGGTTATTACCGACCAAGTAAAAATTATATTCCATTTAAACATTCCTCATATAATATCCCCACTGCAGTCAGCATTTCAAGAAAAACAGTGTTACCAGTGCTGTTTCTCTGGTACCTAATGAGTTAGCTTTGGCTAGGGATCAGGAGCTTTTGACGGGTGTAGTTTACATTGACCACTCAAAGGCTTTAGATATTCTGGACCATACCTTGTTGTTTAATGATATAAAGTTAAATTGGGGCCAGGGGGAGTGTAGTCAGCTGGTTACAGCAATGCTGGGGAAAGCGCATTGAAAACCTATGCTCAGCCCTCCTCCGGAGGAGCAGCGCCAGTGCCTGGGGGAGGGATGGGCCTGGAGCAGGGTTGGGGACAGGGCTGTGTCCCTGGCAGTGACAGCAGCCAAGGGGCAAGGACCGAGCCTCTGGCATGAGCCAGGGCGCTGGGTGCTTCAGGGATGCTTGCGGGGGACTGCACAGTGACACCCTCCCTCTTCACCCTCGCAGCATCTGTCAACAGGGAAAATAATTTCTCCTTCAGTCTGAAAGTCCTCTGAGGTTTGTAAAAAAGTATTTATGAAGACACCTTGCCTCTCAGATGGGAGCCTGAGGGGGACGGACGGGCTGTTGCATCCCTCCGGTTTTAGCAGCTATGCCCAGGTGTGGAGGCTGGTACCCCTCTTGAAGGAGAGATTTCAGTCTGGGAGCAGTCTGCAGAGCAGTGATCCAGAGACTTGGGAATATGTAAGCGCTGCCATAAAAAGAGAGGCTAAACAGAATGGCAGGGATCAGTAAAACCGTATGTGGACAAATCGAGTAAAGGGAATGATTAGTCCTTTTTGTCATAAGACAAAAGGAGGGAGCACCCAGTGAAATCACAGGGCAATACCTTCTGAACAAACAGAAGTACAGCTAAATCCTGGAAGCAGCCCTGCACCTCAGCTGGTTGGTGGGAAACAGTGCCCTGGGCTGGAACCTCGGGGCAGGGAGCGCTATGTGCCAGCTTGCCAGAACCAGGAGAGGACGCTGGGGAAGCATCACGCTGTATATTCATCCTCTACCTCACTTTTTTGCAAGCCTGAGCACCACCCACTGTCAGCTGGTTCATCTTTGGTGTGACCCATTACACACACGCTCTTATGTACTTCCGATTTTATTTCTATTTTACCATCAGTTCTTTGTTCGCCCATGAAAACAGATTATCATTCTCTGTAATTTTATGTGTCAGGAGGAACAGATGCCAGCAGTGAAAACAAATCGAGAAAGTTCTTCCCTTATGCTCTGTTTACACTGGCTCGTCTTCTGTCTGATTTGATTTCAGTATCAATATTTTTCCTTTTTACCCTTGTGCCATGCAAAAAATTGAGATACTAAAAGGGATGGCATGATTATGTTCCTATAAATAATGTTATGTGGATTCTGCTGTGTAGTACAAATAATTTATTTGGATTAAAAAGAAATGTTATTGACCATTTCTGCCTGGCAAGTCTGAAGCTCATTTAGAATAATAAACCCCACTTTTCAGCTGAGTATCCTGGAGTGTTTAACATTTCGGTTTTAATGGTGTGGCAAATGGATCTCAGAAACTGTGGATATTCAGTGCCCAGGTGCTATGGAAAATCCTGCTTGTGGACTGTGCCTTTCCGAGCGCCCGAGTGCCCAGGTGGCTTACACAGCATTCAGCTTGGCAAGAGAATTAAGAGTAGAGAAAAATGTCTTTTACCTCTTCCTGTACCTTCTTCGTTAGCTCCTTTTTAAGGAATTATGGAAAAATCCTTAGCAGGTGGCATTTCACTCTATTGCTAAAATACGTCGAGTTGTTCTTCTACCCCAACAGTGTTGGCTCCTTTCCTGCGGACAATGACACACTGAGCCAGCTGAGGTCTGTCCCGTGTAAGAATATACAGAACCAGCTCATCCCATTAAATTAAAAGGAAATGTTGGGAACCTTACACTGTGGGGTGGGGGGGTTAGTGCCTTACCACCGTGCAAATGCATAAAAGCAAACACGTAGGAGACAGCAGTCCTGTGCAAAGTATTTGATTTGCTTAATTTAAGCAAAGAGCTCAGATACTTGATTTAGACTTCCTGGGCGAAACTCTTCATGGATTTTTGTTCGGAGATTCATGGCACTGGAAGCTGGAAGCACATTAGATTAGGTACAACTCATCTATCACCGGCCAATAAATGTTGCCCTGCTCATTTCTCCTTGGAACCTCGTAACTTCTCCTTTGCCAAAGCACATCTTCCAGGAAGGCATCCTGCCTTTGTTTGAAGACCTCAAGAGATAGAAAATCCAATTCTTCCTTTCATAATGTGTTAATCACCTTCATCGCTCAGAGCGTGTGCTTTGTTTCCAGTTCAATTTAGCTGACATGCAAACAGCCATTAGGTCTTGTTAGCGCATTATAACTAACAGGATTTTGTTCTGAACTCGGTGGGACTGGACTCTCATTTACATGAAAATGTTGCCAGTATTTTAGCCTCTCAAGTTTGTGACTCTTCTATGTGTGACCCTAAAATGTTTGCGAACTTCTAAAGAATGGTGAAAAGCTGCTGTTTTGTCTGGGAACGCATAATTTTGTTCAGACATACGACTTGGTTCTTGGTCATGGTGTAACTGAATCACTAAAATTTCCAAATTTTTCTGTATCATGTCAGCATATTAAAATCTGCAAGATCTGGAGCATTTCTTTATTATTATCTATTGTTATTTATTATTTAACCTAAAAATGCCATCTGGATTCTGATAATACTCTCACTTGTTGATTCCAAAAGAACTTGATGCTTGTTTGCTATCTAAACCTGTGATTGTAAAACATAAGTCTAAAATGGGAGCAATTTATTTTCCAGATCAAATTTTCTCTCAGCAGGATTAAAACTGCCACAGCAGTAAAGAGTTTACAAACTCACTAAAGAACTGTAATAACTTCCCTTCTCACTGCCGGGTCAAGGAAAGGTAATACATGTTTCCAATCAGCTTTGAATTGAACTCAAATTGTAGGTTTTATTTCACTTTAATCCGTATGTGAGTTCACGTTAAAGGTAAGAGAAATCACAGGACTGCAAACATGGAGTAGAGTTAATTAAATTCTGCAGCTCCGTTTGGAAGAATCCCCGGCTCTGCTTATGCATGAAGGCTTCCAGGGCGCTTCTGAGGGCAAGACCAACTGGGAAATGGCTCTACTGGTGCAGCAAGGACAACGGCAAATGAAGTTACAGCGTCCAAGTGAAGTACACTGGGACAAAAATTGCAACACTTGGGAGATAGTTCTTTTTGCTGAGCTATCCACAAAAAAAAAAAAAAAAAAAAAAACCTTCCTCCTCTCCCCTTCTCCTCCCTGCCCCACAAAAAAAATAAAAAAAACCCCCACAGCTGACAGGCACTGGGAGGACTCTAAGGAAACATGGCATGTTCTTGGCTGAGACTCAAGCGAGATCTTTCTCCAAGGCAGTCCACGCTGCAAACGCTGCTTTTAGAAATGATAAATGCATATTAGTTCTCCTTCTCTGTTTCCCACTTATTGTGGGAATTGGTCTTTTCGGGGGGGATTTCTGGTTTTCTCTCCAATGTTGTTTTAAATGTGTTCTGGAAACAGCTTCTACTAAGTGGGAGAGACTATTCATGTGCTTAAAGTTAAGTCTGCATTTCACTGTCTTGCAGAACTGGGACCTGAGCTCTGGCCACTTTGCAGAATCAAGTGCACTAAGCCCTTGCTTATCCTTTGGCAGGTCTCGTTCAGAGACGCAGTGTGCAGACCTCAGCCCCTGGATGCATGCACCTGGGAGGAGATTCATCTTGAAGCAATAAATGCTTATTTAATATTCTTTTTTTTTTTCTTCACAGTTGAGAGGTGCTCTTGGAGCATCTCCAATATTGACAGCAGTGTTTGGTGCAAGTCAAAACGATGGTTGTGGCTCACCCAGGATCTGCACATCACCAGGGACGTGGCTGGGGGACATGTCAGATGCACACGGCGGCGGGGTCTGGGGACGAGAGACGGCTGGTTACTGCAGGGAAGGCAATGCAGATTTAATTCTCTATGTGGGCATGAAACAGTGTCCTTACCAGTGTGCCAGGCTGATCAGCATGGTACAAACCTCAGGAAAAATGTTTTGAATGTATTTTGTTGAATGGCGGATTTCACTCGTTGTAAATGGTTTGGAAAGTTGAATGTTCACCAAACCACCCAACAGAGAGAGCTCTCTCAGTGCTTTGGTTTCTGGTTGCCGATGCTTCTGTCTAGAGTGAAAAAATGGAAACTGCATCCAGGGAAACAAGTTTTTCTTCCCACGTGAAGCTGGCAGTGAAAGGGTTTTCTGTCTAAAAAGGAGTCGTGTTCCAGAATGAATTACACGCAATGTGCAAGATTCTGGAAAAGTAAGCCTTCCTCAAGCACTAAAATGTGACATTTTAGAAATGTGAATTTTAAAATAATGCACCGTGCATTCATTTTGCCTCATGAAATAAAATAAAAGTCTCCCTTAAACAAATTTATTATTCTTAAGCTTCCCACAGAATATCAATGAGAATATGAGTCACTTAAGCATCAAATCTGGATTCAGTGTCTCCTGTAGTGTTTCTTGGTGGCTTTAATAGGCCTTGGATCAGGCTCTGAAAGATCATCTGCTGGGATGCCAACGGCATCTGGCCTTCCTGTGTAGTCTTGGAGCTTCACCTTCTGCAAAAACTCATCCACTCGACAAAGGAGTGCTTCAGACCTTTCGGAGAAGAGCTGAGCTCATGCCAATGAATTCTTCAGCTTGTCATAACCATTTTAATAGCAAATTCTCATTTTCCTGTATTCTCCTGCTCAGATGCTTGCAAGAGTACTTGAAAGTTATTTGTCCTCAAGGCCACAGATATATGAAGAGGCTGTTTTCATAGATGTGCCTAACAGCCTTTCCCCTGTTTCTCGTCCTAGCTACTTAATTTCCCCTCTATACAGAAATGTCCTTGGCTATTTTGAGGTTCTGTTCCCTGAAGTTTCTTTGCTGGCAAACTCAGATGCTCAAGTGTTCTGTCCTCATTGTTTAGAGGTTATTTCAAAGCAGTTTACCACAATTCTCCTTTTTATATAAACACTTCAAAATTACTTCAGCAAACTGAAATACTTGCGCATCAGCAAAGCAGGTTTTGATGATGATGATCTTGTGTTCTGTGCATTCAAGTACCTTTGACTCAGATGGTGTTCTTTTATATAACAAGCTTTTCTCTCCATTTCCTGACTGCAAATTCAAGCTTTTCTTTTGGACAAATCTGGAGATAGGAACACAGTCCTCTTTTCTCTGTTATCACTCGAGTGTGTTAAAACAACAATTCTTTTCTCAAAAGCTCTCATCTTGGAATTAGCCTGGTGAGGTTTTTATGTTTTGGTCTGTAGAATTGTCCACTCATTGAAACAAACCTAATTCAGGTCTTGCTAGTCCAGCTTTTATTCATACATACTTTTTTTTTTCTTTTTTACATCAGTCGCCTCTCTTTTAGCTGCATTGGTCTATCAGTCCAGGTTTGAGGCAAATCAGTTCCAGACTTGAAGCAAGAAGGCTCTTTTGTGAAAATATCTGTAACTACATCCATCATACTTGGACTCCACAAACGTGCAGTCCACCACCTAAACACAATCACAGTCTCTTCTCTTTATGCTGGTGACTTTCCTTGGTCACATTTCTGCGGTCAAATGGCAGAAAGTTATTATCGAAAGGTTCAAGGCAAGTAGGCTGACTCCATATCCTTCAGCCTGAATCTGTGTGTGCTCTTGCAATGAAAAGATCATTAACTTTGCAATGCAGCTGCTGAGAAATGTCTTGAAATACTTCAGCTCTCCACTCAGGGTGATAGCAGCTCATTAAAGCACAGTATCTGAGCCCTCTGTTCAGAGAGGCTTTGGAGATCACTGCTGTTTCTTCTTTCCGTTCCATCAGAACCAGGAAGGAAATAGAGCTCGGCTGATATTTTATGGGGTGACCCCAGAGTCGAAGCACTTGCAAAGACATCCCTGTCCTGTACAAAAGCAATCAAGATTACATTACCCAAAACAAGAACCCCTGTGCACATTGGGTTAAACTGGAAATGGACTTCCTTTCTGGGAGCTACATTAGGAAGATAAATCTATAAGAGGTATTTGATATTCTTCAACAAACTGAGATTTAAATTTAAACTAGCAAAATCCATCCTTTTATTCCCTTCTTCTCCACCATTGCTGCAGCCTCCTGCACCCAAGCCACTGCTCCTGAACACGTCACTTCACATCATCTCCCCATCCAGGAAAGCCACACGAACAGCTGATGAAAGTCCTCTTTATGAGCTGATTATAACTTTTGTCATTACTCTGAGCTGAATATGCTCATATTTTTGGCATATGTTTCATCCAGGTTGGACACGAATCTTTATAGATGAGCGTTAGATGCTGATGTCTGCAGTGCTTTCTCCTGAGCTGCCCCACTGGGAGTAGGAGACTTTCTCCCATCAGTAGTCCCACGTTTGTGCACGCAGTGGCTTATCCCTGTTACTGGTTATGAACAACAGCCAGATAGTGGCTTTAGAGGAGATTTGCCTTATGGTCACGATGGGGTTCCTGGAGGCAAAACCTAAGAGAGAAATCCAGCTTTTCTGTGAAGAAATATGGCAGGATTGTGTATATGTCCGACAAGTAAAGGACAGCCAGCGAACGTGTCTCCCTTGGGCATCTGCAGGAGATAAATTCAACCTTGCTCCTTCTCAGGAGCATATGAATTACCTAGGATGCGGCAGGTACATCTTGGACACAGCTTCCAGTTGCCCGTGCTTAGAGGTGTGAGTGTGGTCCTTTGTCTCCGAAGGGTCCACGCTGCCATTCCTGGGGCCTGAGCAGCTCAGGGGGTGAGGGGAGCCCTCGCAGCGTGCAGCTGCCCCCTTGTTAAGCCGAATTTCTCACCCACAGACCCTTAGAGCCGAGCTCGGGGATCACCGCTGGCTGCCAACAGGTTTCTGGGTGGAATTCCAGGTCTGGAGCAGAGCTTGCAAAGCCTTAAATATTTTGTGACCTGGGTAGTAAAGAGAGGGAAGGGGAGAGGGAACTCCTTGTCCCAGCGCGGACCTGCGGCAGCTGCAGGTGTCAGAGGGGCTCCAGCCAAAAATCCATGGTGAGCGGGGGGAGTAGCTGGCAGGGCGTCCTCATCACAGCCCCCTCTTTCTGAAACATGCTTTCTCTCATTTGGTCCACCAGATTTATTAAACTCGCAGGAGAGCTGCAAGGACCATCTGTTTTCCAGGGACTTTAGGGGTGAGTGGAGCAGGGAGGAGAAGGTGGCTTAAGGGGTAATTGAAGGTCTTGCGAGTGCATCTGGTTTTCTTTGAGGGAAGAGTGGTTTTAGGCAGGCTCTTTGTCTGCAGTTACAGATTATAAGCGAAGTGGTATATTTTAATGCATTATGGGGTGGTCGGGTGACATGGTAAGACCTGATAAGGCTTATTTCACAGATCACTCAAAGATGTAGTGCTGCTCCTGCAGCACGGGTCTGTCAGAAAGAAGGGGGAGAAGAACAGCCAGGAGAACAGCACGAGGCTTGGCTGGGCACCAGGGAACTTGCCTGAAATTGGACTTTTGCCTTAAGCAGGATTTTTTCTGACTTTAGATTCCCTCCCGTCCTCACTCCCAGGCTGACACATGGTTAGAAGGAAGTAGAGCAAAAGCAGTTTAAAAGCAAAAAGGGTGACACAGTGCTGAAATGGAAGGGCCATAATGGACACAGGGAACCTAAGACCAAAGAAATGATGACTTCAGAGGGTTAAAAACCATTTTTTCAATCTAGTCTGCTGCCTCCAGAGATGACAGAGAAGCAGAATCTGAGCTGTACCTCTCTGTTTGATGAGACTATTGCCTTACAGGAGGTTGAAAACATATATTGTATTAATTTTCATTTCATTTTGTCTGAAATGACTTGAAATATGTTTCTGTAACCAACCAAGCTCATTCTTAACTCTCCCTGCTACACATTCAGCAAGAATTTATAGGCAGTGTTAGAAGTATTCATATCCTTGCCTATTGTTCGTGCTGAAAGCCTCTGTCCTGGAAAAAGAATTGCACTTCCTAATGCTCATCCACAGCGCTGTAAATCAGGAGCCGGGGTGAGCGCACACACATCCTCTCCTGCACTGGCCATAATGTTCTGGGAATGTTTCTTTTTATGAATAAGAGCTACTTCTCTTATCTTGATCCCTCAGTCATCTGGGGAGAGATCTGGTTTTGTCCCTAGGTGCAAAGATCTGCAGAGCTGAGCAGATGCTGTGGGATGTTTCCAGTGCAGGCAGCGTTCCTAGGCAGGAGCAGCAATCCCAGACCATTGGACAGATACACCCCTACCACAAACAGGCCGTGGTCATGCCGTGGGCTCCATGCAGACGCCCTGCATCCGGCACGTGGTGCTGAGGGCTGGGAAGCAGCTAGGGACCTGCTTTTGGTGGGCCTCGCAGCCCTCCTGGCATGGTGCAGGAGCATGGGGAGAAGCTCTCAGTACAGCCCAGAGTCCCCTCTGCAGCCTGACCTTGTGCTTGCGCTGCCTTTTCTTCATTTCCTACAGTACCTCCCATCTCTGGGACATGAAACATAGCTGACAAGCTAATCGAAGAAGATCACGGCTAATGAAGCAAACCTTGGGTCAGGTGTGAAGAGGAGGACATCCAGTCTGCGAGGGGAACATCAAAGCTGTGGTTCCCGTCGATTTCATTCGATTGCACTGGGCAGAAAAAGGGCAATTCTATTCTCAGGGAACTGGAACAGCTCCACTGAAGTTTGCTCATTCCAGATTTACCTTGATGAATTTGAGAGCAAAAACTGGCCTGAAATATGTATAAAAATTTATTAAAGCTTTGGGACAGATTGTGCATTCCTTGAGTATGTGGTGGTGGGGAAGGAGCAGGAATTTCCCTCTTCCTTCCCACAGGAAAGCACTGTAGTCTCTGGCATTAAAAAATGTAGGACTTAGTACATTTATTTGCCCAAAATGACATCATCGAATGGCTCAGGGAAGGTCAATTTGAGCGGGCGGGAAAAGGGAGGAGGCAGTGTGCAACCTCTGTTCCCCAGCCACTGCTTCCATGTGTCCTGGTGTCCCGAAGAGGATCTCACCCAGGGCCAAAAGGTGCAGAGCCTCCACCTCCCCACGCATGGGTGTCACTTCTCTCCCAGGAAAGCCAACAGGTACATGGCAAAAATGCACATCTTGCTTACTTGAACATACTTCAGTATATCTGGGATCTTTCCTCAGCCGCAAGCACAGTTCTCCCAAATCCATTAAGAGCTACATCAGGTCCTTGGTCTTCTCTGGCCAGGAGAACAATAAAAACTCATGGTCGTCTGGCCCTAATGGCTCATACTGGTCATCCCACAGTGGGTAAGTGGGAGAATGCTGCATTTCCAAATATGAAGAAAAGATCTTAAGCATAGTACTGAAAAAAATATAGAGAGACAAGGAAATGACAGAGATGACGAGTAATTCCCCTGACATCGTGGCACCCGGCCTTTTGGCTGATCCTTGTTTGCACCAGTGTCCCCAACAATAAAATCGCAGCAGCTCTGCTGGCACTCCTCGTTCCCTGACCCCAGTGAAAACACCGTGGGGAACGATGCTGGCTTTCTCCAAACTTGTTCCTCGAAGAGAAGATGAGTCATGAAGCGGGGAGGCATGAGGCTGAAGCGGGCAGCACTGTGGGCATCATGCCCGTCCGCTCTGGGTATGCAAGTGAGGGCTGTGATGGTGGGGTGGGTCCGTGGGGAGTGCCAGGGCTGTGCGTCATCTGGCACAGAAACGGGAATACAGTCGCCGGGTCTGTCACTGTCTCTGTCACCTGCTGGAGGTGTAATGCTGCATTTAGTGTATTAAATAACTGTCTGCTCTGCGTTGTGCTTGGAGGCTCTTGCATGGGGAGATGCGGGGGGTGTCAGCCTGCAGCACCCAGAGGTGCTCAGGAGGGTGCTGCAAGGGGATGCACTTGGCTCCACAGATGTTTCAGGCAGCAGGATCTCCATTTCAGTGCAGCGGGTTTTGAAAGTCCTGAGGACAAGCTGAGCAGTAAGATTGCAAGAAAACATTATCTGTCCGCACAGGAAAGCCATTTGCATTCATACAGAGGGGCCTGCACACTCTGCTTGGTGCTGGGGCATACTGTCTGATTAAAAGTAGTGACTGAGTTAGTTTTGCTAAGAGACTTAACATCTTCTTTACATTGCTGATTTACTTCCTGAGGAGTAAGTAACATAACACATGCTACTCTCCTATTTCATGGTAATCCTCGCCCTTTGTTGTCAGAATGCAAGCCAAAGGTGCACATTTTTCAAGGAATTGTTTGAATTACTTTCCTCATCCTGATTACCTTTCTTCACTTTTTCCTTCATCAACCATCCTTTGGGTATTAACCTTGTATTTATGCTCACATTAACCAGGGTCAGCATCAGAAAATGTTCTTGCTCTTGCTTTTGCTCAGCCACCTGGAGAAACAGAGAAAGGAGACAGTACCAGACATACACTAATTTCTAACATGTGTTTCCTGCCAGTACTGGCCTCTGCAGCTCAACCACATAAGTCACAGCGGGAATACTTGCTGTTTGAGTACAGCCTTTGGATGTGCATGAGCCTGAGAAAGCTCTGCCATGGAGTAAGTGTCCTGTTGAACATCAGCAAGCTGAGAGCAAGAAGGAAACCAGCCTTGGTGCAGACTAGTACTTGGTGATGCTCAAAAGACTCAAAGTTGGGCTTCATCTCAGCTGCTTACGTAAGCTGGTTGAATAATAAAAGGAAACAGCTGTAAATTGGGATGAATATCTATATCTGTGATAAAAACACCCTCTGTTTGAATATTAGAAGAGAAACCTGGGAGGCTGGGCTTCCTGCTGACCATGCTACTTCCAAAAACATCCAGCAGGATCAGAAATGGTTTGGGTTGCTTTCAGGGTTTCCTTTGCATGGAGAAGACACATGAGGTTGGTCTTGTGGACTTTTGGCTCTTGCTGTGCCCTGGGGTGGGCTGGTGCTGTGGTGTGTCCCTGGCCCTGAGCAGACATGGCTTTTGTTGCCAATAGCCTAGTTCAGCCCAAGTGATGAAGGCATCTGGCTCTCGGTAGCTGGGACCCAGTGGCCAGGGGTTTTTTTGGCCTGTAAAAGATGCTGTCGAAGAATGAGATAATTCTGTAATTACTTACTTAGCCTTTGTCTGCAAGTGGATAAATGATATCTCATCTAAGAAAGCCGCAGATGTCTTACCCCTTCTCTGCAGGTCTGTAATTTTCATTGCCATATGTAATAATCCCAGTGCTTAGATGGAGTGGGATTTTTCCAAAGTGTTTTGCTTCGGCCCAGCTTTTGCCCTTGCTGGAGCAGATGGGAATTTTGCTGTTGACTTCAATGTGAACAGAGCTTGGGTTTGGAAAACCCAGGAGCCTCCTGTGACAGTTAGGTCATGGCATGTGGTGGAGGCTGTTTTCCGCCTGCTGATGGAGGGATGTATTTAAGGATGTGCCCAGTTCAAACTCCTTGGAAGTCCCAATGACTTCAGAGATGAAACTGGCCAGGAACACTGCTCACAGATGAGACCATATTCCTCATAATCTTGGAAACGATAATGCTGTGGAAACTTTTCTGCCATTCAGAAATGAAGGCAGAGCAGCGCCAAGCCTGATTTCTCATGCAAGTGAGTTTCCTAACACTCGTGTCCCTCCCGGTGCCTGCCCTCTCCCACTTCTCCTGCAACTTGTGAATCTATTGATCAGTTTTATCCACATTGAGCAAACAGTAAGAAAGCTCAGAGATAATTAAATTCTTAAAAGTTTGTGAGAGTAGGAAGCGATGTATGTTTATACTGACTGAGAAATGTTATGGCACCGGCTTACGCAGAAGGTACTCTGGAGTGCCCACCTGTGACCAACCCCAGAAAAGACTACTCCTGCTTGACCTTTAAAATCAATCACAAGGCAAAAAGTGTGGAGAGATCCAGGCTTTACTAGTTTTGCTGTTCACAGGCTAAATTGCTGTGTTAAAACTCACAAAGAAGTTGATATTCTCATTTCTATCTTCTTTGTGGGGGGCGCGGGGGAGAGACAAGGTTGTTAGCAGTGGGAACCTGGTTTCTTCTAAAGGCTCTGCCAGATCACTGGGGCCGTAATGCCAGAACTCTTTCCTATTGCCAAGCTAGAAAGCCGCTGCTTTCAGATGCATCCTTTGCAGCTACAACAAACCCCCCAGGCAAGGGATGCAGGACCCGGTGAGCACCTGCCTGCCCCGAGAGCTCTCCTCACACCCATGTCTCCTTTTGGAAATTTACTGTGTGGACCAGGAAAACCAAGGGCTGAAATTCTGGGGCTCTGCAGGGGGAACCAGCCTTGCCAGGTTTTCCATTACGCTCTTTGTTACATCTTCTCTTATTTCAGTAGACGTGAAAACTTCTTCTGGAGGTAAAAGGATACTGTTGGAAATGTGGTATTGGAGGGAAGCCCTTCCCCTCCCGGCTCTGCTCCCCAACCCCCGGCGCAGAGGGGATCACGAATCACTTCTGACTCTATTTCTTCCATGCAGTAATTCCTAAAGAAGTAACCCTTCTTTAAGCTGCCTTTCTCGCTTTTGGAGTTTCACTCCTCCTTGCTTCACTGCAGGGACTATGAAGCCATTTTATGGCTTTTCTTTTTCCTAATTTGAGTTTTGGCCAGAACTGCTCGTGTGGCTTTCCCAAGGCAGTGTAAATTCTGCTGTGGCTCCATCCCAGCTGCCGTAACACCGTTCCTTCACTTGTCACTCCCTTTTTCTGGAGTAGTGTGTTCGGAGGATTGAAGGAACAAGGGACATAGATTGGGAGGGGACCTCACGCCCATCAGGTCCTGTCCCCCTTTCCATCAGCTTGCTGGCCTTGCTTAGCCAGTGTGGCTCCCAGAACAGCTTTTTTCTTTCCCTGTTTCAGTAAGCTGGGAGCTGCAGCCATTTCCTGCAGTTTTGCTGCAATTATTGTATGTACCATGTGCCTCACAGGTGTGTAACAATCCTAAAGGCTAGTTCTTGTGCAGTGGTCTTCATCAGCAGATCTCCACGCAAAAAGGGTGGACATATTTGCTTTTGTTCTCAGTGGGGAAACTGAGGCACGGAGCAGGTCCGTGTGACGCAGAGGCTGAGCTGGGGACAGCAGCGAGGTCTCCTGCATGCCGATGCCCTGTCTTTTAAGCCACACTGCCCAGAGCGTATGATACAGTCCCCACTTGAATGCACAAGCCTCGTCTGTAGGTGGACACAGAGCTGGCAGGGCTGCTATTAGCCAAGGCTCGCTCTCGATCAACCTTGTGACCAAGGCTTGCTGCACCCTGAAATCCTTGGCCATTTTTTAAAAGCTGTCTGTCAGTTATTCTTTATGGGCCACCGAGCAGGGCTTTCCCCTGTTGGGTAAGTTCTTAATTAGCAAGGTTTAATAGCACCTGGTTTTATCAGCCAGAAATAAGGCTTTGCTTTCAGCAGCAGCAGACGCCCCATCCGTGACGGCTGCCATAGGGACAGGCAGGGCTAGCGCAGGCAGCGATGGCCGGGGACGGCGGTGGGAGGCCGGGCAAAGGCAGCAGCATTAAATACACTCAAAATCCTTTCTCTTTTCACCTGCAGGCCTATTAGCATACAGCCTGAGCTAGGGTTGTGCTGGCTCACCGACCTGGGGAAGGGGTTGATACAGCCAAACAGCTGCACATTCCTAGCGCGGGTTTAAGCAGTCACTGGTCAGGAGTTTAAAGCCCTCATTTCAAGGCATAGTCAAACCTACAGTTACTCTTTTATGTCCCAGCATCTGTCTGCGACACGGAAACATCGTTTATCACTTCCACAGTGCTCTGGTGCTGCCATAAATCCCCAGCACTTCAGCCGAGCCTTTTTCTGAAGAACAGGTTGCCCAGCCCTGGCTGCCCCGCGGGGCAGTGACGGGCTCCACAGGGCAGCCCCGTGCCCTGTGTGTCTCCAGCTCTCTGACGCTGGAGTTTTGTTTCATTTGCATTCCTCCTACGACTCAGCCTTTAAAAAATCTTCCTTCCTACTGCACTATGAATGGGTGAGAAAAAACTACATTTTACTCTGGTTCTCTTTTCATGTTTCAGCCGGTTTTCATAACCAAATAAAATACCTGCTGACATGAGCATCCTGCTGCCTGCATCCTCTTTAGGGACGCACGCTGCATCCTCTCGGTGATATCTCCACTCATTTCCCTGGGTGTAGACGTACAGCTTTGTTGTCCTGGGTTTTGTCTCACCTCCTCAGGCTGACCCCAGTAATGAGAAGTTAATTATTCCCAGTGGCAAAACGTAGGGTCAAAAGCTGCCGCTCCCCCCAAGTGTGACGTGGCCGTGCCTGTTGCCCCACGGCAGCCACGGGTTGCTGCTGGCAGACAGCGCTGTGGAGGTGCTGCTGGTGCTATTTAGTCTTTTGTTTCTCCTAAAAGCTATATATATATATATATATATATATATATATATATTCCTCAGTGTTTACCCAGGAGCAAGCAGATTTCCACTGCTGGAAATTCAGCTCATGGATTCCCACCGCAGCAATTCAGCGCTGGTCACAGAGGAGGTGGGAGAGGAATGCTTTTGGCTAAAAACAAACACTCGGGAAGGCCGGCTATCCAGACCCTGTCTGCCTTTCATTGCCAGCTTAGAAGGTTCCACCTTGCATCGTCCTTTCCCCTCCAGGCACTGGCAGCTGAGGGATGCTGCCCTCCTGCCCGCAGACCTGGCCAGGCTGTTGCTTCCCGTGCTGGCGTGCTGCCACCCCCCGCCACCCTTCTTGCCTTCGGTGGTCCCCGACATTGTGGAAGGACTCACTCCCAGCGTGGCTGGTTGCATTTCTTGGGCGAATGGAGACACGAGAGCGTACGCGTGTGTTTTCCTACAGCTCCGAGATCAGGAGCGTTGAAGTGATGACACAAAACTGGCAGCTGAAAGATCCTCGCTCCAGAGGATCCAGGACCTCTGCGCGGGCTTTCTGCGCAGCCCGGGGATTTTCGTTTCATTTTTACTGTAACTACCTTCTATGCTCCATAAAC
Organism: Sagittarius serpentarius; assembly: GCA_034782735.1. Lineage (NCBI taxonomy): Eukaryota > Metazoa > Chordata > Aves > Accipitriformes > Sagittariidae > Sagittarius > Sagittarius serpentarius. Next base: position 17,881,652 of record JAVKLA010000042.1, on the reverse strand, counting down.
TATATTGTTTTCATTTAATTCTGGGAACGTAATGAATTTCTGTGGGCTTGTTTCCTGTTCAGTGTAATATCTTTGCTAGATGTGAGGTTTATTTCACAAGCTAGTTATAAATTTACTCAGACTCCCAATTGTTTCATCTTGGGAGCAATCAATAAAAAGAAACATGAGGGAGATTTTAGACCCTTCACATCCACTGAAATTCAGGGATGTAAATCTGTCGTCTGACTTCTTTTTTCCCTGAGTGCTGAGTAACGTTGGAAAAATGTTAAACCTCATACTAGTACCTCGGTGTGCCTATGCAATGGCCGAAGTGCGAAATTCTCCCTTCTTTACCCCCAGAAGAGTCTTCAACATAAAAAAGCACATTGGGTGTTGTGAAGAGGCAATGAAAAACTGCCAAAAATGGGGGGGTGTATCGGTGTCGGGGTCCAGTCCCTGTACAACTGTCCTTCATGTCATGCCCTCACCTCAGCTCAGTCTACTCTGCCTTTTCACAGCATCAAGGGGGTAATATCTATTTTTTCCTCAGCTTCCTGAAAACTTGATAAAGGCCGCAGGATAAAAGCTAACCTTCCTGTAGCTAATCTGTAGCTGGCCCTTCTGTGCCTCCTAGCTGAAATACCCAGATTAAAGCTAACATCTGGCTATCAGCAGATAGATTTAAAGCAGCAGATACATATTTAATTTTCTAGATTTATCCCCTTTATTTTTTTGCCAATAGCGAGAACCCTAGGAGCTGCTGAGCGCTCTTTTGAAAAGTTTGCCAAAAAACCGCCTGATTTCTCTTCTCACTTGTGCGGGCCAGTTGGAGATTGCTGGTGGTGTCAGTCTGGCATAAATAAAAGGGAAAATCAGGCGCAGGCTCCCCAGGTCACCGAGAGCCGCCTGGGAGGCTCCCCGGCATCCTGGTGGGTTTACACTCAGCCTGGGGTTGCTGCTTGTGACATCAGGTGCTGCTCAAGGGGGAGTAAAAACCACCATCATCCAGCCCGGTTCTCCTCTTACGGCCGCGTTTCCTTGGTTTTCTCCTCAGTATTGTGTTTCTAAAGAAGTCTGCAGTCCTTTTATCAGTGCAAGTGTGTGTGTGCTAATGTTTCAGTGAGGCGGGCTGATGCTTGGGTACCGGCGCAGGAAGGCACGTGCGCTCGGGGCGGGAGCACGGGGGCTGGGTTGGGGTGCAGCAAAAGCAGCCCCCTAAAGCCCCTGCGCCTTTCCAGCAGCCCACTGGCTGTCTGTAGGACCCACTGGTGTGCTAAGAGCCAGCTGGTCGCTGTACTTCTTCTGTCCCGTTTTTCTTGCCGCGTCCATGCAGAGCAGCTAATAAATAAGAATTACATTGTGCCTGAGCTGTATTTATTTTTTTGTTTGAAGACAGACCCCAGAAAGCTTGTGCTTTTTTTTGCTGGAGGTTATTTTGCTCTGGCTTCTGTCTCCTTTGCTGACTTTGAGCACTTCTCTTTCCCTTTCTTGCTGTGGGCTAAATGCAGAATCAACAGGACCTGCTCAGGAGATGCAAGAAGCAAGCATGGCTTGTGAAACAGCAGAAAAAGCTTGAAAAGTCCCTGTTCCCAACTCTCTTGAGATGTTGTGATGACTGTATGAGCGGTCTTCATCTGTTCCAGTGCAGAGTGAACTGAACTCACATGAACCATTATTGAAGCAAACTATTGAGTGGGCAAGGAATTAATTTGCACGAGCAAATTCCGCATCCAGGTGTGTTGCCAGCCCTGTGATGCTTTAATAATAAACCAGGTCTTGCCACTGAATTCAGGCATAATTTAGGACATGGTGTTCTTAGTTAAATGTAGAGAAGGCTTTTATTATATCCCTACACAGCAGATGAACCAATTTGTATTGATTTTGTATGTTTTTTGCTGTCTACTTCTCAGCTCAGTTTAAACCTCCCAGGCCTAATGCTTTGTGATGGAGCAGCAATCTGAAGTCGCAGGAGCTGGATGAAATGTGGACGTTCGGGGTCCGCTGTCTGTAAAATTTCCCCGTGCAGTTGCATCAACATCCTTAGGGGGTTTAGCTGAAATACAAAAAGAAAGACCAGAGATCTTACGACCCAGCAGGTAACGTTGGCTTTCGACTTCTCCAAGCCATGTAATCCTCCATGCTCCCTCCTTCGGTGAGATGCCGGGGTGGGGTGAGGCAGGACCCCACTGCCAAGCGCGGGGCTGTGAGCTCCAGAATAACTGGGGAGTGAGCCTGGGTGTGAGCACAGATGTGGAAGCATTTAATTCTTATTTTCTTTTTCAAATTTGGTTTGAAGCATTTATTCTCGCAAGGAGTGGAAGGAGGGAGGAAACCAACAACAGGCTCACTCCTTCTTATTTTGTTTGTGTTTAGGAGATGTCCCAGCACACAAACCGTCACGGAAACGCGGAGGAGCATGAAGCAGAGCTGGCTGCTGAGCTGCGTCCCCGGCATCGTCCCCGCGGGCACGAGTGGCTCTGGCTGGGGACCTGCCCTGCGCTGCTGCGGCGCGGCGGCCGTACGGGCAGGTGAGGAGCTGCAGGTCCCCTCATCCCACCCAGCTGGTGGAGAGGGGCCTTGTACAGCTGCACAAGCCTCCCCTCGGTGCTGCTTCTCCCAGGGAGGTGACAGATTTGTTCATTTGCTTAAAAAAAGCTCATTAACCGGAGGCGGTGTGAATCCCGTGTGCCAGGTCCATGCAGGCAGCATTTGTTCTGTAGTAATGTGCGCTCGAATTAAAATCACCAAGTACACAAACTAGTTCCTTACGGTGAATCCAAAGAAACCGAAACCTTTAGGATGCACTTTTAGAGGACGATTCAAACCCACCTTTCTGCTCCGCTCTGACTGCGCCAGCTCACCCTGCGCAAGCTGCCAAAATGGGCTAGAAACGCAATGTGGTTCCCAGGGCTTTGTTCTTCCCAGCAGTCGAGGAAACTCCATGGAAAAGCTTTTCACCTGGTGTTTTTGTGCTTCCATTTCCAGTTCTGTTCAAGACATGCGGGAGGGAAGGTACATGACAAAAATCACTGTGGGAACAGACCTGGGGCTGGATCAGTTGGATGTTTCAGTGGAAATTTGGACCTGAATCCTTATTTCCCACTCCAATGTGAGCGTGTGTTCTGGCTGAGTTTCATTCAGCATTTGCAGCCCTTTTTTTAAAAAAAAAAAAACTTTTTGGCCTTTTTTGAGGGGGATTCTTTGTAACCTGAAATTCAAATCCCAGCCTGCTGCTCTGCGGAGATGCTCGCACTTTGCAGTCCAGAGGAACTGCTCCTCTGCCTCACATCTTCTGCCCGGGGCCACCCACGGGATGCTCCTCCACAAGCATTTCGAAGGAGTTTGCTCATGGAGAAAGTTCTCCCCCACCAATAATAATTAAAGCAATTAATGCCCAGAAGCGCAATGATGGGCACCATCCCTTCCCGCACACCGGCGTCACATCCTGGCCCTACTGACATCAGTGGCAAAATGCCCATACCCTGGGCACGTTTCACTCTGCTTTCGTTCATTACTATTCCTTATCTAATCCATTAATTTCTTAATCTTCCTTATTCAGACCCAACTACTTTCTCTTCTGACCCCCAGTATGTTCAGTTTATGCATTTATGCCCCCGATCTGGTTGTGCAAATGCCTCTTCTGTTTATAGCGGGTCCACAGTAAATCAAATCTCCAGCTGCAAACATGGGGAGCTTTGTGCGGCAGCGGGAAATTCGGGTCCTTTCTCCCTCCCCCAGCCTCTGCCTCATTTATATCTGCAAATCTGTGATCTTGCCTTGAAAGAATCTGTAATGACTCATTGCCTCTCCTGGACCTACTGCCAATAACACAGTTAGTTATAACCAGTTAATTAACTGGAAAGTCTAATTACTTAAAATTCAGCCCTTTCCTGGGATTTTGCTGTTGCAGGAGAATGCCAAATAATAACTGTGCTTTTCAATATACCCTCGTTTTATTTTTCTTGGGGAACATACAAAAGTTATGTGTAAATATTTCTTTCTCCAGTGAGCACACTTTATTATCCCTTTTCCTTTAACTTTCATTAAAAACTGCTCCCACCCCTTCTTTAACTTGAACATATAAATAAATAACGCCTGATTCAAACAACCTCAGCCATAAAAACCTGCTTGAAAAGAATCTCAGGCAACTACCACATCTGGAATAATAGTCAACATATTTTAGAAAGAGACTTCATTTTTCTCACACAGGATACTAAATCATGATGGCTCCATGTGCCAAAAATAACACAGTGGGATATGACTATGGGAGGACGTGAACCTATAATGAGGTTCAATAAAGTACTAATCTTACGGGGTAATGCAATCTGGTTTGCTTTTGCTTAAAAAAAAGCCTGTGTGTGTGTGAGTGTCTGTGTGTGTGTGTGCGCGTTCATACATGCTGGTGTGCTTTTTAAACAGCATTCTGGTGTCTTCTTTCAAACTCTCTTTGCTGTTTTGCAATGCAAATAAATATTTCAAAGCTCATTAGTTTTGTCCCAAATTAGCCTCATTCCAGGAAGGATGACGGGTTCCACCTGCCCCATCATTTCAACGCAGGAAAATCTAATGGGACAATCTACTGTTGTGAGTGAGGAAGAGCTTTACCATTTACTGAGCATCTCCAGAGACGAGCAGCGGTGCAGCACAATTTCTTCAGCTTTGACATGATCCCATTTGCTCCAGTTCATCCCCAGTTAGAAAACAAACCCCTGATTACAGAGCCGGGTATTGAAATCATTCCTGAACTTGGGGAAATAAAAGATGAGTCCCTTTTTGCACCACAGAGCTGGGGCAGGGATGAAGGTGACAACAGCAATGAGAAATATGGGACAAAACTAACCAAAGAGCAACTCTGAATTATAGGAAACTCTTTCTAATGCTGAAAGCCCGTAGTCCAGAGTTGCTAGAGGTAAAGGGGAAAAGTCTTACTCCTTCAGATATTTTTCTCTCCGTAGTGGAGGAAGACAGGCAGGGGTGGTTGCGTGCCCACCGAGGGGTGACAGACTTTGTCCCCGTTTTTCTGGAAACCCATTTCCCTGGGAATATCCTCCACCACCCTACATCTGGATCCTCCAGGGTCCTGCTGTGCAGTGGGCAGGACCTCTGGCCCGGGAGGATGGTGCCAAGGTGGTCGCACGCAAACCCAGGATGGAGAATCCCACCTTCCTCTTCCTCCCCTTCCCTCTCAGGTCTCGCAGTCCCCACGGAGGAGGCACTTTGCTTCCAGATGATGTGAAATCAGTGAAATAGCTTGGCCAGGTCACCCCGCTGGGCAGGGGCAGAAACAGGAATGAAACTCAAATCTCTGGAGCCCCGTCTAATGCATTACTGGACATATTTAGCCCGCAACAGTCTTCCTTCCCTTCTCTGACTTTATCCCCAGGAGGTTGGTACAAATGTTACCCAGCCCTTGGGTTTGTTGTGGCACAAGAAGATATGACACATAGATGCTTTGGCTCCGGGAACGCTGTCCGGGGCGGCTTTTGTCAAACGTAACTCAACATTTCCCCAGACATCTTGATCGCCAATATAGTGCTAGCCCTTCTGAGCAGCCCATTTACTACGCTGTAAATAAATCTAGCTTTGACCGATATATTTTTTGCCATGTAATCAGTCTGCTTTCATAAAAATTCACCTCTCTTGGCATTCATTCACATGTGCCTTACAAATGTGCACACTGTATTGAATCAGATGTGTGGGAAATATATATTTTTTCCATATGGATCCCAATATACCATAAAAGGTTTTCCCCTGCCCCCCTCTCCCCTCCTTGCAGTCTCTTGAGGGCATATATCGTAACAATTGAAATCTGATGAGAAAATGAAAAAATGCTTGGTGTTCATATCTTCCAAGTAGTTTTCCAGAGTCCTGCTGCTGAAAGGGACATAAATCATTAGCAGCACTCAAGCGACGTTGTTACCTGAATATACAAAACAAACCACGCTGAGTTTCTTGCTACTGGAAAGAGGAAAGCATTGCAGCCGCATAAATATCTTGAAATTGCTTGTCATTCAGGTTATATTTAACTGGAGGACTTATGCACGCTAGAAGAGATTGCAGCCAAAAGAGGTGGGTGCAGCCCATTGCAGGCATCTACCTGGCATGAGGAGGGAAAGCTGGAACATTTTGGTGCTTTTCTACCCTGGGTGATGTCCAAACTAGTGCTCACCCAAAAGGGCGTTTGCCCAGCCCCGGACGTGCCTCCAGACGTGCCGGTGGACTGGCAGCACCCCGTGGGATAAAGCAGGGGCGAGACCCCCCGTTAGCAGGTGCAAAGGGCACTCACGGCCGTCTGTCTGTCTGTCTGCCTGCTGCCATCAGACGCTCTCCCTGAACCCTGGCACCAAGGGGAAGGGGACAGAGCAGCCAGCAAGAGCCTGCTTCAGACTAATAGAGCCTACAAAGTCGCAGCACTGAAGCTTTCCTGCAAGCGTCCTCCTGGCCCGTGGCCTGGTCTAATCTGTCCTCTTGACAAAATGAAACTAGTAAAAGCAAAAGAAGTAAAACAGTAAGAAGCCTTTCACAAAAGTGTCGCCTTTGTTTTATGGGTTTTTTTTTTGTAAGTGAAATGTGTAAAAATGACAAACCCAAAGACCTCTGGGTAGTTCTGCAGACAGTCAAAAAATAGGTGATAACTGTTATGAAAATATTGTCCAAATCATTCACTTCCTGCCCCAAATTTTGAGGTTATACTATTAATCAAAAGGCCTAAGAGCTTTGAAAATATCCATCAGGTTACTGTGTGTGATGAATACATTCCCAGAAACCACTCTTTGCTCCAGGATGTGCTATCAGCTGGAAAGGAGGCTAAAACCTGGCCCTGAGTTATAATTTGTGAGTGACAGCAGTACGTTCTGTGTAGCACCTCTGCTTTCCATCACAGGCAGGTTTAGCATCCCGCCTCCCAAATCTGTCCCCTCCAGCAAACACAGGGACACTGGCTGATTCAGGGTCCTGTTCTGGTCTGGAGAAAATCAGCAGCAGAACTGGGAACACAACCCGTGTGTCCCGACCCCATCCTGCTAACTAGCAGCGTATTTTTCCTCTGACATGGTGCAGGCGGTCATGCAGCAGAAAAGAGGAAAACCAGTTTCCTTCCAGCAACCGTGGGGCACCCACTGGTACCCCATGGCATCTCTTCTCCTCACGTGTGCCACCTTCCTCACCGCAGGACGGCTCTTGAGAAGGAACAGGGTTTGTTCATGAGCAGGAGGAAAAAGTGGCTTTTCTCACGCTGCAGCAACTACTCCCGGCTTTCTGGCTCCATCTTCTGGAAGTGAGACAAAATATAGATTTATCAAAGCCTGAGCTTTTATAACGAGTTTATAACAACGCCCAGCATTGTGGGCCCTGCAATATATCTGGCACAAACAAATGCCTTTCGTAATGCATGAAACTTGTAATTAACCTCTGTAAAGTGCCTCTGCAAGAAAAAAAAGATGACAAGAGGACATCACAGTGGTGAAATGAAACCCAAGCTACAGGTATGGAGCAGTCAGTTAAGCATTTCAGGGCTAGACCGTGCAGGGTGGCCATGGGTTTTTTTTATGGATCAGGCAACATGGCCAACAGGGAAACAGCTTTTTTCTGTCTCCTTTTTAAGTCGTCCCCCGTTGCGTATAGGAAAGCAGGTGGATCCGATGTATAAAAGCGCTCTGGCCACTCAGTGGCCTTCCAGTTAGAAAAATGAAGAGGACAAGCAGCTGAGAAAGGATTTCAGAGCTCAGCTGAGCAGGGTTTAGTGCTGGGACCTGGTGCCAGTGGCACGGACAGGACTCTAACCCATCCTCTTCAAAGGAGCCAATTCAGAACTCGCAGCTTTCCAATGCCATCGGGCCATTCGGCCTCAGCACGCGAAGGATGGGGCATCCCAAGTGCACAAATCATCAGCCCAGGCTTTTTGGTGGCATTTCCCCACCCAGTGCCAAGATGCTGTGGTTCTCAGCGAGGGGAGGCTGTACCGGGGTGTGCAGAGCATGGGGGACGTTGCCGTCAGTGTTGCTGTAGGGCTTGGAGAGCAGCGACAAAGCCTTTTCTCCCCTGTTTAACTCAGGCAACTGCCCTTTTAGGCTGGCAGCGCTGGGGCGCGGGGGGAGCAGAGGGACACGGGGAGTGATGGGGAAGACGTGCTGCTCACCAGCCTGGTGCCCTGGGCCTGGGCACCTGCACCCACACTCCCACATGCACCCCAGGAGCAGCGCTGCCTGCAGAAAACCACTTAGGGTGCAGAAGATTTTCCACTGCTTTACGCTCACTGTATGCAAAGCAGAGTCGTCCCCACCCGCTACTCGCTTTTGGGTTTATGCCATCAAATTTAGGCTCCCATGCACTGGGCTCCCTTTGGCCGCCGGTGCTGCGTGCGACACGGAGGGCAGCCAAGCACGGGCCCCAGGAGCACAGGTTTAAAAGGTTCAGGTCGCTCCTTTGTTCTGGGGGGGCCTCTTGCCTCCAAAATCTGAGCCCTACAGATCCTCTTAGATGTACTAATTCGTTTCAAGCGGCCACTGTAATCGCACAGGAGCATCTTTCCCCCCCTCTCAGGGCTGCAGTGCCATGCACAACCCGCCTCGGGACACTCGGCAAAGACGGATTTTGTTCATCCTCATGGAGAAAAAGCCTTTCCCCGTTTCCCTTCCAGTTTAGCTTTGTGCCAGAGGGTGGTGCTCGATACATGCTTTGCTGGCTTGCCTGCTGCTGCTGCCGAGTTTTTGGGCTGGTAA
>JAVKLA010000042.1:17851737-17872947 GCA_034782735.1 Sagittarius serpentarius | reverse complement strand
GCGCAGCTCTGCCCGCAGAAGCACGGCAGGGCTACGCGCCCGCTCTTCCTTCAGAAGCACCAACAACACCTTGGCATGGAGCATTTTGGGAATATTCAACCTAAACTACCTCTGAGGAGCTTGATTTTGAGAGAGCACTGTGCCTCTGCAAAGCCAGCCCTTGAGGTGGAGTCCACTAAAAACTGAGGCATAAACGACCTCAGATATGGCAGTCTATTAATTTCCTTTATGCCACCTGTAACGGGCTACTTACCCTGAGCGGAGATTGCTGAGTTTGGCCTGTAAAGTGTTTCTAAAGTTTTTACTTAACTTTCTATAGTTTTCCTGTCATGATCTTCTGGCTCACGTTAATCAAAACTAAATGTAAGGATATATTCGTTATTAAATATCCTTAGGATTATTATTTCAGGTTTGTAAACTCTCATGTGGTTAAAACCCTAAATATGAAGCAGGTCAGGGGATGAGGCTGTTATGTATTAGAAAGCTTTCTTGCCCTTCGTGGTATGTGCAGGAGCTACCGGGAGCAGTCGGGCTCCTTGGGGAGCGCAGAATCTGCTGGCTGCAGGGTGCAAAGCTGCAGGGCACGGGTCCCCGCTGCATTCCCTGTCTCCTTGCAGCCCAGCAGCACACACCGCTTCCGCAGGATCAAGGTCTGGAGCAAACCAGAATAACTTCAAATGCAGAAGCTCTTTTCCAAATTTCAACCGGGACAAAGAAAGATGGGCAGAGGGCCTGACTTTTGGGGCCGGGAGCCGTTTGTTTCCCTCACCAGCAGCATTTCAGTGGCGCTAAGGACATCCCCATCACTCTCCAGCAGAGGCCAAAGCTGCCACACGGGCATGCATCCTTATTATTCCCATCAGAGTAATTAAGGAGGTTATTAACAGTTATCCTGTTTAAAAAGTGATTCTTATAGTGAAATGATTGACACCTCGAGCAAGTAGCAGTAGACTTCCATGGCTACGCTACCGCCACATTACCGAGACATTGGTCCTCAGCCACCAGAAGAGACACGTGAGTGAAGTGAAGCACGTGAGCACCGACGCTCACCGGAAAAGCTGCAGAATGAAATGCTGAAATTCCCAGAGGTACCCCAAAAATGTGCACATTGAATTCCCCACCGTTTTAAATGGCAGTGGAAATCTAATCCCGCAGACATCTTGAGAGTCTCACCTCCTTTCCCCGCTTCCTTGCCTCTCCACGTATAAATCTTTGTCTCTGGGTTTCTGGTGTCTGACTTATGATTTTTAAATGCTTATTTTGGCAATGCGCAGTAGTAGGATGTTTGAACTTTGCCTGGAGGCTGGAGCAGGACTCCCTCCTCGGAGATAGGTTTAAATGTAAGGGACTTGGCCAAGAACTTCCTGGCAGAAATGGCTATTGGCCAAAGCAGGACTCTCAAGGAAAAAGCCAGGAGGCCAGTTTGGACATCTGTATGGTTTTTGACTGAGGCAATTGTAAACCATGGGATAGTGACTTGAGCAAACAGCAAAGCAAACCACAGATGATCTGATTAGTTTTCTGCCGTGGACATTTTATCTGTATGTTCAACACAGATTGAAAGACCATTCTTCAAAGCCCCAAGCGTCTTTGGGGAAATCTTCTGTCATTAGTACCCATGGTGATGTCAGTCAAGCCATACCCGGCTCCCGGGCAGGGAAATCCATACCCCGTCCCAGCCAGCCTCTTCCACAGACATGGGTGAGCAGCTTTCTGCAGGGCGCTGGCAGCAGATACGATTATATTGCTAGGCAGACATTCACTTGCTGCTGGAAGGCACTTTGAGAGCCTCTCTCTACCTCTTTCCTTCCTCAGGGGTAGGAGAGCTTCCTTCTTCTTCTAATGGCATTCCTAGGCAGATTTGGGAGTCTTGTAGTCTTGGAGGGAGATAGCTCTTGGTGATATTAAAATGCAATTGTATTTAAACATGAATACTGGTCATTATGAATAATAAAGTGAGGTAATGAAGTATGAATACTGCATGTCTTTTCAGCGCTTAGAGAGCTGAGTTTGACTACAGCAAAGAGTTTTTAATGTCTCTTAGGCATGGCAACGTAACTCAACCCAGCATGACGTGGTTGGACTGCGGCAAGGTTTGTGCATCACATTGGTACGGACGTCGAACGTTAGGCTCTTCGAGCCCATCATGGGATGATAACGATTGCATTTAGCATTTATTGAATTAAAATAGCTTTCTAAATTCCCAGCAGTCCTTTGGCCATGTAATGGTGGGCTTGTATTTAACGTGGGCAGCATCTGCAACCTCTAAACCTTTTCAACATTCAGGATCTGAAAATGGCTTGGGATTATTTTGCTCCCTTGACTTGCCCTGCTTTTCATCTGCAAACCATGACTGCAAATAAGGACGAGAGAGAAGGGAAAAGGCTGGGCTTTATGGGCTGGTAGGCATAGACTGGTCTTCCTCTAGCACGGGCAGGTCCTTCCCTGGACAGGTTTACTTTCTCTTGAAGGGTGTTATTTGGCTCTTTATCAGCACCAGCTTCACTTTTTCCTTTCCAGTTTGCCTTCAGTTATAACCAAATATTTGGGTTGGTGCATTTAACAGCTTGTTGCATGATAGCAGCCTAAGGACACCAGCCTATTTCCAGCAGTTTTCGGCTTTAACTTTTCTCGCTTCGCTAGTGCCTGTCATCCATTGTGAACCACAGCTCCTGAGGTGACCCGTTTTTCCCATCCTAGGAAAAAGTTGGGCGAGAAATAAATTATAGCCTCAAATTTCAGTGCCTTGAGAAGTCACTTGGTTCAAACTCAGCTCCAAAACCGCGAGCCCATCTCCTTTGTATGTGAGGGCAGGCTAGAGTCTGGTGTGGCCTCGGGAAGATCCCATTCTGACGGGCGCCATGACAATAAACACGTTAATTAAATTAATTAATTGAAAGGGGCAAAGGTTCAGTGGGCGGATGGTGCTTTTGTATTTCCAAACCAGTTAACTCAGCTCAAATTCAAACCTGACCAAGACAGATCTGCTTTGACTAGCAAGACCCAGCACACTGCAGAGACTTAGCCGTGCTCTTTGTAGGAGCCCGGCCCCTGCCAAGCCTCGGTGGCTGGGACGAGGCATGTCCTTAGGTTAACAGAAACCCAATAAGATATCAAATTAGTTGGGGCTCTCTGTTCTTTTTGAAATCATTGGGAGAATTGTGATGCGCCAGGGCGCAGGGTGCTATTCTTCCTATCTCTTAGCTCCATTGTGCGGGGGTGAACAAAGCCAAGAGGTGTAATTTAAAGGTGCTGTGACCTCCCATGAGCAGCTCTCCCCATTGTGCTGCCGGTTTTGTTTTCTGTACGTGTTTTTTTTCTCCACTGAGATCTACTGATCATAAATATGCATGAATAAAAGAGCCAGGGGAGAGGAGGGGAGGGGGGAAGGGGGATCATAACCAGCTTGGATAAAGTCCTTTTCTGAATTTTCCACTCTCGGCTTCCTGACGTCGAATGAAATAAGGGACCACACCGCCGGATTAGCTCAGCCGGAGTTCCTATTTCCAATTGTAAAAGCAGAACCCTGGCATCATAACAATCATTATAATTATCACTTACAGAGGGGTCTTATCATATAACAGCTTCTTTTTATGCGGGATGGAGGGGGACCGAAGGGGGCTGGGGGAGATAATTCCAACCACAGGGGTTTGTGTCTTCATTCATCACTTTCCAAACAAGCCACTGGAAAATTGAAGTCCCTGAGCAATTTACAGATTACAGCTCTCTCCTGGTACAGGGACACGTGTGCGCACACACACACGCTCGCTCCAGACATCGGACATAAACCGGGTACTCCTTGGGTGACCATCGGAAAGGAAAAAAATTCCCCCCGCCCTGCTTTTCTGCTCCAAACTCGGGCAGAAACGGACGTAACCTTCCCTTTTAAGCCTAGCAACTCCAGGCCGGCCGCGCAGCTCCTCCTGGATTAATCTTTCTTTTTTTTGGCTCAGTGAATTGTGGTCAAGGCCATTGTAACGTGAGTGCTGCTGGGGCGCGGATTGGCTGGAGGAGGCTCAGAGAGGCCCCTTTTCACAGGGGACTAATTGCTTTAGACCACCAGTATTTGGGAGCTACAGATGTCTTCCTTAATTTGCCTAGAGAGCACAATCGGCCCCATCTGTTGCATTTTTTTCCCCCCTCTGTCTCTCAAGTCGCCTTCTTCCCCCTGTCTGCAAAGGCCTAAATTGAAAACTCATCAAAAAGTAATACAAGAGCAGTTTGGCTGGGAAGCTGCTGCCGTGGGGCTTTGCCTTTAATAAAGGCCCCCCTGCTACTTTTACACATGGGCTGGGGAGCAGAGAAAGGAGGAGGAGGAAAGCAGAAACGACCTAGAAGGGAAAAAAAAAAAGAAAAAAAAAGCTAAAAACTAACAGCCAGATGGGATATTTGGAGGCAGGATAATTTGATGTGTCATGGCTGGAGGAGAACAAGGGGCAGCCCCTTGTTTTCTGTGTGTACACACAACAAAATAGATGACTTCTGGAGAGGGGAAGGGAGAGGAGCCGGGGGCCGGCCGGGGGCTGCCGGTCTCCACACCTCGGTGTCGATGGCGGGGGGGAGAGGCCGTTGCCCTCCGGTCGATGACTTCCCTGGCGCACACCTCCGGTCACGGAGGGAGATGGAGAGGGGTCAGAAGAAGGGAAGGGGGAAGAGAGAGGAGATGAGCCTTTGCCCTTCTGCAGGGCTGGGAAGTTGTCTTGGCCCAGAATTGTCTTGGCCCGTATGTTGGACCTGGCCGGGGGATGCTTCTCTGCACCTACCCGTACCCAAGAAATCAGAAGAGGGTGTAGCTTTCTCTTTGCTGAATCAGTGCTTTGACTCCAGAGCACGTAATGGAGCTGCATCACCCACAGGTTCTTCCTCATGCTGGCTCCAGGCGAGCGGCACCGCTTCATCTCAAACTCAGCCCTGGGCAGAAAGAGCGCACAAGCCCAAGAAACCTCTAAAATATTAACTGGGAAGGTTGTGGGGGAAAATATACCTCATCTTTGTTCAAAATCCCCATTACGGCCCAGCCTCAGCATGCACAGCTGACGAGAAGGTTGTAAAAACCCACATTGTTTAATGTAAGCAGAAATGGCATTTCCCTACAACAAATTCAGCGCTGGCCGCTGTACGGGGATGTGGTGAAAGCACCAACCATCCCTGACCTGGTGTGCATGCTTGGTCTGTGCCCCTGCAAAAAGCAGCGAATGTATTCACAGCCCGTCTGGGAGATAATAAATGTTACCCCATCCCACGCAGCCCACAGTTTGCTCAAGTCCACTTCGGAAGCTGGGAGTAAGATGGGAATGAAAATCTTCTGGTCCCCGCCCTGCGGCGTGGCCAGAGGGACATCTTCTGACAGCTGCCCGGGCTCGAAGAAACAGCCCGTATCAGCTCGTCTGTGACTTATTTAACACTGAAGATTGTTCCCCACTTTCTTCTCTTGCCTTAGAATAACTGTGTTTGGTGCAGTAAGGTGAAGGGATTGTGGCAAGCTGGTGTTTTGTTCTCCTTTATGCTAAAAGCGAAGAAAGCCCAAGTGATGGAGAAAGCCCCAGGCATCCTCCTCCCACCCAGCCGGGGCCCGTGCCGGCCGCCCCGGCTCCTGCCTCTCCAGGGATGGGTGCTGCAGTGGCAGGAAACATTTCGGTCGCCCACTGTAAAGGAAGGTGGGGAGCCTGCCCGGGCGGGCAGCACACTCTCCGGCAGCTGTTCAGGCAGCACAAATGAGAGGTGCTTCGTTACCAGGTTCCGTCCCGAAACCTGAGGCAGGGTGCCAGTGCCGCGGCCGTCAGCGCTTGATCGATCATTCCCATTTCCTGGCTGTCCATCCGGCATCTCTCCCTGGGTCCTTGGAAAGGTTTTGTTTAGATGTTCAGTTACGGAGGAAAAAAAGTCCATTTATCTTAAAGGACCCTCTCAAAACAATGCGAAAGAAATTGCCGCAGCAATTTAGTGCCACTGCTGGCAGTCCCGCAAGGAGCAGCCTGTGGGCTTGGGACCTGCGGGACCGAGCCGGCGGCTCCCACGTCTGCTGTAGGACAGCTTCCAGCCATCGCCACCACCAACTCCCGGCTTGCTTACACCATCAGCAGCTTCTTCTTAGCAGAGGTTTCCTAAAAAGAAGGGAAAACAGTGCTAGGCTTGCACCTCTGCCAGCTGAGGTGGAGGCATGGGAGAAGGTGCTTTCACCGCTGGGTAGTGGGGTCCACAAGCGCACCCCGCAGCCACCGGGCTGGGCAGAAACGGGGAACGGCGAGAGCTGCAAGGGCACTAATAGCAGGTTTCCACGTTTCGTGCACTGCCATTCTGCTTGGGAGTGGGGGAAACGCCCTCATGGGGAATACCGAAGGTTTACCAGTCTTGGAGGGGGTAAATGAGGTCCCAGGTCCCCTCTGGTGCCAGGGAGTTTTTGGAGGAATACTCACCTCAAGCAGCATTTATTGCTGTCTTCGCTTTTTTTGCTTATTACTTATTGCTTTGCTTATTACTTTTTGCTTTTCCTTGGGTATCCCTGGTTAAAAACCATGTAATTATTACTTCTCCTTGGGGGGTGAAAAAAAAAGAAAAAGGAAAAAAAAAGTCAGTTTGTCAAACTGGGAAGATCTCAAAAGCATCGGTGGAGAACAAAGGCTGCAGGACCGGGGCTTCACGGTCCGGGCTGTGTCCCGGGAGCGCTCCGGTGACCTGCTCAGACGGAAAGCCCACAAGCACGTCTCTATGCTGGGGCCAGTTACTTCCCAGGGCAGCCCTCTCCTTGGGGAGAAGGTGTGAATGGCTTCCTTGAATAAGTCACTGGATAGCCTTGGCCAGGCGCAGGCTGGCTGCTGCTTCCCGTAGGTCTCTGTCTCGCTACTCAAAAACCGGATACTCTGTTGTGACATTTATTTTTCCTCCGATGGACGTCAGAAAAGAAAACGGCTGTGTGCAGGCCAGCGGTGCCAATGGGGAACAGTGATGCTGCAGGCTGTGGGGTGAGAGGAGAGAAACCTGGGGCGATGGGCACCCATCTCGGCTGCCTGTGTTTCTTGTAAGGGCTAAAATAAGGATCAGCAGTTGAAAACTTTTCTTAGAAGACTATGGCAATCAAAAAAGGGAGCTCTATTCTTGTTGTCCGGGCAGCCCAGGAACTGTTGAAGAGCCACTGGAAAAGCCATTGAGCTTTTGTCTAATAACTCCTGTGATAATAATTAGCTCAGCCAAGGCAGATTTTAAAGGGCTTTAAAATTCTTGTTCAGTGGCTTGAAAGAAAAAAGGCAACCAGAGGCTCCTCTCATCTGAACATCAATGTGAATCCCACAAAATCCCATTATTCCTCTTTTAGATCAGCAGTTTGATCAGTTCAGCCTTTTCCCTCCCCAAGGCAACAACTTTCCCCCTTTGTGCATGTTTTCCCCCTCGAGATCGGAGCGCCTCACCGTGCACGCATGCGATGCCGCGGAGCCTGGTCCCCTGCTCCCCTGAACCCTTCCAAGTGGCAGTGACTTGCTGTCCCCACCTTGGCAGCAAGGGTGACAGAAATTGAATGGGCGGAGGTAGAGGAAGAAAGTGTTTGCAAGAGCACCCACATTCACCAGGCTATTTTTCTTAACTTAAGAAGAAAGAATTTGTTGCATTTCAAAGCCTGCTGACGCTCTCAGGCTTTGCTTCCAAGATGCCAGTGAAGCTTTAGCACCTGACAGCTGGAGGCAAAACTTGGTGGTCTGAAACTCACTTCTTCGTCCAGAGCGAGGTCTAGCGACAGTGGAAGGTAAAATTCTCCTAAAAAATCAACAGTTTGAGCGATTTTTTTCGAGCGAGCCAACCACACAGGAGTGGAAGAAGAAACGCTGACACCAGCCCAGCTCTGTTAACCAGAGACCTTGCCGTGCTTTGCCTCTGCTGGAGACTTTCCACGCGTCCCCCTTCCCAGGTTCACTGACATTTAGAGCAGCTCATGGGCAGCTCTGACTTGTGCTCGCCAGGATTAAGCAGGGAGCTCTGGCCACAGGACTCCTCCGCCCTCACAGCTGACGCACTGGAGAAGCCAGCTCACCGGGACGTGTGTCTGCTGGGAACATGCCAAGCTGGCTGCACTGAGAGACAGGGACTTAGAGGCAACCTGCTGCTCTTTTTGCACTTCCAGGGGACACTAAGGCACGTGTCTCGGGGGGAAAAAAAAAATCTGTAAACCTGCAAAGATCCACAACCACCAAAAGCTCTGTCAGCACAGCCAGATGCTAAGGGGTGTTTCAGCAAGATTTGATGGAAGAGAAGGGATGGGGAAAGGAAGCTGACCTGGGAGATGGAGGGACAACCCCTGGGTCACTGGTTTTCCTCCTGGCTGAGGACCAGCTGAATACATCTACCCCACGCAGATTTTACACCAGACCCCCATTCCAGTTCAACACAACTTTGAGCAAGAATTATAGAGGCAAAACAGGTCAAGAAGCAGTTAGAGGAGGGGTGACCCTGCGGTGCTTGGCAGTCTTACACCGTGTGCCATGGTGCCCAGAAAGTGTTTCCAGGCTGGGAACTGGTGCTTTGGGTTCCTCAGTGTCTGTACGGCCCTGGCCAAGCCGCGGTCCTGCTTGCCAAGGAGGCTTCCCAGGTTTAATACCAACGCAAAGAACAAGAGTTTGGAGCTGAGCAATAACCCCCCAGCAGGGAATACAAACCCTCCCCTGGGCTGGAGCAGCTCGGGTTGCAATGCCACAGGAAAGGGCGAGTTCAAATACAAACAAACCCCATTTTCTTTGCAAAATTTTCCCTTTTGAATGGACTAGAAGTGATGCTGAGCTGAAAGCAATTTTTGCCAGTAAAATATACTAATAAACTGCTTTGGAGTCTCATAAACTGTGTTGGTGTTTTTTTTAAGTGCAAATAATAAAGGAGTCTAATAAACTGTTGGTTTTTTTAATGGCAATTTTTAAGCGGCTGGAGCAGAGATCAGGAGTTCAGCCTCTTTCCTTGTTCTGTTTGTGGTATATTTATCTTCATGAAGAGAATGGTAGCAGGGGGATTTATTTTTCTGAATGAATGTCTCTAAGCCCCCCATACCTCCAGGGCTTATAGTAAGGTTGGATCCAGTGACAGGAGAGTCAACATTATAAGCCCTTAGAGAGGGCTGAGTGCCTTGTAGATAGTCTCAAGTGGATGCGCTTTCAGCGCGCCGTTACCCCGGCTTACATTAGCGGCTGAAGAGACTTTGTCTGTCCCCGATGCCCTCGGGTGACCCGCGACCCCTGCGACTTCGCTCCGCCGAGATCTGACGCTCGCGCGAGCCCCCGGCCGAGGAAATGGAGAGGTGCATTGTGCCGCGGAGAAAGAGCAACACAAACACGGGGTGTTCTCAAAGGAAACAAAAACCCAGTGGAAAAAAACCCTCCCCAGACTGGCAGCGAGGGGCAGCCGGGGAGAAAGCGCAGGCACACGTGCTGCCGGGCAAAGCCGCCCCAGAAAACTTGCTGCTGGGGGGGTTTCTGGAGCTCCTCGGGCTCCTTCTGCCGCGGGGTCTCTGCTGGGTTTAGGTGTGGCTGAGCAAGCTGGTGGGGGGGTGATGGAAAGTGGATTTCCCTGTGGGTTCTGCACTTCTAAATATAAAGAGAAAATAGGCTTGTTTTGCTTTTGGGGAATGCTTGATGAACGCGGTGGCAGAGATACAGCGTGGAGGTTGCATGCTATACCCCATATGCCCCAAAGGAAAAAAAGCAGAGCTAAACCCTGCTTGTGTCTCTGCAGAAAATGCTGAAACTTCATTCAGAGTTTCAAATGTCAAAAAAAGGGCTGGAGCAGCCCAAGCCCCTGCAGCGTGGAGGATGCCAAGCCCTGACCTGACACCCCCAGGGGTGCAATCACCCACGCGTGGGTCCAGACGGCCAGGCTGGCACTGTCCTTTGGGCTGGCTGGGGCAGGGGCTGGCGGTGGGGGCAGGTAGGATGGGGCAGGGGTCTGTAAGCCAGCCGGGTCACTACCGGTGTTGTCATGCACAGCCAGTGCCTGGCTTTGAACAGCTCTTAAAGCCCGAGAGAGGCCACCCTGTGCCAACCAGTGGCTCCCTGCGGGGAGGGGTGCTTGTGCAAACAGCCACATCCCTCCCAGGAACCTCTGGGCTGATTTGGGGTGTTGAGGGTCATCACCCTGCCTGGCCCTAAACCCCGTGCCCAGCTGCTGCTTTCTGCCTAACCGAGACAGCGACATCTTCATACAGCCTCCGCCTACTGCACGGAGAGCCCCAAAGAGTGTGAGGTCTGCCGTAAATCACAAGCCGGCAGCGATGGCATCATGTTCCCATCTCCTCTCTTGAAACCTGGGCTTCCCCCGCCTGTCTCCTCCGTCCCTTCTTGGCTTCGGGCCTTGTTGTTTGGCTTCAGGCTCAGGTCCTGCACCTTGCAGCACCTCTGAGAAGGCAGAGGACGTGTCCTCCCTCTTTAAACAGGTGCTGCGGTGGGGTGGGCGCAGCCGTGGTACCGACCAGGGCAGGGATGGGGAGGAGATGACAGGGCAGCATCTTCCCCATCACCTTGGAGAGGTGGGACATGCCCCCTCCCAGCCCACCCAGCGCATCCAAGCCAGGCCCGTGCATGGGAGCATTTTCCAGATGCCAGTGTGTGTTTGAAGGTTCAAAAGATGAGTGGAAAAGCCCATGTCATGGGTGCCTGAGTTAGCAGGAGAATTTCACCGGCATGGGGGAGCGTGTTGTCCCCAGAGTGGCCGAGTGGATTTGCACGCTTGATTCCCGCTAAGCATTTTTGGAGGAGTAATCTGATAAAAGCTTCAGCCTGCTGATAGCATAACCCTAGTCGGGGTGTCCCTCATCAAAAGCCGGCGGGACTTGCAGCTCCCAAACGTGCTGCCCACTACCAGGGGATGTGTTCACCCCTCTCGGCCGGGCTGGGGCTGTGCCCAGTGCCCAGGCCCGAAGCCAGCGCTCGCCAGGCGCCGGTGGGGAAAGAGCAGCGCAGCCCCTCTGCCGCCGAGGACAGACGGAGGAGAAGACGACTTTTATCCCATTGTTTTTCCCTGTGATTAATCCATCTAAAGTGCTCCTCTGAGCGTAGCCAAGGGCAATGTAAGAAAGAAGCAGTTTGAGCTTTGTGGGGCTTTTTTTTTTTTTCTCTCCCCCCCCCACCCAAGTGCGCTTTACAAACATCCTCTCTGCTCGCCCTCTGTATTTGCAAAACCGTCTCCTTCTGCCCATGGTCTCCTGATGAAGTCCTTGCAGAGCTCCTTGTCCACCTCCAGTCCTTTCAGCACGTATTCAAATTAACCCTTTTGTCCCATTCACACCCCCTTTCTTTGGCGGATATTGTGGCTTTGCCAGCAGCGATCCAGCAGCGGCCATTCTAATGTAATTGCATTCTGGCAATGCCTTGAGAACCTGATCAAGATCATCCCGCGAGTTTAATCCCTCCAAATTACAAAATGTTTACTATCAATCACCTTTATGCAGCTTTATTTCGTGGGCTTTCTTCAAGGAGCGAGCGGGACGTGTGTGTTGCCAGAGATGCCCCTTCACGTCTCCAGCTGATCACCTCAATGGGACCAGAGTCAAATGGTCAAGGCCATATGCGTATGAAAGCCCGGGCTGCGCTGCCAGCTATTCTCTCTAGCTCTGCATGGATTTCACACTTTCTATCCTGTTAGGGTGCCTACCATTTACTTTAGCGTTGATTTTTTTTCCCATTTCTGCATCCTGTGTCATCTGGATTTAATCTAGTTAGCAGATTTTATGCCTAAAATTGCATTGTTAAAGGGAATTGTTTAAATAGGGACCGGCGGAGAACCCTGAAACCCCTTGAAACCGGGGTGTCCCCCCGCCCAGCGCCGACCGCACATACCTCGACTGCTGCGGCCCTTGGCTTGGTGCGAGGGGCTTGGAGGTGGCTTTGCTTTCTTGAAAGCATCCATTGCTATTTTCAGAAGCACAAACAGATGCAAATGTCTCTGCAAACATTGCACAATGAGATGCAGGGAGAGGACAGCCTTTCAAAATCTCTGAATAGCCCTTCAAAGCAAGTCTAATTAGGGTAAGTAGAGGTAATAGGCCCACTTGCGTTTTTTACACTCGCATTTTTCCCCCCTCAAAGCCTGCAAGGCTCTTTTTCCCCTATGGCTGGGCGGGAGGGGGGAGGTATATACCCTCGCTCGTTTGTTTGCGCTAACAAATGTAAGGACGGAAAGAAGGGGGAGAGGTGGAGGGGGGGGGCGGGGGGAAGAAAAATCAATCATTTGAAAAGTCTCCTCTGTTAGTTTTTTTGTGTGGCTTTTCCTGGTGAGATAGATCGCGGCCGAGACAGCAGCATCCCGGCTGGGGCCGGGGTGTGGGGCAGGCACCACAGCAGAGGCTGCAGCTCGTGTCATGTGGAACTTCAGTAAGTGAAAAAGAAAAGCAGAAGGTATGGGCTGAATACTTGGGTAAATCAGTAATAGAGCTAAAGGGCATATGCCTGTAGGGAATATGTTGGCATAAAAGAGCTTTAAGAGGGGCCATTCATACTGACAAAGGGAGATTTGAATTGCTGCCTTCACAATAGCATGAAAGGATGGGCTTGGGGTGTTCTGAAACAAAGTGGAAATCATACTGCCCTGAACGGCTCTAATAAGCTTTTAACTATTTTACATTATGGCATTACCTCTTTTTTTTTCCTCTTCTTCTTGTGAGCCGAGCGCCAGGCCCACTTAAAAGTGTGATTTATACTTTTTTGCTTCATGGTAACTTTGGAGGAAAATAGATGGCGACTCAAAGGCAGTAATTCAGCTTTTTCAAGATGAGGAGGGGGACATGCCATCATTTCTGAACGTCCCAGAAAGCACACCCCTGCGCCGAGCTCCCTGACCACAGCCGGCAGCACCCTCACTGCCTCGCACAAGCCTGGGCCAGGGATGCTGGCTGGTTGCACCTACCACCCATCTGACATCTCCCATTTAATTGTGCTCATTAGCAGCCATGCAATCAGGCAGATACCGCCGTTCACTGCCACTTGGGTTACTTCAGTGTGCAACTCAGGCGGGCTTCAGCGTGCGCTCCAAAAAACGCAGAAATTGCTTGGCCAAACCCCCACTTTTCACCATCAGCAGAGGTTCGGCACCTCAGCCCGTATCTGGGGGGACTCGGGGAGCTGCCGCTCCCACTGCCTGCCTGGGAAGGAGGCAGTTGCCTGGCCTGCATGTCGAGAAACGCACGCTGGCTTTGTGTGTGCTGGGGCTCCCTCCCCGAGCTCCCCCCAGATGGTGCGATCGCACGACTGCACTGTTAAAATAGAGCTCGTATAGACAATTAGCCAATTACTCACTCTGTCATTGCACTTTCTTCTTGTAACTGAGATGCAAACTGGACTATGTCTTCTTTGGTAGCTTCATTCATTGGCAGCATTATTTAATGACACTTTTGTCAGCTTTGGGTCTGCCCAAAGATTTCTGAACGTAGCTTTATGAACCTAGAAAGGGCGCCCCGTGGAGTGAAAGCGGACTTTGAACCTACAGACGATGCTAAAGACAATGAATTTCCCAAAGTCAGGGAAAGAAATCCAGAATGTGGCTACCACAGGGCATGTGGCTCAGCCCCTCTTTGTCAGCAGCAGCGGCTAGGGAGAGAATAGCCCAGTAGCCAAAAGGGGTTGAGCATATGGATGCATGGGCCACTTTCTCTGCTTAAATATCTCAGGAAAAATATTACTACAAGTGCTGCTGGGCCCTTTCTAAGCTGGGAAGGTTGGGTGTCTGGAACAGCTGTCCTAGACCAGTATCTCACCCAAGATCTTCTCTGAGAGTAGCCAAAATTAAGTTTCCTTTGCTTCAGTGGGTGTTTGCCTGAGCCACAGTTTAGCTTCGGTACAGCTGCGCGGAGCTGCAGCCGGCAGGACTAATGTAGTGGAAACGCTGAGAGAGAGAGAGGTTCGGTTTTGCTCCTGGCATTTTTCAGAGAAGAACAAAAACTCGCCTACTGCCTAATGAAGGAAACTCCATCCTTCTACATATGTTTCTTTGAAACGGGCTAATGCTTTTATTATCCATAACTTTTGGCACCGAGCATCATTAGCGTCTCTTATTCACCTCTGAAGTTCAGCCCCATACAGGTGCAACGATGGCTCCTGAGTTATCTTTACATACACTTTAAAAACAAACAGAAAAAAAGAAAGAAATCCCATCTGTTTCTTTCTGGAGGGTAGAATTTCTGTGAGATTCATCTCGTGGCTCCTCCGAGGCTGGTTAGCGTGAAGCATGCGCTGGACACACGCGCACACTCACACCCCAATCTGGAGTGCGCACAGCCGCCACCGCCTTCCCTCAGCTGACAATTCCCTTCCCTGCATCCCATATGGCTCCACGCATCTCCCGGCATCCCAACAAGTGGGATCCCGGGAGAGCGGCGCAGGTGACAGCCACCCCGGTGACAGCCACAGCGGGTCAGGTAGCCCGGGCCCTCCTTCCCTGGGACCACAGACCTCATTAGCTGCCACTTGATTTATCAAGAGGGCATTATGGCTTTGGAAGCTGACATCTTTT
Source organism: Sagittarius serpentarius (assembly GCA_034782735.1). Lineage (NCBI taxonomy): Eukaryota > Metazoa > Chordata > Aves > Accipitriformes > Sagittariidae > Sagittarius > Sagittarius serpentarius. Next base: position 17,858,472 of record JAVKLA010000042.1, on the reverse strand, counting down.
TGGATTGCAAATAGGAGAGGAGGAAACTGTACCCTGTGAAAAGATTGATTAAATACTAATTAACCTCTTTTCTTAGATAATGAAAGCACTTCAGTGAGCTGGATAAACACGATGCGCATCAGTTGCTCTCCTGGCGAAGCAAGGGGTAATTGAGAGAGCAATATCCATTACTGATGTTGTGACAGGCGAGGTTTTCCTTTCAGATTACAAAAGGCTTGCTGCAGGAGAGATGGTACTCAAATAGGAAAAAAAAAAAAAACAACAAAAAGCTATATTCTTTTATCTCAGGAGTTAAATCCCTTCGGTTTGAATACTCCTACCAGTGAACTAGAGAAATAACTTGTGCATTTCTATCTAGGGGTAGCCAAGTTAAAAAAAAAAAAAAAAAAAAGTAGATCAAGTTACTTGGGCTTTAGAGGGAGGGATTGACTCAGCTCCATGTAGTTGCTGTTCTTTACTGGTAAAGTCTCTGGCTTTTACAGGTTCTGGGCAAAATAATCTATAAATATTGCTTGTTTCCCATGAATCCCAGAGGCCAAACTGGAAAATCACAGGGGAAGAAGAGATGCTTTTTCTGGTCCTTGTTAAGATTTACATCTTCCATTCTTCCACAAGGAGAGCAGGCTTGCCAAAGAGGACATTTGCTTTCTCAAAAGTGAGTATTTTCTAGGAGAAATTCAGGTGGGAAAGGACCATTTAGTGCAGTTTGTTCAACTTTTACCTGCCACTAGTGATTTTCATTCTTTCTTGTCCTGCCTTTGAGGCTCTCGTTTCAGTACATTATCCTGAAGGTCAACATGGGGAATCCAACATGACCATGCTGGGAATTTCGTCTTCCTCCCTCTTCTTTTTAACATTTGCCTTCTCTGTTTGGCCTCATTTATCTAAACTGAAGCGTTCATCAAGGACCCCTTAATCTCTTCATCCCCACGACAGGGATAGGGACAAACTACCGAGTCCACGGTGCCCCTTGGGCTATATGTCCCCTCTGCTGCCACCTTGAAAAGTGGATTAACACCATTTTAGGTACGGGATTTGGTATTTGCAGATGTTGTGTTTCTTCAGGCTTCTCATCTTAACGGAAACCTGCAAGTTGGAGAAGCACAATGATCTGCCAGGTTTGCGCTGGGCTACCGATGCCAAATGCTGCTGTAGACAGTCCTGCTGGAGGTACTCCTGAGTATCATTTTATAAAGATTGCTGACATCTGCCATGCAAAGAGGAGCAGAACAAGTTGTTTGTTTGTAGAAATAAGTCCAATTAACTCCTACAGATGGAACTTAATCCATTATTTGTGCAACAAACCATTATGGTCTGTAATCACCTTGGACTGCCATTAGACAGCTTTAAATGCTTTCCTAGAAGGCAATTTTGTGAGATCTTCAGGTTAAAAAAAAAGATTATCCTGGAATGCGCAGAATGTAATAACCCAAGAAAGAGACAGTGAAGTCCTGAGGACTCTGCCAAATCCCTGTTTGGGAAATAGAGGCATCAGTCCCCTCACATGCTTCACTTCGTAACCAAGCGCATCTCACGGGCATGCAGCAAGAGTGGAAAGGAGGCCGTGTGCTGACACAGGCTGGTCTTTCCCTGAAGCACAACGAATCTCCCGGGTGGAAAGCAAGGGAGCAGGGGGCTGAATAGTGCAACTAAATGAACGAGCTCAGAGCAGGGATGTTAGTGAGACACTCTAAGCATTTTCTTTCCAGTTACAGCATTAGAAAAGCCACTTTCTGAACTCGTTGTCAAAGCTTCCATTGGCACAGTGCATGCAAGACTCTGTCCATGGGCCCTTATTCACTATTACTCAAAGAATAAAGCTATTCTCTTCTCTAAAAGTCTTGCTTCTGCAAGTTTTTACCCTATGCAGAAGTATGCTGTGCACTCCGTCCTGCTGACCCTTGCCAAAGTCCTATTGACAGTTGACGAGTCAAACAAACGGGGTAGGAGCTGAGTGAGAACCGTTTCCTGTACCTGCGGTGTCATGCACATGGCACGGAGAGGGGTGGCATCTCTGTCCCAGTCTCTCTAATGTGCTATTTCTTTTTCCTTTTCGAACCGTCAGAGCTTCGTAAGATTTTCGAACAGCGAGATGGGAAGGACGAACAGATGCTGCTGCACAGACAGTCAAATAGAGGCACAAGTGGGAGACCTGAATAACAACGAGTGCTGTGCCATCAGCATTTCCACGCTGACAGAGAAGAGCATTATCCATTGGGAAGAGTCTATTCACTCTTGTCTAGTGGGTCTTAAACTGAAAGACTGACAACTGAAAAATAATGATAGTGATAATAGAGGAGCATTGCTCGGCGTGCGGAGCCTTGATCTGGCACCAGCAATGCCTCACGTGAACCATTTGCTATCTCTCCCGAGAGGACAGTAACCCCAGCAGAGAGGTGGTGGGGAGGAAAACCTTATTTCCAGGGGGTACAGCTGTTTCACCCCCTCAGCTCGGCCTTACACTCCTCATTGCCCTGGTGATTAATAATGGGGCTGGGTCCCACAGGCCTTTTAAAAGGATCCGTTACTTCACCATGGCTCTATGACATCTGTGATATCTTCAGTATTTTTTCATATCGACCATTATGCCTTTTGGTTGAGGAGGAAGAGAGAAAAGGGATTAGCTGATCACAAGCGTTATTTTGGGGCTAACTGGGCATAAAACTGGTTTTAACAAGTCAGTTAATTTGTTAATCTAGATTAACAAATGCTTCAGTAATGCCCTTTGAAGACTATAAAAGATCAGCAACGTATCAGCTGAAAGTATTTTATGCAGTATTTTGGCATCTCCATGCTGCAGTGCTCACGTACAGTACGGTCAGTAAATCCGCTTGGTCCTTAGCAGCTCTGCTCCTCCAAATGATTTCTTTTAATTGCATGTGCCACCAATACAAGAGCTCCTGAAAATTAGTTCTCACCTGCTTCTGTTCTGATAATCTCTACCTACTATACAAATCAGTCTTAATGGAGCATTTGAGCCCCAGAGGTGTATAATTATAGTATTAAGTTTCATGTGCTCGCAGGTAGTAGGGCAGACTGTATTTTACAGATCATGCACAGAGTAAAATCAAAATCTACAGCACATTGACACCCAATAATGAAAATCCTTCCGAGCATGTTCTTGTTAAAAACTAAACCTCAAGTGTTGTTTGAGCCTTGCTTCAGCAGGGACGGCAGTAAGTAGGGCACCACATGGCATCGAAATCACAGAAAACACTTGTGATCTACAACGTGTACAGAATTTTGGATTTGCAGCTATTTGCTCACTTTTTGAGCACAGGTAATTCACAGAAACTCTCTAGAGCTTCAAATCAGTTGGAAAAGGCTGGAACAGAGTAGCTCCAGCGCCGCGAGGCTGCTGTGGGTCTTGTCACCAGCGCACGTGAGCATCTTGTAGTTAGTAGCGGACTGTTTGCCCACAGTAAATCTCAGCAGAGAGAAAGTGGGATAATCTCGGTTGTGTTTCGAGGAAGTCTGTGCTAGCAGGGATGCCCTATCTATGGGGCCATCTCAGACTTTCTCTCCTAACTAAAGGGGAATTAAGTGAGACCTAAGGACTTGCAGAACCTCCTGGCAGAGGGTCCCTAATGCTTGCATGCCCCGGAGGTGGCTGTTTGGATCCAGCAAGGATAAAGGATTGCCAACACCTATCAGCAGACATTTGGAAAAATGCATATAGATATATACATATATGTAATGTGGTGCCAAGATTCAATTCAAGCTATTTCAGTTATTTCTGAAGTCGGTAAGGGTCTTGCCACCGATTTCAGCGGGACTGAGATTGCTGCCTGTTTACGGCACCTGTTTACGTTTACTTTTACCCCGTAACTATCCGGTATGTCCAAAGAATTTGCCAACGATTTCAGCAGTCCTAGCATTCAAGTCACCTTTTTTTTTTTTTCCCTGTACTAGTGCAAGGAGATGATTTTAGTGCAATTAACAAAAGCTGCCTGTTTGCAATCGAGGTAGCCTGTTCCAGCTCCCTGTCAATTCACCAAACCGTTCTTTTGATAAAAATAAATACAAACCCTCTTGTTGTAAACGGGGATGCAGGTTGGTACTGCAGCCTCTGAATATAGGCATTCCATCTGTCCCGGCGGCAGATTTGTTCAACTATGTCTGAACCTATCACTGCTCGGGGGAAAAACTGTTCTCTGACTCATGTTAATGTATGAATCTAATTGTACCCTCACGCAGTTTGCAGCTTTCATTGCCCATTAGGAACATTAACATCATACACTGAGTCCTAGTAGATGTATGGTCTTTATATACTGCATAATGTCCACAGATCTCTGCTCGCAGCTAAGAAAACACAAAAGACTAGCGGATATTTTGAAGTTTTGTGGAGGTTTTTTTTTTTTCTTCTTTGAGATTGAAGTCCAGTGTCTTGGGACCCAGTGACTTTAGATGACCTTCCGTCTCCATGGACTGTACTAAATTTCAGCCCCTGGAGGCTACTCCATACAAAACCTCCTGGCTTTCAAGGGCAGGTGCAAGCAAAGCTTCACTGCGTCACAGATCAAGACCTGTTACTGCCAGAATTAGATTTCACAAATCTCTTTTATTTAACAGGACATCATTAAGGAACTAGGCTATACTGGTTGCTGGTACCTTTAATTAGTACAAGTATTATGCCGCTATTAGGATTTCCAAGCAATAATATTTCCTTTTTGGCATTTATACTTACTGAGAAACAGCGCTGGATATGTGTGTGTATAAGCAAGCATATGAGAACTGTGTTAAAGAAATTTAAAGATTGCAGACTCAGGCACTCAAAAAGGAGGAAATGCTGACACTGAGGAGTCTGTGTAACCTTAATTTAGTTCCTCTCCGTCTAATTTTAGTGGCAATTATATCTCCCTACGTTATATTTTTGATAAGATATATCCACCTTCTTCGTTACACTGGAGGGTTGGCTTTCAGGCATAGATTTTGCCCATGTGATGAACGGCGTCTCGGTGTTTTGCCTGATGCTTTCACTGTTTGCCCTCTACCTTTTTACCTGCACAGTATGTGATCGTGTCCCGAAGACAGACTTTCTTCTTGGGCTTTTACAGCAGTCCTGAGCATCTGAGTGCTCTGAAAGCTCTGCTTAATGAAATCATTAAATTCACTGGTTATGCGAGGGGATGGTGGGACCCCAGTTTTACAGATGGGAAACTGAGACATAGGAAAATGAAAGCCAATTCATTCCACTAACCTTGGGCTGTCCCATCTAAGACGTGTAGGAGCTGACTTGTGTGGGCTTGCACAACCCCATATATCCAAGCATGCACGTCCTTTCCCCACAAACACCGTTAACTGCCCATACAGCTCTGATTCAGCAGTGTTTGGGAAACAGCTGGAGAGACATGGGTGAGCTGCCTCATTCCTCCCGTAAAACAGGGCAAAGAGGGTAAAACAGTTGCTTTTAAGGGTGTCTGTGTGCCTAGTGCAATATGGGAGTGTTGAGCAATGCCGAAGAGGGGGGAGGATGGAGGCATGAAGAGCAGAAGCCCTTCAGCAAGGTAGGATTTGGGGGGAGTCAGCGGGCTCTCCTGTCGCACGCAAGTGCAGGAGAAAGGCAAGCTTGGGGTTTCCCAACAGTGGGGCAGATTTCATGGAGGCGAGGGCCCCTCTTGACACCCCCAGTCTCTAGCTGAGAGCCAGAGCTGTGCCAGGGCTGGCGCCAAGCCTGCGCAATGCACCCCTGGCCACCCTTGCCCCTCGCCCTGCGTGGGAGCGAGCAGGGAGAACCTCCATCCCCACCGCGTGACTTGGGGAATAGGGGCAGCTCCCGCCGGCCAGGTTCTCCCAACGCTGACGGTTTAGGCAAAGCTGTGAGCTCCATTCAGGGGTGCAGCAGCCTCACCTTGCCCCAAATCCCCCGGCACCTCCCAGCTCCCCTTCCAAACCACGGCAAGGACAGCCCTGAACACGAACGCTGCTGGTGGCACCGCTCCGCTCCTGCTCTCCGCCTGCTTATCCTGAATGGGTCTCTAATCCCTTTCCCTTCTCTGTGAGACTCGGAGGCCAGCTGATGTTTGCAGGTAGCCGCAAGTGTCTGTGGCCAGTGCGGTGTCAGAAACGCTGGCTGGGCCTGTGCTGACTCGCCTTGGGGCGAACCCTTCCCTTCCGCCCCAGGCTCCTTCTGAGGAGTGAAACCCCCAGCTTAAGAAACAAAACTCCAGAGGCACTGCTGAAATTCAGTAAAAACGTTAAAAATTTTATTTACAGGGTAAAGTACCATTTCTTAAAAAAACCAAACCAAACCAAAACAAAACCCCCACTTTGATAAGAGGCATAATAATAGAATAAAGCTCTTTATGTACAAAAATACAATTTTCATATGAATGAACATCTTGAATAAATTAAACCGCTATCTGGCCCAGTCGCTGAATACCCCGTGTCTGCTCCTGCTCTAAAGCAGGACCGCCGCGCTGGGGGTCAGCATCTATAATGCATGAGCCTCTCCGCTTGTCCGTCGGGCGCGGGGTCCCATCGGGGCCGGTGCTGGACCCCCCCGGGAGGGGCTGAGCCGCCCCGGGCGCCGGGCAGGAGGGATGCGCTGAGCCCCGTGCTGCGCCCCGGGCCGCATCGGCCCCTTAAGCCTTTTCATGGCATTGTCAGGGCGTTCAAACCAAATTTTCATGCTCGTTTTTCTTCGCTGGAGAGCTACAAATTGTAAAATTGACTTTTCACCTCGTCTGCGGCAGCAAATCTGTCGCTTTTCTTCCCGGTTTTCGGAGTCGTACC
>JAVKLA010000042.1:17823041-17845467 GCA_034782735.1 Sagittarius serpentarius | reverse complement strand
GGGCGTCGCAGGGAGGGTCCCCGAGTGCCGGGGCCGGGGGGGGGGTCCTGGCTCGGAGGAGCCAAATCCGCTCTGAAATCCGGCACGAGGGCCTGGGAGCTGTGGCCAGGGCTCAACCCCTCCCGGGGGCTCTGCAGAAATAGTGGGAATGTTTTATTTTCAGGTTTTACATGTGTGATGTAATGTTTTCCTCCTTTTTGGAAGGGAGGGGGCGAGTAGGTAAACGATTGTTCCCTGCAAGCACAAATGTATTTTGTTTGTTGTAATTAAAATGTTTTAATGAGACAACCATAAAATCAACCATTAATTATTTTTTTTTCAAACACTTCTGCTTCCTTTTGAGCTAGGTCTATTTAGAAATAGTTTAGAGAGTAGCCTGCAGTTTTATTCTTTCTTCGGTATTATACACAGGAGTGGAGAAGTCATTTATAAATAATTACACAATGTTTTGGGTCTTTGGGTTTGTATAATATATCAAAGCGATTAGTACACGCATTGTTCCATTGTAAATGGTTTTTTTCCCTTCCTTTCAGTTTCACTTGCCTTGTCTTCTATCTAAACCTTTTTCGTGAAATCCTTTGTCTTCCTCATTCTTTTAGCTTGTTACAGTGCAGGGACATTCTTCTTATTCAAACACTCACAGCATGAGCAAAGAAAGCTACTTCTGTCGCATCTTAAGTTTTACCATAACTTTCTGGCATTTTCTTTTCTTCCAATTTTCCCAGACTACTGATAGGGTAATGAAGAATTATAACATACATCAATTATTGGTGCTCACGGTGTATTATGCTCCTGAATTCAAGGGGAGATAAAGAGGGGGAAAAAAAAAAAAAAAGCACCACTTTCTGTGGTTTTGAGGCACATGAGAGAGGACTCGGTGCAGATTATTTATAACATCTTTCTGAGCATCAATTATGTTTGACTCCTACAACCACTTCCTTGTCCCACTGGTTTTATGGCCAGAAGGAATCATTTTTGTGTGTGGTAGCTGTGGCATTTAACTTGTTTCTTTTATGAGGAGCCCAAACAATGCATCTTCAGGCCAAACAATCTATCTCCCCGAATAATAGCCCAAATGTCAGTCAAGCGCTCAGGGCTGGGAAATATATGATCATGGTAAAGGGCCACGGGAAGAAAGCGTGGAGATGGAGGGATTTGTGCGGGGTCCTTGCGCAGCTCCCCAGCACAGCGGTGCTGTCTCTTTCTGTTTCGGCACCGCGTACCCCTGGGGAGCTGGGCTGGATCCGGCACGGGGCACAGGTGCCCGGGGATGCGACCGGCTGCCTGAGGTTTCCACCACCCTAATCTGAGTTATCCAAGGAAAAGGGCCAAACCCTCCCGGTGCGGTCACGCTGCCGGGGCACGCTCCCTGCCTGGCCCTTCCTCAGTCTCCTGGCTACCACATTAACTGGGAAAAATGAGATTAGGATGTCACCTCCGAGAAACGAGCCCTTTCTTTCCCCCACCTTATTGTGCGAGGGGTTTTTCTTCTCTTCCCCCCTCCCTCCACCTTCTCCCACCCACAATTCCCCCTCTTTTGTTGATTTGTATTTTGTTAATTGAAGTTAGAACACTTATTCTAAAAGAAAGGGACAAAATTCACTGACCGCCCTGCGGATGAAATCCCCCTGAGAACATGCAAAGCGGGAAGCTTAACTACATGCTGAGATGCTCAGATTTTCTTTTAGACATTCCATATAAATAATTCTGCTTAGGAGTGCCCTTTATTTTTATTTTCTTTTAATTGCAATAAAGATAACCTGGAAGAATTGAAGCACCATAACCGTGGGGTGAAATTGAGCCTGAGCTCTTGGGGGGGAGAGGTGGGGGGCTCTCAGGCTCGCGCCCCCCGCCCCCCCCCCCCCCCAGCTCTGGGGATGGAGCCTTGCAGCCAGGGGAGGATGCTCCGGGACCACCGGCAGCCCGCGGGTCCCCACTGCCCCGCCACGGGGGCCTGGAGGATTTGCTGCCATTTGCATAGCAGGTGTTGGGTCCTGGGCCATTCTGCCTTAAGGGAGTTTTAATATGGGATAAATTACCAGGAATTAGGAGGAGGCAGGCGACAAGAAAAGCACTCGTGGAGTCTTCTCCCGGCCGCGGCAGGGGAAACAGAGAGAATGGCTAAAGAAAAGGAGGAAAACCCAAATGCAGCGGCTCCTGCCCCAGCCCGGGGAGTGTGGGCTGCACAGGGGCTGGGGGGCAGCTCTCACTGACTTCCCCTGAAATTCAGGTTTGAACCCAGGAACGCGGTAATCCCAGAGACAGTAATACGATTACTGGCCTGAGGATCTCTGAGTCAGTAGGTCTGGTAGGGGAGTTTAAAATGTTAATCCCTGGTATAATCCCTTCCCTGGCATTGTAAGTACAAGGGTTGCACCCGCAAGAGAATTGCCTGTTTCCTTCCCCGGGTGGGAGGGCAAGGCTGGGGAGCACCCCCCCCCAGCTTCCATGCATCCACGCTGATGTGCACACACACAGACACCTGTGAACATGTGCACACCTATGTGTGCCCACCACATAGGCGCATACATGTGCGTGCAGCCGTGTACCCACAGGCCCATGCGCACTCGCGCGTGCGCGCACACACGTGCAATCACACGCCTGCGCATGTGAACGCATGTGCACACACGCAGCTCCTGCGCCAAGCGTTACTGCTGTCCCAAAGATGTCTCGTCTGCCATAAGAGCTGCGGCGACAGCATCCAGAGATATTTGGAAATACCTGTGGCTGTCGTACTTGGGGTCGTGTACTGGCCTGTTTGTCGTGTTTCTGCAACGCCTGGCTCTGGCCATGGCTAAGGCCAGGACAAATGGTTAATAACAGTGACGATACGGACTTCTCCGTACGTATAGATGGGTACACGTACATCTGCACAAGAAATGGGAGAGGAAGGCTGGGTCACCGGTGTTCCCAGGGCGGGTCTTGATGAAAATTTCCTAGCACACCTCAGTCACTGCTTAGCCCCGTCAATTAGAGTACACGTACTTAAAAGAAAAACGAGATGCTTCACATGTTTTTAAGCACAGAGTCGTTTTGAAATGCATCCACCTGTAGGCTTTTGTTGCAGGCAGGAAGTATTTGCCCGTGATTCTTCTTTTGGCCCTCTGTAAAAGAACATCAGTGTGAAACCATCCAGATGCTTTTCACATCGAAGGAGCCTTGCCGTTTTATATGTAAACAGAGACCATCTATAATAAAAGATTATATCAGTGAGGAAGAAGCTGACATCTCCTCAACTGAAAGAAACCAAAACAAAACAGGTGAATTCACCCCAAAAGAGGTGTGAGAGCTGGGCAGGGACCTGCTGGCACTTGTGGGAGCCCCAGTGCCCGGGAAGTGCGGGGCAGGTGGAAAAGGCGAGGAGACAGCTCCAGCCGCCGGCCCTGGGCCATGCTGGGCAGGGCCCCTGCACCCTGACCCCCAGGGATGCCACCTTTGGGGTGCAGGTCCCACTGCCCTGGCCATGAGGTGGCCGAGGGTGACACCCCAAGGCACAGCGCTGCAAACTCGGCCGCGCGGAGCTGGAGGGTTGGCATCTCCCTGGGCTCCCGAAAAGCTCCCGTGAATGGGGTTTATTTAGCAAAGCAAAACCTGCTGTAGCGACACAACCCCCCTGCTTTCCTTCGGGCTTGTGCTGTCATTTTATTGCTTTTACTGTATTAGTAAAACAAAATATTTTTTTTTCTTATCTCAGTAAAACTTTTCTGTCACCTTGAGTACAATTGCAAAGATTTCTGAGTGAGAAGAAGTGATACAAAGAGCTTTTCCTGGCTGAGGTTTGGTGGTTTCGGGCTGTTTTGGATGTGGTGAGTGCTGAGTTTCGGAGAGCGGTGTCCGGCGCCGGAGAGGCAGGCAGGGCTGGCTGGGCAGCAGAGAGCTGGGCTGAAAATGAATTTTGCAGTTCAGAGGCCAAACAGTAAAACTGGGCTCTGGGCAAGGTAGAAGGAGGAAGAGATTCAGTTTGGCTTAAACAGAAGACAAATTTTAGAAAATGTCAAAATGAAACACCTGGTGGCTGCTGAATTAAGATGCTTCAGTGAAAACACACTGAGATGGCACTCTGACGCTTTTTAAAGTAACTGTCTTTTTTTTTTTTCTGCACCAGCTCAGCTTTTTGATGGATGTCCTACTGTTTTTCAAAGAAAATTCATTAAACTTAGCTGAAAGAAAATGGTAAATAACTTGTAGGTCTGCTCTGCTTTCTGGAATTTAAAGGACTAATTTGCACTGACTTAAATGACCCCTGGCTATCCATTTAACTGGGCTGCTTTGCAGTTCTTTAACTTAGTATTATATGTGCAATATATTTTTTAAAGTTCCCGTTCTTCAGGGGCAAAAACACAGGTATAAACATCTTAAATTCTAGCCTCAATCATCTCACTGTTGGTGTAAGGAGCTGCAGTGCAGGTGAGGGACTCAGTGTTGCTCTCCATCACACTGACAGCCAAGTATCGTCTCCTTCAGTATCTCTTTACGATAATGTCTCCAGGTATAAAAAGAAAAATAACAGCATAGTGTTAAACTGCAGGTGGAACAGCTCTTGAAAACTCCCAGGCAGCATATGGGTCCAAAGTGCTGGGTTTGCTGGGACCAGTACCTAATGATGCAGCTGAACTGGGACCAGTACCTAACGATGCAGCTGAACTGGGCAGAGAGTGAAGGAGAAATTCTGCAGGAAGGCACTGCAGGTGCTGTGCTTTATGCCTGGAGCTGGACTGAGGAGGACCGGGGTACGGTTAGCTGGCGAGAATAGTTTTCAAGGTATATCTTAGCCCTTGTAATCACTGAACATTTTTCTATGAGGGTAGCTTTAAGTTGTAGGTCTGCTAATACATGTTTTAGAACAGCTTGAAGGTGTAAAATGCTAAATAAATACAAAGTACTAGTTCTGGCAGTCAGGGAATTAGAAAGACAGTGGAGCAGCATGATTCAGGGAAAGTAAATGTTGTCCTAGGTAAGGTTTTTGTTTTGTTTTGTTTTGTTTTCCTTGGGGCTGTAGGCACTTCCACAGTACCGAGATCCTCTGAAACAAGTACTTGGCTAATGAGAGGAGACAGGTTTGGCTGATCTGTTTCCTCCGAGCCTCTGCTGCAGGGGTGTTGCTTTCTTTTCCAATTTAAGCATGTGTTAAATGGCAATAAATTCTGCGTTCACAGATAAATAGTAAAATAAGTGCAATTGCTAATTCTTAAGTGAATGCACTTCTTCAGACTATAAATGTCCCTTGTTTTTAACCCTCTTGGATAAAAGTATTGGTTTTTCTTTCACCTCAGGTTTAATGCACTACAAGTCTTGAGCCTGTTTCCATTTACTCTGGTGGGAATTAGAGATAATTTCTGTGGAGTCGATGCAGCTACACTTCTCCAAAGCAGCTGTCGGAGCTAGGCAGGGCTCTGAGCCTCTCACCCCACTGTGCAAACAGAGGAGGGGATCCGGTGGGGCTGCAAAATCACAGCGAAACATCGTTCACAAGATTGCTTTTTTTATTACTTGTCTTGTGGGCCTTATGTATATACAGATGGCTCCTATCCTAAAGAATCTTTTTTTCTCCCCCGCCGAAAAAAATAGGGTATGACTTTGTTTGTTGTAGTTTTCAGTGTTTGGTGTTATTTATCTTCATTAACCCGTTCATGACCCCAGACCTCCACCCCACACATTACATGCCAGGTGCTGGGAATTTAGCTCTTGATCTATGAGCTCCACCCACAGACCTCGCCAGAAAAAGAGAAAAACCCCAACTTTCCTGACTTGTAAGTGATGGAAATAGCCACAAGATGTCGACCTTTACCAAGCTGCAGCTTGGAGCCAGCTCTGCTCAGCCGGGATGGATAACCCTGCGAGGAAGCTCTGCTGGAAAGCCCGGGTAGCTGCTTCAAGTAAGTGGGGAAAACTCCCCTGAGGCTTTTCAGAACATGGAAAACCGCTTGTTTTACCACGAGGCTTTGCTTTATGATCATTCTTTATTTCTATTGGATTTTCTTTATTATCTTCCACTGCAAGCTTTAGCCAAATGGGGCATTGTTGTTTGTGGAAAAGGGAACGGGACTTGCTACGAAGAGCATGTTATCCAAAAAAGATAAGGGCAAAAATGGGTGATGAAAAGGAGTATTGCCAATTTAATGTTATATTTGTGTGCACATAAATATATATGTAAGTAGTGAGTTATTGTAGTGAGTTACTGCAGACCTTGAGACCCCTGTCTAGTCGCTGGAGCTGGGTACCCAGCACCCCTCTCCTGTGGGTTACAGCACCCTGTAATTACCCTTAAAACAGAGCAACTGGCATTCAGTCAACTATTTGGATTATCATGACACAGCATAGAGCTGAAACTCTAGGAAAACAGGAAGGAGGCTGGCTTTCCCATAGAAAACCACATCTTTCAATTTATGTTTCAACTCCGGGTTTCAGAGCTTGCTGCTTTCCAGCTTCTGTCGCCAATGTTATGATAAAAGCACTCAGGCCCCCAAGCAACGGCCTTTCTCGGCACACGTGGCCAGGCCCACGTGCTGATGCGGGGCCAGTAGGACCAGCAAGGGGTTTTGGGCTGGAGCCCTTGACATGCTTGCTCTGTGGTCTAAGCCAAGCACCTGAGATCAGATAGGGGTGCTCTGATCAGGAACGCTGCTGACTTGGTGTTTTCCCTTCTCTGTACTGTGCTGGTTTTGTCCTGCCCCATCCCATCCTTCTTCCTCCTGATCTTAGAAGAACGTTTCCCAGGTGTGATACACCCAAGGAGTCTGCTTTTTCGCTTAAAGTTATATTTGACATTTTCCCTTTCTAGATCAGTGCTTCCAGGCGTTGTTACCCAGTATGTTGCTCTGCACAGTTGCATTTTGTGTTGGGCTGGGCGACACAAAACCTCTCCCGCTTCCTCGCGGGTGCTCCCTTTGGGGATGCAGCGCGTGGTGGTCCTGCTCTCGGCCTAAGGTGTACTGTGCTTATCAAGTGCAATTGCTCTCTCCAAAAAGAGCATCCCAAGTGCCGTCAGATTCAGAAGTGGTCCCAAAGATTTCCTGCTCTTTTACCTCGTAGCTTCCCCGAGCCCGGGCAGAGTGTAACGGCTGTAGTAGCTCGTGGGCTGGTGGCACTGCTCAGAGTCAGGCATGATGATTTGACAATGATTACTGTAATGAGGAGCTGGATTTCCCTGGCAGAACTGTTTTAGCTATTCCATAAAAATGGAGAGGGAACACCCTGCCAGTCACTTACAGTTTGAATTTGAGAGGTAGCACTTGGCAAACTGGTTCTTGCTGGCGAGGAGTGGCACTTGACTGGAATTGCTGGTCCAAGGAGGGAGCTGAGGAGCTCCGGGCTGATTTGTTTTTCCTAATGTGGTTGCAGAAGTGATAAGTCTCCTGGACTTAGAGAGGAAGCTGAAGTAAACCCCAAGGAAAAAAGTAAATGGTGCAATTATGAAGGTAATAGAAATGGAGAAGTATTTTTATGCAACACAATGGAATGGGCAGTAATGAGGAAAAATTGCTGAGGGATAAAGACAAAAGATGTTTCTTCCGGGATTAGAACTGAGCTCAAGATTGCCAAAGCCTACTGGAAGAGGGAAAAAAAAATAAGCCTGTTGTAGCATTTCTTTTCCTTTAATAAGCTTCTTTTTCTGGGAGTCCTGAGTGTTCAGATGTAGCACACTTAGTGCCTAGTAACCCAACAAAGCTTTGATTGGTGGCTCTGCAGAAAGATTTTCTTTCCCTTGCAGGTTTCTAGCCATGAAAAGACACAGGGATCAGTTGCTTCAGAATCCTTAATTAAACACAACAAAGAAGGGCAATTAGAGCTGTGTTTTGCTTCTGTCATCCAGCAAATCTTGGAAACCTCAAAACCCTTTTCTTGCTCCAAGATTTATGATGGGAATAAATCATAATTATTCCTGTAATTATCAGCCTTAACTGAACGCCAGCAGGATTATTATTATTTTATTTTTCTTGGGGGAGGTTCTGAAACCCGTCCAAAAGGAACTTGCTAACCTCTTTTGTTGTGCAGGAAGAAAAACAAAAACACAGGCGTGGTGATTTTCCCAGGCCTTGGCCGCCTGCCTCCCTGTCACTTCATGTCATGTCACTCCTTCCTCCCAGGTCCTGCGTGCCCGCTCGCAGCAGAGTAGCTCCTGTTGCGCTGGATGCCCTCCATGTGTGTTGTCAGAGCGGTCTCTGCCCAAAGAGCTGATAATAGACACAAGCAAACGATAAGAGAAAAATCTGAGAGGATTTGAGTGCTTCAGAGGTCGACAAAAGGACCAGACATACAGCCCGTCACCCGGTGTTCGGGAAATAAATGCTCGTGCATGTTGCATCTCTACGAAGCATTTCCTCCAGGGATCTTGGCTTTGTTTTGATGGTTGGATGAAGTTGTGCTCATAGCCAGCAAGAGGGAGCAAGTTCTCCTCTTCAGGCATTGAAGGTGATAGCGTGCATGTGTGGTTTTTGCTGCTGGGAAGTCAGACGGTCCTGTGTGAGGACAGGACCCAAATGCAATGCCTGGGGAATGGCAGCTTCATGGGGTCCTGGTCTTGCTGGAGAGCTGGTGGCAGGAGGGAGAACCACTGGGCGAGAGAGCCACTGGGCTTGGTGTATCAGGCAGAAACTCCTGATTTTGGGCAGGTGGCTTGGGAATGAGTCTTCCCAGGGTTGTGCTGCAATCCAGCTTCCCATGCTGGTGTGACGGACATGGCTCCTGTACACACAGTGGCAGGCGGGTGTCCTCTTTGCCCTTACTGTGTGGGTTCCATGTTAACAGGATAATATGACTGTGTAAACCTCTGAGCACGCTTCCCAAAACGCAGCTGCATTTTCTTTGCTTTGGGGGGTTTCCAATACCTGGGTAAGGAAATGCAACAGTTGAAGCTTTTCTTGCAGAGCTGGGGAAGAGCGTTCCCAGTGTCAGCAGTGCAACGAGCAGGCTCAGAGCTGATTGATAATGCAGATGGCTGCAGGGCCGTAGAGGTGTCCCCAGGCTGTCGGAGAAGGTTTTTGATTGCCACTAGATGTCCTTTCAGCCCTGCTTTCCCCCACCGCTCCTCTAGAGTAGCCATCTGGGCTGGGATCTGCTGGCCGTGGCCCAAGAGCCACTGGACACAAGTGCTGCGGGGCTGATGAGAGCAAGGAACGGGGCTGAACCCCGGGCTCTGGGGCTTCCCAGACATCCTTTTGATCTTGCACAGCTTTGTCTCATGTAGCGCTGGCTAACAGAAATGAGGATGCTTTGGATGCTCAAAACCCATCTTCTGGATCTGTGCTGGGTCTTAAACACTTCAATACCGCTAGCATGAACCGGGGCCTGTTACGGCATCACTGCCTGGGCAGGGCTGCTGGTTAGTAGAGGTGATGGTCTAAGGAGGCAACCTTAGAGTCGTCATCTTTTTCACCCTCTATCTCAGTTTCACGTGAGGTATGATCGCCAAACAGTGGCCCAATTTTGTGCAGGTTTTTAGTTTTCTCTCTATGAATTTGCAGAGGCAGTGTGTAGAGATGGAGAGTCGGTCTTTCCAGAGGTACGTGGTGTCGGAAAGCACAAGTAACAGTGTTGTGGGGTTTTCCAAGTTGCCTGCGTGCCCGGAATTCAGCAAACAATTAAGATTTCTGTAAGATGTGCGTGGGTACCTGCAAGCACCAAAACCCACTGTAAGCATCTGGGGCTCTGTGCTTGCAAACACAGCTGCAGCCACTGTTCCGCAGGCAATGGCAATCCTGGTTGCTGTTCTGGGGTGGGTTATGTCAGGTAAAGGAATTGGAGGAAATCTGCTTTGGGGTACTTTGCCAGACACACGTGCTGGTTACAAGGATACCTGGGGGCTCATGGTGTGCAGCCTTTTAAGGCAAACCGAGCACCTTCCAGGAAGCACTCGGCTCTTTGTGGTTCAGGATCAGAGGGAAATCAATGAATAACAGACACAGAGGGTTTCTGATAGAGCAAACGCAGAGTCAGTGAGAGCTACAAACAGCGATCCTCAAAAATACCTGTATTTCCATTTATGACCATATGCACCCCAACCCATTGAAGGGAACAAACTGAACAACAAATCCCATCGTGAGCGCTATGCATGGAAGATCTACAGAGTGCCAAAACTGAGAGCTGCCCTGGTATGAAGTCAGTGTGGCCAAGGCTTTCTAGATGGGCTGCCTGTCCTTCTGGATCCAAAGCCCAAACTCGACCAACAGCCCAAACCAGCTTGCCTTTTTCCAAAGGTTCTGAGCAACTAGGAATAAGTGAGGTCTTCAGATGCTATGTACATCTGGATTTAGATGCCTCGTTTTTGGAAGCTGGCTTTGGAGAAGAAAAATAACCTGGATATGACTGGTGTTTTGTTTGACCTAATGGGAATGGCGTTTTCGAGAGTGCAAGCTCTGTCTGGGCTTATATAAAGCCCGTTAAGCCATGTCGGGTTGCATGGGAGGCCCTTTACCCTTGGGCAGGCACAGCTCCCTGGCTGTGGATCTCAGTGGGATGGCGAGTCCTGGGGGCGGTGGATTTTTATTTACGTTTGCTCCCATTCCCTACAAAAGTGGGTACAGGAGGGACCCAGTTCTGATGTTTAATTAGCTCAGAGAGCATTTGTGTTGCTGTAACACTGTCTTCAGCTTCCCACTCGGGGCTCAAGGATGACCAGTGCAAACCCCCAGGCCCCTCTGATGACTTTACCATCGAGCCCCACGTTTGCTCCCACAGCCCTGATGAAACCTCGTTAGGTCAGGAGAGGCTCCCATGCATGCAGCAATCTGTCATGGCCTCATGCCTTGATTTAGGGAGCCTGGGGGGAGCTGGGGCACAGCAGGCAGCTGGACCTGCGGAGAGCACCGCGCCGTCTCGTGCAGACCACCAAGCAGCTATCGCTTCTTAATAAACTTTTTGGCCGTCGCTGACCTAGACCATATATGAACAAGTGAAAGGCAAGTGGTGAAAGGATCTGTATAACATTACTAATCCCGTGTAATGCTCTCACTGAGAAGGTGAGGCAGGTCTCCCCACTGTTGTGTCCTTTTACTGCAGCTGCTTGGTTCACCCTCGTGCTTTTATTAAAACAAAATCTGATAGCTCTGTTTCTGAATGGGTGCAGCCTGTGGATGCCCAATGCCCAAGAGCGGGATGGGGGGGCCGTGGAGCTCTTGTGCACAGGGCTTGGTGCTCTGCCTCTGTGTGCTCGTGGCTGCAGTGAGCTCGGGAGCAGTTTTGCCTGCCGGGTGGGGGAAAGCAGTTGCCAACTGCCCTCCTTGGAGGCTCTGGTAAGGGTTTATATCCTTGTGATGTAGCATCGATGCTTGAGTAAAGGAGCTGCAGGGTCTGCTTGTGCTGCTCCTGCACCCCAGAATGAAGCAGGGCTCCAGCTTACCCTGCAAATGTTCAAGCTCTTGGGAAGGTAAACTGGGAATTGGTGAGCAGTTGGGGCTGGCTGGTGCGTGCTCAGACCATACTTCAGCAGCTTAATTGTTCAATCTCAAAGCACAAACGTATGGTCCGTATATTAGGGAGGTTGGACTGAATGGTCTCCTGTGGCTTCACAACCTGCAATCTGCTGGGGAAAACAAAAGCAAACCTTAAGGTTGCTGCCAAACCTAGGTGGAGGAGGTACCCTCATACACGTATGTTTAAATGTTTTAGCAAAGATGTTTCAGTCTGAAGGAAAGTGGTTGAAGTTTTGTGTGTGGCAGTTACCTGCTGACATAGTATTTCCCTTTACAGCTGCAGTATCAGGGATGGCAGGGATGCTCCTCCTGTTTCTGGGAGCTTAACAAACCTGCCTGGAGATGCAGTTTAACAGGCTTGGGAAAACCAGCTCAGAGTCACAGTTTTTTCTCATCATGGTTTCAGTTCCTGTTTCCAAGAGCTGTTTTGTTCAAAGCACAGATTTTGGGTTAAAGGGAATAAGTGTATTGAAACAAACAGTTCTTTTTCTTTAGTCCCCTGGTCTAGCAAATCGGGGTGGGGGGTGCGGGAAACTGGTTTCCTCTGTGCCCAGTTATTGCTGGTGGTTTTGCTCTGGCAGACGAATGTGGAGCTAAGAGTCATTTGTACAGGCTATACCCTGTGAGGTGTGAGTCACCGAGTACTGCATTTGGGCAAGCGGAGCTGTGCACAGCCTTCCCAACGGAGCATTAACCACCCCTTGTGCAACCGTATCGATGCTTTTCCAGGAAATACGTTGCCCAGTAGTCACTAAAGAAGCATAAACTTTTTCTTGGAGACTGTCGGTGTGTTGAAATCAAGTCTTCCCAAGGAAAAACTACTAGTTTTGTTAAAATGCGACTCAAGAAAGGAGAGGGGCAGCTTGGCTAGCCCATGGGCTGGGTTTGCCCAGAGACCGGGATCAGGTGCTTAGCCTGAAGAAGCGCCTTGCGGTCTGTATTCCCAGAGGCTTAATTTTTTAAATACTCTGGGATCTTTCCCAGGCTTTTTACTAATAGGCATCTGAAGCTCATAGCTCCGTCCTTGTGCAGAATAGGAAAATACTTTGAAATCGAATAGCTCTCTCCTTCAGTTTTGCCCGGGTATTATCACAATAAATAGGTATATATAGTTTGTGTGTGTATATATATTTATATATACCTTTTTTTTTTCCTGTCCGAACCAGAGGCAACGCTTGAGCTGAGACCAGGTGTTGCCTTGATTACGCGGTATAAGATCACTGTCGCAGGGGTTGCGCCGATCTCGGCAGCAGCCCTGTGCGAAGCTGCCTTTGCACAGCTGGGCGCAGCCAGGAAGGAGAGCGGTGATGTTCGGGGCACACCAGGAGGTTTTAATGCATTTAGACTCTTGCTGGCTTTACCCTTGCCATCTGTTGCTTTTCTTTTTAGCTGGGGAGAGGTGTAGGAGCCTTGTTGGGTGCAAAATCCCTCCCTTTGGGCGAGGGCAGAAATTGCACGGGAAGAGGAGGGGGTGGCTCACAGGCTTTTGTTGCCTGACTCTCATTGTACAACGTTCCCTAATCTATCCAAGACCTTGTCTAAATCACCGCATTTTACTTGTTTTTATATGGACCCAGAGTGGTTGCTTTACATTTATTTAACAAAATACAAGACTAACGTCTACACGGCGTGAGCCCTTCTTTATATAACAAGATTCCTCAGTGTTTGGGTAAGGTCCAAATCCTAAAATGAGAAAGTGAATTGGACTGGAATAAAGTTTTCTAATCCCAGTGTCATCAAGATGCCGTATCTGTAAATCAGCTTCTCTGATTCAGTGTTTTTCCCCAAACCAATTCATCCACCAAAAAAGGTTATTAGAAGTGGCTGGACTTCCCTGGCGGCTTAAGGAAATGTAAGAGCAATTGTCAGCTTTTTTTTAAATATATTTTTTATTACTTTTTTCATTTGTCTTAGAAAGAAATATGAAATCTGCATGCAACCTTCTAAATATTTCAAACATTTAAATAGCATATGATAATTTAGCAGTACAGTACATTATACAGAAAGATAATATAGGGAGACTTCCTATAGTATATTTACAAATGAAAAGGTAGTTTTGTTATTTTAAGAAGAGGAATGCACTGCTTAACATTGAAGTATTACATTCAAAATAATGAATATGTTGTACTGTGACTAAAACATATATAGGTATTTATATGTTTGCCCTATCATATTTTTCATAAAAAGGTACCTTTTAAAGGCTTTTTTTGTTGTTGCTACAAATCTAGGAAATCATACACAATAGTCTTGAAGCTTAAAATGTCTCAGTACTGAAGCCACAAACTTTCTGTAAGAACTTCAGGTGGCAAAAAAACCCAAACAAACCCAAACATTTTCTTAGTAATAAAAACAAGCTAGAAATGCTTTCTAATGCATGAAACGTTAAATGGGAGATATAGTACGCTTCACCTTGCAGCAAGACCTCAAGTCCATTAAAGAGGTGCAGAAGTGATGTTCATACTTCTTTGACGACGTGCTGAGGGACCTCACTTCTGCAGTTACAGCTGTGACATTTCAGTGGCATCTTCCCCAGCAAACTTGTCTTTGGTCCCTGCTTTGCCTGACTAAGGTGGAGGCTGCAAACATGACAAACAACCACAGCACCGAAGCTTTCCCGCTGCGAGAGGGGTGAGGGACGTGGCTGTACAACACCTTTGCAAACATTACTGTTTGTCTAATGAGCTTATAAAGCTCGATTGCAATCATAGTGAAGTAAGAATGAAGAACAATTAAAAAAAAAAAAACCCACTCAAACCCAAAACTAACTTCTTTAAAATGAAAAGCATGAGTTTTCTGAATCTCAGTACAGAGCAGACAGGTATGAAATCTGAAGTGCAACAGATGCTTGTGAAATCTGGAAGCCTTTTGCACGCGGCTATAAAATGTAAAAACTGACCCTTGGTAAAAAGTGCTTTATAATAATATAGAATTTGTGTCTTATGTCTGTGAGAGAGAAACAATCTTCTGCAGAGCCCGGTCCTACGCCAGCCAAGGGAGTCTGCTCCATTCCTCACGTCGCTTCCTCTTATTCTTCGTAAACCCTAAGCAGAAGGAAAGCCAAGAGCAAGGTGTTTCAACTATGAATGAAACAACTCCCTTCCAAATAATAATAAATAATAATAATAAAATAATAAAAAAAAACCCACAAACAACAACAAAAAACAGCAGCCAGGTTTTTAGCCTTTGCTTAAGTAAATTGGAAGGGAAGTTATTGATTTCAGCGGTCACTGGATTGCTATCCATAAAGCATCTGGGAGGAGGGTTGGCCTTTGACACCGCCACATCTTAAAGGGAGTAACAAACACACTCTGCCACAATTATCAGGATACATAAGATGAAGAAATCCACATCTGCTAATACACTTTAACTGCTGGAAAATCCCTATCTTGTATACAAACGTTGAAGTATATCATGAGCTGTATGTAGATAATAAATTCACAATATGTGTTATGTTTGGCATAGTACTAGAGTCTAGGGTATTTTTTTGTAGTTTATGTCCCGAGAAGACCACTTGACAGGCTTATCTGCTGAAAAATCCTAGTTGTGCAGGCTTTTTGGGTGAAAGCGGTCTTCCATGGCATGGGGAAAACTAGGGGCAGTGCTGTGTTGTGGAAAAGATTAATGTCTGTGCTGCATAGACCTGGCTTTTCCTGGGGAGCAGTGCAGCGGGCTTGGTACTGCTGGCACTGAAGGCGCTGACCAATTGTTTATTACGAGGACTTGGTTTAAATCAGGCTCTTTATGGCTGAAACGTTCACTTGGTGCTTCTTCAGCTGCAGTTCAGCTTGGCTGCCCTGCTTGCCCAGTTAGCAGTGTCGGGGACCTGCTGGGTGCGATGCCGGGGTGGCATGCCACAGCGGGGCAATGCCAGCGCTGGGCAAGGCAGAGCAAGGTAAACCGCCGAGGGTTTCTTTGCCTCCCTTCTGCACGCCCCAGGCCAAGAGCCAAAGCTGTGGGGATGCTGGGCTCGCCATCCTTCCTCCTCTCCTGGCAGCAGGGACAGTCTCCTGCCCCTGGCTGGGCTGCGGGAAAGCCTCGAGCTGACCCTTATTTTGGGCTGCTGAGGAGATGGTGAGCAGCACTGTGATCTGCAGACAGGAGCTAGTCTGCAGCGCACGGACCCTGGCCCTCGCAGCCTTGCTCGGGGCATCCCTCCTCTCCGTCTGCTTCGGGGAACTGCACGTCTCCTGAATGCACAAGCCTGGGGCTGAGCATCCTTCGTCATCTAAACGACGGCCTTATAAAATAAAAAACAATCGAGGGAAGAGTGTAAATACGTGGCTATGCAATAGCCAGGGCTTCCCCGTCCGCTCTGTTTATGAAGCGGCCACAGGGAACTGGCAGGGAGTCAGGGCAGCCGGGTGGGGGGCTCGGCACCCACCATTGCTCCCAGTGCCGTGGCATCACCTGTGCCACTGGGCACTGCATGGCTGTACTGGAGCTCGCTGGCACCCTTGGACCTGCTGAGAGATAGGGCTTGCTGCTTGCTGGCCTCATTCAAGCCCAGTTTTGGGGAGCAAATTCCCCATCAGTTGAGGAGGATCAGGGTTTGGTGGGACTGTACTGCGTGCAGGGTGTCTTTCTTGGCCATGGCTGGAGAGGTGGTAGGAGTTGGGCAGCTCCCCTTAACTACAGACAGGGACATCACCACTGACCGTCAACCATCAGGAATTCATGTTTCTCACTTGCTCTCTTCTATCTGTGACTGATGGCTTGCAAAAAAAAAAAAAAATCCTCTTTGCAAGGGAGAAGGTGGCAGAGCATCTTACCAGCAAGTTACTGTTTTTCTGGGAATGATATACTGGTTAAAACTGGCAAATATCTGCGTCATCAGGTATTGGTGATTTTGAGGTGGTGTGACAGGGCACTCTCTTCCCAGCTCTGCTGACTGCTTTCCTTGGGATCGTGTGGAAGCAATTTAGCTTTTCATCTTGGCTTTTTACCCGTAGAAGGGAGGTGAGTGTATGTAAATAACTGAGAGCATCCGCCGATGAATAGTTTAGCAGAAAATAATTACTATTTATAGTTGGAACAGCCTAATCCTAAAATAGAAGTGAGGACTGCATGTGGCAGGAAAGAAATAACGTCAAGAACATCCATTTATAACCATAATTTTGGTAATGAAATACATCCTCTGTGCTGGATAGAGCATTTGCAGTGTGCGCATTTTCCTGACCTTCCTGTCTGAACACTGCTGATTGCCCAACTTGCCACCAAGATTTTGCCCCCTCGTCCATCGAGCAAATTCATACTTACCTGCCTTTCTCTTTCCATACTCTGTACCACTTCAGCAGCCTCACTGTGTTTTGGCGTTTGGGGTTTAAGCAGTGCTGCTGCTCCCCTCTCACCCGTGTCCACAGAGTCACGCTGCAAGGCAAGCGAGCAGAGGTTACGGGAGTCGTGGGAAATACCCGTCCCCTGCTCCCGCTCCAGGTCAATGCCAAAATTGGGCAGGGGGCTCTCGCCCAGGGAGGCAGTGGAGGGGACTTCATGCTCTGTGTTTTATGGCAGATATTTGAGTTTATCGTAATAATATCAGAGCCGATCTTCAGCTGTTATCAAGCAGTGCAGTGCAATATTGCCCACCATTACACTAGGTTGTACCAGATGAAGACTTACCCACTGTTTTTAATCGGCAGGTTTGCTCTGCCTGTCTGTTAGATATTGTCTTTTGAGCTTAGTAGTTGATTTAATTAGGGCTTATTCAGGCAACCACAAGGTCTTTGCATGAGGAGACGCTTCCCTTACACTCAACAATACTGCATCGAAAAGATCAGGCATGCTTCATTGATTCTTTCTTCCCCCTTTTTTTTTTTTTTTTTTTTTCAGTCTGCAATATTTTAAACACTTGCACGTGGCAGAGTGCCTGTGTGCCCAACAGAGGAGCTCTGAGCCCAAGCACGCAGTCCTGGGAGCTTCAGCCTCCTCTGATCACAGGCTGATCCCACTCTCCTTGCCAGCAGCAGCGGCTTGGTGTCCCCTTATTGTCAGGACAAAGCATGTTGGGAGGCAAACCATGGCAAAAGCCTTCCCATCATTTTAGGTTTTCCTCCCGGAGGGCTTAGAGAAGCCTTCACTGGCTGGTCTGCCACAACCGAGGTGACACGAGGGACCTGGAGCTCCTTCCAAGAGGATGGCTTTCCGGAAACATCAAGACCGCTAGCCTTTCTTAGCGCTCAAAATCAAGCAGTTTTCTGTTTTGGTTGTTAATTTTGTGATTTAAAAAAAACCAAAATGACAGAAAAACACTGAAAAAACCAACCCCACAATTTTTATTGGAGTTATTCATTTTCTGGGAATACCATCCGTAGCAGGGAAATGCAGTTTTCGGTTTAACTAAAATAATATGATGGAATTATTTAAACAGTACTAGAAACACAAGTAAAATGATGGCAGAAAATCGGAAATATCTGTGTGTTCAAATAGTTCTTTCCATTCAATTAACCTTCTTCCCTGCTCCCCTTTCTGCTCTACCTCCATCAGGTGCAAGCTAAAGTCAGAAAAAAAATAAGGTGTAACTTTCAAGTTGTTTTCTGGGAGGATGTGGCCCTTCCCTGAACGCGTGGGAAAGCGGTGGAAGGCCTCCGAGAGCCTCTCTGGCTGCAGGCATCGGAAACAGAAGGGTCACTGCTAAAATCTACAGATTATCTCTGTTCTAAGGGTGTTCTCAGCCAGCCCCTCTGGTGACCAGTACGCATGTGAGAAGGGGAGTTTGCATTTGGCCGGGAGTGAAACCCAACCTTTGCCAAAGGCACAAGGCACGCAAGTTTGAAGGGACTTGAGGTCGGTGAAAGTTTCTCCGTCCAGCAGCTGCCGCCTTGGCTGTGCTGTCTGCACCGGCTGATGCCAGACCTTCCCTTGGGTTTCTCTTCTGACAGACCGTAGAGGGTGTTTCCAGAAAGTGATGGACAAGCTGAATTGCAGGAGGAGAGCAGGAGCACCTCTGAAAAGCAGCAAGCCCTACATTTGCACCAGAAGCAGGGAAGGCCAGTTCTGGATTTACTAGAGCCTGCAGCCTGAGGAGGAGGAGGAGGAGGAGGAGGAGATGCATGGTTTGCTTCTCAGGTGAACTGGATCTTTTCGAAGGCTGAGGTGCGTTGCTTTGACATCACATGTAGGTTTTCTGCTTTGATGCCGGAGGCTGGACAGCAGAGGAGACGTTCCCAAGGCAGCCCCAGGCTCCTCTGGGATGCTGTGGGCACAGGGCTGGGTGATGGCATTTTTGGGCACCCTGAGCTGACCTGGTCCTGCTCTTGGGGATGCTGGTTTGGCAGATGTAAGGGGACGTGCCTAAGAAGAGGTGCTGTGGGAGCTGATACCCTGAGTAAGGGGTCGTCCGGACGGACTGCAAGAAGAGTTTGAGAGGGACAGAGAAGGGACTGAAGCACCAGAACTTACACCTCCAGTGGAATCCGGGACACGAGCTTGCTCCAGGGGTGTGTGCTGACCTGTCCCTGGGCTGGATCCTTCACCCATGGTGTCTGAGGGCTCCTGTGCCAAAATCCTCACCCAGTACGTCTGTGCCTCAGGGCTGCAACGAGCAGCCCTGGGTCAGTCTGTGACCCCCAGCGCCTCCTGCCCCCATGCATCTTGCCTGCAGGGAGGGTGGGGCTGCACATCTGCCTACAAACACCCCATCCCCAGGGCCACAAGGGTGTCCTGGCTCTGGCCCTTTCATCCTAAGCCGGTGCAGGGACTGCCACCCGCCTCGGCTGTCCCTTGAGAAGGGCTCCCAGCAAGTGCCTGTTTCTCATCAGCTGCTCTCACCCCAACACATCCCTCCTCTTTGGGATGGGGCAATACATGGAGAGCGGTTGGATCCTTTCAGGCAGAAATAGTTAAAACCTCCTTCCTATTTTCTGTTGCTTTCCCTCGTTCCGGGAGACAGATATACACACAGTTACTGCCAGATGTACCATGAACCTTGATAGGTTTTGGCTAGACTGAGGACTCAGTTTAGCTGTCTCTTACCCTGTACCACAGCTCTGCTGGGGGAGGGGGTTATAGCCAAAGACAAATTCCTTCCTAAACCACACCTCCATACCTACTTCTTCTCTGCCAAACATCATTTATATCGTGTTTCTGCTATATGAAAAGGTATGAGAGCTTCTGAGGATGGCAGGAGGGGACCCAGCTTCAACAGCTCATGATCACTGCAGCAGCAAAAAAAATCAGTTGCAGGAACTTAGCTCTTCTGTGCCTTGTCCAGAGACTCCCGGATCAATTCGTTCTCAGAATATTAATTTCGGTTTGCTTTCAATGCTGACTTCAGAGTGTATCAGGGTAGCTGGAAAGGCAGCGATGGCAGTGGGTCAGCCCTGCCTGCCTTGCAGGCAGCAGCAGCAGCGATGGGCGAGCGATGGGACAGCTCTGTCCCCGCAGCTGCTGCAAACCCAGGGCAACCCTCCGGGCTTGAATAGCATTGCTCGGCATCTGCATAGCTATCCAGCTGGGAAAGCAACCGCTCCTGCGCCGCGTTCCAGCTTTCCCGACTTTCTCATTGGAAGTCAAATGTTGTATTAATGAGACTTATTCTACATCCCCCAGCCACCAGCTGCGTTCGGGCACATGCCTGGAGCGGGACGCAAAGAGTTAGCGCTCCTCTACGCCATCGTTTTGCTGTTGAAAGGTCAAAGCAAACAAAGTAAAGCCGCAAGGAACTGATTCAGGCAGTGATGCTCTGCAAGCATTTTTCTGTTCAGGTCACCATCAGCTGATTTGGGCTTCAGAGAGGTGGGTCTGGTGTTCCCTGAGCTGAGCGTTGCTCTCAGTGGTGCTGGTGTAAATCTGGAGGAAGCCTAAGGAAGCTCGTTTCCTCCTCCATACGCCCTCCGCTGAGTCTGGCAAGCCATTTTTGCGTGGGCAGGATCAGGCTCCTGTGGTATCTCCTTGTTTGTGCCGGTCGGATGGGCAGGATTTGGCCCCGAGGGCATTAGAGGGGGACAGAGGCGGTATGTGGCTTTGCAGGACAGGACTCAGATTCTGCTGTTAAAGCACCTTTCTAAGATTAAGCGAATGGCAAATGTTCAGTGAGGGAGCATAAACACCAGAGTAAATCAGTCCTTGGCGTTCTGGGGGTGTGGCAGCTCTTGGGAGCCTTTTCGCCCCCTCTCAGGCGGCAGAGGGGCTCGGTGCGGTCTCCTTGGCTCATCCGCCCTTCTGTTCCTTATCCAGCTCCACGTGGACGGTGCTTTGTTGGGGGAATCTTAAGATATCCAAAACAGGACAGACACCCCCCTCCCTGCAACCCACCCATATTTAAAATCTAAAAAAAAAAACCCTTCCTTTTGAGCCAGTCATCAGAGAAGCCAAAAATCCCCGGACCTGCCCCGGTTCGGTTAGTCACTACATCTTTGAGATTTCAGGGCAGCGTTGGTCGCGGCTTGCAGTGAGACTGGGAGGAAAGCGTTTCCTCACGTGCTAGGTAATGCCGTTGAGTGCAAGGGGATGGCTCTGGTACAATGCAGGTGAAAATCTGACTCTGGTTGGGATAACTCTTCCTTGCAGAAACCACCATGGACCAAACTCTGCTCATGTTCTTATTCTGCATGCCCAGAATAACTTGAGTAAATCGTTCTGGATTTTACATCAGGCAGCTTGGAGCAGGATTTGTCCCTGTCTTCACTTGAACTAACGATTATCCTCTTATCACTATCTGTTCTGCAAATATTTCTTTGGGCAAAAAAAGAAAAATTGTGTTGAAAAATGATAGCTGGGTTTTTGGTCAGAATTGCACATTTTATTGCATCTGATACAGCAAATGACTGTTCCCAGAAATTAGCATGCCAGGGCATGAGGAAAACAAAGAACAAAGAAGGAACTTGCAGTATAAGGTAAAGTGATTCAGCTGATAGGGAAACAGAAAGCAATAAATGAAGAAAAACTTACATAATCATCTCTTCCACGCAAAATGGGTACCTCGGTTTTATTTCCAGCTTCCGTACGTTAGAGAATCTTATTTTAGGACCTTTTCTTGAACATTTGCACTTTACGCCTACAAGAGAAAGCATTTTCTCATGTGCCTGCAAAGCTTCCTGCATATCAAGTGTCCCTTCCCTGCCAGCCTATGTGCGCACACAAACTTCACTCTGGTCTTTCAAGCCTCGGTGGGAAAAGCTGAATTTTGTAAAGCTTTGAGCTTAAAAAGAGTAATACTTTCTTTGCTATATCCCAGGAAAAAGTAGTGACTCTCTGGGAAATATGTTTTAGAGCACTTATATTTACTAAGCCTCAGAACATATATGAGATTTTTTTTTTTAAAGTGCACCTGCTGTGATTAAATGTAATTGTATTTAACAAAAGGAAATGAAAGAGTCAGAACTTGCTTTAAACTGAGCAAGCAAATGCACATCTCTGCTACTTTCTCATTCACTCGCTTTTCTCTTGGACTTTGTAGGACTTTCAGTCATTCCTCCTCGCACGGATGCTGTGGTGCATTCGCAGCCAGATAAAAGCTGGGGGGTTTTTAACCATCATTTCTGCGCACAGCAGAAAACACACACTGGCACGCTCGGCGGAATTTGCGCTACCACATCAAATCCAGCTCTGCTCTATTTTCCCTGTGAAAAACGCCCTCAATTTCGAAGAAGATATTTGAGCTATATTCCTGAATGACGGAGAACACGGCGTGACCTCTCACGCTGTCACTTGGGGCTATTTGCCTTGCAAGGAAGGCACAACTTTGTCGCGTGTATTTTACCTCCGCTTCCACCTTTACAAATCTTGCAGCTACCTTACCCCCCAGATCGAATACACCGCTTTTCCCAACAGGCAGGGGACAGCTAAACCCGACGCGGGGCTATCAAGAGGCAAATCAAAGCCACTGGGAAAGCAACCTCCCGGAAAAGAGGTTTACACGGGAAGAAGCAGAATAAACCAACTTACCTTCTGCGCTGGCTAAGCACAGGGCGAGGAACAGCAGGAGCAAAGCTGCTGTCAGGAGCTTCATGGTGGGGCAGCAGGTACCTAAAGAGACGCCGGGGATTTTAATGCGTTTGCTCGCTTCGGGTTCGTGT
>JAVKLA010000042.1:17737225-17820253 GCA_034782735.1 Sagittarius serpentarius | reverse complement strand
TTGCACCCCGCACAAAAGGGCCGGATCGCCTGGTAATTAATCCGGGGTTGGGTTTTGCACCCCCCCCCCCCCCCCCCCAAAAAAAAAAAAGAAAGAGTGTTTCACACCAGGCACCAAGGTCTAGCTGTTGTCCTCGGCTCTGTAGATGGGACTTGCTCAGAGAGCCAGGCCCCTCCCCGGGGAGCATAACCATACCTGTGCACATAGCGTATACCTCGTTCGCTTTGTCCGGCTAATTAAAGGGGCATTGTCGCTGGTGAAAGGTCTGTCGTTTCATCTCATTAACTATTCTTTTCAGACCTTTGCCCCAGCATAAGGCTCCCTGGCAAACCAAGGGTGAAGCCTGGCTTTGCCTCTGAGGGTAAGACCTGGGTGGGACCAGCAGTGGTGATTTGCCACCCCCAGGAGGGTGGTTTGCAGCATGGAGGGCAGGGATGAGTGGTTGTCTCCTCCTAAAATAAGAAAGAAAAGTTTTAGCAACCGGGATTACCATTTGAAGCAAAATCTTCACCCTTTTTGGCCACCTGGAAGCAGAGATGTTCCAAGCTGAGCACAACACGTAGCTGAGCTGGAGCAAAACATCTGCGCTTGAAGACATGGAGACAAACCCCAAATGCACGCTGCCCTTCGCAGGAGGAGCTGTTGGAACAGAGCCACTCGCCCCCAAAATAAATAGTGTCGGTGTGAAAATGGGAGGGCTCCAGACGAGTCCTTAGGTCTGCTAGGGCAAGGACCTTGGTGTCTTTATGCCGAAACAAGATTTGGACGGGGTCCGTGGCCTGACCTGTTCCTCAGGTGAGGCTTTTCCTCCTGCTGTGGATGCCCACGACATCCTAAGCCACCACACAGAGAGAGCCCCTTAGGTATTTCTCTGCATCCCAGGGACCAGAAGATACGCTGTTACAACTGTTACCTTTATTAGAAATATTTCAGCATTGCTGGGTTTGGGTATGCTGATTATTTTAAGCGCAGGGTGAGCTGGGATTCAGATTAACTGTCCTTCAAAATGTCATAGCGTTTCATACAAAGCAGATGAAGATGCCAGTCATTATGAGAAATCTTTGTAAAATGGCCATGAAACTGAAGCTACTTACTGCTGTTGAGGCAAACTGATGTGAATGCCTCATCCGAGTTTAATGTATAAGAATATCCCAATCAGCCTGTCAAGGAGAAGATTAAGCATTTGAAGTGATATGACATAATCCCTGCATATCACGTCAGGAATTTGGGAGAGGAATTACACTTAAATGCTCACTAGAAAATTCAGCATTAAGGTGGAGGCGTACAGATGCGATGCCTGCTGTACGTCGCTTTTTTTCCCGGGGTGCTGCACTGCATTATTTATGCCTTTTTGGTGGTGTAACCATTTTGTGTTCAGCACCAGACGCAATGTGTTCTATGGGAGAGATGGTGTGAGCCTCCTGCAGTGCACAGGCCCTCAGCCCTTGCAACAGAGCAATTACAAAACTCAATCCCCAGCTTGAAGAGAGGGGAGAATTGCCTCAGATTTTGGGAGGGTGTCGCAAGCCCGCTCCTGCGGTGCTGTCCTTAGTCAGCGGAGGATGTGCCACAGGCTGTGGTCAAGTCTGTGTTTTCACCTTTAGCTCTAAATGGCCTTTTTCTTTCCTCAATCGCCCTGAACAGTAGTTGTGTCATCCTTGCATGTGTTTGTCTAGCGTAAGTTGAAAGTCAAAGCTTTGGATTTCATCTTTGGTCTCTGGAAACATGAAACATATTTCAGGGAAAACAGCTGTGTTCCCTTCTGTGGAGTTTCACAATGGATGAATTCTGCAAAATAAGGCTTGTATTGTTGTTGCAGTCGCTGCTTTCTTTTGATATTTTCTTTTTATTTTTATTTCCATGATGAGATTAAATTCTAGACGCTGCTCCTTCTCTTGGGAATACAGTTTTACGGCAGCTTTCTTCATAGACCTAAATTATTCACCAAGAAGGATTTTTTTGCTGAGATGAGAATGAGTAGGTTGGATCCGGGGCTGTTGTCAGGGCTTGGAGCTCTTTGAAGCTCTTCGTCATGAATCATTAAAAAGGGCTGCAATAACACGGCAAAACGGAGAACTGACTCTTTGTGTAGGTGATCTGAGGATCACCTTTAGATATGCACAAAAGGATTGATCCCGCCTGTGGCTCTGAGAAAATAGTAAGTTGTGTTTAATTTCCTACTGACTCATTTCCTTGCGTGCTACAACTTACCATTGGTTTTCATGTGCAAGTACAGTTTACACTTTATACAATTTTCTTAATAGGCATCTAAGCTGAGAATGGTTGTAGGTATTTATTTTGTGCTTAATCACGCAACGACTTGGATGGCTTTTTTGCTATCCACCCTGACGCTTGCTATAGTGTAGAGGAAATAAAGTGAAGGAAAGAAAGGCAGTTTGTTTGATCTGACTCACTCACGTTCCTGATAGTGCTAGCCAAAGCCTTGAGAAGTGTCCATGGTGTTGGGTGGGATGAGAGCTGCTTGGGACAGGGACGGGGACGGCACCAGCCCTGTCCTTGTCACTGTGTTCTCCCTTTCCCGATTGTTTTTTAATCCTTGGTGTTGGACTGAGAGAGCTCGGGCAAGGACGCTGCCTTACTCCCCAGACGTGCAGTTAGAACATTACACCGGCTGAATAACACAAGGGCAATTGGATGGCAAACCTTTCTTATTGCCTCAGGATTGGAAATAAATTGTGCAGTTCTGATTTGCTCATAACATCTCCTTTTGTGTGTGGGTAGTTTTGGGTAATCTGTGGGTGCCAGCTTTTCCAGATGAAAGGCTTTTGGGATAGAATAGGGTGCTGTATGTAATAAACTACAGGCAGCCTCTTTCTGCGCTATTAATGCCACTTCTCTGAAAAGAAATGGCTCTGCTGCCAACCCATCCACATTCAACAGCCTGGGGAATCTGAAAAGCGAACCACAAGGTGTTTTATATGAGATCGGCACCTGAATAAGTTTCTAATCCGGTCCCAGGTGAGCTCTTAGCAAGATGGAGGGCTGTGGCAGCAAGAACCGCAAACGTTCAGGCACGAGAAAACCTATTCCTGACACTTCCCCTTTTTGCAGCTCGGCAGAGCTGGGCATAATTTCAAACCCTTCCTGGGATGGCAGGAACGTGCTCCAGCATCTACCGTGGGGACTCAGCACATCCTCCTGCAGCACTGGTCCACGCAGGGCAAGAGTCCCTCGGGAGAGCTGGCGAGCATGAGCCTGCTGCAGGCGCCCACGTTGCAATGGTTTTAGGGGCCTTAATTCAAGGAAACAGGTTGTGGGGGAGAGGGCAGCGATGCTTTGAATCGTTTGTGGTGTAAAGGACTATTCACCATGAGTTACAGCCGCAGGAATAGTGCCCATGTGCCCTGTTGGCACCCTGGACGGGAGGTGCAGTGCCTGGTGGCCGACAGCCACTGCAGCGGTGACAGCCCGGTGACAGCCCTGTGCTGGTGGGTGCGGTGGCAGGGACCCGTTTAAAGCTATTGGAGGTCTTTTGCCAAGCCCTGGAGGCGTGAGGCTTTTCTGGTGTCTTTTAGGAGGGCTTTTGCATCAAAAAGACGAAGACATAAAATGTTTGATACATGCAAAATTGCAGAAGAAGAGCCATGCAGCTGGGGTCAGGTCCACCTCCCTGCCTGCCCTCCCTGCCTGCCTGCACTCCCCTCCTTGCCGGGGGCCCATCCATGTCTCCCCCATGCTCTGCACCTCCCGCCACAGGTTCCCCACCTGCACAAAACCCCTTTGCAAGGCCGTGCTGTGCCGTCTCTGTGCCAGGAGCACCTCATGGCTTGGTCCGTGACCTCACTGGTGGCATCCGGGCATACGAGAGACTCCGCGTACGAGGGATGACTAGGAAGGGGATGACCTCCTCGTTAGGAAGACGCAATGACTACCATGATGTGTTCTATGGTTATTCTCTCTCTGGTGGTCCCTGGCTTCTTTTTTTGGACTTGTGGCTTCAGGTTTCCAAAAAAAAAAAACCAAACCCCAAAAACCTCTGTGGGTGGGTGACTACAGCACTCAATGGAGGGTGTCCTCTGCAGACTTTGGGAGGTTTCTTTTTGAGCTTTCTCCTGGGTAACTGCGAGCTGTTTACGCTTGCCCAGTAAGCACAGCAACAAAACTCCCCAGAACCGAGAATTAAAGCCATTAGATAAAAATGCCCATAATTTAGAGTGATTAAGTATGGAGGTAAATCATCTCACGGCATCTCCTGTGATGGCAGGCAGACGAAGCGTGCAGGAGTGCCCGTGGAGCAGTCGGAGGTAGGTGTACGCAGGTGCGGGAGAGCCGGGACCAAGCACCGCGACGGCACCGAATCTGGCTTGGGCATGAAGCCACAGCATCTGTAGGTGCCTATGGGGCTCTGCAGGATTTCTCCCACTCCCTTAGTGCTTTTTGTAATCTGCAAAAAGCCCTTGCAAGCTTAACGAAGCTGTGTCTCCTGCAGACAGGATGGGTGCTCCCCATCCCTCTTCATTTTCTGCTGAGCTGTGTATTAGTAATGGAGGGAATTTTTCATATGCTGATTTTTTTTCCCCCCACCTTGGGATAGAAAACATATGTAATGTCTTTAAAAATACGTAAGATGAATGACCCAACAATGCAGACTTTGAATATTTGATGGAAGATTAGTAGGCTGCAATCAATCATAAAATGAGCTTTTTCTTCTGACT
Source organism: Sagittarius serpentarius (assembly GCA_034782735.1). Lineage (NCBI taxonomy): Eukaryota > Metazoa > Chordata > Aves > Accipitriformes > Sagittariidae > Sagittarius > Sagittarius serpentarius. Next base: position 17,815,577 of record JAVKLA010000042.1, on the reverse strand, counting down.
AATAAATATGTTAATTATTTTATCTACTCAGATAAAAGCTTAGTTACCATAGCACTTGGAGGGGGGAAGTATAGTTATTATGCCCAGTTTTCCTAAGAAAATAAGTTCATTCCGCAAATAAAACAACCAGCATTTCTGCAAGTAAACCAAGTGACGTTCCCGCTGGCACAGCCTGAGCCTGGCTGCAGCGGAGGCTCCTCTCTGCATCTTCCACCTCCGCCTGGCTGGAGGGCTCTGCGGCATCCCCCTCCCCAATTTAACTGGGCTCTGCTCCTCTCCTGGCAGTGGTATATAATCAGTAAGGACTTGGTGGAGAGTGCCTCATTTCTCTGAGCCCTTCTCAGGCTGGATTTGCCCGCTTTTTGCAGGTTTTCCACCTGGTTGCATGCTAAGGTGTGACTCTTCCACGCCACCCGTGTTTCCTTCATATGTGGTCTGCAAAAAAGCCAGGCCAAGCACTTCACAGCCCAGTTTACCAGCAAATATTCCTAAGTCCATCACTCCCTAAACGTACGGTGGTTTGGCCAGGCTTGCAGATCATCACAGGGTGAGACCGGGAAGGGAAACGGCAGGTCCCGCTGCCTGGCATCCCCCTCCTCGCTGAACCCTGGTAAGCCCCTCCTGCTTGGCCGGTGCTGAGGGTGCCTGCACCAAGAATAGTTAAAGCACAGAAAATTGATGCTGGGCTTTACTGCGCTGTCATATCCTGAGTAGGTAGATGCGAGATTTTTAATTTTTTTTATTAATAATCCAAAAAAATCACGCAAGGATGGCATGTTGGAGAACCTATGTGGTGAAGAAGCACTGTTTTTTGTTGTTGAAATTAAATGAGAAATTGGCTAGAGAACAAGGCAGGGCTGATAAAATCTACAAAAGCCGGGCACAACGATGTGGTGGGGCTGCGTGTCCGCAGCGGGACTGGAACAGAGACAAGGACTGGCAAGCTGGTGGTGCAGCCCCTGCTCTCTGCAAGCCTCCTTAGGTGTCTCCCCCTAAATTCAGGGCTTTGCCGCTTTCACTCTGGGGGACAAAAATATGTCCGGCTCCTGATTCTTTCCAAAGGCCTTTGGCAGCCTCTCCTGGCAGTTGGCTGTTTCTGAAAAGGCAGGCAGTTGTTGCTTAAAGCGATTTGGAAGCAGAAGTGGTTCTTTGGAACCCTAATGCTGCAGGAGAGGGTTAGCGCCCGAGGTTGCCCCTGTCACGGATGGGGCTGGCTTCGTGCTAGCAGCTCATCTTTGGAAGGAGAAGCCGGGAGGCGTTGTCCTTCCCTTCATCCCCTGTATCAGAGCATCACTCTGTCCCCAGGAAAATTTTGGAGAAACTCGGCAGCCAGCGCTCCTTTGGGTACATGCTAAGGATGACGCAAGTATGCGTCCCATTCCTGAGAGCTCCCCAGAGCTCTGTGGCTTGAAAGAGAAGATTCAGAGCAGCTGAATTTTATAGAATTGGATGTGGCTTTATGGACACTCTCTAAGATTAGGGTACCTAAGAGTTAATGTGAATTTCAATCAAGAAGACATTAAGAAGGGCAGAGGGAAAACAGATTAGCTGTCCTCTTGCCTTCTCTATAAGATGAGAAAATGAGAGAATGTGATGAGATCAATGGAAAAATAAAAGGAAATGAGAAATCAAAGGATATGCTGCTTTACAGGTTATTTCATACAGTGAATTGGGAAATTTTCCCTTCAGGGGATCAAATATTCTCTTATATTTTTAACAGAGCTGGATAATCGTGATGGCAAAGATGCAACCCGTGATAGACAGAGGCTGATCCCCTGCAGGAATTCAAAAGGAAACGACCCATTTCAGGTACAAGCGGTGGGACGCTACTGGATGTCCCCTCCCTCGGTGTTCTTCAGAAACCCTGCAGAGCCGCGGCATCTGCCAGAGCGCGGCTTCGCGCAGGGTTCGAGGTCCAGGTTACCGGAGCCGTGAGTCTGGGCACATCACAACAGCTACAGCTACTGATCGATACCAGCATCTCATAGAGCCTGAGCTGTACGCACCTTCCTTCTCCGGGCCAGTTAACAAAGCAGCATTGCAGATGCTCAAAACCAAGATATAGAAAAGCATTTCTGTCCTTCCCTTTCAACATTTCTGTAATGCTTCTGGAGTCACAGTCCTCACGCCTGTAAACAGACCCTTTCTGGGACTTCAGATTTGCCATGGGCTTTGGCATTTTGTGTCCTAACCGACTTGCCCTCAGAGAAAGAGTTACTTTCCATGAGGCCTCATCCCCAGCAGTAGCTCTGGTCCCCGCGTTTCCCTGGAGGCCAGCCGTGGCTTTGTTTCTTCTTTTAAAGCAGATTGCTGTGCCCACCCCGTAGCTCTGGGGCACCGCCGCGCTGTGCATGTGTCGTACACTCCTATGGCTGCCTCTGCAACCACCAAACCTCTGCCCAGCTGGAAATCAATGTGAAAAGTCTTGCACTGGAGACTGAGAAAATAATCTCCATGTTCTTGGGTAAAGGGGTGGTTGCCCTGTCCTTTTGGCACTGGCAGTCAATGGTTGGCGATCGGTTCCAGCCAGCACCAGCCTCCTGTGAGCGAAGATCCAAGGGTTTTGCAGCCACGCGCTGCTGCCAAAGCCGCCTCCTCTCCCCGTGAGCACAGTCTGGTTTTGCCCCTGCCCTGATGCACAAGCCCCCGGTCTCAAGTCTCAACCCGCCGGCTGGTGGTGGGCACGTGCTGCCGGGGGCCAAAATGAATGATTTACCTTTGTGCTACTGTCATAGTTTCTTAAGACTGAGGTCTCTCTAATTAACTCCTTCACCTTCATAAATTCTTCGTTAGGATTCGTATCTCTGGCGCTTCGCACATGTTTGCCGGTGAGAGCCGCTAGATCAGGCATGGTTTCCCTTCCAGCTGTCTCAGTGGGCTTTTCTTTCCCCTTAGCAATGACTTTGACCGTGCCATGCAGCATCTCTTCCCCTGGCCATAGTGAACTTGCCATAGATATGGCACTTCGATGACACGGGAGCTGCATTTTGGCAGTAAGAATACCTCCACTTCAATAACAGGCAGTTAAAACTCCAAAACTGAAACTCCCTGCAAATGCGGAGAATGACAGGAGATCAAGCTTTTAAACAGCATTGCTCTCCGTGCCTGCGAGCGGTGGGTGCCAGCAGAAAGGAGGCCAGCTCCAAACAATCCCAGCCTTGCCCCACGCTCGGCTTCCAGCGTTTGAACGTTTTGTTTTGATATCTTATACTTGGGGTGTTCTGTTCTCTCTAATTGCATTTAGTGCCTGGCTTGGGAAAGGCTGTTCTGCTGCGAATGCAGCTGTGCCCCCGCTCCCCGCGCAGCCCACCCCTTCGCTCTGAAGCTGTCAGGTGGGACGACTGCCTTGCAGGGTCTGTTTTTGCCAAGGAGACGTTGAAATTATTGGCTGGTTCTTCAAAGATCTGCAGCGGCTCTTGATGTTCCTCACCGGAGCAGGGCAGCGGAAGAAAGTCGCCTGGGAAACGCTCTCCGGAAGTGAAAATTGAATTCTTTAATGCTCTTGAATAGTAAAATACAGTTCCTAAGTATGAGAAGCAGCCCACGCAGCCTTTAGACATGTTTGTACCCAAACAAACCCACGTTGTACCCAGTGTGCTAATTTCTTTAGCACGTAAATAGCTTCAAATAAGCTATTGGGTAAGGCTGGCTGCAGGAAAACAAAACAAAACAAAAAACCAACAGGATAGGTTTGCCTTTCCTACAACGTTAGCCTGATCTTGTATCCACGGTCATGCTCATCGGTCAGGAGGATTTTATCAGCCAAGAACATAATTGCTAATTTGACTCGTATGTGTAGGACAGGATGGCATTGTTTTTCCCGAAGAAGCTCTTAAAATGGTCCAGTTCAAGCTAAGTGACCATTTTCCCGCTTCCCTTCATCCCCGTGATTATGTTCAAGGGTATTTTCAGTTACACTGAGTTTCTCAGAAATTTCTCTTTTTATTTCCTTTGTAAACTCTGGACGCAGCAGCAGCAGCAGACAGCTGAGGATATAGCACACCAACGTCACACTTAAAGCCTCTTATATTAACTTTCATACACCTCTGGGCCTGCCTCTGTCCACGGAGTATAACTAACATCAGGGATTTCCATTCCAGTCCTTTACTTTATCCCTGGCCTCGTGTGTAATTCAGTTTGGTGTTACACTTTGAGTTACAGAGATGGGAATTTGGCTGATGAGACCAGATGGGGAAAAAGGTGCCGTAATTGTTTTCTCAATGTCAACAGCCCGTTGTTTTAAGGTATAATTTGTGCCTCTGTCTGCACAAATCCATCTGAATCTAAAGTGTGATAAGACAAGCTGATCTTTTAACGTTCTTTATTCTTCTGTTTTGTGCTGCTAGGAGACAATTTCCAGGGCGAGGCAGCTGGATTTTGCACGTAGTCTTTCTCCAGCAAATGCAGCCATGAAGCATATTAGGTCCGAATTTAAAGGATTCCCTGTCATCGGGGGAAAAAAAAGAAGAAGAAACTGGTAAAGGATTACAGTAGCCTGGAGCTTAATGCCCTTTGCTTTGTTTTCTTTAGCCTCAAAGGGAAAAGAGCAAATGTTTTCTGCAGTGCATCTGTGTTTGCTGTAGTTCAAACCTGTTACAGTGTTTGTAACACTAGAAAGGAAAGCAAGTCTGTAGATAGCCATAGTTCAAATATTTACAGAGGAAAGTCGGAGCGGGAAGAGAAGCAAAATGACAACCGTGGTGCAAATTACAACAATCCAAATTGTTGTAGCCGAGAGGCAGCTCTTGCTTTGTAGTGTTCTGCCTTTCTGCTCTTGAACATTTCGGGATCCAAAACACAGCACCCAAACTTCCAGCTACCCTGGCTTGTGATGGGCATGGAAATCACTCGGTACCGCTCTTTAGCAGGGCTAAACAAAAAGATGCATTAAAACCAGTTTCTTGTTCAGATATAAATATTCACCTCTAATGTCACCATGAGCAGTCCCGCTTGCTTGAAAGCCGATAGAAGGCCACTAAGCAAAAGAAGTAGAAGCAAAAATAGCAATTTCCACTCTCCGATTTCCACGGTGGGGTTTGCTGGATGTGGGATTGACGGGACTGACAGCATACTGCACATGATATGGGGAATGCCTAGAACCGTATAAACCACATATCAGATCTTCAGGACAAACAAATCAGCGTAACTCCACCAGGTGAAGCTCCACTACAGAATATTCTGGTTCAGTGCGTAGTTTTAACAAACTCAGTGACCAGATCTTGCGTCTTTTTCCCTAATTCCTTCAAGATGTGTACTATAAATCGTCCCTGACTTTGACCCATGAAGGAAAACTAACTTGACAAATCCCTTTCCGTATTTGTTTTTGTCAAAACATTATTTATGACAGTGGGTAGGTTGCTGATAGTTCTGGCTGTTGTTGCCCGGGACTCTGTGGGTTTGATGTATGTTCAGCCTGAGTCCATGCGGATGCCTTTCCTCAGCTGTTTGTTTCTCATGTTAAGACTTGCGTCTTATAGTGAAGAATTTGATTTATTAAAAAATGCTTTATAATATAGTAAGACAGATGTCAGCAATGTTAATGACTCTCTTGAGCTGATTAAAAGAGCAATTATTTGAGGCATGATGAAGGAATTCTGCACCAAGGCAGCATTTTAGTAACCTGATAACATGAGCAGTTTTAGCCGTGTTCTTACAGAAATGAAGTTATGTGATTGCACTGTCTCTCTCTTCTCCCACAATAAATATTTAAACTTGATAGCTATTTCCAGCTGAGCTGGGCTTATATCACACAGACGGTTTCTGACGGGTTTGCAGGTGACAGGGCTGGGCACCTGTGTCTGCCTGATTTTTTCTGTGGCATGTGGGGAGATGGGGAAGGTCTGAAATTGCTGTTTAACACCGCTGTGCTATGCATGGGGCTGTTCACCTCTGCAGGAGTTTGAAGCATAGCCTGTGGCCCTGCCTGGAGCCTTCCTTTAGAGCGATGAGGGCTGCAAGGGCTAAAAAAAGCCCAAAGGACTTTTTTTTCTGCATTCATTTATGCTTTCCTGCCCCTTCAGAAAAACTTTCTCCTCCTATTCCCAGGGTGGTGTTCACGGCATCTTTCTTTGCTTGTCTCCACCCTGTCACTGCCAGGTTCCCGAAACTCCCGGGGCTGTTTCCAGCCCACACGGAGCCAGGGCCCTGGGACAAACCCAGCTTGGGGCACAGCCCAGGGCCACAGCCTCCCGCCCCCAGCTTGCGGCTCCGTGTGGAAATCCCATGCTGACCTCTTGTCTCCCTCCCCCCGTCTGTAAATTAGCAGTGCCAATTAACTTCCAAAAATAGGTGGAGGGTTAATGGCTTCAAACAAAGTCTGTAAACTATTTTTTTTATATATATATATATATAAAATTCAATATAATTACTCAGAATTAACATGAACCTTCCCTGTACTAGAGCAAGTAAACATTTGTTTCCCAAGACGCAGACTCACAATAACATTAAACTCATATATATATATATATATGAGCAGGTATCACAGCTCCTTTCCAGCCCACATGCCTGGGTTTCTTTCCCAGTGGGAAACAGTGGGTGCACGGGAATAGGGAGGCAAAGGTGACATGTTCCCATCCGCGGCTGGGAAGTGCTCCTGGATCCTGTACCGTGGGGCTGGTGGGGACAAAATCACACTGCTGGTTCTTTTAAAAATCCCATTGTGGATTTTTAAGGCTTTGAAATATTTTAAACAGGGTGAAATTTGCATAATCAGCGCCTTAGCCCGGATAAACACCTCTTTCCTCTCGTGGCATGCAGGAGTCACATGCGCTGTGGGTCTTGCCCCGATGAAATGCAGCGGCTGCAGCTCTCGTCTGCGGGGCTGTGGGGCAGGCACCAGCCAAGGGGAAAACCTAACAAGGGTCACGGGGCGATGTGCTAGTCCTAGGGCCTGGTGGGTGCCGACAGGCATAATTTATCTCTCTCTATTGCAGGTTGAGTGAAACTGGCCCCACGCCTCTGTTTTCATGTCTCTAACACAACCTCATCCAGCTTTTGCATTTTGTCCCACTGCCAAGTGCTATGTAAACCACTGCAGTGCCTTGCTCCCATTAATCACCAGAGCTTTTTCCTGGGCTGCGCTGTGCTTCCTTATAGACTATAACCTCCTTATCATTCACACATAATCTTGTTACAGCTTTATACCTACTTGCATGATCCACTTATCAGCCAATAAATCAGAGCAAGACCAAATAGTGGATAATAACGTGAATTTGCCCGTTCCTGGTATTGATTTCCCAGGAACAGTCTTGGGCTGTGTCACTAAGGCAGTTTCTAAACAATATATTCTTGCAGCGATGCTTAAAGCAAACACACCTCGCCCCAGTTCTCCCCTCATGAGCCTGGTTTATTTTTGTTCCCCAGCCATTACTACTTGCTGTTTTCACCTTGAGACATTTCCTGTACGACCACCCTCCTTTCATAAATTGTTCTGTGGGCAGTAAAACACTCTGCCCTCTCCCTGAGCCCCGTGGGCACGGGCAGAGTGGTCAGAGCAATCTGAATTCCAGATCTGCATTTCTGAACCTTCCCACTTTCCGTTGCCTTGATATATTTACACTGGATTTCTGGCCAAAGGTAGGATTTTAGGAGAAAGCTGAGTTTTATTCTATGGTTAAAAAAATCCGGATTAGGGGCTCTCTCCATCACCTGGGTCAACGTGGTCATGCTGAGGGAACGAAAAAGAAAACAAACCAAAACAATCAAAGCAGGAAAATTCAAGTACGACAGTTTTCTGTGGGTTGCAGGTGAGCTGGGAGCTAAGATTTAAGTGGCAGATGAACAAGTTCATTGCAGTACTTCTGAAATATGGACCTATAAATCCTCAATTCTCTACATGCACAGCCAAGCATGTTCCTGTATATTTCTTTTGTTGAATGTTAAGTGGATCAATTTTACTGAGGTTGGCTTGATTTTTTTTTTTTTTCCAATGGAATTTAATTCAACATAAACCCTACTACTTAGTCTTTTTGTTTATATTTCCTCATTTAGATGCTTGTGCAAGGAAAGGTTGGGAGCAATCAGAAAATACTGGAAGCAAAATAAACATTCTCTAATCTCTCTTCAAGCCCAGACTGAAATGTTGTTAGTACTTTTGGGCTTGTCTGGATTAGTTTCTTAAGAAGCTGAAGCTGAACAGATCTAAATAGATTATTAATTCAGTACAACACGACCTCTCCAGGGACTGAGCCAAACGAGTATCACATTGCTTTGCTTTTCTCCCATGTACACACAGGTTTCTGGGGTGGATATGGCCCTCCTTTAAGCAGGGGATGGTGTGAGCAGAGCTGTGAGCACCAGTCGCGTGGGCACCACGTGGCAGCAGCAAGCAATGGGCGCCTTCGGCCTCTCCTCCTCCTCCTCCTTCTCACCATGGTCCTTGCTGTGTATTTGGTTTAAGAAATGTGGGCTGGAAAGAGCTCATGCCTTACTGCCCCTACCACGATGCCAGTTTGAATCTTGGCTTATGGTGATGACTTTCATTACCCTTTTCAACCAGAGTAATCCCTTAATTCCTCCAAAATCTGCTGGTTTATACTTTTATCCAGTCAAGAGATACTGATATGGAAAAAAAAGACGTTTTTCTGGGGTGTTTGTTTGAAGAGCCACAAGGGTATAAATGGGTTGGAAATGGAGGTGGACGGACCAGTGAAGATGGGGTTATTGGCTATCATTGATGCTGGCCCATATTAAAGCTCCAGAAAGTACCCTGCGAGTGATGGCTGGATGCTGGGAGACTCTGTTAAGAAGTGTTCTGCCTCCCGCTCCTCTCCCTTCCAGGTCAGCAGCGTCCAGCCTCCCCCACGGGTGTGTTTCTATGCGTGGGCGGTACAAGCCATGGCAAAGAAGCAATCTGAAGGTGTTGACTTTGGCCATGGAGGCTGAGTTTCCAGTGGGACAGAGTCGACCGACGCGGTGCAGTGCCCTGCTGTGCCTTATGCCCGGGAAGGGCATAAAAGGGTTGATTGCTTAGTGGCGTTCCATCCATCAATACAGCATACTGAGCAGTATTTAAACCACTTCCATTACATGTTGTAGGCTTCACCCATCACTTGAAGGAGGGCGGAGGAAACAGGGCATTGCCCAGAGCAAGCAGGCAACGAGCAATGCGCCACGTTGGCAGCGTTTCCAGCACCTGAGCTACGTTTAAATTAAAAAAAAAAAAGTCCTTATAATCAGGGAATTTAGAGTTAATAATCAAATATTTAATAAGCAAGGAAGGGATATGACTGAACGGGTTTGGCTGCTGGAGTAGCCCATAAATAAGAGCGAACTGGCTTGATGGCCTCCGGCTTGCTGTAAGAGACAGGCGGCCGGCTCCTGCTCCGGCATCCTTGGTACCGCTCCAGCACGGCCGCACGGCTTCTAGCGGAGTGGAGCGGCTGCGCCGGTGTCACCGGGAGTGCAATCTGGCTCCGCGTGTCCTCCGCCTGAGGAAAGCCAGCCTGTGAGATGTGGTGGGTCCTTCCCCCCTCTCTCCGACCGCGGCTGATTGCAGCATCTGGTTGTAAGTGTGAGAGTAATTCCTGGTGGGCTTTAGTATTGGTGGTAGGAAAAAGATTGTATTTTGTGAGGTTTCCGTAAGTGACACCTGCACTTCAACAGCTGAAATGCCCCGAGGCGGCTCGCTTCTCATTACTTGAGGGGATTTTTTAACCCTTTCCACCAGGAGGGCTCCTGTGGCTGTTGCATGATGGCAGTGTTTGGGATATAGGGCTGGCCTTATGTGGGGACGAGCAAGATCAAACTGAATTTATGGCCTGTTTCCCTCCTTTCTTCTGAAATAACCCCTTCAGGATGGATCAGTTTTTGGAGGTGTTGCCTCTCCCTGTTGCCTGTTGAAGGACCCTGCAGGGATAGCTCAAACCCCACCATGTCCTTATTGAAAAAGCCTCATTTAGGTTCCTTACAGAGCCAAAGCTCCCACTGAACTATTCATACTATTCAGTATGTATAAACGAGTCAAAATCTCAGGGGTTTAGGTCACTGTGGAAAAGGAAACCTGCTCGCATTTAGGGACAAAATATTTTCACAATTGCAATGAATCTGCCAAAGAAAATACATTTAAGCTATTAGGGAGGAAATCGGAATGAAACTTTCTCACCGAGATCAGAATAGCAAAGCCTGGAAACGTGAAGCGATTTGCCTGTCATACAAGCCATATCCAGAACGAGCAGCAATAAGTCTCAGCTTAAGCAAACAGCGAATTTTTCTCGGTTCTTTTTCTGTTTCCATAGTTTTTGATAGGGAAACGGAGTTTACACATAACTCTGACATAGTTAGTATTCTTCCAGCTGCTTTCTATTTGTGCGAGCATGTGTCATATTTATTTTGTACTCTTTAAATAACCACAATTTCGTTAGTACCTCCTTTTAACCTCGCTAAACATAGTACTATTTTGGGAGGAACATGACAATTTTGCATAAGAAAACATGGAGTGCTATACAACATGTGAAAGGAAGAGAAGGGAATGACGGTAAGTGGAGCTGAGCAGAATGTTTCCAGATAGTTTTCTGAAGGAAAATGTCCCTTTGCAAAATCAACATTTACAATGGATAAATTTCAGTGCAGTGAAGTACTTTTAATTTCCTTTTAAAAAAATTAAATTGATTTCCTAGTCTTACCGGAAAGGCACTTCTCAATTCTCTTTCTGTATACTAGCAGGAAGCAATGTGGGTAAAGATCTTCTAAGCAAGCATGTAAAAACCAGTAAAAGTCACTCTCAGTGCTCCTAAAATTGAGTTGATTTATTATATATTTTTTGTTCGTGTTTCACTTTATGTCCCAATGTAGGATGAACATATTTAAACATTCTTGTGGGAAAGGAGTTTCATGTTCCTGTGTCAAAATAAATAGATAAAGATGGATATTTATTTCCTATTTTTAATAATAATACTCTATATGGTACCAGGGGTGGGCTATGCCCCAGTCTATCTAAGCATTTAATCTTCTGTATAACTTTCAGCATCCGAATGAACTTAAAACTATTCCTGTGCTTAGAGCATCACAAAATGCTTATGTGGCTAATTTTGCCCCCAGTCAAGTGCTTTTCTGGTTCACACCAAAATGACCAATTTGACGTGTGGACATAGTGGTTTGACTTTTGCCTCCCCTTAATATTTCTAGGTGTAGTAATGGGGGCATTGATAACAGTTAATGCAACAGAAAGATTATTGTCCAGTTTGGGACTTTTCAGATATTTTTTTTCTCTTTGATTTCTGAACAGGCTTCCAGGAAAACACATCTATATTGCTGAAGGTATTGCTGTGATTCATGACTCCTTCGTATTTTCCGGTAAAAAAGGGCTTAATCCATTTAAGTCCCTTCAGAATTAATTGGCATATTTAGCAGTTTCCAGTAATAAATATTATTACATCTGTTCCATTGTTTCCTGCTGAAAAGTTGTTTTGATTTTAATTTGTTTCTGATGATTCCCCCCAGCCTCCATTTGGGGAAATAATTCCCTTTTAATTCATTTCGTTTGGAGCCCGGCTCTGCCGCCGGCATTTCCCCGCGCTCGGGCTGCAGCTGCTTGTACGGCATCTGCAGGGACAGCGGCAAACGCATCCGCCGAGAAATGCACCTTGGTGCCATAACGTGATAGGGTACGGTGAGTTTCTATAGGCGACAGCCGAGCTGAGGGTTGTCATCACAAACTGGTACTCTTGAAGCAGAACAGTCGTATTTACACACGGCAATTTTCGGAACTTTCTTGTATACGGCTCCTTTTGCCTTTCCTGCATCCCTAACTGCTGGGCTTGTGATGGGAGCTGACACAGCATGGCCAACATCTACTACACTGCTTGCAAAATATTCACAAGTTTTCTTTAAATGACGGCCGCAAGGTATTGCTCGGTGTTTTCCTTGTTGAAATACGGCATGGATGAAAGTCGCGTGTGCCGTCCCTCGGCTGGTGGCCGCGGGGTTTCTGGTGGCGTGGAGGCACGCTCATAAATCCAGTAATTACTGGGCACATTTCTTGTGTCGAGGATCACCACAAATCTCTTCCCAGAGAAAAACAAATCACTGGTTGGACATGTCAGCTTTCAGTCCTGATGGCTGAGGTTTGATTACCTGAAGCTATTCTTGATTTATGTTTTTCTCATTCATACAAGTGTGTAGCAAATAACAGTGAGTGTCTCTGTAAGCTTCTTCATCCATACGAAAATCCTACCGCAAACCCGAGTTACATAATGATTAACTGTTGGTTATGATTGCTTTTAATTTACTAATTTACTGCCCAGGGCTTTTCCAAACTCGCCTTTGGTGAACTTAGAGCTGGAGTAAAATGCATACTTCGCATGGAGGCTTTCCTCCTTACATGTTAACATTTTAATTGCATTTCCCATGTACACACCCTACCGTGGAGTTTATTTTCATCTCAGGATTTCTTGTGAGATTGTGAATTGCTGAGAACGTGCTTGGGGTGTCGTGGGCTGGGAAGGTCCCCTCTGTTTTGTTGGTGAGGAGCGTGGGGGGTCCAAGGACCAAGCTGGGCAAACGCACGCTCCCTGACCCGCGGAGGAATCGGACCTTTTCCCGCCAACCCTGGGCTCCCAGTCTTAGCACTGCAGCTCTCTCTGATGATTTCTTTTAGGTCAATTCCTGCTGGTGGTGACAAGCGTCTTTGGGTGATCTGTGGGCTTAATATAACAAGCAGAATCCGTAGGGAACGTTATTTATCTTGAGTTATAGATTGGTTAGTGACTTCTATGTCTTGCGATGCACAACTGGTATATAGATTTGAGCAAAACCACATACGCGTGTACTGTCAGCGATCCATTGCCAAGAATTTGGTTGTATTATCTTCTTCCTTTACAAAGTGCAATACAGCTGAAACTATTGACATGGCAAAAAATTGAAGCACCTATGGAGGCTTTTTAGTTTCTTCTGGGTTCCCCAGGATAAATTAAAAGATAGTTTATGGGAAGGTGTCATGTGAATTACAGGCTCCTACTCACATGGATGACTGTTCAGTCAAAGCAGTATGGCCAACACGCTGCCAGGGCTGTGCAGAAGATGTTCTGGTTTTCATGCAGAGCTGGGGAACTAAGCAGTAGACAGAATCGGGAGCAAAACACAGTAGGATTTTGTCCATAAAAACAGATTTTCCAATGGGACTAAACACGCTGAAGTCATCTGCTCCAGGGGGCACTCTGGGGACAGCACGCTGCTGCCTTCTGCAAACCTAAACTCATCTAGCACAGCAACACACGGGCAAGGCCGCCCAAACCAAGTGCACAATTTTTGCATTTTTTGTGAGCCATTTCTGCTCCCGTGCATCCCCACCCCTGCTGCACTCTCCCTGCTGGCTGCTCTTCGGCTTCCTGTGGTCCAGGGCTGAACCCTGGACGCTGTGTTACAGAGGTGCATCATTAGTCTTTCCCACTGAACATCTGGTCCTGCTTGCTGTTACTACCCTCCATCCAGATTTCGCAAATGTCCTTAAGTATTTGGAGCGCTTGTTCCTGTACAGAAGGGACAAGCACCTTGATGAATAACATCACGTGCGGTGGAGCAGCGGAAATGGCCAGTCGATGAGGCGAGTTTCAGTGGGGAAGACAGAAGCAATCCGGCTGAGAAACTGGAGGGGTGGGATGCCTGCAGATGCGCACCGGCCCCTGCCGAATAGCCGGGGCAGCCTATTGCCCATGGGCGAGCCGGGAGAGGTTTCTAGGACAACTGCTGGGCTTTGGGAGCAGGGAAAGAATGGAGCCAAATCTTAAAGTCAGATGAGGAGAAAATGAGTAACATCTGCTGAGACGTGTGAAAGAGCCATTTGTGCTCACTGCAACCCGAAGCATTTCTCGAGCAGCCACCGCGGGCGTGGGCCGGGCTCGCTGTCCCCGCACACACGCTGGCCGGCGGAGGGGGTCGTTAGGGATGATTTATGTGCTCATTACAGCCACAGCTCCGGACACTGCCCTGTGCTTCACCGGGGCGTCCCCCAAGGCCTCGGCACCCGCAGAGGGGCTTTGCTTCACCTCTGCGTATTTGCAGAGAAAAGCTGCTGGTTTGTGCAGAGGCAGCAGAGAGGCACGGTCCTGGGGATGCCGCTGCCGCACATTTATTAGTTATATACACGGGTCATAAATAACAGGTTTCTGCCATTCTTTCACTCCTGCCCCCTGACAGCTCGGGCAGGAGCTGGGGAACCACGGGTGCACAGAGTTGCATGTCCTCTGCACGTCCCCAGGGCTGCCCTCTCCCCGCTGATGCTAAAAGTGAAATTCGCCCTGACTTTGATGGGGCAAATAACTCTCCCTGCTTCTCTTGCTGGTCCCTCTGCTATTTTAACAGATCAGCTTTTTGTCTCTAATTAGGCTATTTTCTGCGATGCAGAATGTGGTTGGAAATGTTCGAGTCGGAGGTAGCGAATAGTCCAGAAGGGTTGCACCTGTGGTAGCTAATCAGCGGCCGCTTCAGAGAGCTGAAATTAGGAAAGCACACAAAAGAGCCAGCAATTTTGAAAATGAGGATGAGCGGCCCTAAATCTCCAAGAGCAATTATGTTTTCACAGCTGTGCTGGTTGCCCCAAATACATAGAAATCAAGTCAAAACCAACCTCCTTTAGCTCAAAGAAAATTAACCTTCATATTTAAACTCAATGAGAAGTAAACTTACTTTCCCTTCAAATGAATAGCATAGTCTTGAAAAAACCTAGCGGCAAGTTATGTTGTAATTACATTCTTTGAATTAAAGTTTGTCGGTCCAAACAAAATAAATAGAAATGTAGGCAGGGCAATGGATATATTATACTTGGAATAAAATTTGGCCCTGGTGTACCGTTTTCATGCTGAAGCTATGCCAACGTTAATCTACTGTAATTGTGTCTACCGCCAGTGTCTAGTATAAATAAAGGAGACAACCCGAGAGTTGTTGATATAATTCTTTCATTAACATCTTGTTGCCACCATGCAAGGAGTTGGCCAGATCTCATTTCTCAGGGATCAGACCAAGAGTTACTGAATTACTCAATAACTGTAAATTTTGCTTTGAAGGCAATGAGTGAACGTTTCCCTGCAGCTCCCACTCTGCCACTGCTAATAAAGATTTGTGGGGAGGAGGAATGCAAGAGCGGTTCCCTTTTTATCTACCAGGAGCATTTGGGGCGGGCACTGGGTGCTGATGGGCCATAGCCGGGTGGGATGGGCATAAAGCTGTCTGTGCCAGGTGGCAGGGTTTGCTATGAGGGGCTTACAGGGGGGCTGGGGTGGGGGGCCCTGGGAGTTAGGCTGAGCAAAGGCTTGCAGTGGATGCAGCCGCTCTGCACCAGGGCTCGGCTTAGGCTGGGAGCTGGGTTTAATTCGAGCTCTTCCTTTACCCTAACAGTGTCCTTTTGGCTAGCAGATACTGAGGGTTAGTAGGTATTTCTGATAGAAAAAGCTCTCTACAGAATGACACAAGGAGAGAGAAGGAGCTATTTCTTATAAGCACGGTATTTAATCCTACGTGCTTAACCTTTAAGCATGCTTTTCAGGGGCTCGCTTTCCATCCAGCTCTGCCCTGCCTGCTGCTTGCAGAGGGCAGGCAGCCCACGGCTTGATCCCATCCTGCTCAGCACCCTTGGGTGCCTGGTGTGCCAGCATAGTATCTCTGGGATACCCTCTGCACCCTCTGCACATGCTCTTTGACTATCTTTAAGAGGTGCCAGATCTTTTCCTCTTTTGCTGCCTTTCTGCAAGTTCCTGCTGTCCCCTTCCTTCATACACGCTGCTTATCGGATGCTCAAGGGTTTTCTCTGGACAAGGTATTAAAGTAGAGTGGGCCAAAACCCATGCTGGCCATGGGGTTAGGAAGGATGACTGGCTGGTTTTGCCTCGGGTTTGTGGGATTCTTCTGGCTCGAGAGTCTCAAAGAGATTTTCAAAGCATGACCTAATCCCATGCCAGGCAGTGTAGAACACTGGTTTGGGGGTGTCCCAAAAAAGCTTGCCTTAAATTCACGCAATTTAAAAAGATGCTGGGGAACACGGTGAATGGAGCTCTCTAAAACCTACATGTGTCACTAATATAACAGAAGTAGAGAAAGCAATAGTTTGACCCACATTCCTAAAGTTATTAAGCAGCAGAAGTGAAAAAAAATCCTCTCCTATGTTTGATACATTTTTCCCTAAGTGACTATTACTTGTTTCTTTGCATCCAAAATAGGAAATTATCAAGATTATGAAATCCAAAGGAAATAGAGAAAGTGAGTAGGTAGGATAGGGTACTGAGGAAAGGTTAAATCCTTTAGCAAACCTTGTCTCCTTACATATAATGTGAAATATTCCAGGTTTGATCATCTGCAGCTTATTTTATGCTCTTTACAGTTCATTGTTTGCTCCATTGGAAAAAGGTTTAATTTTTTTAGCCTGTCCCTATGTGAGATCAAATGTTCATCAGTGTTCTCCTGTCTCTTTCCAAGGGGCTGAGTTCGCTTGGCTGTTTCCTGGGAACAGTACTGAGGGGAAACCCATTCATTTAAAGGCATGCTGTGGTTACAAATTGAGGATTAAAAACTATTCCCTTGCCCATTAATTTTGTATGCATTAAAGTCTAACTTCTTAATTCAGCTGGTTCTCTAGGGCACTGCCCAGGTCACGCCGGCTGTGACTGTAGGCACATCCCTGTCCCCCAAGGGCACGCCGCCTCACCTCCTTGCTTTAGCACCCACCCGTACGCATTGCTTGGGGAAGTAAAGCTGGGATCTGCCAGAGCATCTTGCTGTAGGAAAGATCCTAGAAATGGAAAGAAAAATGTTGACGATGAAGGGAAAAATTGCTCATCTGTGGGCTGATGTCTAGCCCTCACTCTCCCTAGGTGTTTACTTGGTTGATAGACGGCAAGCTGATTATATCTGCCCCCGAAGCCTCTTGCTCCTTGAGGATGCTGAACCCCCCCTGCCCCGAAACGTACAAAGTTGTCTGCCTTATCAACAGACTGAGAAAAGGAGAGAGAAACCAACAAAACCCACAGACATCAGTAAGGATTTGTTCTTGGGTCTGGGTCTTTGGCAAGGTGCCCATCTCCTGCCGTCCCGCTGATTGATCTCCAGCTCCTTTGCAAAGCTGGAATCAGCAGCTGGGTCCTCAGGCATTTTCCTCCTGCCCTGTGAGAAGGGGGAGGAAAGCGGGGCTGGACCCTTCTCCCAAAACACCTTGGTCAAGCCCAGGGGCCGTGGCCTGAGGGAGAGCTCATGGCACGAACCAGCGGGAACAGGATCCCCAGGAGCCGTATTGGCCCCAGAAGCTCGCTTTGGCAGCCAGGCCAGGCAGTGCACGTGGAAAATATGCAAGCTGGGAAGTGTCTGCTGGCTCTGGCTCCCCTTGTATTCTGGACCATTATTTTTGTCCGCATTTAATTTAATGCGTAAGCACCTCATGAAAATATCAAAAGGACATGGTCCTGCCAATGAAGACCTTTTTCTCTGCTCTGAAACACTGTGATGTGGATGAAACATAAACCCAAGGAATGAAGCTGGGTAAAGCTGGAGCTGTACAGTCACATTTTGCCTTAATATACGTACAACTGGGAGCTTTTAGTGCATTTACGTGGCCACCATTGGGAATGGTCCATGGGAGTTCCTCTTTCCTGTTAGCAGAGAGGTGGAGTCCTTGAATTCAGTTCGGGAGAACCAAACTGTCTGAGTGTAACTAAACCCAGGATTTGTCACTTCAAGCACAGATTTTCAGCTAAAAAAATAAGTGCGTATACACTTAAAAATACCTTAATTTTGAGTGCTTTGCTATGCAGTAAACAAGGATTTTTTGCCTGTTTTCCTACATAAATATTTATAACAAAGTTGGTGGCTACTGGTCGAACGTGAATGTTTGTTGTTCTCAGCATTTTTGGACATAATCTACCAAAGTTTTACATGTGTTTTTAATACACAGTAACTTTCTACTGCTGGAAGGCCTTGGATTAAGATCAACTACAGGAATTGCTTCTAGAAGAGGAGAATTAGAGTTTGACGTGCAGAAGGTTTTATGTGGTTGTTGGTCAGAGGCTGTTTGATGAAGATGCTCGGAAATAGGCAGGTTGCACACAGGGACATGACTGTAACTAATTCAGATCGACTTGTGACTGTTCCCTTAGTGGCTATAAGCAGGGATGTATGTAAGTACATGCAGTTTTCTGTAGATTTTGAAAGGGCTTGTGCAGGAATGGACTGGGTTTTGTCACTGTGACTTGGATGCTCTTTGCCTTGACTTGTGAGGGCCAAGGGTGTGCAGAGGCCAAAGGGAAGATTTTTAAGGTGTAAAGAACAGTTAAGTGGCCAAGTCTCACCTGAACTAGGACCTGGAGTGGGAGTCAGTTGGTCAAAAACCAGCACCCACATTTGTTTTTGGTGTTTTAGGCTTGCTTTGTAACCAGGGAAGAGAAGTAGACACTTCTGTGTGCAATTTGAGTCTTCCTAAAGTAGATACCCAGGCAAGACAGGTAAATTGCCCCCCCGCCTCCCATTTATACCTCTCAGGTGGGTGATCCTGTTGTGCATAACTGGTCCCAGGTGTGTGTTGGTGTTGTCTGGGGCTGCTGGTTTCTTTTGTACATTTGTAAACGGAGCTGTGAGTAAATAATCCCACCTGTGGCCGTCTCCCAGCAGCTCCTCCTGCCCTGCACGCCAAAGCTTTCACCCATCAGTGTTTTTCCTTTATGCAAACTGAATGACCAGCAGTTATATTTGAGATGAATCAAAGTCGGTAGTAACGGGCGATGTGTGGGGGCAGAGCTACATGGCAAAATGCTGGACTCCAGATGAGGTGACTTAGTGACGCCCCAGATCATTCCTCTCAAGCCACAAGGAGAAGGAGAAGGGACGATGCCATCTTCCTTCAGGGATATAAGCAATCTCTCCCCATAAAACCAACTTACTTTAAATGCAAACAATTATAAATTAACAATCCATGTTCTGCCAGTAAAAAAAATAGGGAGTTATCCTTGATTTGCTAGTGAGAAAATTGGTGGAATTTATCTTAATCTGAACCAGATACCCCAAATTCTGGCAACAGGAGAGTGGACTCTGTTGCAGACAGGGCAGTGGGGGAGTTTGGGGAGGTGATGGCATGTTGGCGTCTCACTGCTCGCCTGGTGATGCCGTGTGGGGACCGCGGTGCACCAAGCCCAAAGCAGCAGGTCCCCACGCTGCTGCATGCCGGGGAGGCGATGAAGTGGGACGAGTAGCTCAAGCCAGGCTCAAGCACTGGCAGCAAACATAATGTTCAGCTCTTCTTTTTTTTCCCCCTTCAGTGGGAAAATTACGGTCTCAGCTTTCTCAGTGCATTAACCCTTCCTGGGCATTTTGAAGGATGGCAATGTTGGGGAAGTCATGTTTTAAAACTGTGCGGCCTCACTTGAGGCATTTGAAGTCCAGAGAGCTTGGCAAAGCTGCCTGATTATGTCCTTAGCCTTTGGCTTCTGAGAAGGTCTTGAGAAGGGCAGAAGTCTGTGGCACATGGAAGAAGCAGGATTGGTATTGCCATCCAAAAGGAGGGTGAAAAGGGGCTATAACTCAGGGCAAAACATGGCCTTGATCTCACTGCTGTCGCAGGCAAAAATCCTTGTTATGTTCAAAGAAAACCAATTCATCTCTTCTGCATTTGTGCCTCCTTCCCCACACCTACACTCAGGGCAAGTTCCTTTTTACAGCTGCAGCTTTAGGACACTCAGTAACGTGTGTGACACCCTACTCGTGTGGCACCCTCTTATTCCTCCTTCTAGGCTGTGACAGATGTAATCCTGCCGCTAGCAGAATGCAACAGGTAATAAATTACATTGTGTATAAAAGCAGTCCTCACAGTTTCCATAACTTGTTTGGGCTTGTTATGATTGTCCACAGCCTCTCCGCTGCATTGGCACGCACGCAAAATACCCGTTGCATTTTAAAAGGAGGCTCCAGAGATGAGAAATGAGCAGTGTGGAGATGAGAATTAATACTGGCCTTTTTTGCTTTGTTTGTTTTGCTATTTGTTAATGGACCAAAGAGGTACCCTTGACAACAGATGGAAAATTAGTCCCAGTATCGACCAGGGGCTCCAGAGAAGATCACGGCCCATTGCACAGGAAGGATGCGTTCACTATCCAGAAGATCTTACAGTCTAATTTAAGCCAGGAAACAGAAGGAAGGTAGATGAGGAGGAGGAGTGGAGAGGGGGGGAGAAGAGATACAGCCTCCAGGAAAGTCATTAAGGAACACATGCCTTCCTGACTTCATGTCTTTTAAAGTATATTTTATCTCTCTGTTGGGCTTTGAACCTTCTGGAGTTTATTTAAGCTATTGCAACTTGCTGACTTAGGGAGCAAATAAGCCTTTGGGATCAAAGCAGCTGGTATTGTCAGAGGTATTGAGGGTGAAATAACACATTAGCAGAAGGAGAGCTGAGAAAAAAAGTGGAAAGAAAATCCAACTTGGTATTTTGTTCTCTTTTGCTTTTAACCTCCTTCCTAGCTTGATCCTTTTCATTTGAACAGGTATTAATTTTCTTTGCTTATATCCCAACAGTATAAATATTTAATGGTCCTAGATTACAGAGTTGAAATATGAGATTAGTTCCAGCCTTAAAGTTTTGTGCAGAATTTGTCCCTCACATTTAGCTGACTCCCACATTACAGGGAGGAATACCTCCCATCTCTGCGGGAGGAGCATCTCAAGCTCTATTTTGAGTTCTTTTTCTTTTTTTGGTCCTGTTCAAGGCTCAGAAGACATAAACACCTCACCCACTCCCAGTCTTTCCGTCGCTATTTTCTGGTGACATGCTATGACAAACTGAACGACAGCTCCAGGTTATGGGGGGGACTGGGGCATGCAGGCTCGTGAGCCTGAGTGCTGTTCCCTACCCGTGGCAAGCAGGCTCGCAGCTTGGGAACCGCACAGAGCATTCGGCTTCGGAAAGTCCGTGCAAATACGGTAAATATGGGTAAGGTGTGCAATATGGCAGGGTCAATGCAAACATGGTAAAGTTACTCGCACCAGTTTTTGTTATGCAAGTGGACAGACGTTTTCCTTCTCTATTGCTTTCTCTCTTAAATAAGACAAGGGAGAAATACAGAGTAGAGGAGCATCAGCCACTGATTTTCAGAGGGCTAATACAGCAAGTAATGGAGAGTGCAGTACTTAGGTCCTCTGAAAATCAGGCCATGCCTTTAGAAGCCTATGTATCAATTTAGATGCCTACCTTCAAGCCCACAAAGTGGAAAAAATAAAAGAACTTCGTTATGATGATGTAAAATGGCATAACAGTTGGCAAAAGTTTGGGGATCAAAGCCAAAGCCCATGGAATATCAGATACAGTCTCCCTTTTGGGGACGATGGAGATTTACTAAGGCAATCGGCAGTGCTGTGTGAGAGACCATCTCCAAGATCCAGATTCGGCTCTCCTCCCTCTCGGTGTTCTGAAGAATCGAAGGAATAATGGAAACCAGTCAAAATTCAAATACCCAGACACCCTCGTCCATGCTCATGGACAGAGCAAGACAGCTCAGCCACATCTAGCAACAAAAGAGCTCCATCTGACAGGAAGCTAACAGCACTTACGGTGATTAATTAATTAAATACATCACAACATAGAACAACAAAAAGCACTACAGACAAAATGCAAAGCGAGAGATGATCTGAAGAAAAGACGTGAATTAACTCCTAAGCTCCAACCCGCAGGAACAGCAGGTTTTGAAGGACTTTGGCACTCATGTAATTAGATGGTTTTGCTGAGCGTGACAGCTCAAGTGACGTCAGACCCCGCCAGGATCCTCAACTTGTCTTTTAAATCCATCTCTGCTCTGGGAACGAGTGCTGCAAATGTCAAAGGAGCTTAAAATATTCATTACCAAAACTCATCATTCCAGCCCCAAAATGTTCACGGTGATTTTCTCAGTTGGTTTCACTAGGGTTTGGAGAGTCGCCAACCGCATTATGTGATAAGCCACAGCAAGTCGGTATTGACAGAGGAGTCAAAAATAAAAGTGTAAAGGACTATCCATTTTCCTCATCCTTCAGCCAAAAGCAAGTTTTCAAAACTTACGCGCTCTGTTCTAAAATCCTTTTACCCAAGTGACATTTAAAGTCTGCGGCTCACAAGTGTGATTTCACAGCATTAATATGACACTGCCTTTAGCATGTGAAAGTGTACGTGACATTCTGGTGCACATATTTATAGTGAAAATGGGACAGATTCACAGCTTGTGTAAACCTCTGAGTCCCTTTTTATGGCTTTCCTTTTGATTTATTCAAGCTGAGGTTTTGAGGTAAACTTGGTAGTCTGCTCTTCAGCCCCTTTTTTTAATTAATCATATCAAAGGACATGCTCTAGAGAGAGTCAAAGCGAAGATATAGCAACTTTTCCAGTTAGCTGAAAGATCTGAAACATTGCTGAAAAAATTGTTGCCAGGTATTTCAAATGATAGGTTCTTTTTTCCCAGTTTTCGACAGTTTCAAAAAGAAAAAAGAAGTATTTTTTTCTCTTAAAAACTTAATCTATTTCTTCTAGAAAATGTTGAAACAAAGTACATAGGCAATTTTGGAAATACTTGCAGTTCTTTTTAGAAATATTGCTAAATGAACATCAATATGTTATTCAAACATATTAATCTATTTTCAAAAAACCTTTTTAGAAGAGCCCAAGACAAAACTTCCCCCACTGCTAATGAGAAGGTATTTACTGGCTGTTTCAAATCGCTCTGGGTTGTATTCTGTACCTGTCTGGATTTACTTCGTGTTTTAATTAATTCAGCTCACCTGAAATAGGCTTAAATTGCAGTTTTCAGCAAATTCATTTTATTACGTCTCAACAGACAGGGCATTAATTACTTTTGTAATTAAAAAAAAGTGTATGGGGCTAAATATGCCTTCAGCTCTTTTCGATGCTTTAAAATACCTTCTTTTAAGAGGCGCTGGCAAAGCTCAGACCCGTTAGGGACAGGATCGAGGAGGCCCCCGCAGCCCTGGGATGCTGCTGCACTGCCCTGTACAGAGGCTGTCACCCGGGATGCGGCCTCAGCACGTGGGAATTGCAGTTGTTATTTAAAAAACCCAGGCATTTATGTCAATATTAAGAAATCCTTTGGGGGCAATATAGCTCACATCCAAGTTCTGCTGGATTGTTTAGCCACATCAGAGTGTTTTGCAGATACATATTGGCCTTGGTCTGTAAATGAAAGCAGTAGGAGCCAGTGATCCACAAGTTTCTCCTTCTCTCTTGTCCTGTTAGCAAAACAAACCATAAATATTCAAAATGAAGGAGTCGTGCCCTGTCATGAGATGGGCTTAATAACTGTGAAAATAAATAGAAAGGGTGGTTGTCTTTCGATTTTGAGCCATCAGGCTAATGAAGTCTAGCATTTCACTGTGTGACTAAAATGGTTTGAGAGCGCAGGATCTAACGTAATTCATCACTCCAGATTGAGAAATTAAAGTCAACTCTAATTGACTGCAATGGGAGCAAGGTCCAGCAAAGCAACGCAGCTTCCTACGAGCAAGCAGCCCCCACCAGGACTGCGCCAAGTCCTCGTCACCGGACTCGTCCATCTGGGAGGGAGCTAGCCTAAAAGGGGAAATGTGAGAAGCAAATGGATGTCATAGGTTTCCATTGCTGTAATTTAAGAATAAAAATGTTACAGGCTCTTGCCATGGCTTTGGTTGCTGCCCGGAACACCACATCCCCACGAGGACGGGCTACCTAGGAGCTATCAGCAGAAGGGTGATGGACCGAAGGGGAGCTTGAGCCTTTGCACTTAGACTCAGTGCCTTTCTAGTCAAATGCGCTTTGGGTAGAAATCTGACTTTTAATCAGTCCCACCCTAAGTGACTCTCAGTCCCGCGAGAGGAAAGGAGCCTGCCCAGCTCCTGGGTCCCTCCTGCCCCCGAGCGTGGTCTGGGCTTGAATAGAGGAGCTATTGGCAATTTTTATTCTGGTCATTTACTGCTTCTTGAGAGTCTGACTCTGCAGTACAGATGTTAAGGCACAGCTGTTTACCATTTTTTTCTGATCAGTCATGTGAATTGTCCCCTGGCAGGTTGCTTTTTTTTTTCTTAAAGTCTAATGTCTGCTGGCAAAATCTGCGATTTTTTTTTTTTTAATTCGCGTAATTAGTCACAGTGCCTGAGAAAAGACATGAAATGCTCCAGCAAAAAGATGTATATGTCAGCTGTGGATTCCTCCCTGTCACCTTCACAGCGAGGAGGCGTCTCAGCAGCTGCGCTAGAAACGTGGGCTACTCGGCCGCGTGGTCCCACTGCTGTGTCCCACGTCTCGACTTGGGTCTCCACACTCATTTTTAGCAGAGTCTCACTTCAAACGAAGCCCCCAGCCTGGTTCCTCCCCTGGGCTCATCCTGGTCCCACAAAGAGGTACTGGAGCTCAGCATCCCATGCTGCCCGTGCTGAAGCCAGTGAGCACTATCGGAGCGTGCGAGGTGGGAGTGGGAGCTTCTCCAGGCGTTTGAGACCATGTGGGAATCATCGTTTTCCAGGAAATAGGTTTCGAGTGCAGTCCTTCCGCTAACGTGCCTCCTCTGACAGCCCGGGCTGCCGGCTCCCCAAAGCCGTGGGGAGAACCTGGCGCCCTGTAGGCAGGACAAGGAAGCTGTTTTGTGGGTTATGTCCAAAGCCATTAAACCCCCAGTCGTTTCTGAGTCAGCACAGTCCTGGCAGGGCTTCCCGTGCCTGGGCTCCACGCGTTCCTTAGATCCCTTTGGTCCGGGCAGGGTGCAACGTTCTCCCTTCCCTCGGCTTTCCCTGCCTGCTTTTGGGATGTACCTCCTAGAAGCGGAGCCCCGGGAGCAGCGCTGCCTCTCCCCTGCACCCAGCACCAGCCTACCTGTCCCACCACCCGCACCTTGCAGCCTCCCCGGTGTAAGGTAACTCTTTGGGCACAAAAAAATTTGGCCGTGGGCTTGGTGAGGTTTCCAAAACACCCTGTACATTAGCCAGCATGAGATTGCACAGAGACTGAATTAGCTGGGAAGGAAAGCTGGAGCAGGGGGCAGAGCGGGGGCAGCTGCCCGCAGCGCATCAGGGATCCCCCGGCACCGACCGCTCCGGTTTTCCCGGGGGATCTCACCCCGGCACGGCTGCCAGGGGAAACACGCTCCCCCAGTGCATTTTCCTTTTTCTCAGTAAGCCTCTAACAGTAAAGTAGCAACGGGCTTCGAAACACGTTCTCTAAGTTCTTGAAAAGCAAGGTCCTTCCACGAGCAGAAGACCTTACGGATTCGAGCGGCTCGCCTGGTTCCCAGGGCACCGCTTGGGGTTTTTGTCGGTGTTCGGGTTTGAGATCACCTAGCCGTACCCTTCCAGGCTCCCGGCAGCTCTGCGATAGCTGAGGGATTTTGGCAACTCAGTAGGAATAATATACTCCAAACAGGTTTGTTCTGGATTATGTCGAATCGTCAAGAAAATGTCAAATATTTCCACTCTGACATTCAGTCTGTTTGGCCACTTAGTAACAGTGACTAATTGAGTTCCTGATTAAAACTTCAGCAGCTCAACTAGAGAAGCACTGTGGTTATTGCCTTTTAAGCACTGTCCCTCACTCACAGGCAGGACACACTCTGTGTTTAAGCTTTTTTTTGACATCGGGTCTCAGACTAGTTGAATGCAGGCGGCTTCTTCCCTCCAGGTTTGGGAATAAAGCTTGTGCACGCAGGGATTTTCTCTTTCTCCCATAATTTAGATGCAGAAAATCAGATTTACATCAGCTTGACAAAGAGTAGAAATTTGGCTGCTGGTGTACGTACTGTATCTACATTAAGACAATATATGTCTGAGATTTCTGTGTAGGCTGATACAGTTTTAGGTAACGCTCTGATATCAGTAGCCACATCAAAAAAAGAGAAAGGTTTTGAAAGGCTTTTTTTTTGTGTGTCCTCTTCTCTTGCACCCCTAAAGTGAAAACAAGCAGATAAACGAATCCTGTTGGCAAATTATTCCTGAAGCCGGGAGTGGGTCTGGGCAGGGAAGATTATCTCCAGATCCCAAGTGCTTGCAGGGATGCTGCCCGTGGGAGCTGCTTCTGCGGCTGTGCAGAGAGCGGCCGACTTCAAAGCAGGGGTGGGAATCTGTTCCCATGCAGTATAAATAAATCTTTCCCTCCGTGGCGCGGCTGCGTGCAAGCGCGGAAGGGTTCAGTACCGGGGCACGGTGAGGCTTTGCTGATACAGATGAAAGGAGGTTAAGAACAAATTTCTGGATGCTGCTGGGGCATGCACTCACAATTCCTCATTTCCTACCATTTTAACAGGTTCCTATGCATTTACTCATCCTTTATAGAGTGTTAATGTCCTGTTGCCCATTTTCCAAGGGTTTGTAACTGCAATCTGTTTGTAAACTGCTGCTCTTAAGCAATGATAGCCTTGACCAAAAAAATAATTTAAAAAGAATTTTTTGATTAAAAGAATATTGTATCAGATGATAAACAGGTGGTAACGAGAGGGAAGTCTGGTTTACCAATAACAAATAAAATTGTTCCAGCAATCCAGTGAAGTCCTATTACAATGCTGGGGTTGACCAGGGCACCAAGATAAGGATAAAGTTCCTTGATTTTTCTTTAAGTCGCAGTCTTGAGTATCTCACAGAACAAATGGGATTGTCGTTTCTGTGCCAGGAGATAGGTGAGGATGGGATTTAGGAGAGTTAATTACTTCATTTAAATGAAAGGAGTCAAGAGGCCCTGGCTATTATACCAGGTTTCCCATATCTGCGTGTGCTTCTCTTGGATGCTTTCGCTCCCCATAGCTCTTGGTTGTGGGGCTGGGGTAAATGTGGGCATCCTTATGGTGCCTAAATACGGTACTACCGACTCATCCATTGGAGTATTCATAGGGGTCAAATCCTTCTGGGGTTGTCCAGGATAATTACCCTACAGCTTATTACTTCTCCTTAAAATAGCCCAAAGATTCTGCCCCTGCCCAGCTCAGCTTGCTTTAACCATGCCGGTTCCCCAGCGAAAGCAGAGCCGGCTCCCCCTCTACAGCAGCATGCCTGCGTGTCCTTCCTCCCGACCGAGTCACCCTGGGTGGCGCTGGGCCCCTCTGTGTGTCCCCATGGCTACAGCTGAGCCTCTTTGTTCAGCCTTGGGTAATTTTCCACTTTCCAGACCTCCTCTGTGCAATAAATTAAGTCAATCTGGCTTCCCAGCTCAGCCCCTCGTTGGTGTAGGGACTGTTTGAGTGCTCCCCGCTCCCGGCTCCCGGCTCCCAGCCCAGGGGCTGAAGGTCTTCTCCAGCGTGGGGATCTGCATGCCCACACCAGGAACACGTCACGGTTCCTAGCAGTTATGCCAAAAACACAACCAGAAATCATAAGCTGTATGTCACATCAGTCCACAAACTGTCACACCCCTTTGTCCTCACTTTTTAGGAGAGGAACGTCAGGCATCCCAGATGTGGCACCTCCACACTGCCAATAAATCATAAAGTCATTCTCTGTTTTGTGCAGTGCCTTATATGAAAGAAATTGCTAATAATAACAACTCTGTAGCTTTTATTCCTTTGGTTTTTTCACTCTGTTTTAGTTCTAATCTCCAGTCTAAAATCTCTGCCTAGATTGCCTACTCCAACCTGGCTGGAAATTTCAGGTGCTGCTGAAACCACCCAGTTGTTTGTCCCAGTGAACACAGGGCATGTTCCTGGAATTACTGGAAAGAGCAAAGCAGGGGAACACTGTGGGCACACAAAGGAAGAAAAATCCTGGAAAAAATTATGGCAACGAACAAATCTTCTGGTACCCATTAAAAGGTAATTACTCTAACCAAAGGAAGGGGGATTTTCCCGTTGTGAAATGAAATAAACATTCAGAAATGATTTGTGTGTATGTTTAAATTTAAATTTAGAATTTTATTAAGTATGTTGTTCAAAGGCTCTTTTCTTCCCAGGGTAGTTTGGTTACAATCTTCTCTTAAGAAAGAAAATCTCTGCAAAGAACACAGCCTCTGAAGCTTGCTTTGCTCAGCCCTCACTGTGCAAATAACACCACGCCGTGATATTTGGCAGCAGATCTTTCACTCTTTTAATCACTGCTGTGCTCCTGGTAGATGGACAGCATCTCGGAGTTGAGTTTTGACTGTTTCTGTGCTAGGTTTGTGTCGCGAATAAATACAGTCGTGGGGCTGGTGAGGGGTGAGGGAGATCCCTGCCCGATGCCCTGCCATGGGGCTGGGGGTTCTCCAGCTTGGAGGATGCTCAGCATCCGCCTTTCAGACCGGTTTTCCGTTGCAACCAATGCCGCAGCTCTGCTGGCTGTGTCATTTTGAGGCTGATTTAAGTCTTCAGAGGATGCTGTAAGTACCCGTGTAAATGCCTGACCTGGACCGTGCCAGCCGCAGAGCTGGACTGATAGCAGCTCGCCCTGCCCTGTCTCCTGGGGTGCCCAGGCTGTCGCTGTGCTTCGCTGGCGTTCTTCCCTGTCTAAACCATATGACTGCAAATGAAGCGCCTGAGGGCTTTTCATTTAAGCCTAAGTCCAAATAGTTCTGCGACGTATTCCTCATAGGAGGTCAGGTTTCAGACAGAGCTGCCTTTATGGCAGCACTGAGGTTGGATACAGGTTTTTGCAATAGCCACAACATTTTTTGTGCAACTCTATTTAAGAAACTATTGCAGAGTAGTTATTTATGAGAGGCAAGCTAGCGCATAGACATGGCCTTTTATGTTGCTTACTTCTTGATTAAAAAGGTACCTCTGTGCATCTTGAAATACTTTCCTGAGTAGAGAGGATCTTGCGCTAAAAGATGTGTATGTCGTGCTTTGAGGTAGGAAGGCTGCAGTCCATGCGGTTAAAAAGAAGGTATCGTTTGTTAAAATGTTCGCTTTTGCTGAGCACAATGAAGACTCTGTGCCGTTATTAGAGTGGCAAAAGTAACCATTAGTATTATCCTGGCCCCACTCCAAGACTAAAAATCTACTCAGGTCTGTGTCATTAACTCAATAACTGTATCATCGGAGTAATTGCTAGGATCTCAGGTTTTTTTCCTATTCCACGTGAATCTCTGAGTTTTAATATTCAGGTACATTAGACTGTGATTTCCTATTGGTTTTTAAGCTGGGAAGATGAAGAGAAGAGATGTAATTTTAAGAAGCGTTATCAGTTATTTGATTGAATTAATTGCCCCCCTTGACATACAGTAGTCACATAATATCCTTAAGCTGACAGCAGCATGGAGATGTTACCTGTATTTTTGAACTCTGGTTGCCTGCATGGCGTGTCCTCACCCTTCCCCTCTCAGAAGTGTCTGGTGGGTGTTTTGTAGGAGATGGTGGAGACAGGGAGGTCAGCTCTGGTTTGGGCTGTGAGGATTAAGCATTTACTCTCTGTGGAGGCATTAAGTGGTGCAATGAAGGCCAGGCACCAAATCAGCTTCATTCACACTCCTGTTCATTTGCTGGCTTCGTTTTGGAAGGAATAACGTCTTTCTATAAAACCTGTGTAGCCAGTTTGGTTCTACCTCCAGTAATGCTGGTTTTGCTGGCAGATCTGACTTATCAGGTAACTTGGTGCCCAGAGCAAAGTGCTCTCCCGACCTGGGAGGATGCTGCTCTGCAGCCTCGGGCACATCTTCATGGAAAAATAGGCCAAATTCCTGGTTGGTGGCTCTTGCTCGCAGAGCCATGCCCACGCCTGCGCAGCAATTCCTCTTCCTTCTCTCTCCATCCCTCCGTGAAGGATTTCTTAAGGCATCTCTTAATGTCAAATGTCCTAAATATCAGGATTACTATAATGCGCTAAGCAGCCTGATGGCATAACACTTGTCACGTCCCTAACTAGCTCATTTAGTTGTTTGATTGAAAAATCACAGAGCGCTTTCTGCCTTCTGCAAATAGATTAAAGCGTTTTTCTGCAAAAGCAATCATGTAAAATGTTTTTTTAAACAGTATCTATTCAAAAATAAGTTACTCTTTAATAAAAGTAATAGAAACTATTTTTTATTGGAAACAGCTAGTACTGCATAACTTACCTTGAGCATTTTTCATCTGCGTATTTCAAAGTGCCGCGAAGAAAATGAAAGATTATTATTATCCTCATTTTATATGTGGGGGAAGATCATGAAATGAGTTGTTGAGTTGTTCTCGGGGCACAGATACCACAGGGAACAGATCCTAAACACTATGAGGTCTCGTCCGCATTTTTATTGACGATGTTCCTGTCTGTGGTCCCATATCATAGTGTACCCATTGGAGACCTCTCTCACTGAAAGACACAATATTTTAATCATGCATGAGTCTTCCCCTCTTTATTTAACTCCATTAATAATGCAATTTCTCTCCTTATTTCCTCCATTGATTCCCTGTGCTGACAGGGAAGAGTCTGAGTTACCTTGGCCTATAAACCCCTGTGGCACGTGGGCATGCATGGAGTTCACTCATGTGAAATCCCCCTGGAAATTCCAGCTGTGGGGGCTGGCAGCATAACTATGGTCCCAGCCCTCTGCGATCAACCGTCCCCTGTCGCCTGGAATGCAACATAACCTCAGAAATGAAAATCTGGCCCCGCTGATCAGGATCCAGATGGGTAAATTCAAGCTGGGGGCCCAGTTTTGACCCATGTCTGATTTAAATGCAAAGTATTGTAAATCGTTTAAAGCCATTCCTGCACGTGTTTAAGCTTACCCATGCGAGCAGTCTCATTGAAGTCAATTATGAACAATGGCACTTCTTTCTTCTTTATTCACTGCTGATTTCTGGTACAGGGTGTAAATGACTCTCTTATTGCCTTTGACACCGAAGTCCCTTAGCCAGCCACTAAAGAGGCATCATGCTAATTGATAAATGCTGCTTGATTGGGAGGCATTTAATTTCATAATCCTGTTAAAAATGATAGATATGTCAAATATTTGTGCCTGCTGGACAGAACATATTATTCTGCTCTAAGGTTTCCAGTTTAATTTTTTTGTAGGCAATTGGGCAGAACCACTGCTGTAAGACAAACAGATGCTCTTCAGCTGTACTTTTCCATAAATGATTTTGTTCTGGTTTTTTGTTCCCCTACCAGGCATATCAAGTTCAAAAGAAAATGTTGCCTCTCACTAATGAGAAGATTAATCGCATTCACATATGCAGCAGACTTTGTCAATTCTGTTGAAAGTTTGATGACCTTTAAGAGACAAAGTTTTAGCGTACCCAAAATAAATAATTCATCCTTCACAGATTTGCCCTCTGTATCCATCTGCTTAAATCTGAAGCATGCTGATTAAAGTGCCTGAGTGCAATTATCTTCATACCTCATTGAGATAAAAATCTCTATTTTACTATTGTACTTCAAAGCACAATTGCTCTTTTAAAGATATCAACGATTCATCGGGTCCATTTTTGCTTTTATGTCCAGCTCTCCGTAACGTTCTTCAAAATGTCACAAAAAGCTCTGAATTTCTCTTTTCCATACGAGTTCCTTTTCCAGCACTGAAAGCTGAAATGTGTCACTAATCCTCTTGCAAAATCCCTGAAATCATCATCTTCAAATGTAACCAGAAAATTCATCTCTGTTCTCACGTACGGGGAGAAAAATGTCATCTAGGGAAGTGGCAAGATGTGATTTACTTTGATTACTGCAATTATTGACACTGCCAGGCTCCTTCCATCTATGAAGGCTGCAGGCAGCTAATTGCCAAGAAAACTCATTGCCCCCTTCTCTCCCCCTTGCGATGCCCACTTTGCTGATTTCTTGCCCCACCTGTTGCCCTTTTGGGTCTCAGCCCAGCTTTTGCAAATAATAACGCGTGCAAATAGCATCAGCTATGAGTGCAGCCAAAGGGACTGCTCATGGGCTGGAAAGCGCAGGGGCGGACGGCGGTCCTTGTCCCAAAGAGCATGCAGACATCGCGGCTCCCCTCCAGCCATCGGCTTCGGGGGGCATGTTTGAAGCCTCCTGCAGTGACCACATGCAGATAGATAAGCTGATTATAAAATAGTCAAGCAGATGGTCTCTTTTGTTGCTACCTGTGAAAGTAAGTACAGTCCTCCTTTTCCCTGGGAGGAAGGAAACAACTCAGCGGACATCAGGCAGCTCCTGGTTTATTTAGGACACTCTGAAAGAAATGCTGAATGAATATTGCAGCCATTTAAACGAATCTTTCCTGGCCCCACGTGAAATTAGACTGAACTGGCACCGTGTTACCTTGTTACTAGAGAGAACAAATACTCCCTCTGGCAAAAATCCTACTTCAGGCTTGAAAAAATGTTTTTTGTTTTTCTTTTCATGCAGAAATTGAAATTGGTCTCAAATGTTCTCTGGATTTAATGCTGTTTGTTATAGATGAAACAATGAAAATGAAAGAGGAAATAATAAGGGATTGCTGGGTTTTTAAAGGTGATTTACAGACGAAAGGAAATCCTAGAGATTAGGAAGTTGTTTAAATACCAGCGACAGTCAAATATGGAAATATTCCAAAATGAGAGATTAGGAAAAAAAAAAAAGATATGAGTTGCAAAGAACAAAGCCACGAAGGAAGGGAAGGTATATTCAAAAAAGAAAAAAAAGTATCCAGGCAAAGAAAAAAAAAAAGCCTCATAAAACCAGAAACAAGACACCTGCTTTTCTGGCAGTTACCAGCAGCAAGAAAGACTCCACCTGCCAAACCCAATTTTTAACATCAGTAAATCACCATGTGGGTATAATAACAGGATGTTGGAAAGGAAACAATTTTCACTAATCAGCGTATCAGGTACCACTCTCACACACTCAGCACTCGCAGTATTGAGCCAAGAGCTCAGGGTTTGCTCCGACTTGGTGGGGATAACCTCTAGTCCCGTCCAAACGGCACACGTGCCTTTGCCTGAAGGTTGCAAGGTGGGGTTGGCTCCCACCAGGAGGGAGTGGGATGCAGTTGCCCGTGAACCAACGTGACTTTCTGGGACCCTCCACTTTGGGTGTCAGCTGAGGAACCGGTGCTGAGCACTGCATCAATGCTGGGACAGGGAGAGCTGGATGAGAAAAAGGATCTTGAGATGCTGAAGCCTGTCCCTTCTCAGCAATGAAAGGGAATTTTAAATATTGGAGAAGAAGTAATCAAATCTGTTGAAAAAAGTAAGAGCGGCTTGGTTGTTATGAAGATCACCCCTATTAGCATGTCATATATGCACAAGCTCTAAAATGCTTAACAGCTCAGCCCAGAGCGCGTATGAAACTGAAAACCAACAGCACATTAATGGAGTTATGCGATGGGGGAATATATCATAAAATAAATCACCTAAATTGAAAGCTGAATTTTGAGCCTCTGGATCATCTTAAAGTCCGTGATGTATGTGGAGAGTCGGTCTCATGGCTTTTGTTAAATTTAATGGGAGTGTTACAGCTGAAATCCCTTACATTGCCTTGGAAATGTATCTCACGGTGTCAAGGTTGTTTCATGGAAACTATCAATGGTCAGTGTTTTTGTTTTTAACTTTATAAAAATACTATCACGAACACTTTTGGCCTGTGGTGTTTGCTGGGCTTAATGTGGACTGAACTGTGGGTATACTGATGTGGAGAAGTAACCCAGAGGCTGCGGCAATCTTAGGATTTCAGAAGGAGGGTAGGAGACCACTTAGTTTTGCAATATCTGAGTATCTGAATTGTCTGCCAGCATTGAGTTCAAGTTTATTTGTGAAAAGCAAGAATAGATGAAAATAACCTAATCACAGCCATACACTAATGTTATGTGGATGCAAATTGGGCGAAGGTGCCTAGTGAGAATCATAACTGAAAATCTGTGGTTAAGATATCCTTCAAATAAGTGCAGACAAAATGAAGTAGATCTCAGAGGTAAGAGAATGGCTCTCCGAAT
Organism: Sagittarius serpentarius; assembly: GCA_034782735.1. NCBI lineage: Eukaryota > Metazoa > Chordata > Aves > Accipitriformes > Sagittariidae > Sagittarius > Sagittarius serpentarius. Next base: position 17,781,847 of record JAVKLA010000042.1, on the reverse strand, counting down.
GGTATTTCTGGACACAATACTGCCCTTCTCTGACAGCCCGTGTCGGGATGAACCAGGCAGAGAGCCAAGGTCTTTTGCTTTTAGTGGTAAGTAACGTTAACCTCACCACACAGTTCCTGCTTCAGTGAACTTGTGGCTTGGTGTTTTAATTGACTGGTCAGAAACAAGCCTAGGAAAGGTATCAAGGGCCCTCCGTCTCTTTGATCAGTGATCAGGGTCCCCCCAACATATCTCATTCCCGTGTATCATCAAAGTTACAGCAAAGACCATATGAAAACCGCAGCCCAGTTAATACATATTAAATAGTGTTTCTTTAACAGATGGGAAACAATAAACAGTTTCCAAAGATACATAAAGAAATGAAAGAATTTCCAGCTTTGACATCATAATAGGGTATGATGAATAGTTTGGCATCATGACAATACCTTTGTCAAGATAGAGAGCTTTGGGATGTAATTGCTCTTTGAAAGACTTATTTAGTAGCTTTCCTATGTGAGGCCATATGATATGGTTTATGGAGGACAGTGGAAGGTCTTGTTAGGAAGTTTATCTGACTTGGCTCTTGGGGCTTTATCCTGTCACCAAGATCATTACCGTGATACCTTTCATGTGATTCAGCCCTGTTCCTCTATTTTCCGTACAAAACCAATGTCTGACTCATATCTCACAAATAACATTAGGACAACAGGGGAAGGGTTTAGTTGTGTGTTGGAGGAAAGACCTGTTAGCCTCTTTTATTATGGTTGGGTTGTTTTCTGAAGTAACAGTCCAACAAAGTAAAGTGTAACTACCTGGAAAAAAAAAAAAAAGACAGTTGTAATTGCTGCTATTCACCAATAACTTATCAAAATCAGTGTTAAGAATAAATTCTTGAAAATGAGGCTTCACATATGTACATGATTACTCCTATGCCTGTTTGCAGACTGCAACTGAAATAAGCAGTGATTCATCGCAAATGAAGTTTGAATTAATTAGAGAATCCCTGCTCTGCGATGGCCACCCGGTTTTCTCTAGACGTTCGATGGTTTTGGAAAGATAATGGCTATTGGCACATACAGTGGTGCAATGGACCCATATCCAGTTTTTTCCACTTTCTCCAGGGACGAACACTGTGTTGCAACACCACAGAGTGTCGTAATATGGAGAAGCCCCAGGAACGTGGATGGGATGTTTTTCATAATGCAGTTTCCATCCTGCCATCTTTTGGTTATTTATTGCAATTTTCAGTGTAAACAGAGATATATCCGGACCAAGGCTTGGCACGGCTTGGCTGCTTACATCTCATATCTCAGCAAATTAAAAAACCCCAAGCCCCAGCAAGCTCGATGGGGCTGCAGGCTGCGGCGAGCAGAAGGGAGCGTTCAGTGTCCTAACAGAGAGACCATATATGTGTCTATAGGGATGCTCAGGACCACAGTTAAGCACAGGAAGGTCAGCGGCCTCCACCAAGCATGACCAGAGCTCGGAGCCTGCCCATATCCTGCTCCTCCATGTAACATCAAGCACATTTAGCCCCTTCTGGGAAAGGGAAAGCAGAAAACAAGAACAGTTGTGCAGCTCAGTCTTTAGGTACCATTCCCCTGTGCACCCATAATAATCCTTGAAGCTGCTGTCTTGGTAATAATCTAGCAATTAAAAGAAAATATTGGTATTTAATTAAACTCGCCAATCAACCAGAAATGAGTTTTCCTTATCAAGAAGAGCTGGATTTGGTTTTGCCACTTGGAAACAGAGGTCAGACTCTTGTAGAGTAAAACTTTAATTAGGAAAGGAGATTTGGATTAACACGTGAGGCAGAGAGAGGATGAAATGTCCTCAAAAATCATCTGAGTATGATTCACAGGAGGAGAGGAACCTAAATATGGGAACAGATTTTATTTATTTTTTTTAAAGAAAAGCAAAGCTCATGGGTAGAAGAGGCACAGGAGGGATTTTTATGAGGCTAGGATGTCTCTATTCAATCTACTTTCCCGCTCTTCATATGCAGTTATTTCAGATATTCAAAGTCTGGTCAGAAAGTTCATATACTGAGGGGCATTAGCAAAACCTAGGGATTTGGATGCTTTACTTTCATAAATTTAGATAGTGGAGGAACAAATGGCTCTTTTGGAAGCTTTGAAAAGTTCACTTTTTGTCACTTTCTGGCTGTGCCGATGACACAGAGGATGCTGCCCACCTACAGCTCCTGCCTGAGCCCACAGAGCCCTTGTCCTGCCCTGGCACATCCGCGCCAAGAACTGCCCCGGGTGCCCAGGACTGTCCCCTGATAAACTCAATGCTCAGCCCTGTGGGGTTTTTTTTTCTTTTTTTCAGACTTGTTCCCAAGAAACACTGATTTTTATGGCATCAGATCCTGATCCCTGGATGGCTTCTTCATCCCAGCTCAGGTATGTCTCCAACAGCTGGAGTCTCAGGGATTTGTAGTAAAATCACTTGCATTTTTATTTTCTTTTGGGTACTGGACAAAAGCAAGTCTCTTTTCCTAAATGTGGCTGAACCATTTCAGCTGAAACTAAAAAAACCATCACCAAGGCTCAGGCACGCAATGCAGAAAATGTTCAGCACAAAACCTGAAGTTTGGAAATCATATAGATAACCAGCAAAGGGCATGGCCATGGAGGCCAGCCCGTGGCAGTTTTCTCCTGACATCTGTTATCTTTGGATCAGGCCCCAAGACAGAAGCTTGTGAGGAGAGGAATTTCATGATTTCTCCAATAAAAAAGATCCCAAAATATAAAGTCTTTGCTGAGGGCAGTCGGTCGGGCAGACCCCATTTTACAGGCTGCTACCTGCTATCTCCAGCTTAATTTGAGAACTCGTTCCCTTCCTGCTCCCCAGTCACTAATTACGTCTGTAGGTGAGGGACTGGAGAGGAGACACGTTCGCTACAGGAATCTGCTGGGAAGAATAAGTTAGTTTTAAACTTAAATGAAGTTTGAGAAAGGTTTGTTTTGAGCAGTTAAAACTTCTTGGTGTGCAAAACAAAAATAAAAATCGAAGAATTTCTGATCTTTTCCCTTAACAACAAGAAAGCTTTTTCTGTTTGTTTGACTAATATGTGTAAGTTACCAAAGTCGAGTTAAATGGAGCCTCAACTCTCCACCCCAAACCCCACCTGTAGCTGCTCGAGTACTTTGGTATTTCATTACCTGTCTGCATAAGTACTGGTGAAGAGACAGAAAAGGAGGATGAGATGATTTTACTAGGATACATCACTTTTGACAGCCATAATCCAGTTAAACACAGACACCCAGGTTCATCGCTGGCCTCAGCCTTCGAGGAGAAGAGTTTTATTTGGCAAGGGAGGCTGCCTGAACAAATGCCAGGAATGAGGTATTTGGATAAATGATGGACGGCACTTAAAAGTTGTTTTTCTGTGATGAGTGAAGATAATTGGTTTCCCTCAGAGCACAGTCACTGCCAGAGTGAGTCTGGGCTGTGGGAAATTCGGCGAATTAGGCACCGGTGGTCTAACGCTACACGGGGCACGTGGGAGGGGTACGAGGTGCAATGCCCATAAGCGCTCGGGCGGATAGGGAAATGGGACCAAATACTGGACATTTGGGAATATTCCACCTCTGACACTGCTCCAGTCAGCAACCTCCTTACAATACCTTTTGTTTCAGGGGAAACAGGCAAATGTTGAAAATATACCCAGAGAAATCAGAATTCATGAGACTGTGCTCTGCTCCACACATTAACTCAGAACAGCAGGAGCTGCTAGTAGGTAAAAGCAAAGATAAAGTAAACTGTATTAGAATAAAGAAGGTACAGTCCAGCAATGGCATGTTTTTTTTAAAGTTTGATTCTGCTAAATAACTTCCCATGCAGTTTAGGATAGTCTGTGTCTGATGTGTTTTGTGGCAACTTGAGTTTGGCTCCTGGGCCAGCATCTGTCCTGTGTCCCCACATGCATCAGACCTGATGCACAGAAATGCAGGATTACACCTGGGATGGCTTTCAGCTCCAGCATTTGCTGGTGTGTCAGAAACAAGGCTGAACACAGGGAGATGTTGGCTGTAGGACTGCAGCGCAGCTCGCTGTGGAGACCGGAAAACAGATCTGCTGTCACTCCAAAATTCTTCCAACCGGGAGATGCTGAAATCTATGTTCTGAATTCTTGGGTATTTCTACAGCCTGCCCAAAAAACCGGTTTTCCATGGAGCAAACTGGCAAACATCACAAGGCAAACCGAAATTTCATAAGAACGTACTGAATGGCCAACGTCAATGGAAAAGTACTTTATATGTTGCCAGAGATATTTTGAGGCAGAAATAAAGAAAAAGAAGAAGAAATCCCAACCTCCCAACCAAATTATTTCCTATCCACTTATAGTTCCGTAGTGCTTCTCTCTGAAAAATTACAGGAATCAAAACCAACAGATGTAATTAAACCCATATTAGCCATACAGGAGAGTGCGGCCAGGGCACGCAGTGGTAGGTGTGCCACCCAGCGCACTGAATAGTGCGAGGCTGGGCCGGAAGGTTTCTGCTAGGTTGAGGACTTGCTTTTAAACTTTCTTCTTGCAGTATCCTTGTGCTCAGTCATTGGTTTCTCCACTGAGTGAATTACTCCCCCCCGCCCAAATCACGTTTTTTCCTGATCTGTCTGCCTGGACATGTTTCTGGATATTTGTATTGTATCACCTGTGATCAGTACAGAATTTGCCCATCAAAAAGCTACATGAAATATTCAGCTTTATAGTTGAGAAAAATGTGAGCCATTTGTTGTGATCTAACCAGGAAGAAGGCATTTTTTCCCTGCAGAAATTGCACTTTAAAGCCTGTCAAAATATTTTTATGGTGTTTGTGGAGGCCTTAGCCCAGGGCTGCCCTCAGCACTCACAGCAGGAGAAACAGGCTGCTCCTTCCTTCCCTCCAGACGAGAGAGCCCTGGTTTGAGGAACAGAGGCTTGATTTTTTTTTTTTTCCCCTCATTTTGGTTGTGGTGCTCACAATTCTCCTTTCTGCTGGGAGTTTTTGCAACGCACTGAGATACAGGAGAGCTCTGGGCTTGGCTGTTCGACAGTTGAGGCACTTTGCTCTGGTTCACCAGCCGAGGTAGCAGGGATGCGGGAAGCTCTCCCCAGCTAGAGGGAACAGCAGCTCCTCTCTGTCCTCAGCAGGAGAAACAACACTCAGCCTTCCCTTTGTGGCCGCTCGTCCCTTCAGCTCCCGTTCCTCTTGCTAGGTGTTGCTGCTTCAAATGCAAATTCTGGAAGTTAATCCCGTGGCCTAGACCAGCCAGCCATTAGTCTACAGGCACATACAGATTTTCCTTCTCAAGTTGTTTTTCTTTGGTAATTGTTTTAGATGCATCTGTATTTGCTTTAGGACCCAGACCAGAGCTATGTACTCTTCAGCAGACAGTGGGGCTTATCCTGAGACCTTCCACGTGTTGTTTTCATTAGCATCCTGGTTGTATCCTGGAGAAAAATATATCCAGTGTTGGAAATACCATGTGGCCAACGGGATCATACATTTGTATTATACAACCCAGCAGCGGGGTTCCCCTTTTCTGGGAATTCTTTGTTCTGGAAAAGCAGCGCCAAGGCAGTGAGATTGATTTATGTCACCAACAGAAACCAAACACTCATCGCAACGTTTCACAAACAGAGAACAGCTCCAAGGGCCTCAGTACGGAGGTGACTAACGCTGCCCTCCCCGAGCCCTGCAGCTCCCTCCCTCCGCAACCAAAGTCTGGACCACCACCACCCCCCCCCCAACCTGGGAAAGTAAACCGGGGGGCATACGTTTACCTTGTTCCTGCAGTCTGATGCCCGTGGTCCTCAGACGTGTGTTGCTGGCTACAGCTGACCACACGCTCCCCGGGTAGTTAAACCTTCGGTCTGACCCACTGCAGCCTTTCTTACATTTTTACATTAATCCATTTGTCTGACTGCCAGGATGAGATATATTTTCCCCATCCTGATTTTCCCTGTCCTGGCTGTTCAGCCTTCAGGGTCCTGCTGGTTTTATTCCCCTGTTAGTCCCTGTTTTCTTTACCTATATGATAGGACTCATGCCAGACTTTTGGGGTTTTAACCTCCTACCATCTATCCCAATCCACATGCTTGGGAAAAAAGCTTAGCAAGTCCAACGTGCCTGGACACGCATTGTAGCAGATGGCTCTGCACCACGAGAGAGGATCATATCAAAGTTCACAGGAGGCTCCTTCCCAACGTGCTGCTTGTGAATTAATGCATCATGTGTAGACACCGAGCCCTACCTAATTCGATCAAGATGTGCTGTCTGCATCATGCATCTCTGAGAACATCACATGTGTTCATTTTACTTAATATAGTCACATCTTAACTTATAATATTAGGGATCAAAATATTCTAGGTGATCACAGAGCGGCAAGAAGAGGCTGTTTACTCACGGGTTTCCGTTCCCTCTGCTCAGCGGCGTCTGTTGTGCAGCCAGGTCTGACATCCGCGTTCCCCAGAGCCTCCGCTCCGCAGATGAAAGGAGCAACCCGGCCCCGGCCAGATCAAAGCCCCCCACACATCTGCCGGGGGGGTCAGCACAGCCCCCCCGCCTCCAGCAGGCAGCAGGGGCTGCCGGCGCTCAGCCGAGGTGCGAGCTCCGTCTGCCACGACGGAAGGCCACCGCGCACCCAGCCACACGTTTCGGGCCACACCAGGAGGGTATTCCTGAGATGAAACCCATGAGGCTTAAGGAACAGGTGTCCACCGGGGAAGCGTTACACCAGCAAAACTTCAGAACACAAAGAAGCCCCTTCCCTCTGCCGGTACTTACATGTCAACTTTGTTTTTGAGAGCTGAAATTCATGCGAAATTTTCTACTTAAAACACAATGGTGAAAGAACAGCACCTAAACAATCAATTTTGTTTGCTGTCCTCGTGCTGACAGAGAGGTCGTGGAAGTGTCATAACACGATCTAAATCACTGGATGGTGTGACTTCCGTGACTATAATAAGTATCATATAATGCCAGAAGTGGATGTAAGTTATTAACAATGCCGAGGTAGGAAATCCAGGGATCGTGAACTAAGTGACTGGATTAAACATTTTATTTGAGGTTCAGATGTCACACGGAAGAACACGGAGCCTTGAAATGAGATCCAGAGTATCTGATGACACCAGGTTGCACATTGCTGGTAGTACCGCTGGAACCACACTGATTTGCAGCAACGGGGAGCCTGGCACTTACAGATGTGGTTGCAGGAAAGGAAAATAGCTGTTGCAAGATATGCACATTCAGCACTTCTGGTCAGAACAGTGTGAAAAGAACAGATTCCTTCTCACACGCCAGCCTGGAAAGAACTAAGTGGCTTTTCCAAAATGCTCACCAAGAGCCCTGCAGAGAGAAATCCAGCTCAAGAGAAAATCGACAGAGGAAAATCATGACTCAGTAAAGGTAAACGGAGAGTAAAAGGAAGGTGTACTTGAGCAGCATTCACGACTATTGGGAGTGGCAATGTTGCACACTCGTGTGCCAGCCGCTTTTCTTCACTTCTGAAGCAGCAAAAGGATAGTTTTAGCATTCTCTGACACTAATTGAAAATGCATTAGTGGCTGAAAGCAACATTAGCTCTCGGTCTTGAGAAATTTCCCCTGCCACAAACATAATTGTAATAAAAACTGAAACACTGAAATAAATGTTAGAACATTTAAAAATCATAAAGCCTTCCCTGTTTCCAGTTTTCTTCTGTAATAAATTGAAAGCATGACAAATGTCACCCGAAGACACAAACATTAAGAAATCATTTGGCAAATGACTTTTTTCAAGCCTGGCATCTGTAGCCTGGGGAGAGCTTTGGAAAGGTCACAGGAATTTGTCCCATGAACTGCCTCTCTTCAAGCCTAAGGGAGTAAATCTGTGGATCTGGGGCACCACGATGCTGGCCTGAGGAGGACAAGATGCCAGCTTGTAGGAAAGTTGCCTATACTTTGCGAGGGGAACTGTGCCACCTTCTCGCCTTTATCATGTGCACAGGTATCTTTGCTCAAGGAGGCACCTGAGCATGTGTTTGAGGCGCATTTCAGAGGGGTGTCAGCCCTTTCCTAGAGATGCTTTCATGAACGGCTGCCAGAAGTGATAACATAAGTTGTTACACTGACTTGGGTAGAGACATGAGCACACCGCGAGCTCCGGGAAGCCTGATACTGCCAGCAAGCCTGGACCCTCAAGCTCTTGTGCTTTGAGGACGGACAGACTCTGCCCAGCAGGTCAGAAGGAGGCAGCAGGTTTTGCACGCTGCCTTCTCGGCATACAACCCACAGATCACAGCACCAGCCTTGGCAAATTCCCCTTCAGCAGGAGAAACTGGGATATGCAGAACAGACAAGAACCAAGGTGTTCAAACCTCACATTTGGCATGCTACGTGCAGATCGTGGAGCTCATCTTTAGGCGCCTGAGTTTACAAAAACCCATTGTCTCTGTGCTGTGTGTACAATAATTTCTTCTGAGAAGCAGAAGGTCCCTCCTGTTTCAGCCCATACGCTCTGTGTCAGAGGGATCTGTGCAGCTCCTGCACCTTCGTGCCTCTCAATTGTTTCTCGCTCACAATAAAGTAGGGGATGCAATGATATACACATTTTTATCCTTACTTCTTACAGGTGCCAAGCTAAGGACCCAAGAGTGCTGTGTTTCATACAAGATCAAGTGTTGCAGCGCAAGAAATCAAATACCCAGCCCTAAGACATGGGTTATTGCCCCCTAAGATATTGCTCATTGCCCCCTTCTTGTTGCCGGCTCTTTGTTGTTGTTGCCAGACATTAAAATGCTGCTGTGTTTCTACTCTATTCAGAATTGGTATCCCTCAGTTAGAGTCCTAAAGGCATGTGGAGTTCCCTCTGTTAAGTGAATTTTTTATGGGCAAAGTATTAAGAAAAAGTATTATGTGTCCAACCACCAGAAAGAATATTATATGCCCACAAGGAAAAAGAGCGGCCGTTTCAAAGAAACATTTACCAAAGTTTGTATCATCCATAAAACCACACATTCTCCGTGGGACGAGGGTGGAACCGTAATCCCCCTGCGAGTGACAAGTGTGGCCTTCCCATGGCATGCAAACACGAGCCCAAGTTTCCTAAAAGCCATCTGTTTTGCCATTTATGTCTTAATGTGAGCTAGAAAAAATGTTGCAACAAGCTGGTTTCATCCCTGTAGACAGTGCCTTGCTCTACCACACGCCTTGGGAGGACGATCCCTGCGAGGCTGAGGCTGGAAGCCGGGGGGATGGCACCAGGGCTGCCAGTGGTGGTCACCAAGCAAAGGAGCAAGGTGGCAAACCTTCCCGTAACCCCCACGCTTTGGGACTCTTTCTCATTTCCCCCCCAGGCAGGAGCTGTAAGTCTCGGCGTGTCACACTGGCTGTAACCTACTGAAACCTCCTCTCCAGCAAACAGGGTGCAGGGTGCTCCAGTCCAGTCCAGTCCGGGTGTGACGTGAACTTTGAACCCTCTTTGCTTAGAAGGACCTGCCTTGTAGCCTGGACGGAAGAACACCACCAAGCAAAACCAGTGAGCGTTCATCTGGGCATCTGAGCAGAAACCCCCTGGTCCCCGCTGCAGGCAGAAGGGAAGCCTTACAGTCCCACGAGACGTTGTAGAAAAGAGGTAGCACCTTTCAGGTCCAAAGATCCCTTTTATTTTCTGGTTGAGCAAGATGGAATCAAGTGTCTGTGCAACCAAAGAGTGAAATGATGTTTGAGCAAAAGTTAGTTTTATATCCATTCACACTAAAGAAAGGATTTAAGTTCAGCCAAGGTCGTCTTCTGGCTCTCTAACAGCACTGGTTTTCACTCAGGGAGAACAAATACTTCTTCGCTCATGTAAGAAGAACCATGGCTCAGTCTTTTCTTGAGCGACTTTGCTGCGCATTAGCCAGAGGGAGAGAGCTAAAGCTTGTGACGGAAATAACTCTCATCGAGAACAAGTGCTCAAGGGGCTTAGAAATGTGATTTTATTAACTTTCTTGTCAATGTTGAGTGCAGGGTAAATGTCCATTTAAGAGCATTAGCGATGCATTCCCTCAGAAGAGACATTTGCAGGACCTCACCCTTCCCAGTCTTCTCACCAGCTGCTCAATTCTCTTTGAAAAGGTGAATGAGCCGTTGGAAGGGCTTTGAACAGATGGAAGTGGAGGCAACATGCACAAAACCTGTCAAAGGCTGCGTTTCAGCTCCTTTTGCATGGAGTCTGCAGCAGCCAATGCTCGGAGCAGGAAGAGGAACAGCAGTTGGAGGGACTGTGAAACGTCCTGGCAATGAGCAGGGACTCGCTTGACGTTTCAAATTATTTGTTTTGAAAGGAAGTGAATGTCTTCCTCGGACCGTCTGCTCCTGTGGCGGCAGGAGCCTTGTTGGTACAGCAGGGATGCAGCATCCCACAAACAGGAGTGCAGATTTTGGGACAGTACAGACAGAGACGGCTCCCGCCTGCAGTAACAAGAGCCAGGTGTGATGAAAACATGGTTTTAACAGACTAAGCTTAATACTGCTTGGTTAGAGTATGCGTTGAGGCTCACTGAGAGCCTTCCTGAACACTAGTAGATAGGAAGAGTCTGTCCATCTGTTTTGCATTTAATTGATTTGTTTCCTGGCTGACGATAGATCAAAATGGGACCTGAGCCCCTCTTGGGGCTTCTGGGTGCTGTAACTGACCTCAACATTCAGGGCTGTCAGCTTGAAGACTGTGACATCAGTCTGTAACATTTACATTTAAATAATGATTAATGCTCCCTGCTCTAGCCAGCCAAGAGGACATGATGGTGCCCCAAGGGCAAGGGTGAAACGTCTTCTCGCCGCATCTTCTGAAGCAGGATCTGGAAGACGACGTCCATGTAGCTGATGGCCTCCCATCCCACAGTCAGTTGCATCAGGAGGAGATCTTCTCTTGGCACTGACTCCATATCCCCATCTCCTCTCAACAGCAGAGGTTTTGTTTTCCTAGATGTCCATCTAGGAAATCCATCTTTGCAAAATTTCCAGAGCATCCAGCAGACAACAAGGAAGATTTCTGGTTCCCAATGCCAGAGCACAGAGAAATATGGGAACACGCTGTGCCAAGCCATGAAATCTTTTAAGATCCCTTCAGAAACTGCAAAAAATTAGCGAAGGAGAAGTGCGTGTCCCTGAGCCCCCCGTGATGGGAGCACCGGCGCTGTGGGGAGAGGGTGAGCCATGGTCCCATCTGTCCCCACACAGGGACCACAGGGCAGAGGGAAGGGAGGGATGTAACCCCCCAAACTCTCTTCTGCCCTGGCAAAACACCCTGCTTTTGAAATACTTTTTGACTTTCACACCCCTTCATCTGTTTACTTTTAACAGCTAACATTTTCTGAACCTGAATGTCATCTCAGCTGTATTCCTAGAGCTTAATTCATTCTGATCCCATAACCATTCTTTTACGTTTATAGCATATATTTTGAATTAGCTAAATTAGATTTCACTCTCTGGTCAGTGGCTGTCAGTCATGACGCTTTCGAGTTTCAGTTGCAAAATGTGTGCAGGTTCAAGAGGCAGCACAGTAAGCTGATATTTGAAGCATGAATTAAGACTTTTAATAGACAAAAAAATGCTAAGAAGATGGGACTTATAAATGACTTTAGACATGCGGCCATAATTATTACATGCATTTGATTTCTGTATACATATATAGGGATTTTTAGGAGGCTGGTTGCTATGGTAACTTCTTTACTGCATGGTCCATATGTTGCTGCTGAAATTCTTTTTCCTTAATGGAAAATTACACCCATGGACACGGATGGCATTTGTAAATCTGCTAAAAAAGCAGCAATTTTCCTTTTCTTCCTAAATGTCATCAGCTGTGCAATGGAAGCCTTTGAAGTTTGATTCTCCCCCTTGTCAGTTCACAAAGCAAGAGACGTGAACTGCATCCAGACCTCCCCTTCTCCGCCTCCAAACCTTTGCCTTGCCTTGCTGGAAGCCTGCCTTATAGTAAATGCCCTGACTTTTTCATGGGACGGGGTCAGAAAAAATGTGGGTTAAAAAATAGCTGTCTCTCCGGGTGACAGCTGAAAGTGTAGGGAGGTTAGCAGGAGAGAAGAGCTTGGACGCCCATCCCAATGTGAACTCAGTTCTCCGGATGTGAATGCATTTGGATTTTCTGTCCCCAAATCAAACCAGATGACTAAATGTTTGATGGGGTTTTAGGGGTTTTTTTTTCCTTTTCCTAGGAAAAAGAAAAAAAAAAGTTGCCTTTTGCAGGTTGCAAAAGGCCTTTCATGAATACACACGTCAACACTACAGCTGTAGCACTGAAAGGCTATTGGTATCAAGAGTGCTTTCACCAGGAGGCTCCATACCTCTCCTTTGGGGCCAGGGCTTGCAAGCCCTGCTCCACCCCGCAGCAGAGTGGCGGAACCGGGGTGAGTTCCTGACTGTGAACCGTTCCTGGACCACCTCCGTCCCCCGGTTTCCCAAAGCAAGTGACCGGCGTTGCTGGCCTAGCTGTGTGCACGCTGTGATGCGTGGCTCCTTGGAGCGGGCAGGTCGGCTGCAGCTCTCCGGCGGGGTGGTTACATCATTGCCATTGGTTTAGGAGGGACAGTTTTCCCACGTTCTGCCTGAATAAGGGTGAAAGGAAAGTCGTATTTCTGACTGCAGAATGAAAACAGGTTCTAAAAATTGCCGTGGAGCAGAATTATTGTCTTCCACCTAGCTCCGTCTGTCACTGTTGTACAAAACCCAGCGAAAAGCTGGAAAGCAGAATAAGCTCAGCTCCAGGTGCGTGCACAGCTGGGAACACAGCGTGCTTTCGGCTGCTGCACCATGCTCTGCTCTCAGGGTGGACGGGGCAGAAAATTAGAGCTACCCGTAGGCCCATGGGTATTTTCTGATGTGGTTTTTGTTGGCTTTGAACCTTTAAACAGTTCTTTTAAGGTGGTGGCGTTTCTCTATTCATCTGCTACGGATGGGGGAAAAAAACCCCACGCCCGGCTACCTGCACTGTTGCAATCAATTGCTTTGCCTGCTCTGTTTTTGAAGTTTAAGCCAAGGGATTAGCAATCCACCATGGAAAACCCCAGCACTGGAGCTGATGGAGCAATTCCCTGAGCTGAGAACCAGGCTGGACTCTCTGGCACGTCCACCCTCATACTGCACCTCAGCATTTCATTGCTGCCACCAGCCACGAATACATGCACGTCTGTAAAATATGGATTTCAGTGAGGCTGGTTTAGGGGTGGATTTAACTCTGTGTATCTGAAGTTTACCAAAACCCCAGAGCCATTTAAATGTATTTTTGACCTTATTTTTCGCAGAAATCCTTATTAACGGCTGTGGCTTGGAAGCAACCGCCTTTATATACCTAAAGAGTCTGTGAATGTTGGCTTTTCAGAAACCTTTCTGGGTGCCTTACACAGCTGCACTTCTGTTTTACATTGGAAAGGTTTGACACCTTAGCAGTATAAAGTTATAGGTTTTATCCCTAAAACTTCCCAAATGCAGTTTCCATTATTAACACAATTGTGACAGCTATAGTTTGTTTATATTGCTTCACCTGGGGCACATAAACTTAAAGGACTGAAAATACCTCCATGCCATAAAAGAATTTTATATAATTGCTACCTCTTGCTGTAAGGGACAGCTGGCCTTTGAAAGTTGGGAACTCATTTACGTCATTGAAGTAAAATGTAAGCCTGGGGTTTAAATGACTGTAATTTATGTTTCTGAAGCTCAAAACACAAAATATGGCTGTCCAACGGGCAAATACCTTTCCGAACAAACTAATACTCGTAATTCAACTTGGACAGTACGCATCTGTCCTTATAGGAGGCTGTCCAGCATTGCTGTTTTCTTTTGATACTTATTCTCTTATTATCTCTGCTTTGTTATCCCCAATGCTAAAATTCCTATGGACAGCTTCCTAATTCAGCTCTTTGAAATATTTCCTGATCTGCTGTGCAAGGCTGTGCCACATCCCTGTGCAGTCACCGGGGACGCGTCCCGAAGCTGCCACCCGCTGTCACTGGGTGCTCCGACCGGTGCAGCCCACCAGGTAGATGTGGCAGTGGCTCTGTCATCAAAGTGTCTCTCATTACTGAGAATGGCTGATTTCTTGTGGCTGGACAAAAATCAGTATCCTGTGAGCAGAGTAGCTAGAAATCACCCTGCAGTTCTTGCGCTCAGCGTTTTCTTGTCACCGTCTCTAAGCATCTGTCTGAACACCATTTATATACTTTGGGTTTAGGGCCCGGTTCCAAACAGCTGTGGCTTGTTTAGCGTTTTGAAATTATTTTTTTTTTTTCTTTTTAACACTGAAAATCTCCCTGGAATGGGCTAACACCAAAAATGTTTTTTCTAGCCCTTGGATGAAAGCACCCACCCATGGTCCATGCTTTTATGATTTGCAAATTCACCAACACTTATTATGGCATTGCAAAACAACAGTGACAAAAAGAAATTCAACCACAGGTCCCTTGGAGCACATTCCAGGCTCAAAGCTCTGCTGCAAGCTTGCAAGCCCATCATCACAGGGGAGCCTGCATCGATTTAGAAGGTATATTTCCAAATCTCTCTTCTGGCGTGATCATGCTCTGCCTTGGCTCCCTCCAACATTTGTCATTTGCTTTTAATATATATTTAGATGTATTTGTGACTTAAAAATAATTTATCTCATTTTCATAATTTTCAAGAGCTTGGTTGTGCTGCTCAGTATAGCTCAGTGGAGAAGAACAAATGGCAGATTTTCTTAGTCTTGGGTTGTGTTAAGTGTGAATACAGAAGTCAGCTTTCTAGCGCAAGAAGAGCATGGAAGGTGAACTAAAATTTCACCTGAGCATTGTGTGGGTGAACTCGACTCCTTCCCTTAAAGCACCTTTTCGGGCAAAAGTGAGCACAATTTCAGGCAAAGTATATCCAGCTAAAATGAGGCTGGATATTGAGGTCCTGCTGTACCTGCCTTCCTTGCAATATTGACCATGAACCTGCCCAGAAGGTGTGGACACGACCCAGCGGGTGTCTGGCTGATCCACACCATCTCCTTCCCATCTCCTGTGGGCTGGGACCACGGCGGGGCTGCAGCTGGGCACACCCTCCTGGCTTGTTACTGGAGTTCTATTTAATGTGTTAGCCTGTGTCGGGGAATGCCGTGGCTCACTGGGGACCCCGTCCTAGCTGCTGTGGGACAAAATGTCCCTTCTCCATAGAGGTTCTCCCCCGGCACGGGGAGACGTGGGCACACACACACACAGGGAGGGGGTGAGGCAGGCGGGGACCCTGGCCCTGCCACGAGCTCTCAGCAGTTTGCAGGCTAACCCTTGCTTACGGATTATTTTTCCTTCAGAATCATAGTGGAAGTATTGAGCAGGGAATTGGGGAAAAACACAGAAGTGGCTTTAGAAAACATGTTCGGAGTCCTGCTCCCGAGCGAGAAGGGGAGCCTGAAAGCAAGCCCAGTCCTTCCTTCCTTCCCAGCACAAGTGCAGCCCCCGGCCCCCGGGATCTGCCGTCATGTCCCGGGAATGTGCTTCCTGGACACGCTGCATCCACCTTCCTCCGCTTGCCCATCCTGCCGTGACCGGCCTCCCTCGCTCCTCTGGCCGAGCCCCCTCTGCGGGGAGGCACAGCCTCGCACTGGGGACTGGGGGAGTCCCAGAAGGACCGGTACCAAAGGGCAAGACCTTCTTTTCACCCGGTTTTTGGAGGAGCACAGCTGCTTGCAGCTGCTGCTGCAGTAAATAGCAAATATAGAGCGGACACCCGTGTTAAAAACCCACAGCGTGAAACTTATCTCAGACTGCACCAAGGGCAGTTGTGGACCTGTTTTCCAGCTGCACCGTCAAAAGTTTGCCAGAGGCAAATGAGCTGAAGCTTGAGCAAAAGCAAAGCTAGAGACCTGCTGCACCCATGAATCATTCCCTGATAGGAAACAGCCACAGGTGCCAAAGGAAGAATATATTCCCTAAAATAAACTGAATGGTTAATCGGGCCGTCAGTATGAACCACCAGTCGCCGCCGTGCGTGCATGGAGGTGGCGGTGGGGCTGGCAACCCAAACAGCCTTTTCCTTTCTTCCTTCCCTTTCAGGGCTGGGTGTCGCAGGATGCAACGGAAATTTAACGTCTTTCCAAGAGGACACTATAATGAGGATGTTTGCTGCCAAACAGGGGCTCGTCCCTTCCTGGGGTCTAACTGATGGAGGTGACTGCCACGTTCAGGGACTGCTCTCGGGGTCCAAGCAATTCTTTTCAGCCTTACCCCTGTGTCACCAGTATCTTTTCTTCTCTACCTGCTCAGAAACAGCTGCAGATGCTGAGAATTTAAAGCCTAGTCCTTAAGATCTACCACGGCTGAAATGTCTATAAACACCTTGAGTCTCTTTAGAGATCTCTGCGCTTGCCAAACTCTGCAGCTTACTAGGATGTCTCATTATACGTGGTGCTTTCCCCCCTCCTGCAGCCCGTGATTATGTGAGAACTGCAGGAAAAGTAAGTTTAAAGACTTCAGTACATCCTCTTTGCCTAAACTGAAAAAGTAGATGAAGAAACTCTAATTTAATTAAAAAGTTGAAAACCCTTAATATTATTTAAGATGACCTCAAGACTTGGAGCCTGTATGCAGCTTTTTTTCCAGCATTGGCAGCTATCAATACTGAAATATTATCAGAATTTTTTTCCTTATTTTTTGTATTAGTAACCCAAACCCGCAGATTGCTTAGGTGAAATCTGCTGAACGTTAATCCCCAGATTCTGTGTTTTATGGCTGAAATAAATCTGATTAGAAAACAGAAAACAAATCAGCAGAACTAGTGGCATGATTCACCGTACCCTCACTGACTGAAATAGTTTGCTTAGAGGAGTTAAATTCTGGGTTTGAGTAGAAATACATATTGCACAGCTGACTGGGGTGCGACTGTCCACTAAAATGGATCCAGACTATCAATCAGCAGATATCTTCTCTGTGTGTGTGTGTGTGTTTTAAGAGGGTGACAAGGTATTTGATCTTCTTTTTCAGGGCTCGGTATCATACAGTATCGTTTGGGGGTTGCAGAGCTGCATGGCATCGTCCTTCACAGGAATATTCTCCTAAACAACAGGTACTATATCCACGTATATTTACATAAGAGTTGTCATCAGGATCAGAAATTTTGAAGCAAATATCCCAGTCATCTCCATTTATGGCAATTCAGTTTGCACAGTGGAGTGGTGAACTGGATGGCTCTTGGAGGACATGAGACCAGGTGATGTGCTCCAGCTCACCTAAACTCAGTACTGGGACCAATCCCCCCTGAAAACATCTAGTATGGACACCCACTTCTCAGACCTGCTTGCTAAAGCTAATGCAGATGTAGCCACTAACCACGCTCTGCCCACAAATATGCTCACACAGCAATAACCAGCCCCCAGCTCCTGGTGATCCAGTTTGCCTTCCTAGAGTGAGGTTATTCCTGTCAATAACAAACAAGAAGAGACACATCATTTTAAGGACTTTCCACCATTTATCTCCCCATCCCCTCTCTCCTCCCCACAGGTTTACACTTGATACAGCCACTTTTCTCCAGGGGAAGAAGCCGATTTCATGGTGGACAGGAATGCTGACCCACTTGCCTTCTGCTGCAAGCATCCATCAAACCCAGCTTCTGTGTCCCCTGGAGTGGTAATTTTCCTCTTGACAGCAAAGACAAATGACTCCCCCGGGGCTGTTTGCTCATGTCTACACAAGGTTTCCATGACGTTTCTTGAAAATGACCTGTTTTTTTAAACACACAATGAGTTTTCTTTCCTCTGCCACCTACCAGTGTGAAGGCAGAGATAGATCTGTTTTAAGAAAATGTTATGGTGCCAGTCCCGGACACATCCTCCCTCTCTGCTCTAGGCTTCTTCTGGTGCCTAGACGTTGCCAGCTGTAATACTTTTCCCCCATTTAGGGTTGTCCTGCACAGATACGGTGATATTCTATTTGAGGTGGAACAACCAAAAGACAAGACATTTTCCAGTTTTTTTCCAGTTCCCCATGAAATCTGGCTTATTTTTTCCCATCCTGTTCCTTTCTCTTTCCTCTGCAAGGCTTCCCCAACATCATGCCACCGACTCCCAAATGGTGGGAATATTGGCCACAGGAAAATTCCCATGTCTCTAGGATTATCCCCACTCGGACCACCACTGATACTCCGGGAATCTGCAACTCGAAAGGCTGGGAGCTGCTGTTTGAATCATCAGCCTGAAGAAAAGTAGTAGTTTGTGTGTTGTTTAGGATGATGGTTTCACTGGGTTGTGAAACAGTGCCTTGAAAACAGTTCTCCTTCTCTCCAGCCGTGTCCAATGAAGCTGAACTCTGCATGCCACAGCTCACCGCAGACCTGGGAAGGCGGGCAGACAACGCAAGGAAACAGGAGCTGGTTTTCTCATGGACATCTGCATGATGAGGCATGCAGAGAAATAGGGACAAAGCAACTTCACTTCCCCAGTTTTCTAATTTTGAAGAGCTTATCTTTGCAAGATAGCTTTTTTATGTCATCCTTCGCAAAAATATCCTTCCTTGTATTTCCCTCCTCCCCGAAAACACAAAACCGCCCTGCAGTATCATATGCAGAGTAGCCTGCGTTTGCACCGGGAAATACCCAGCACCCTTACTTGTAAGGAACACTGCCAGCCCTGGCTATGATTAAACCCCCATATTATAAACAGACTCTCTAGCCAGATTCATCCGGGTGTTGAAAGAGTGAAGATGTGGTTGCCACTTGCCAGTTTCCCTTGGCACGAGGATTTTCCAATCAGCCAGCACATCCCGAGGATGGGAAAGGGCGCTGGATCACCTGCGTGCTGGCTGTGCTCAGCAGCCGGCGAGGCCTTCCAAGCACCAGCGTTTCCAAACACAGCAGAGCAGCCCTGAGGTTACACAAAGTCTTTTTGATCCCACCTCAGCGACCCCAGGGCTACAAATGCTGCTGTGGGACTGCCTTCTGCACTGGAACGAGCGCCTTGTTCACAGGAAAACCATGCAATGCAGGCACGCTACAACACAAACCCTTCTTGGCTATTGAAGGCAACAGTCACATACCGGATAGCTATGTGCAACGGGAAAAGGCCTCTCTTCAACACACTGCTTTGTCCTTTTGCCACTGGGGTATGTGGCTGCTTAATATATATTGAATAATTTAAACAATCCACATGCCATAACATGCCCCCAAATGTTTCGCTGAGTGTCCCCAAATTTGTTTTGCGTGTTTACCCTTCCATTTGTTAGGAACGTAAAAGTTCTTTGACTTCACCCTGTGCCTTTCAGCATTATTTTATGGAAATTCCAATTTCCTGCCCTGAAAGAAACCCTGATGATAATGAGAGGCTTGAAGCTTTTCAAACAAAAAAAGCAGTTTGAGTCAATTCTGCATTTTGTTCTTAATCAAAACTAGTTGTGTGCATTTACATCAACAGTGAGCTTAGCACACAATGCTCCATATGGGCTTGGCTGCTGGCATTCAGTGAATGGCAGGAGCCACTGAAAATGCTCCCAGGTTTTCAAAGATTTAGGGATGACCTTGCAAAAGCGTCATTTGTCACTGCCTTGTCCAGAATTGCTAGAAAAATCCTTGGAAACATGCTATGGAATCACAGAGCCCAACTCTTACATTGCCAAAAGAGCGCAGCAGCACTTGCCTACAGAGGGACAGTGAGAAATAAGAAACTGGAAGCTTTTAGTGGAGCTCCAAAAGATTTTTTTCTTCTTGATGCTTTTATCTAGCTATCGGTCTTCGACTTTAGATGTTACTCATTTTTCAGGCACACTATTTCAGCTCCGTTTATACCAAGTCTACAATAAATATGAACGCAAACAAGCTACGGTCCATTAATCTGGACACCTATTTGCAGTTCTAAAGCATCTAAAACACTTGGAAACAGCCCACAAACTTTTACTGTTCCCCAGTTCGGACCTGATCTTGCAGAACCCCCTTCACGCTAATTCCAGTCAAGTTACACCCAGGAGGGGGTATCCATGTACGTGCAGTTTTAGGACCAGGTCCCCATTTTTGAGCACATTAATAGCACCCAGAAGGGCTGCGGCGCACAGACTTTGCAGGTCTGTTCTGCAGAGCGTGAACAATTAGGAGAAGTAGGGACGGCGAGTCGCACAGGCATCCCTGGACGCGCTGTCGTGAGTGGCTGGACAAGTTCTGCTCAGAAAGGATTTATTTCCACTCATTTTGGTCTTGTGGTTGTGAGAGGCTTGCAAAACCTTTCACCTTCATTCCCTGGAGTCATATATATTTTATGAGAAATTTAAGAATTACCTCTTATTAAAATGGGGATAGTGTAATTACCAATAAAAAGCAGATGTTATGGCATGACTAATGCTTGAAAATGTGTATGTAGCAAGCACAACATACCAGCACATCCAGGCTTTTCAGTAAGATAATAAAAGTTGTCTTTGTTGAAACTAACTGGCCAAGTCGCAGAGGTCTGAAGTCGCAGGGAAACCATTACGGAAAACGCTGAAAGGCTCCACGAAAGGGCAGCTTTGCTCCCACCGATCTCAGCAGCAAAATGTAACTCCAGAAGGCTGAAATGAAAAACCCACGTTCCTGTTCACCTCACCCGCATCAGGAGGCGTCTGAAGAGGTGTCCTGCTAAAGCACCCCGACTCGCCGTCCTGCGAGCATCCTTCCCCTACAAGCCGTAATAAGCCATAATTAGTGAACTCCCTGACACCTCCGGCACGTCTCGGGGGGTCCATAACCCACCTGCAACAGTCAAGATCATTCCCTTGGATAAGTCCCAAGTATTTTGGCAAGGCGTATCTGGAGTGATCCGCGTAGGCTGACTTTTGAAACAGGAATACGCAAACATCATGTAAATGGAGTTGTTCAGCAAATCTGCTCAAGCAGTCCCGGGATTCAAAAACTTCATCTGAGCTCGCAAATTCCTCTCCCTTCCTTCCTGGCAAATGGCATTTATTGCTTTTTGCCACAAAAGTGTCCTTAAAGCAGCTCTCAGTTTGCAAAGAGCATTTGCAGCTTGGAAAGAGGGTCCGGTCTTCTGGGTGCGGGTATGAATTCGGGGGCACAGGGAGGATCTGCGCCTTGGCCGGGGGAGGCTGCAAGGGCAGCGGGAGCTGGAGGCGGGAGCTCAGCACCCAGGGGTGACCCGGGGGCCGGGACACCTCAGCAGCCACGGGCTGGTGCTCACCCCTGCCTTCTCGTGTCTTCAAATCCCAGGTCTGTGGGTCCTTCTCTGGCCCAAGCCCTACGCCTTGCCCAAAGCCCGGTGATTCATGGTGCGCTGGAGAGAGCAGAGACCTCCCCTTCTTTTCCTTAAGACCCTCCCATACTCAGTCATTATATCCTCTGCACATAAAAGCCATATTTCCATTAAAAAAAAAAAAAGTACCCAAATCCTCAGACTATTCTTGGCCCGTCAGGAGTGTCAGCTCACTGGAGAAACCTCCTGCAGTACGCTGGGGTGGGTTGCAGGCTGGAGGGTTTTTTTCTGTCGGTTTGTACCAGCATTAGCTCTGTCATTTTGTGAAATGAAACTAAGACATATGCATAAACAGCCTTGACAGCAATTAGTTCTGGCAGAATCTTTGTGGTAATGAATTTCAATGAAGCTAGGGGTTTGGGTGCCTGAACACTTCATTAGCTGCCGGTACATCATACTGATGCAGTTGAGAAATCACATTATAATAAAACACTTCTTACTTCAGGCAGCAACCAGGATAATGAATGGGATGAATAATAATATAGTCCATTCAAAATCATTCCTGTGCTTTAGAGCTCTGGAATGTCAGTAAATAGATCAAGTGCTATGCGGGAATGAACCTTATTCTGAATTTCTGTTACCCAGGTATTCAAGAGCATTTTTAATGTATTGTCAGAGGAGCTGCTCCACTCTATTACACTTGTCAGTTAAACACTGAAATACATACATGTTGATGCAGTAATAAGAAAAATCATCTGTCATTTAGCAAAAAATATTTTAAGCCTGAATGGAGGAAAACAGATAACTCTTTCAATGTGAAATATCAGGAAGTCTTTGTCTGTTTCTATGTATTTACAGGATATATTCTTTTTTTAAAGTATGGAAATATATAGCTTTGAAAATGTCTTAAAAGGCACAACTGAGGCATTCTTGTGCTTTCTTCTATGTTTATAAACCAGAGAGAGAGGCATTATTCTGTCACAATAAAATGAAATTTATACCTATCACTGTCTTTGCAGTGATTAGTATGAAAATGAAAAAAATACATTAATCTGATGCTGTTTCTGATGCTGTTGACATTTATCCTCTTCAATGTGTCCCTTGGGCTGCTGGTTGCTTGGTTGGGAGTCCATCAAACAGGCTCCGCCGTGCCAGTGAAGAACAAGGCGGAGGAAGGGGATGGCTGCTTTATTAGGGGTTATCTCAGTAGTTCGTTATCTCACTGATAGGGATAAAAGCAACCGATGCTTCTTTAGAAGGAAGTCAGGCTGTCTGTGAGCATCCCAGTAAACCCAGGATGTCCACAAGACTGTACTGGGGAGGAGGAAGGGGACGGCCCTGCCAGCAGGGACCTGGGGGTGGGGCAGGGTGTCCCCGTTTGTGATGCTGCCCTGGAACCCCGTCACCAAGGCAGCCAGGCGGACGCGGGATGATGCTCTCCCCACTGGCTTTCCCTTCTTGGATGCTTCTTGGGTACTTGATAACTATAAAAATACCCTTTTTCTCACCCTGGTGAACAGACGGGTTGCAGTTATGTCACCCAATGCGTAGATTCAGGCCCATTGGGATGAGATATTTGTAAGAAATCCTTAAAATGCAAAAAAAATTGGAGACTTTTGATAAGAAAAAAAGCAGAAGAAAGTCAACGTGGATGGGGCACCAGAGTAGCAAACAGCCAAGGGGCAGACAGTTTTTCTAGTAGCAAAATATTTCTGTGTGTTTATCTATAACAGCAAGATGACCTTTTTCTTTAGTGAAATACTGTCTTATAGTAGTGGTGATCTGATAAGTTAGTCTTTCAAATAAAGACACACATAATACTGGAGTTGAATTGAAACATCAAGTCCAAACTCTTTTAAAGACTTGAATTCCATATGCCAGTTTTGGTTGTATGGAAAACTCAAAGAGGAAATATCTGGAGGAGAAGAGGGTTCTACAGATTATTTTTTTTCAAGCTCTAACCGGATTTTAATGTTCTTCCATTTCCAGAATGCTCACAAGCACCGCTGATCTACCAAGATTTTCAGGAGGCCATTAATCACCCTAAATAGCCCAAGCCTGTGGGAGTCCCATTTCTTTGGCTTGGAATCTGCCAAGGCAGCTCATGAAATCTGATGTAAGTTTAACCTCGAATCAGGTACAAACACTGTCTCTGCAGGCCATGCTTTCATACAGTGCCAAAGAGTAGTCTGTAAAAAATCAGGCAGCAGGGCATGGAGAATGGGTTTTTATTTCTGATGCCTGCTTATTGCTGGTCTTCATCAACACAGGGAAAACATGAAATTTCATATTTTTCCTGTGTGAACTACTAAAGAGTGCTTGAGAGTATAGGAACTAACTTGCTATTTAAATTTAATTGAAAACCCTACATGAGAAACTATTTCAAGACTCAAAAAGAAAGAGCTGAAAGATAATGTCAAATCCTTACAATCCTCAATCTTCTAATTGGCCTCATTATCTCCTTGCAGCGGCCGATGTGCCGTGCCCTGAGTGGACAGCAGAACTGACTAACATTGGTGATTGATTTTGCTAGCGGCTCTTGCCCATTGACAGTGTAATTTTATCATATTTGATCAAATACAAATTTCTTTCAGGAGCTTCCAGGAGATCTGGAGACAAGGGATGAAACCACTCCCCTCCCCCCCAGCCCAGGAGTCTTGGAGCATGTCCGGCTGACCAGGGACAGTCCTGAAGACTTGAATACCAAACTCCTGCCTTGCAATGACCAGTCATTCCCAGATTACCTGGTGTTTGCTTTTGTGTACCTGCCCTACTACAGAACGTCTCACGTCTTTATCAGTCCATCTTCCCTCACTGCATCGCACATCAGCCCAGAAATAGAAGAAAGCTTCAATGAAGGCAAGGTTAACACTAAGCAGGATGAGAAAGTGAGTTATTCAGCCATCTCCACAGGATATTTTCCGTATTACAGAACATACGGAGAGCTTCTTGGCCAGCCACTCACATATGGACTAAATGCAGAGGGAAAAAAGCCTGTTAACAATGGGAAAGATGAAAGCAAACAAGACGTTGAGACAGTAAGTTGCAAGGATAATTGCTAAATTGCTCCCCGAGACTTCACAGTCAGGGAATGCTCCATCTGCCACGACTGGGACCACTGACCCCACTGGCCTTGGTGCCTCCTGCTTGCCCCGGGCATTTGCTGGCCTTTCCGATGGCACCAGCACTGTAGCTGAATCAGAGATGGAGACCTGCTTTGCCCGAGTACTGCTATTGCACTTTCCTTTGGTTGAGGTCATGCACAAAGAAATGCAGCATTTGTGCAGGCAGTGCCTTTGCACGAACACATACCTTCAGGGCAGGAAGAGGCATAACTGGGAAAAAACCCAAACAAAATAAGCCGAAGGCGAGAGTGGGAGCCCTTGCAGCTGCCTTTAGGTGTGTGTGGTGGGATGTCCCCCCTGTCTGAGCGGGGCACCTCGTCTCCCTCTATCACGTCAGCTGCCTCTTAGGAGTGCTGCACAAACTGTTTGAAAGTCTGCGTGGTTAAATTGGGTTAAATACCTGCAAATTAGGTGAGGTGAAACTCACCTTTAATGTTTCTGAGAGGGGTAGGAAGGGAGGAAGAGAGGTGGGCACATCTCACACCTTACTGTTCCCCAAAATTAGGTCCTTAGGAACAAAATAATGAATTGTGCTCTGAAAACATAATGCAGGAGTAGAGCTGTCTGCAAGGAGGAGATACCTGAGGCAGCCCTGGCAAGGCTCCTGTCCCTTGAAACAACCCTGCGGACCCCAGACTCCCATGTGTCATCGCCAGTTTTTCACGCATTTGAGACCTCAGCTCTTGGTCCTGTACTTGTTTTTTTCAGACCGTCCCACCAAGTCTGGAGTCAGACAAGAGGGCACTTTCTTCTACGACCGATGAAGAGCCACCAGCCCACCGGCTCCTAAGAGACAGCACCTTTGAACACTGCCTGTCCACGATCTCCTTCCCCAGTGGGCTGCCAGGTCTGAACCAGCCCTTTCCCTCCGATGGGTACTTTCCTTACTACAGGACAGAGGGAGAGCTCTGCATTGGGCCAGCTCTAGGGGACAGGTTCTTCACCGGGAGAGAAGGTTTGGAGAACAAAGAAGGAGGAGAAGGGGAAGAAGCAGGTATTTGGAGTCTCAGCGCCAGCTGCTTGGTGTGCTGAGAACAAAGCGGGGGGGGTGGTCAGCAAAAGATTCTGGCAATGCAGGTGTGAACGAGAAGCTCTTGAAACCTACCACAATATGAAAATCTGCATGAATATGGAGTAAAAATACACCTCCCCTCAAACAAAACAACAAGTGATAACCCGGACCGTGTAATGACAGCAGAAAGCAGCAGGAGGGAAATGACTGATTTGGGGGAATCCAGATAAACTTGCTCTAGAAAACACCCCGAAGGAGGAGGGTGAGGAAGAGAACTGTGCTTTTTCTGTGGCTAATCCCAAAGGCTAGATGCTCACTTGAGGGATGTGCAGCTATGGGAAATGGCCAACAGGAAAAAAAATAAAAAGAATTATTTAAATCTAAGCTGCTTGGAGGAATTAAGCAGAGACATAATTTCCAGTAGGGATTGGGAAACACATTTCCTCTCCCCTCCACTACAATCCTTCCATTGTATTAATGGCAGCTGTTAGACCTGGTTACTGTGCACAACAGTCATACACAGGAGGAAAAACAAAACAAAACAAAACATTTTTATTTAAATTCATTGTCAATAAAATTTTTTGAACACATTTCCATTACGTCTGTCTTCATTTCACTTGCACACTCAGTAATGAAAATACTCCTGATTACTTTAATATGTGCAACTATGAGCTTCTATAAAACATCAGTTTTGACTCTGGAAAACTGGGCAACAGCATCCAGGAACAACTTGGCTTTGGTGAATCTTGACCGACTTACACCAGATGAGGATCTGACCAAAAAAAAGGTCAGCTCTGTGTTTTCTTTGCAATTGTGAAATCTTGCAACGTACTCTCCTTACTGCCAACTCTGTCACCTCTTTGAGACACCACACAAGTTGATGAAACACCGCTCTTTCCCATTCCTGCTATGTGTGTAGAGACTCTTCCTGTTCAAAACAGGCATTTACTCCAATCATTTAGTTACCCTCTGAGTGCTTCTGTAATGATTACACATTGGCATCAATAGCCTCCAATAGCTGTCTTCAGAGAGCAGCCTGCAGCTAATTGTACCACTGTTACCTATTTTCTCAGCGATCACGGACATAAACCACATCATATTTAGCTATTTCACATCTCCACAGGTAGACCAGTTTTCCCTGAGGGTAAGTGTGACACCAAGACCAGGAAGGCTACAGCCGTGTAAGGTACATGATGATTTGGGTAATAATTTCTGCCCATGCTGCATTTAAGTGTTTTCGACAGGCAGGGAAGGATTTTTGGCTGGATGCTGGGACCCAGCAGAAGACAGGAGCTTTGATCCCAGTCTTTCTGCTAGGGACTGCTCGGGATGAAGTGATGCGTCACCCCCTGTTTCAGGAAACCTGGGGCCAGCCAAACTGGTGAAAATTCATCCCAATGTCCATGCACAGCTGCCCTGGCTGGAAACGGGACCGCAACTAGAGCAGCCGGCATGCCTTCTGCATCCCCGCGTCCCTGCGGGCACCTCAATATCATTCTGCCACTTTCTCACTGAAAAACAAGACAAATCAGTATCTGGATGAACTGAGTCACGCTGTATGAAATAGCTTCTGATTTTAAGCACGAAGAAGGCCTACGTCTTGGCTATGTTGAAAGAAAGCCATGCAAAATATAGCGAGATTATCCAAACTCAAGGGATCAGGCAGAGGAGGGAGGGAATTCTGTCTGAAAAGCAGGTGTGATTTGTTCTGAAAATATTAAATTCAGCATTTCCATAAATTCAGCATATTAAAACAGTTTAAACTATGTAGTATCAAATCCACAAATCTGCCTGACTTCCACGAGATAGAAATTAGCTGCTTTCCCTTGGCTGTACTTGATAATTTATGGGAACAAGGAACATCAGAAATTAAGGATTTGGGAGATGAGAGTATTACAGGCTTTACCCTTATGGATCAGAAAAGCCTAATTTTAATCAAAAGCCAGCAAATATCATATGTTGCCATCTGGAAATTGGAGCTGAACAAAACTCATGAATTTAATATATTTTCCATACAGTCTTGCTCAGAGCTAAAAAGGAAAGGATGGAGGGCAGAGTTGGAAGCTTCTGTGTTTCTCT
Organism: Sagittarius serpentarius; assembly: GCA_034782735.1. Taxonomy (NCBI): domain Eukaryota; kingdom Metazoa; phylum Chordata; class Aves; order Accipitriformes; family Sagittariidae; genus Sagittarius; species Sagittarius serpentarius. The sequence continues at coordinate 17,754,503 of JAVKLA010000042.1, read as the reverse complement.
CAAAGGCTTACGCTGCTTTATTACTTTTCCACATAGTTAACATCCTGTACAGAGCCAGCAAATGATTTTTCTCCAACTGCTCCATGGATCACATTGCTACCTTAGGGAGGACATCATGTACCTTTACCCCAAGAGAGGTCCTAGTCAACTGGAAATAACAAACAGTTCAGTTCAGCCTGGTGTACTGATAATGTATTTCCTTTCATCTCTCTATTTAAAACAATTCGTAATTATTGCTCTAAACCCTTAGTACTTCAATACTAGTGGTCCTCTGGAGTTTGAAAAACAATCCGCAATTACTTTGGTACATGCTGTGTAGTCTGCATTGATTCCATTTAAGCTTTTAATCTCATGAATTCACAAACTTAATTCTTAAAACAAACCAAACAAACCACAGCAAAATATGCCCTTTAATAACAAAAGTGGTGATGACCATCACTGTCTTCAGGGATTTGTTATAACGCACGTTCTTTCTCAAGAGCTGATGTTAGATTTCATTAAGAAATGGGGGAAAAAGACTTAGTCACAGTATTTGTTGATCTGCATACCCCTAGGGAAAAACCTACTTCAAAGTTGATAAAAAGGTTCACGCAGACATTGCAGGGCATGGAATTTGTCTCTGAAATCAGGTACGAGAGGCCTTCTTTAGTAAAGTATTCCAGGCCTTAAGATCTAAACCCAAAACTTCCTAAAATCAATAAGAAAACTCCCTCAGCCTCAGCAAGGCTGGGCTTGGGCCTCCAGTCTCGCCACGTGGTGCAGAGCAGCAGGCTGAAATGCTCCCTTTCCATAAACCCAGACTCCACCAAATGCTGTTTTAGGGAGAAAATTAGCTCGCCAACATTGAACTGTGTTGGTGACTCTCCTCCCCGAAGGACCGTGATTAGCTAAGCTCTCCTTCGTCTCACAAATCCTGATTATGTTGACGTATATGACTGAATGACTTGACTTTGAACTCCAGCAGAAAGGAAGCTTTTGGCAAGTAGCACTTATCACAGAGGAGCAGAACCCAGCGTTAAACAAAGACGCTTAAACAGGCCCCTTCCCAACAACATGATAGGGAGGAATGGAAGTGATTCCTGAGTGTGAAACAACTTGGCTTCCATTCAGAGCCGTATTTGCGGTGAGTGATCGGAGAATACCTTGAATATATACCTCCCCTACAAATCCCAGCACACGGACATCACCGGCTAAGCCCGCTGACGGCGGAACCCTGCAGCCCTCCTGCTGAGACAGCCTAGCCCGGGCTTCTTTGTTTTGCCGATGCAATTTAGGAACCACATCAGACATTAGGAACCGCGTTTTGCGGAACAGGGATAGGTTCAAGGTAGTGCCTGAGGGCTGTGCTGAATGCTAATCACCGGCAGGAATAAATAGGAATACAAAGGAATGAAGAAGCTCCAGTGATCCACTTGGAAGCTGGTGCACCAGGAGGGGAAGCAGCTGCGTTCCCCGTCACACCTGGACCCTCCAGCAGATTTGATTAGTCTGTCCTGACACACAAACGTATACCTGTATCTACCTAGAGCTATATCTTAATTCTCACCAGAATAAATGTGTGGCGAACCCAAGTGAGGTATTCGCCCAGAGCAACTATTTCCCAAAACACAAAGAGAAAAGCTGGGCGGGGCTGAAGGCACAGGCTGGACATGTCTGTAATCCTTTCTCGGTTAATGATACAGGTGGGAACGGATGACAAAGGAGCAAATAGCCCACTGACCTACATAATCTCCTATAAATCTGTCTGTCCCTACCCCAGTGCTACCAGTTCTCATTAACTCCCTCCAGGCCTCCGGGCTCCTGGGGGCACTTTCGCCGTTCCCAGGGACGCAAGCTGATGGGATTTGCAGGTGTGGGTAAGGCAGAAAAGCTAGCACCTGATCCAAGCTACGTAGTTTTTATTTTGACTTCTGCAGCAATCATTAGAGTCTCACATGTGGAAAAATGCATGTGGTATGTATTTTAGTTAGCAGTCTTTTATCAAGGCTGGTGTCCTTGGGCTAGTTTCTGCTACTGGTAAATATGAACGGAGAAATGAATTCCCCAGGACAGGCTTTCAACAGGATCACCTGAGCTGTGGGACTCCTCCAAGCTAATGTTTGAAATACATACGTTGTGCAGGGGAACGACTGTGTTTCTGCTTTTCTGAGCACCTACCTCCTGTGGACGGTGTTCCTGTGTATCAGTTATTGCACGGGGCACAGCAACCTGCACGGCGCTTGCCTGCAGTCTGGGGTGAAACTGGGGCACCTTCTTACGTTATTAGCTGAGAAAAAAAATAATGCCAAAGACTAGCGGTGGCACAAAACTGCTTCTGTTGCAATTGCACCAAGGAGCAAGCACACTCCGCAATGGCTAGTACTGAACAAAATTACCGAAGGCAAGCAGCTAAAATGGAGAATCTTGCTGGAGCAAGGTCTGAAGGCAACTGGCAACACATGCGATGCAAAAGACGTGTGGTGGAGAGCGAGGAGTTAAGCTTGCCTGGCTGGACAGAAGGCTGTGAAAATAGGCACCAACCTGGCTGGGAAGGAAGGATCAGCACGGAAGATGCAGTGGCCTCTCTTTCCCACTGAAAGCTCTGCGATGGCTGAGACATCAAAAACCCCAACACAATATAAACCTCAACAATAGGGGTCTGACAGCTGCAGAGTGTTTGAACAACGTGTCAGATGGGAAAGTTTGTGAAGTCTTCGATATCCCACCGGAGCATGGGAGTTGCAGCTTTTCCTGGTTTCTCTGACTGTATTTTCCCCAGACAGCGGAGTTGCCGTCAGCGTGTGGGGTGAGCGTGGGTCCCGTCTGCAGAAGGGAAAGCAGAGGGAATGACCCCGGCCGTGCAGGGAGAGCGGCTGCGGTGCCGCTTGCTTAAACCAGGGGTCGTGCCCCAGGTCCTCCCCTGTCCCACCACATCCTCCCGGGGACCCGACGCACACCCATAGCCACCGAGCTTTGGATTTGCTCTCTCAGTACGTCGCAGCTCGCAGCACTGTGCTTATTGCTTCCTTTGAAGTCCTCGTTTTCTTATGGCATCCTCACGAACGTGCGCGCTAGGTCAAGGTGACAGCGTCTCGCTCCAAGCAGCTGCCCGGTAATACCTGATGCTGGAAAATAATAATGATTGATGAATCTTAATCTTTCTGTCACAATTCCCTTTCATTAATATTTATATCTGGCAGATGTACCCCCAAGGGGGAACTTGAATTGCTAAGTATTAGTCTGCTATGTACAGCTGGTATTTTCTGCAGCAACTTTGAGGACATTCTTCTAAACAGCATATTATGTGCAATTTTATTTTCAACTCATTGTTAATGCTGTCACGTGTCAGCCTAGAGCAGAAAATGTTTATTTTAGGCCCCCTCATCTAATGAAGTAAAAAAACCCATTAAATACCAACATTTTCAGGAAAAAGGATCTGATGTAAAAGAATGATTACACGCTTACACAACTGGCATTATCACAGAGGTCAAGCTCAGCTATGGATACACCACTGAGCCTCGTAATTACAACAGGGTGTAATTTAAGGCATCTTTAGCAGCCAGTGATTTTAAATGTGTGCCATTTTCCAGTTAGATGTATGTGTTCAGCTGCTAAAAAAAAGTCTTGTGCAGCACTTTTGGAAGAATAAACATTCAATTAAATGATCTAGTTGAATCTTTATATTGGGCTGAAGTCTCTTTATAACTAATTCATAATACAGCGTCATTAGACAATTGATTAATTGGTAATTACTCTATGAAAACAAATTAATCACTGTGCTTCCCAAACCACAATCCTCTATCTACACCATTGAAAACCATTTGGCTCTGGTCTGTGATAGTCTTGATTTATTTCTAGTTATCCATCTAAGTCCTGGCTATTAAATTTGGAGGAATCTCCTCCCGGCTCTCAGCAATGCATTGTCAGCTGCAGCAATAGACAGCATGAAAAACAGTTTCCATTTTTTTTTACTATTTTATTACCCTCCCCAGACATGCCTGGACCCTGGCTGGATGGATGTGATTTCTTTGATTGTGCTCTCACTTGAAAGTAGGAACATGAATCTTGCGATTACGTTCAGGTAAAGGCTAAGAAAATCAGCAGATGTGGATGTAAAATAGGGTCAGCGTCTGTGCCTGAAACATTCCTCAGCCTGCAAAGACTTCTCTCATAAAGTCAGACTTTCCAAAATCGGTTGTTAAACCGTGTGGGCACAGAAAAAGCACGAACAGGTTGTATGTAAAAAAAAAAACCACAGCACTGTGTGCACAGTTGTGAATTTTCTTCAGGAAGTGATGGAAATGCCCCAGCATCTGTGAAAACGCGGCGAGCCACGTCCAGCCCAGGGAAACGGGGAGGAGGACACGCGAGTTCACCCACTACCAGGGTCTGCAGCAGCCAGCAAGAAGTCTGCTGCGGACAGCAATGGACACGGAAGGAGCTTCACAGTCAGAATGGCCTCAAAAGAGAAGATTACAAATGGAAGAACACATCTTCAAATGGCCGTTAAACACCTTTATCTCTGCTTGTTCCCAAAAAGAGAAGGAAAATCAGAGAAGGAACGCGTTAAGAGAAAACAGGCTGGCAGGAAGGGGAGGTGAGCTCTCGAGGAGCGTGCTGGTCATCTGGAGAAGACGGGGCCATGGGGCATCAGCAGGTAGCACCAATATCCTGAAGCCTGCCAAAACTGAGGGTCAGTCTGAATTGCCTGAGAAAAGATTGCAAAGGGCATGCTTAAGCAACCACGGCAGGCAGACGGGGTGTAAAATCACTCATGGCAAGTGGTCGGCTCAGGGGGATCTTAGGACTCGAGTCCAATGGAGATGTATCCCACGCTGAGCTCGCAGGCCCTGAAAAGCACCATGCTGACTTCAGATACATGTCCGAGATGATCCACAAAGCACAGCTGGCAAATCACTGCTGTCTCATGGGTCATCTGCTAAATAGCCCCCAATTTACCAAAATCAGATCTACCTGAAGCCCCTTGACAATGAGTCAGATTTCTAGCATCAATTTGTTCCAGCTTTTGAGAAAACATCAAGCAAAGCTGACTGCTGCAGCAGCCAGAAATGGGGTACAAAGGCCCTCTCTCTGGGTGGTGACACTATGATAGCACTTCACAGGGTAATTTTTATTAAAAAGGAAGCTGACATCGCTAGGTGACAGAAGACATCGGCTTCTGCATGCTGCAGGTATGATTCATAGCGGCTTTAGTATTTTAACAGAGTAAGTAGCTTCAGTGATGTGCTAGAAATAAGGGTCGAGCCTGGTTTTCAGCTTGGATACCCCAGGGACCCTGTGCCGATTGCCAGATTGCTTCCTGGATGAGAGAGAGCGTGACTCGGCCATCAAACATTTTTTTACCCTTTGTATTCAGCTTTATGTACCCAAAGCTGCTCCTAATGGGGTGCAGATGTTTCTCAGACTGAGTTATCACAGAAAATGGACAGGAGAAGGAACTACTGAAAACTCCAGAGCAGCCTAAGGGAAATCACGGCACTCTTGAATCACCAGCAGGGAAATAGTTGGGTAGAAAAACACAAATGGCTTTTTTTTTTTCCAGCAATCACTGCTGCTGGGGGGGAATCACTGCATGGGGGAAAGAAGGGACAGAGATGATGATGCTTCTTATGGACCATCAAGGAACTCTGAAGTTTAATAAAACATAAAAACACATATAAGGAACAGGAAAGGAGACAACACAGGCGGGGAGCCCGGCTGCAGGTGAGCTGGCAGGGAGCAGCAGCAGCTCAGGTGGCTCAATCCTGGGAGTGGGGGGGGGTGTGGGTGTGGGTGTGGGTGTGCTGCTAATTGCACTAATTGCAAGCAGCCGCAGTACTACCTGCTGCAGCTATTTCCCTCCAGGCTCCCCAGGACCTTTGCTGCTGGAGCAGCTCTGCTGATGGAGCTGGGATGCCTGAGGAGTGATGGGGATGAAGTCAAAGCACATCTAGACACGGTGCCTACAGGTACAGCTTTGGGGTTTGGGTCACGCGGGCTAAAGAAAACATCGTGCAGCAGCAAGCAGCTATGGGGTAATAAAACAAGCTGAAAGTTTCTGTTTGCCTTCATGCACAGCAGTTCTGGACTAGTTTTTTTAATATGATTTTTTTCGCTGTTTTTCCACTGAGCAGCAGCAGTGGAAGGAGTGGGATGATCTTGGGATAATTTGGGAACTGGTTTTCTGATGTTTTCTGTAAGTCCCTCGCTGGGAGCATTTTTCTCCCTCTTGTCTTTCTTCTCTGCCTTTTTACAATCAAAATGCCTGTGGTTTGAGAGGCAGGGCTGAGCGGGCTGGGTACCACATGCCCTGTTCTGAGGGGTGCTGAGGCTGGAAGCAGGAGCTTTCTGCCTCCTCCCCGCACAGCCCCAGCCTGCCCTTGGGAGGATCCTCACTCTCCAACGTCTGTTGCTCCCCCCATCCTCATGCAGCAGCAATAACAAAAATTCAGTCGGCTTTGGACTGACTCCTCTGACGTTACTCTTCCTGACAGGGATAGGTAGAAACCCAGAGAAATGATGCTGAAACTATTATTTAAAAAAAAACAAAACCAAACCAAAACAACCCAACAACAAAAAAGGAACCCCAAAATAAAGCAGAAAACCTGAGAAGGTAACAATATTCCATATGTAAAAATGTCACAGTCCCAACTTGAAAGGCCACTCGCCACCCTTGGCCCCTTCAGACCAGTCTGTCAGCTGCATCTGCTAGCTGGCGCCTGTGTGTACTTACTGAACGGAAAATAATTGCATAGGTGGCAAGCCAAATGCTGAAAATCACGGTCCTCAAGGTGGCCTGTGTCAGAGCCGAGGCATGGAAGAGCTGCAGCCGCCTTAGCTAGAGCGGCAGGATTAGAGGAAACCCAAGAGCAACCAGGAGGAAAACCATGGCAGGATTTTTAAGGGAAAAAACCAGCTTTTTAAACCATTGCGTAGTTGATGATGAGCAAGGCATATGCATTTAATGCTGAAATGAAATGGATTTAAAAGCTATCATGAAAAAATGATCTCAGCTGCTGAGGCCTGTGAAAGCTCCTCCAGGATGTCCAGCGGCTGGAGAGGGCTCCTGGCCCCCACCATCACCAGCCACCCACATCTGTGTCCTCAGCCCTGCCCCGTCCTGGTGGTCCCTGCAAGCAGCCCAGCGGCAGTCTCCTCCGAATTAGGGAAAAATCAAAGGAAAGGGCAGGAGGTAGTGTTTGGTAGTGGGAGCAAGCCTGGTTTTATCATTACTTAGGGCAAGAAGATGCCTTTGAAAACAGAAAATGAAGGTCTGAATCATACCAAAGGAGTGAAATAATTTTTACTGCCTCCTGAGACGTGATGCTGTGGGAAAGCTCCGGCTCTCAGCCCCGAAGACAGGACTGATGAAGCCCAACTGTGCCCAGCCCATTCCCTAAGAACAAAGGGGGCATTTTCAGATTAGTAAAATACATAACAACTGGTGTTGTCATTGGTAATGAAATTCAAATGTTGGGAAGGGGCAAGGATCCTTAGGACGGCGGTAAAGGACTATTTTTATACTTCAGCTGTGCAGGGAGGCCAAGCCGTGGTTTCCTCATTATCAAATTAAAAAGAAATACGGCTATACATCCTCCCCCACCAGCAAAGGAAATACAACTTGTGCAAAGCTCATCGATCCTTTCTGCTCTGCTCTAAGCAATTAGCCTGGTCTCACCGAACCCCCTTGGCCGGCTTTGTCCCCCTCAAACACACCGGTCTAGGGACCCCCAGAGCACGCCGAGACCCAGCAGGGAGCTGCAAGATCCTGCTACCTTCAATGTCAAAAGAGAGGACAACGGTTTTTTCCAAGGTACAAACTCAAGGCAGCTCGATGGGATGTGCCAACAGGACCCAGCCTTTCTCTGTCATATTCAGTCAATGTCTTCAGGTGGGGTGGTAGCAGACAGGGCTGTGCAGAGCCTGAATTGACATACTAACAGTAAAATTCTTTAATACCCCCCCCCGCCCCCCGCCCCGAACGCACACACCGCCTGCGGCAGCCCGCAGGGTCTGTCCTGCTCGGTGGAGTCCCCGTTTCAGTGCTGGTGTCTGCAGGTTAACAGCACCCTCTGCAGCCACCCCGGCAGCGAAAGCCAGGAAAAACCAGCCTCAGAGAAGCATTTTAATCCGTCTTGCCACATAAATGCAGACCGTTATTTTGGCTTCTTGTTAATTTAAGAGAAACTTGCAGTTGTGGTACCAGCTCGGTGTGAAAGCGCATCAGATGTGAAGTCCCTCGTTCCTGTCTGACAGATCCAGGCTTCAGCTGGGTCTTGACCGCGATGAGACCGCGATGAGACCGCGGGCAGCGGCCGGAGTCAGGCCACGGACCGGGACCGGGCTCAGCCTCTGAGCTGCGTCCCGGAGCGAAGTCAGCTACGGCAACGGGTACTTCACAGATCCAGGCAAACTCTAATACAGTTAACTTCTTGTTGGTAGTGCCTGCTCTGAAACAGAATGAGGAAAGCATTCCAGTCAATCACAAGGAAACAAAGTGTTGTTTTGCAGGATGTAGGGGCATATGTTATCTAAAAATTCTCAAAGAATAAGATTTCTCCATGTGTTGCGATCGAGTATTCAAGCAATTTTCTAAGGTTGTGCTGTATAGGGCTGGCAAAATCTTTAGCTGCTAGGCTAAAAAGAGACTCTCCCTTAGCTGAACAACCAAAACCATTGATTTCTCAATGCTGGTACCTTAGGAGGGCCGCGTGTGCTTCTGATAGAAACGGATGCACCGAAGGACGGTCTGAGGAGCTGGTGGGGGAACAAAGCCGAGGTCTGTGGAGGGCGGGTCGTCATGGCAACTGCTCCAAAAGCACCGGCAAAAGGCGTTTTTTAGGCTGGGTAGTTTACCAGGATGCCTTTTGGTGGCACTGTCTGCCCAAATATTATCAAATCATCAGCAATCCCTTCTTAGGCGTCTGGATTCCTCCAGGTACCAAAATGTGGCTCTTGCTGCTGGGGGAAATGCATTGCAGCAAATCGTTTCTGTTGATTCCGCAGGTTTTGGAGGAAAGGTGTTGATCCGCGCAGTTAAGTGCTTAGTCAGCATTGCAACAGCAATAAATATCTGCTGGGCAAACACTGGTCCGGGCTGGACCTGAAGTTTCCGTGCATAACTCCCTTTTGGTAGTGGTCGCACCGATGGGGAGTCTGGAATTACAGCAAGGATGCACAGTAATGAGCCATTTGCAAAAATAAGACATTTTGAAGAGTGTTTCCTTGAGTGCTGGATAGATGCCGCAAAAGCACCACTTGGATCACATCTGGGCTCTGAACCGTGTACTTCTAGAGGGAAAAGCATCCACACAAAGACCCAGCCCCTGCTGTAAGGCCCATCAGCCTTACATATGTGGAGCCCAGCGTGGGGAGACGAGTGCTGAGACGGCCCCGCGTCCCGTGGCAGCAGCAAAAAACAGCGCGAGACGCTGCCATGCAGGGACGTGACCCTTCATGGCACCCAGGCTGCTGAGACCCAACTGCCTGGACGTGCGTGTGACCAGGTGTGATGAGCAATTGGATTTGCCAGCATTAACCTGACTTTATTTTTTTTCTTTGAAATACTCGTACAGCTTCACTCTGTTAAAGTTCGGCAGAAGGCCTGGCTCTTTGCTCCAACATGTTTGCTTCCCCTGTTTATCCAGGCAGCCGGAGACGGGCAGCTCTTACTTAATCACACATCCTCTCACTGAGCACCAGGGCAGATCCCACCCGTGTCCGAGGGAAAGGGGTCACATGCAGGCATTAGTGTTTGAGACATTTCTTATCTTTAATATCTCGTGGAGCCAAAATGCATCCAGCCCCAGCTAAAGGTGCAGCATTCTTCCCTGTCTGATTGGCCTTTGAGGAGCCTCCAGAGGGACCTTCTAGGGGTCCTGATTGATAAGGTCAGATAATTGTCATGAAGAGGTTCGCAAAGGACAAATTCCTGGCTCAGGCACAACCACCAGCATTTCTTCAGCAGACCCAAGGCTCCACTCCTCATTTTTGAGTTTTCACTCTGATTTTTCATATTCGTGCCCTTCTCAGCTGCTGTCTTGATTTTTCCTTTCACTAGCAGTGATGCTGCGAGTCCTTCCAGCAAGGATGAACACAAATTCTTCCTATAGGCTCCACAGTGAATTACTGGAGCTTAAATAGGACACTGGGAGCAGGGAACCAGTGGGACTGAACATGAACAAAGGATGCTTCTCCATTAACACAAATGAGAAACTCTCTCATTGTGCTTGTTTAATCAAATCGTTGCCCACAAAGAAGTGGTGTTTGCTTCTCTCACGTAAATTTTCCTGCAGCTTTCAAGCACTCTGATTAGTATTTGCAGCTTCAAAGATCTCAGTTTAATCATCATTTGCCATTCTTCTTCCTGCTCTTATGGATTGCAGAGATGTTTCCACGCAAATAAGAGTGTTCACCTTGTAAAATTAGCCTGCTTCTCTTTCCCTGATGATGGACTTCTACCTCAGCCCTGCTGGGCGTGGCAACCTAACAAAATCCCTTTCCTACAAGAGGATAATAAAAAAAAGGTGGAAGGATGTTCAGAGGGGTAAACATGGAGGAAACTATTTAGCTGAAGACGATCATACAAGCACACAGAACCCCATTTAAACTAAATTTTAGGACTAAATAATTACTCACAATTACTGAGACTTTCCAAGGCAATTTACAAAAGCCAAGCTCCAAATTGCCATTTATTTTTCTAGAGAGTTAGATATCCAGCTTCCACAAGCTGAAAAGAATGGTTTATTCTAATTTTCAATTGCCATTGGGGTTCGTGTGAGGAACTGTGCATTTGCATGCTGCTATTACAGATGTGATATTTATTTAGCATATGCATATAAGCAGAAGGGGTTTGACCACATGAAGCTGGAGCTCAGAGAGAGCTCATCTCACCTGGTGAGTCTCTGTCTGGTGCCTGACTTGACACAAGACCTGAAAGCCAAATGTGGGCATTATTTTACCTAAATATGGACTTCTGTAGTGGAAATGTGTACATCTGAGCTTAGGTTCCCACTGGATCACAAGCCATGGCTCATCTTGGATGCCTACAGCTGCTGAGATGACCAGCTCAGGCAGACAACTGCAGAAGGGAAACGTAAAGTTCAAAGGGACAAACCCTGTCCCAAATGTTGAGAAGATTCCTCTCCACCACCATCCCTTTCTCTGGGACCTTCTCATCTCTCAGCGCTGCAGACCTGTGCCTGCCTCCACCTCCTCTTCTGCTCCCCTTTGCTTCTGCTCCTGCCCACCCACACAGGCTCCCCTCCACCGTCAGAGAGGGCAGGACAATCATCACAGCTGACAAACACCTCTTAGGGCTAGACACTTCTTTCAAAGCTTTTTCCGTGTTTCTACTGTTGTTTTCCAATAAAAATTGGCTGACACTCAGCTTTTCTCATTCATGTATTTGAGCAAAACTACTTGGTTTTCTGCTTGAAACATTAACCATTGTCCAAGAAATGAAAACACAGAGAGCCTGGTGAACTTCAAAGAGCATTTTACAAGGACTTTTGTCTATCAGGAAATCGCTGTCAGGGGGATAACGTGATGGTCATATTTGAAGTATTTTGGGGTTTAGAAGGAGAGTTTGGGCAGCCTGGGCAAGGCTTTGCCTCTCAACCACAGCAGGCTGGATGGCAGCAAATGCACAATCTCTCCTGCAGCTACTCGCAGTGTAAGTACTTTGGGGTGGCTGTTGCAGATGCTTGGCTGACGGACTGTGAAGCTCCCTGAGCTTGCAACTTGCTTGTAGCCTCCAGAGACATTCCTGTCCCTAACCTTGGAGAAAACCACCTCCCTGCTCAACTACTCTTTCTACATGCTCCAGTTCCCTCTGTGAGAGTATGGAGGGTCTGACGCGTAGGAAAGGAGGGCACGGGAGTCAACATTTCCTAGAGAGATCTGGGAAAGTATTTTTCCCATGACCGTCACATTACTATTGCACACAGCATAGCCTGCGCTGCTTAATTCTGCTCTGGTTGAACATCAACCTGTCCCCTGATCTCCTCTTTGGCAGCTCTTTCTCTTCTCTGCCTATAACTAATATAATGGTGGTGCTGGTGAAAGAGTCCCTTTGACCATGAAGTGTGGTGGGGCTGAGTTCAGCCCTGCGAGCAGGCGGCTGTTGATGATACAGTCAAAACTTGGAAACTTGTTCATGCCTTTGAGCAAAGTGCTCCACTTAGGCTCATTAGCAGTATAACCACACACTGCCTGCCCAGCCGCCTCTGCCAGGGAAACTTCCTGCTCTTTCAAGGCCTTATCAATAGCTGCTGTGTCGAAAATGAACCCGGGGGATGGGAGCAGGGAGCATGAGTCACAGCTGGCTGTCGACTCCTGACAGGATGGAGAAAAATGCCTTTTCTTCCATACTCTGGCCGCCTGTTGCAGCGTTGCTCTGCTCTCAGCTTCAAGCACGTCCCTACCGAGCCGGAGCATCTCAGCCAAAACCTCCCCGGCTTGCGGGAGGCTCAGCCTTGCCTGGGTGGGAGTGTGGCTGCGGCTCGCCAGGCTCCAGATGCTGCTGCTTCTCCTGTTCTCCAGAAATTGTGGCAGAGGAAGACCTCGGTACAGCAGAGAGGGCTGTTCACGGCCCGCAAGCGAAGATGTTGGATGGCTGCTCGTGGCACCCTTGCCCCAACTGCTGCCGGCTGCTCAGCCAGGCTGTGACGTGGGGGGATATGTTGGATGCAACTGGGAAATCTTCTGGTCCCTCTAGGCTGAGGGCAGCCCGACCCAGGAGGTCTGCTCCAGCATTATGCAATTCCATCAGCAGAGTCTTGTCTGTAGGTCTGGAGACACGTCTTCTCATGGGATGTCAGCTACTTCAGGCATTTGTCAGAGATGTTCCCTGTATAACAGCAGAAGCAAATGGGTAATGAAAAGACCAGAGGATTCTCCGCACTGCCTAATTCTTCTTGGGACACTATTCCTCCAGTAAAACCTACCCAGGTCCTGGGCAATGAAGGGCAAAGAAAAGCTTTACAGCCGTTCATAGTGGAGCCCTCCATGTCTGTTTCTGGTGTCTTCGTAGTCCCTAATCCATCTTCCCTGCACATTCCTGCAGAGAAAGCACTCATGTTTTGCTGCTCACAGAAATGAGCTTGTTTGGCAGTTCCTGGACAGGATAACTATTTCTGCTATGTGGCCCTTGACATGTCTTCCCGCTGCCTGGATCTGATTGCTGTAGCCAGTAAAGTTGTCCTTTTATCACCGTTCACACATTGCTTCAGGGTGTTTGCGTACTTTGCTTTTTAATTTACTGGCCTCTGCTCATGGGACTCAGCCTCTCAAAGAGACACCAAGCATTAGACCCTGGTGACCAGTGACTCTGGCCGCAGCAGCAAGGTTTAATGTTGTTTTACTTGTATCTTGCCCAGCAGCTTAAACCATTATATGCTATTAATAGGTTAATATTTAAAGGAAATTTATCCCTGGATTAGCTGTATTTCCAGTGAAATGCATCCTAGCCCAGAAATCTTTTACAGCTGGACAAGAAATTTGTAAACCCTTTTCATCTCTAACATACTCTTTCCCCACTGAGTCATTTCTTTAATTCCCAGAGCGGTTAAGTACGAATCTACCACGAGTTACTGAGTCTTCCCCAGTCCCTGCACTGCAGCGCTTGCCCACAGAAAATATACGGCTCCTGGTGAGATGGTGGGAAATTTCTTCCCTTTTATCAGTAGCATTAAAAATCTGTTGTGAAAAGAATGCAAGCTGGTCAAAAGAGTGTGATACGGTGAAAAACAGTGGGTTTGTGGTTGAGGAGGAGGCAGAATCAAGAGTGTTCAGGATGATACAATCTCCCTGTTCCCCCTCTTGGCAGGAGGAAGAGGATTCCTCCTCCCTAACTGAAACCACACTCATCTCCCTCTGACCAGCACTTTTTGTGAGTGGCTACAAGCCCAGGCTGGGGTTCAGAGCAGCAGCAGGAAGGATGGCTCCCTTCCCAGTTCTCCATGCAGCACTGCTGCCTGTTATCAGTAAAAGGAGATCCTCCATCAGCTGGGAGATGGAGGTGTACGCACAAGCCTCAACAAACAGCAGTGTATCTGACACTGTCGGCTGATGATAAGAGCCACGAGCTTGTCAGCCCATGGGCAGGACTTGGCAGCATGCTGGGAAGTGTTTTTGAGTGCAAAGTTGCCCCTGCTAGCACCACTGCCCAAAGCAGGGAAGTTCTGCTTTGCTTTAATGGGTCCCAGTCCATTCCACTATAGCATCCGTTCGGCAAAATGCCTGCAGACAGACCAGCAGTGGCCGTCTGCGTGGAAACGGCTCATCTGCTCACAATCCGTAGCTGACAGTTACGATAAACTCCTTTTGAGTTGCAGCCACTTCACTTGAGGGGCAAACACACCCCTCACAAACTGCAGAGGAACAGGGCACCGAGGGGCCAGACTAATATTAACCACTGTGAGCCTGCGCACAGGTCTGCCCGCTCTGGGGCTGATTTGTAGGTTTGCGGGCATTGCTAACAGCAGCCGACGGCAAAAGCCATAAGTATCCTGCACCCCTGCATGCTGCTGGTACAGCTGCAAGGGCATGTCAGTTCACCTTCTGCATCCGCCTTAGCTTCTCTACCTTATTCCTCTTCTAGGCTAGGAGTTGTTTATAATAAAGTTCCCGTAACGTTTGGTTTCAACTCTTGGTTCAATGTCGCCCAAAGACCATTTCCAGTGTTCTCCCTGAGTTAGCAGATGTTTTGAATTTGGCATGGAAATGTGTTACAGTTAAAGAGAGTTCATATGATTAATGATTAATGCTGCTATCTGAATAATTACCTCATTCAGCCAGCTTTTCTTCTGCCTTTGCAAGAAAATATGCGTGAAAAATGAGGATGATATCCTCTTTCTGTATTACTGTATATATGGAATCACATTTCTTCTAAAAAGAAGAAAGTAACTTTATTTGAGAAAACAAATAACTGACAAGTTTCCACAGTGCTTGTGCACACATGGTGTCTCCAACATTCATCCAGGACCACAGTCCCCCTGAAACCTGCTCTGCACCATTAAGGACCTGGTGCTTGAGGAAAACCCTCCTCATGGAGAACGTGCATTGTTATATACATTGAAAAATCTAAAGTTTCAGGTGTAGATTATCTGAGCTGATAACTATGCACCTAATATCAAATTTCTGTAAGCAATTTCTAGACAAAAGCTCCCTTCAGCCAACTCGGTGATAAGGTTTCTTGTGTATACGTGCATGCTCATAAGGGGACATTGTTTTAAGGTCTTTTTGTAGTAAATGTTCATTTATCAATGGAAAATAAAATACTAATTATTTAAGCAAGAATTTTAAATGTTTATATTTTCAGACAGTATTTTGTCATTCAGGATTTCCTGTTTATGAACTATCAACATTTTCCATAGTTACCAGAATATGTAGACAAAATACCTTTCAACAAAACCCAGTCTGGTATACCAGGAAGGCAATGTAGCAAACCTGATGCCAATCTTTTAAGAAAACCTCCAAAACTGATCCAAGGAGCTGCTATCTGCAGAAATCTGACCTCCGTAGAACAAAATTCGCTTTGGGCTATAGTAAACCACAGCCAGATGAGACAACTGTATACGTACGGTGCTAAAGTGCCAACACATCTTTTGCAGACCCAAGTCATGCCCCTGAAGTCCCAGAGGATTTTTCAATGGAGTCGGTGAGCACAAGGATATCAGCGATCTGGCTGAGGACCAGAAGGATGTCCTGCTATTGAGGGGCTGGGTGCTATTCAGGCATAAGAAATTAGATTTACTAATTGAAAGTGCCACACAGGAGGCACAACAGCCAGGCTGGGCTCAAAATCAGGTATTTACAGTTTGAAAAAGAGAGCCCAGTCTTCAGTGCCAATCAGAAAGGCATGTCAGGAATTGCCAGAAAAGGGTTTGAGATCAAAAACAGAAAATATCTTTACGCTGCTGAGTGCCTGGTTCGTTCCTGTCACTTGTGGTTCTGGCTGCCCAGTTCAAAGACTTCAAAAAAAAAAAAAAAAGACTGAGGACGGTGAAAAGGAGCATCTGGCGTGAAAGGGGAACTAAACGGAGCTGGGCTCTTGGTGCTGGGCAAGACAGGACTGAGGGAGAAACAGGTAATAGAGGTGTAAGAAGATTGTGAATGCTACGGAGAAGGAAGGGGGTAGAAAGCAATTGCTCATTGCCTGCCAAAATACAGAAATTGGGGATACCTCCTGAACAGGTAATACAGAAATCGGGGGTATCTCCTGAAAAGCTGAGGCAGTGCGATTTCAATGAAGAAAATTGAGATGTTTTTCAGTTGAGCAAGGCTCTGTGAGTTACACTCTTCACCTCAGGGCTTACATCTTTAATCTAAGAGTTCACAGCCTACTTCCCTCCAAACCCCCTGCTTTTTTTCCCCCTTCATACAGACACCCCCCACTCCCTCGTGCCTGGCCGAAGGGGCGATGCTGCTTTTCCCGCTCCTCCCTGCGACCAGCCCCCGCGTAAAGAGAACCCCTGGCCTGACCCCTGTTACCTGACAGCCGGCAGCACCCGTCCCGCGAGAAATAACCCCCGCTGCCCCCACCGTCCGTGTCCCCCCCCGTCCCCCCCCAAAGCCTGACCGAGACCCTCCCCACCCCAGCCCGGGCGGGTGTCTCCCCGCCGCCCGCCCCTGCGCGGCGCCTTTAAGCCCCGGTGCGTGATGTCACTTCGCCGGCGAGATACTGGGCGGCGGGGCTGCCGCGGGGAGCGCGGCCCGGTGGGGAACCCCCGGCCCGGTGGGGACCCTCTGCCCGGTGGGGACCCTCTGCCCGGTGGGGAACCCCCTGCCCGGTGGGGACCCGCGGCCCGGTGGGGAAACCCTTTGCCCGGCTGGAAACCCCTTGCCCGGTGGGGACCCCCTTGCCCGGTGGGGAACCCCCTGCCCGGTGGGGACCCCCTGCCCGGTGGGGAACCCCCTGCCCGGTGGGGACCCCCTGCCCCGCCGGCGGGACGGGCTCGGCGGTGCAGCATGGGCAGCCTTCAGCTGCAGGACTTTGCTGCGGGCTGGGTGGGCGGTAAGTGGTGCCGTGGGCTCGGAGCTGGGGCGGGGGGAGGAAAGGCAGCGAGGTGGGAGAGGAGCGTGCGTGGGGATAAAATCCCCCGCGTCACCCACGGTCTGTGCCTCCGACCGGCGTGCTCGTACCGCCAGCGGATGCGCGCTTTGCTTTGCCTTGCTTTGGCTCAGAAGCGGAGTTTAATCCAATTTCCACCGGCGGGGTACTTGAAATTTGAGTATCGGGACGTGCGATGCTGCTGTGCGCCCGGGGAAGGGGGGGGGGGGGCGGGGGGGGTGCCCG
>JAVKLA010000042.1:17707100-17737200 GCA_034782735.1 Sagittarius serpentarius | reverse complement strand
CTGCCAGAGCCGCCCCGCACACCCCCGGCCCCCGCCGGCTCTCCCTTCCTTGCTCTCCCGGCTGGAAGCACCGCCGGGCTCGGAGGGGAGCTGCCGGGGCTCGCAGCAGCCAACCCGGGGTCCCCCAGCCGCACACACCCCCGGGAGAGGCACCGCCTGGCTCTGACCCCGCGATCCCGAGAGGGCAAAGGGGCTGATGGCCAGGGCGGCGACGCTGGCGGAGAGGAGTATTGATCCGGTCTGCTGAAAATGCTGATTGCAAACACCGGGAAAAGAGATGCCAGAAAGAAAAGGAAACGCGAGGATCTGTAGAGGCGCCACTGACGCAGTATGTCTTACAGAACTGAAAGTTCCCACCGGGTTTAACAGCTGACAGGGTGCAGAGCTAAGCTGCCCCGCTCCCGGGGTGGGCTGCAGGAGCTGCAGGGCAGAGGGTCCATCCTGGCACCGGCCGCCCCAGACCAGAGCTCTGCCCCGCTCACACCAGGCTCAGGATGGGGGTGTGAGATGGGTCATGGATCCTGACCGGCCAGATGAGGTTAATAGGTTAGCTGACTCTTAAAAAACCCAGAACCTCTGCCAAAAGGTTATGTGAGCAGCTGATTTTTGGATCTTTGCAGCCTGCAGAGGCTGTGCAGCAGGCAGTCGCTCCCTCTGCCCCGCTGACCCTGTGCTATTGCCGCACAGCCCCGGGAGTGGGACGGGATGTCCAGGGGGGTGAACAGCCACCAGCACTCAGTGTCGATGGCAGTGGACAGTTTTCACGTATAGGACTGGACCACAGGTGGTCTCAGGTTAAGGTCCAGGAGGAGAGGGGACATTTTACAATACCTTTTTGAGTAAAGTCACAATGTGTTGACCAAGGTCATGATGCTCTTCTCAGTCCTAATCCAGTACAAATGAGAAATTTCACATAGTCCCTAAAGCACTTGGGGACACTGGTTTGCACAGAGACTTGCAGATGGGTAAGCAGCACAAATCACCCACCATCTCCACCAACACCCTAGAAACTGCTGGTGGTGTTTGCAGCAAGTACACAAAACCATATCCTGGCCGTGGCACGTGGGTTGCTCTGTCCTCCTGGAGAAGGGGAAAACCAAGCCGTGCTCTGCCCTGCCATGGGGGCTCCTGGCAGTGAGCGGCATGAGTAGGTGGGCAGGATGGTAAGGGGGGAATGGGCCAGTTTCTCCCAGAGAACCATGGGGAATGAGGCTGGGTGGGACTGCAGGGATCGATACAGAGCAGGATCCTCTTTATCTGAATCTTCCCTGACAGGTATCTCCACAAAGTGCTCTTGAAATGGCAAAGCACAGGTGTTCACAGTCCCCATCAGCACTCAGCTCTAGAGCATCTCTGTCTGAACCAAGAGAATGCATTTCCTTGTGTCCAGCCTGAATCTCACCATTTTGAGGCTAACAATTTGCACGAGCTTACAGGAGTGCAAGAGGGGTTGTTTATGGACAGGACATACAACACCTCCTCCTCCTCTTGCTCAGATGCCTTTGAGACGTAAAGTTAGTGGAGTCCAGGAGAGTATTCAAGGAACGGTGTGCAAGTGTTTCTGCCCAGCTTTTACCTGCTGTCAGAGATAGTGCACTGTGCTGGGCATTGCCCTGGCTTGGCCCACTACAACTGGTCCTATGGAAATCTCTCCTCCTCCCCTATAAACCCATCGCTTCCTGTCCCGTCACAAAAGCTTCTTCAGTGTTTTACGTAATACTTTGCTTTCATCCCCAGGAGCCGCCAGTGTGGTTGTGGGTCACCCCCTGGACACGATCAAGGTAAAACACTTTTGAGCAGTGCTCTCACATCATCACCCAAAACCCCAGCGACAAGGAGGTGGCCTCTCTCTAGATGACACTTCAAAAGACCTTCACTTCCCCTGTCACCCCAAGGGGGAAGTTAGCCTGGGTAGAAATGTTTTCTTAGACTTTCTTCCTCTCCAATGCTCATTTTGAACAAGAAACTAAAAGAACTGGCTGATACGCGTGAGTTCCTCCAGTGAGGATTAATGCTGAAAATTAAACCTGGCCTTACTTAATGTGTGGTTTACTGAACAGTTCTGCCAAAGTTTTATTGAACTTTGCCACGGACAAGTATTCAAAGGGCAATGGGGGAACAATATTTGTTTTGCTGTAGGCACGTTTGTATGTGTTTTCCTAGTGTTGGCAAAGCTGGAAGGGCAGAGTGCTGAAATTTTATCCCAGGGCTATGAGATGCAGTATTTACTATTCCTGCAAGACAGTTATTCCTCAGAGGGAAGGGTTTAGAGAGGTAAGAAGATATTTGCTAGCAGGATGCAGACAAGCCCATGCACACACCAGCACAGTCTGACCCAACCAAGCTGACCGTCCCTACTGATGCAGAGATACAGAAGAAGATCCTGTTCCTTTCTTGTTTTGTACAGTGTGATAGGCATCTCTGGCCAGCTTTCATTGCTTCGACTGCTCTGCCCACGTGCTCTGATCTGGTTCGAGCCTTGTTGCGGGCCCCAGGCAGGGCTGTCAGATGCGGCAAACCCAAAAGCCAGTGGTCCTGTTTGCACCTTAAGAGACCCTTGGAGGGCAATGGGGAGGAGGCAGGGTCCAGCACAGCCCACGCCACATCGCGTCCCCAGCCACCACAGCCGTCCCCTTGCACACAGCCGGCTCTCCTGGGATCAGGAGATGGCCGGCCAGCGCTATCCTTCCCGAGCTGCTAAGGTGGTATCAGCCCCGGGAGCATCGCTGCACAAGGGTGGGCGCAGACCCTATACGGGAGGAGCCGCGAGGCTGCCCACACCATCCCAGCGATGGGCAGGGCCAGGGCACGGGCAGGGCAGGCAGGCTCTGCCCAGGGTTGCCAAGGCAATCCTCATCTCAGGCTGGCCATCAGGATGTCACTGCCAAGTTTGGGGGAGTTTGGCAGCAACTGAGAGAGGATCCTGCTGGGAAGCATCGAGCTTCTGGATGCCGAGAAAGAGAGAGACCATCCTTCAGGGCTTATAAAGACAACTGTCAGGCTGACCCCTCTGTTGTCCCTGGCTTTGGACGTTGCCCGGGAATACCAAGTAGGCAGACTTGTTATCTTTCCGAACTTAGGGGAAGGGAAGAGGCAAGGAGAGTTTTTACACGGCGCTAAGCCAGCAAAGGGGCAGCTCAGCGGCATTCGCAGCCTCCAGGTGATGAGGGGTCCTTCCCCACCTGGAGGAGGGGACAGCGAAAGGTTGGGTGCGGTATGTGGTACCCACACCACAGTTCCCACCACGCAGGCCTCCTCCTTCAACTGGCCCCTTCCCAGTGTCGCAGCTTCCATCAAACCCAAGCAGCTGCTTTTTCCACAGCCTTGCAAAACTCTGTATGGTTTCACATTTACTCACTTTTCACCTTCCATGTTGCATTCATTTCCCCAGAACTTTCTTCAGTGTCTGGGCATCACCCAAGAGCCCTATCTAATCAACATGTAACAAAAAGGAGAATTTTCCTGAGAAATATTTGTACTGGTATCAGTTGACTTTGACAGAGACGCCAGCAGGGATTTCAGCGCTGGGGGCTAACAGCTTAGCTAAGGGGCCTGTGTGCGAGGAGCAGTTTGTGAGGACACTCGGTTGCCCTCAGTTACTCAAAAAATGTATTAACTTCAACCTCTAAATACCTGGTTACTGTGTAAAAGAAAAAAAAACAAGCCCATGGAGGCAAAATGGAAATGTCTGGCCAAGCGTGCAAACGAAGCCAGGAGGGAACGCAGGGCTGTGCACCGCGGTCTCCCTGTCCTGCCCTGCTCGGGGCTGCAGCCAGCCTCCCCGCCGGTCCCCCCGCCGGCCCTGTTACCCCCAGTGTGAGTCATGGCGTGCACCGGTCTGCACGTACCGCCCAGGCCTGCCTGCCTTGCACAATGTGTGCTGCATGAGCTGTAGTTGGCATCTTCATGTACCGGCTTGTTCATAAGGTCTCAGTAAATAGTCTGCTTTTGCTGCTGGCTTCTCCGTGGCCTCCCGCCAGGCGCGGAGCAGAGCGGTGGTGCTCGGTGCATGCAGACGGCTGCATGGAGCAGCCCTGGGGCGAGGGGTGAGCCCGGGCTTTGGTCCTTCCCGCTCCCCGGCCAGGGTCCCACCGCAGCACCCCACCGGCCAGCCTCCTGCAGGGCTCTGGGCAGGCCTCTGGGCCAAATGACTGTGTCATTCAACCTGCTATTTGCTGTCCAAAAGCTCTCCCCAGGCATGAACTCTGGAGGATGCACACTCCTTTGGGCTTTAAATTCCTAAATAAAATTCCTGCTTCACCCTGGTGTTAGTTGGGGCCGAGCCACCGGAGCGGACTGGGCACTGTCCCTCCAGCACAGGTTGGCACTGTCCCTCCAGGCTTCATTTTGTCATTCCTGCTAGCAGCAATGCTGATGACTACGACCAGAAATGCTGTCCCCATTCCCTAAAAACATCCCCGATAGAACACGTGCGAGTGTCTTCCTACAAAAAATGAGCTCTGGCCTCAGCCGAGATCAGCCCCAGGTCCTGTGAACCAAACAGGGTTTCCATTTCCTCACACACCTCTAAGCACAAAAACCGCGTCCCTTGTTAGGATGTTTTTAGTGCGAACTTGTGAGCAGCTTGAATGAAAGATGACCTAAATATATGTGTGCGTATATATATATATATATATGTATGTGAGAAGGGGAAAGTATGTTGAATCACAGGCTTTGTCGTGACTTACACGCCATTACAGCTGTGTAGGCATTTTTTGGAAGGCGTATAACCAGTGCCTTCCAGAAACAAAATCTCTTTGTTGGAAATGATGTAAAAATGTATTTTTGAGTGAAGCACGGAGAATTTCTGAGGTGGAGCTGGATTATTTTGGCTCCATTTAGTATTTCTGTGTCTTAGAATCCACCTTGGATCAGAAGGGACCCAGAAGCCTCCCAGGGGAGTTCTCCATCCTTCAGCAATGCATCCCAACCTCCACTGAGAGTTCCCAAATGGAGAAGACCACATCACTCTCCAATTTCCACATAAATCATGAACTTGCCAATGACAGCACCGCACGCCAGCAATCTGCTGTGCCGCTGTGCCAGGCCAGGGTAGCTGGTCTGGACTCGAGAGCAATTTGGCAGTCATCGATTCCAGATGTTGCAGAAAGCTTCAGACCTCTGAGGTCCTGTTTAGCCCTGCTTCTGGCAAAGTTCAAGGGGGGTGGATGCATATATATCTTGTTCTATTGCACTGTTTTCTTTACAACTAAGGAAGGATTCGCTCTCAAAGCACAGTACACATTGTTTACGTAGCATGAGCTTTCACTGGGCTGGAAGCATGGGATTTTAACTGCATTTCATGAATGTATTTTGCAGACTCGTTTGCAAGCTGGACAAGGGTATGGAAATACACTCAACTGTGTTCTCACGGTGTACAGAAATGAGTCTGTAAGTACTTTATCTTACTTAAAATGTGCTGGTAGAAATGCAAATAGATAAATACAGAAAGCCATTATACAAAATCACTGTTGACACCAGCAGTTATATCAAGATCAATAAAGTTGGTGCAACTGAGCCTGCAAATCCCTACAGCCTTCTCTTGCTTAACTCTAAGGTAACTCTCTTGGTTACTCCTACAGGGAAAAGACAGATCCCTGGCATGGAGTGATGAATGCCACTGCCCATGTCTCCGCGTGGGTCAGGGTGTTACACCCACAGTGCCTCTTTTGCCCCGTACGTGCTGGCAAAGCTCTGCCGGAGGTATTTTGCTGACTTTAGTGATGCCAGGACAGAAGCTGGCCATAAGAGGCACTTTTACATCGGTTCCTGTGTTTTCAGCATATCCTGTATGGCACACAATCTTTACAAGTCTTTAGCAGTATTAATTAATTTTCATTTGCTCAGCATGTGCGAACGGTTGGTTCCAGGAGACATCTGGTACTTGGATTTGCATTTCTGTCCTGACAGACACGTAGGGGTTTACGCTGCTCAGTCCTGTTTGCTCTTTTAACTCCTGCTCCCTTCCCTGGGTAGGTGGCTGGCTTCTTCAAAGGCATGTCCTTCCCGCTGGCCAGCATCGCCGTCTACAGCTCCGTGGTGTTCGGCGTCTTCAGCAACACGCAACGGCTCCTCAGCCAGCTCCGCCACGGAGACCCATCTTGCACGCCGGTGCTCGCCGACGTGGCTCTGGCCAGCATGGTGGCAGGGTTCGTCTCTGTGGGCATCGGCACTCCTGTGGACCTGGTAAAGATAAGGCTACAGATGCAAACGCAGCCATACGTTGAAGGTAGGAAGCAAGAGTTTCTTTTTCCTTTCTCTGCCCGTTCTCAGGGTTTGCCGAAAGCTTTAGAACAACTTTGCTTCAAGGCCCGGCTCTCTGCTGCCTTGGGCCACTGCAGTTGAGCTAAAAATGCTTCCTTCTGCCTCAGGATGGACCCCATCCTGCTCAGCTCGAGGGGAGGGGTTTTATCAATGACATTGATCAGATCTCTGCCGGCATTTCCAGCTGATGGGGATCTATAATGAACACAGGGGCAGGTCTGCTCAGGACCCAGAGCCGTGGGAGCCACCGGACCCACAGGGCCGTGGGGCAGGAACAGCACGTCCCCGGGCTGTCAGGTCCCCTGGAGAGCCCACCAGCAGCACCACGGCTGCCAGCGGTAATGCCAGCTCCCCATCTCCTGTTGCACACTCTCAGTCCCACATACATTTGCCCATAAATCCCTCTCTGTTATTCCACCTTCCTCTGCTCAAAAGCAAAAATTTCACATGTACATTTGAAAACCGCTCGTTTATTCAGGGCAGGGTTACAGGTACCCAGGTGCAGGCAAGACGGGTCAGGAGGGGACACAGGCAGGATGGCAGTGGGCAGCTGTAACCTCTCCAGAGACTGCAGGCAGAAGGAGCTGCTTCTGCTCGAGACGGGGGCTGAATTTCATCACAGGCTGCAGGCACGGAGCAAACCCCACCAGAGCATATGCACAGCCGAAGGCAGAGAGAGCACAGCTAGCTTCAGAGCTGAACAGCTTGGATTTCAGCAGTTTCACAAACACCTTTCTCAGTTGTGGTGTTTAACTGTGAAATACTGACATTTTTCTATTGCTTTGACAAAATAATATTATGTCCATTTTTAAAAGCTTCCATGCAGCTTAGCAACCTAATGCCCTTTCCAAAAGCAATTTGGTCTATGTGGCAAGGGCCAGACTCTGAAGATGTCAAGGCTTTGAAAGATGCAGCTTGGCACCAGCTGTGGTTAAAATCCGTGAAAATCAGGCACACAGCCTTAAACCCATCTGGAAATCTCACTGGGCACATACCTATTGGGAGGCATGCAATGCATCTAAGAAAAATCTGTCCTAAGTGCCTAAATGTCTTTCAAAAATGGACCTAAGTCCTCTTTCTTAAAACTTTTTTTGCCACGCTACATATTGATCCCAGCAAAAGACAATGGATGGCAGTGATCTCTGTTCGATGGGTTTTGAGAGGAGTTCTGGAACAATGTATCTATTATAATGGTTGTATCTTTTTTTGCAGCAAACATTAAACTAAAGCCCACAGTTCCTGGATTTCCTGTGTACCGAGGCCCAATTCACTGCTTTAGGACAGTCCTACAGAAAGAGGGAATAGCAGGAATATACCGAGGCGCGGGAGCAATGCTTCTGAGGGATGTTCCTGGGTACTGCCTCTATTTCATCCCTTACACATTTTTCTGTGGCTGGATTACCCCCGACGGATGCATTTCCCCTAATCCCTCCTCCATCTGGCTGGCAGGGGGTGTAGCAGGTAAGCGCCTTTTTTTTTCCAACGACACTGGCAAAACAAGGACAGGAAGGTTCCCAGGGCAGATTATGGGGGTGGCTCAGGGGCCACCACATCCTCCTGGCCACCAGGAGAGGACATGGGGCTGAACGACCTTCCTCCCCCAGGGCCAGGTTCCCTGGCACCACGGCTGCTCTTTATGACTTGCCAAACTTTATGGAAGTCATGTTATCAGACCTTCATCGGGCTCAATGTCAGCAAGAAGGAAAACACCCAGTGCCTTCATCTCCCTGGACGTCTCACGGCCGCCGGTGTATCACATTGCCAGTGATATGCAGCAGCCAAGATGTCCCAGAAGAGGACTTCAACCTGTTGGCTGCCCACCAGGAGGGTGTGCACCCTACCCGCACGCAGCAGAAACGGAATCGACTGTTATTAATCTTTTTTTCTTTTTTTTTTTCTCCTGTGTACACCTGCCAATAAGACTGGCTTGTGCATCCCCCACCACGCTTACCTGTGTAAGGTCACCCCTACACCTACTCCCCATTTCTTGGCCATTTCTAAATTGCAGACCCCTAAATGCTGATCAGTCCTTAGCTCAGGTAATGATTACAAAATGCTCTCTCCATTTCTCCTGCAAATAAACAGGGCCCTGACCCATCTGGACAGCTTCTCTAGTATGCCCCAGCACTCACATAGGTCCAAACAGACTCTTGTCTGTCCAACTGGGACGCGTATTGTGTTCGCATGCTGACCTTTTCGGAGAGGCAAACCATCCCACTCAGCTGCAGGCTGATCAATGTAAATAGATGGTTTCTTTATAGGAACGACGATGCGTCCCAGCTGTGTGCAGCCTAATCCTGGTTGCATGAGAAGGACCTGCCTCTTATTTACATTCTCAGCTCAAACTTTGCTTTTCAACGGTATTATCTGAGGACTCCAGTTTTTCTGAAGTCACCCCAAGCGGCAGCTGCCTGCACCTCGGGCTCGTCCCACGGCATGTCCATGCTCCACCAGAAGCACGGCAGAAGATGTGTTTGCACCTGGGGGAGCACCTCCTGGGCTGCCTGCATTTGATTACCAGCGTAAGCTCCAAAATCTCAATGCTGCTTCAGAAACAGGGAACTTTGCTCCCAGAAATACTGTTCCTGTGCCTGAGCAGGGTGAATGCCCTGAAACAAAAATCCTATGAGTACGATGAGGTGAATTTCTGAGTTCACTGACCTGCAGCCAAGGAAATATAGAGAAGAAATTGTTCAAATACTTCTTCATTTTTCTAGGAGCCATTTCCTGGGGGACAGCTACTCCAATGGATGTTGTGAAAAGTCGACTTCAGGCAGATGGAGTTTATTTGAACAAGTACAAAGGGACCCTTGACTGTATCTTGCAGAGCTACCAGAACGAGGGCTTAAAAGTAAGTGATATTTGAAGTAAAATCTGGGTATTGGGCATTTCATTTTCAATTGGGAAATACAACGGCTGTTACAAACCTATCTGCAGGGTTGAGAGACAGCTAAAGCCAGTTACTGCTAAATTACAGTAATGACAGTAGGTAATTATAGTGCAGATTCTTTCTAAATCATAATAGTGAGAGTAATAATGTGCTTTACAGCAATGAAAAAATGAATGACTGGGGGTCACAGTCTGCTGGTGTAATTAACGGAAAATAACACTTCATGTCAGTGCATTTAATTGCGAATATGATTTATTATAAATCAGAGGTAGAAAATCTTGCCTCTGTGATTGCTTCTACAAAATGCGGAGGTCCAATGTTTCCCGTTGACACCAAAGTCAATGGGAACTGATTCCAGTGGAACCGTGCTGGCACGCCAGGTGCGTGTCGTTGCCTTGGGCAATGCTTTGGTGGAACTGATGCTGCGTTTTGCACTGCCCACCCTCATTTTGCACCAAGATAGGGTTGATTGAAAATGTTCTTAAATCAGTATTGCTTTGGTTTTAAACGTGAAGAAGGGCTGCATGCCAAAAACCCCTTATCTCCTTTTTCTGACTTTGTCTATCAGTGTAATAAAAGATGTTTGTTCTACCTGCAAACTTTGCCTCAGTTAAATGCGAATGGCAGAGAACCAGGGTTTGCAGCTTTATTGCATTGCCAATGCATGGTTACAGGAAGTAACGTCTTCTGATATTGATATAAATCTGTATTTAAGTTGTCATCAAAACATCATGTGGGCCCTTAGCTCCAAAGTGTTAATTTTCACATTCTGAGGGAAAAGTAACAAGTTACAAAAAGAAAAATAACCTGCAAAATCACAAGCCAGTGTGATTTAAATATTTGCCAACATGCCACGACGTTATGCCAGCGATCACAGGAGCCTCCAGTCTGGCTCGTTCTTTGCCGTTGCGTGCAGAAAGTCACGGTCGTAGGAAGCACGGGCCCCTGGAGAGATGCTAAAGACCGTGCTGGGACGGTCAGAGGAGGGTCAGGGTGCCCCAGGCTCTATACAGGCTCCCTGCCCTGCGGGTTCAGTTTGGCATGCAGTTCCTCAGTAAAACATAGGGTGGCTGAAAAGGGAATTTCCATGTGTTTTCCCTTCTCTCTCCATCCTCATCCTCACCGCCTACCCTCCTTGTCCTGCCTGAATATTCACAACTAATTCAGGCACTTAAGTTTTTTTGCTGGAGGTCGAGCTGCTTGCAGTTTTTCTGCTGTCATGCCTGGCACCTGGACCAAAGCCGGCAATAGGATTGAGTAACAGTCGATGATAAGACTGGATCCTTCTCTCATAAGGAAAATCTTTTTATACGTTGGGAGACATGCAACTGGCAAATGGCAAACCCAGGTCTGGATGTTTTCATTCTGGGACAAAGGAACAACATTCACAGTGCTGAAAATAATTGCCTGATGTACAAAAAAAAATGTAAACATAGCCGCCTTCTTTCTCCATAGCCAGGTGTGTTCATTCTCATGAAGAAAATTTATGCCTCTGTGCTTTTCTTCATAAATCTTCATTATTATTTAACTTGGCATTCTTGCGTTACCTTAGGGATAACGCAAAAATTTGAATTTTCTCCCAGAAAATTCTATCTTTCCTAACAAAGTAAAACACCCCAATAAATCAAGTAATATCCTAAATATCCCAATATTGCAATTTCATGTGGCAAACTCCATCCTACACTATGTGAACGTATTTTGATTCTGTCTTGTAGAAGTCAGCACCATGCACTGGATTTATTGAATAGAAGATACAGTGGTGTTTAGCAGAGCTCAGTATTTCAGGGGAAATACTGGTTAGACACTTAAGTCTATGAGCTTCTGGTCTTGGAGCCGAAATCTTCCATGCTTTCTTACAGGAGCTGCGGGAGCTTTGCCTTCGTAAAGCTTGGAAGGGGGCTTGCTTTCCTGATGTTACTTTTCACGTCTATTCTGAACTTCTGGTGTTTAGATTAGCGATCACAGTGATTAGCCTGGGTGGTTAATGGAGTGATTTTGTGAGAAACAGGCCAGCAGAGATACTCCCTGCAACCATCACTTTGTAAATAGACTCACCCCAGAGTGAGTGGTTTGTGCACACCCTTGCACACACCAGGCAACAGTGTTTGTAGCGAGGGGGTTTTTCAAAAGGAGACAAGCCAATGTCAGGAGCAAGAAGCAACAAGGGCCCCTCTCCACCTTCCAGAAAGCACTTAAAAGCCGCAGGTTCTTTCACTCTTGTAAGTGCCAGCATCTTTTCGAAAGATATATATTGAGCAGAATGAGGAAGCCTGGCTTGTTATCTTAATGAAAGAAAACGCTGGATACATATGGGCACCAAAGCTTGACCTTAAGAGCCCACATGTAAAAATATCAGCTTCTGTTGAATATTTTTCGCGAAGCCAGTGGTCAGAGCTAGTTCTCAGCAAGGTACAAATTAAGTCTAGTTTTCTGTTGATTGAGAAATTCTTTCTATGCTCAAAGGTGAAACCTGCAAAATAGTCCACGTGGCACAATGCCCACATCAGCTGGGCTGGCTTGCAGCCACACCATTCCCTCTCTGCTTCCTAAATGTCTTCTGCGCCCATAGACCCAGCCCTGGGAGTCGGAGCATTTGCTGCATGAAAGCAACAGGCCTCTTGTTGGACCCTGGGGTTTGCCTGATCCCCGCATGCTTATGTATGCAAAGGGAAGGAGCGACTAGCTAGGTAGGACAACACTGGAAGTTGTTGTAGGTTTCTTGCTTTCTGCTCCGCACCAGTGACATGAGGCCATTTTTTTATCTTGTAGCCCTTGCTAGCAGATACTGATGTGGGTCCGTAGGGAGCAGGAGCAGGAGCACAATGATAACAAACCAGTGACTTTTGCCATTACTTTTCCATTCTCCAGCGCAGACTTCAGCAAAGACCGGCAGTGAGAGTGTATCTTCTGAGCAAACCAAGATTTGGTTCTTCAGAATCCCACCATTACTTCATTCAATGTTTTCCTCTTCTTCTTAAAATAGCCAGTGTATTCGTATGCTCTAACCTTTCTCCATCCCCAACAGGTCTTCTTTAGGGGCATCACGGTCAATGCAGTGCGAGGATTCCCAATGAGTTCAGCCATGTTTCTTGGCTATGAACTGTCCCTCAAAGCAATGAAAAGAGACCAAACTGAGACCAATCCTTAACTTCCAGGTCAGCACATAAAGACCCTCTAGCTTTACTAAAATTAGAGAATTAATATTTGAATCAAATGGAGTCGCAATTGTATAGATCCTCTGCAAGTCAGATAACTTACATGGGTACCTACACCTGAATAGTCAAACACTTTTCAAATTTGGGTCTGT
The DNA here is from genome assembly GCA_034782735.1 of Sagittarius serpentarius. NCBI lineage: Eukaryota > Metazoa > Chordata > Aves > Accipitriformes > Sagittariidae > Sagittarius > Sagittarius serpentarius. The sequence goes on along the minus strand of JAVKLA010000042.1, from coordinate 17,724,739 downwards.
GGGATTTGGAGCAGACAATAGATGTCCCGATGGATTTTGGTTTCATTCCAGATCTGGAATTTCACTGCAATCTGTTCTGATTGTTGTGATTGTTTTGATTAGTATGAATCAGAAAAGAAAATTTGAAAGGAGAATATTCTCCAACATTTTATAAGTTTTGAAATACCATTCTCACTAAAGTCCCTGCACAGTACCCTTTCCTCCCTTGATCCATCCACAAAGACCTGAAATTAAGCCCTTTCAAAGTGTCTTGGCTATCAACTCACAGTTTTACTCTTTTTCTCACAAACCTAGGGTTGCATAAAGGAGCAGCATTAAAAATATCTGATTAAAGAAACTTTTTTAGCAATTAAATACTCGAAATTATTCTTGCTGTTTTCTGCAGTGCTTCATAAACCTCCTTCTTTCTTATTTCAAAAGTGTTGCCAAGAAGACCTGAAAGTCTCCTACTTTCCTGAGCCAAATCAGCAGTGTGGTGTTGGTGAGGGCTCAGCTGCTCTGACCGAAGACTCCTGTCCTGCACCTACAGCATCTGCTTTCTCTTCTGTCTGGACTTAGTCCCCGGAGGACTCTGAAAACTGCACCAGCTCAATCAAATCCAAAGACCATTTTCTTATCAAATCTTTCACTCTGCTGTCTAAGAGCACCTTAATAATTTCCGTGGTGGTGTTGGGCTTTTTCACCAATGACATTTTTCCCATTGAGCCGAGAGAACTTACTTCCCTTGCCCACAGGAGTGAGATATACCCAAACCCAGCCCACCCAACACAAGCTGACGGAGTGTCTTTTGTACAATGCTGCACATAAAGCTCATCTTTTTTGTGAACGAGGAATGGAGGAGGTGTGCGGTGGGTGTGCAGGTGCTTTTTATGTAGGAAAGTCTGGATTCCCACCAAATCCTAGCTCGCTTTCAGGATCAAAGAAATGGATAACTCCACCCATATGAACAGATACTCATGTTTTACATCACAGAACTCTCCAATTTGGCACAATTTAACACATTAGCATGAAAAAATGCGAAGGGCTTCAACAACTTCAGTTCGTTATCCAAGGTATAAATAGAATTGGGAAACAGGAGGATGTTAAATTCAAAGACTAAGCTGCTCTTTTTCTTCAGAAAACAATAAAACAAGTCTGCATTTCATATAGATAGCTGCCTATTAACTTACCTAACTTGTCTTGTGCAGGGACCTGCTAGAGGTATCTTGTTAGACCTTCTGATCTCCCTGACATGGCAGTCCAGCTTGCAACTGCCAAACCCTGCAGACATCACTTTGCAGCCTTGAGAGACCATCGCCAAAGGAAGTCTCCTTAAGGGATGCAGTTTACCCCAAACTATTCTCCATGCTATACACACTACACTATTCTCCGAACTATACATGGGCCAGCTTCAGACCTCCAACTTTTTGCTGCAATCCCACTGAGACAACTGGGGCAGACCCAGGTCTCTCTTTGGTCTACCTCAGCCTTTCAATTATTCCAAGATCTTTTACATCATGATTACTTCTGTTTATGCTGTTAAATATCTCCATGCTTTATTTTCTAAGCATGGAGCTTCTGATGCCAAAACCCAAGAAGAACCAGCTCTGCTGGGACAAGAGGACTCTGGTGGCACTGGCAGGAGACGCTGAGGGGTAACAGCCTCACATGCAGAGGGACATGCGACATGGGGGAACAGTCTGGGACAATACTGTCCTCTGAGAAACATATCGTTCCTCCCCATCTTCCTCTGGAGAAGAAGAACTCTGTGGAAAAAGCCCAGCAATGGCAGTTTTAACAGATGCCCTCAATAAAGGTTTCTGAAGACAACCTGGAGCAGCCATCCAGCTTTCCTCCGTGAAAGGAGGAGAAAGAAAGAAAAACTCCTACGTCTTCTTCCCTGAATGAATGGAGGAATTGGTGACAAGACTTGGAGACCTTAGCAGAAAATGCCTAAAAACTCAGGTCTGGAGCAGTACTCAGAAATGGAGTCCCCAACCTTGGGCTCCTCTTCACTGGGGCCTGAGTTAAAACAGGCGTGTGGCTTCCCCCAAAACTGGCCTTAAAAAGTGGGAGAAATAGCTGGTGTTGCTTCATCTCAGGACTTGCAGGTGAGGAGGCTCAACAGTGCCTTCGAGCTTGGCAAGAAGACAGGGAACTGTTTTTGATAAACAGTATGGATAAAATTGATGAGCCTTCACACAAGTATTTGTTGCTGGCTGCGTTTAAGGATTCATCCTTTCCAGGTTACCTATTTTAAGGCATATAAGTAAAATATGTTCTTTAGATGCATAATATCATATGTCTCCAGGGTCAATACTTGGGAAGACTGGTTTTTCAGTGTAAATAAACGGTGTTGCTTATCTGCCTGCATTATGTAAAATGGACCATGAATTAATTAAACTGATGAGGTTTGCAACAAGCTGTGCATCTGAATGATCCTGCCCTCATGGTGCCCAGGTTTGGTCTGTTCAGTGCCACCCTGTGCGTAAAGCCTTGAGACCCGCGTTGGAGTTGCATGGTGATTTTTCCTGATATTCTTCATCCAGTTCAACCAGTTTTGAGACAGATGCCCAGGATTTACTCGGACAAAACTCTTGTGTAACACACGCCTGCCAGAAGGAGCTGTCAGGGAAATCTGTGGACTACCCGGTGTAGAAAGGAAGCAGAGGGTGGAAAGCTTTTAATATAAAAAAATGCAAAGCAAGTGGGAAGCGAATAAAAAGCTTTGGCCACATGATGGCATCCTCGTCCGTGGCAGGGCACGGCCATGTGCCGCACGCTGGAGCTACCAGGCAATCTCTTTCCGTCTTGCTCCATTCAACCCTGAGTCCAAGTTTGCTGCCAGAGCAGCACACGCTCCCTCGCCAACAGCCAGCCCCACACTGGGCAGCGGGCAGGTGATTTTGGGATGACTTTGCCCTGCCAGTGGCTTCCCTACCTCGGCAGCGCGGGAGACAAGCCCTGGACGCGCTGGTTAATCAATGTATTCACCCCATTAGCATTCACAGACAACCCACGAGTGAGGCAAAGCAACGCCGGGCTGGAGCATGAGGGTTTTGAGGGTGACAGCAGCCCTGGCCATCATGCAGGAGGTTGGCTGATGCTGGGTCAGGCACAGCAGGGTTGGAACAAGCAGCTTTTGAGGCACCGTGCTTTGTGGTACGGTTGTACCCATCGCTGTGATCGATCGCAGCAGATCCCCGCACAAGGAGCCCGATAAGTAATTTAATCTTGCTTTTGAAGTAGTGAGTGCGTGGCTGTGTCACTGAGGAAAAAGGTCCAGTGGTGGGGTTGGGTGATGCTGCAGGGGGTCAGCCACACGTCTCGAAGGTGAAGGATGGCAATTACAACTTATGCACACAGAGGCTTGACAGCTCTGTGTCTTGTGAATGATTTTCTTTATGATATATCAAACGCATTAATTTTTAGAGTTAATATTAATGTCATTATCCATTGGTAGTTAAACCACGACAGATAGAAATTAGGATCTCTGAGCAATCCCCTTCGGGGACCTGGTGATGGGAGTTTAATACAGTGCCTTGCCTGGCAGGTTAAACAGCCATACATCCAGCTTATTCAAATCCCTTGTATGGGGCACTGATTGCATATGTTGGTGATTTTGTCCCTGCATTACACAAAGGAAAAATCCCCCGTGTCAATGGAATTCAGGATACGGACCTGCTCCTCCGTCAGTGCTGTGGCCGTAGTGAGCTGCCATCGGTGGCACGTTCCCCAGCACCATGTACACTGGAGTGGGAGAAGCCATCTGCTTGACAGCTTGTTCACAGATGCTCACAGAGCCCCACATTTCTAAGATAAATGCAGTAAATCCTGAGACTGGTAAAAAAAGAGAAGGGAGACAGAAGGACCAGAGAAACCTACCTCTGCTTTTCTTGCCTCGAATATGAAAGCATACTCAGACCTGTCATGCCTCAAATTAGTCTGTAATTGCCTGACTTTCATGTCCCTGGTGGTGTTCCAGCTCTTACAACACCCTGTATTACTAAATGAGATGCTGGCTGTGCAGCTCTTTTTCCCAGTTTATACACTATGTAGTGCTATGGAAGGGAAAAAGGTAACAGCAGCTTACTTCCCCATTTGAAAAAAAAGACCAAAGAGGAACCAATTTCCCAGTGAAAAGCTAGTCTAGAAAACAGCCCTGACCTGGAAGAAGTCTTTGGCACTGAAGAAGCTTTGTGATGCCCATGGGGCATGAGGTGGGAGCAGGCTGGGTGTACCCTCCGGCCAGGGGGAGAGGAGGGGCCCACCTCACCTCCCTGTTTCTGCATCCTCGCTGCTGCTGGGCACCTATAATACCCTTGAGTCCTTCTCCCAGGCAGGGTGCAGCTGACATCCCGTGCAGGAGCTCAGCCCCAGCTGTTTTAGCACCTACTGAAGCCCTGCCTGTGATGGCTCCAGGCCAGGCTGAGATTTTCTCACGCCTTGGGACTCCCTGCCTGGTGAGTCTGCACATCGGGGGAAGGCGAAATCACAGTCCCCATCTCGATTTCTCTTTTTCTGTTGTACTCTGAGATAGAGGAGTAGGTGACGTCTTTGCAGGCATTAAGATATATTACATCTCCTTGGTTTATCTGAAGTTGTTTTGTCATAGATGTTGCTATAGTATTGATTTCTCTCCTAGACATTGCATTCATGTAAGCCAAAAGGCCAATGCTTGCCTTGTACCCGTGAAGAAAAAGGTAAAGTATAGAGTCAGAAAAAATGGTGAGACCCAAGGAGACAAGTGGGAAGAAGTTCAAGTTGCTAAATTGAATATAAACTGCACAAGAACAGCCTCCTCTCTCTAAAGCCGTCTTCTTCCTATATATGCTCCTATAGTGTTGCATAGACTGATCACTGACAACTTAGATAAGTAGTATGTAAAGTACCCTTCCAGAGATAGGCTTCAAAAGGAATCAAGCCATGCAGTGAGGGGAAATTTAAGTAGTTACACTTATTTTCAAAGGAGTTTTCCGAAACTGTAGATCCTGTGACAGCTCCAGAATCAGACACTAGTGAAACAACCAGTCTGTTAAGAGCCATACATGCAGCAGGAGAGTATCTTCTTGAGGGGTTCTCAGAGGTCCCATATGATGTTTCACTCTAAGACATAAAACGCTGGATACATCAAGAAATCCCTTCTTAGTATAGGTGAAATACTAAGGCTACTGGACTGTAGAACACCAAATCTCTGAAAAGAATACGAATGTCCTCTTGAGTGATGCAGAAAGCAATGGATATCCTTGGGTCACAAGGTGAAACATTTGGAGAAACAAGAACCTTGCAACTGGGGAAGCACAGGCTGAGACTGCTCTGCTGCCAACACCCGGTGCTTCAAGACAGGCCCCTACACAGCCTCGCCTGCTGTAAAAGCACCAGGACTTACATAGCTCATCTTCATGGACTGGACCGGGTCATGGTCTGTTCCCCCACGTTTCAAAACATTTTAGCACTAGCCTGCTTTACACATAGTATAGAAAATCCTGCCAACTCTTATGGAAGAGGGCCAGCCTATTCTTACTCATGCAGCTAGGTGTGAACTAATATCCGTGCTTATTTCATTATTAAATTGTGATTGCTGTGTTTCAATTAAGCAGTCTGCAGGTGGTTTTTCAATGCTTCCAGCATGAAAAGCAAGCTGCAATGCAAATCTGGCTGGTGGAGGGCTCTAACGCAGCCACGGAGTGAATGCCTTGCGCTATCTGTCTGTCTTGCACGTTCAACCTTCCTCTACATGCTGCGCTGAGAGGGAAATCCAGCACCGAGGGTCATTTCACAGTGGGACAAGCAAGGAAGGGTGAGTGGACTTATGATCTGAGAGCTCTGCAATACTTCTCTTTCCCAGTGTGAAAGCGGTCAGGCCCACAAAAGAGGATGCTGAAGTGAGAGCAATGGCATCGGGAAAACCTTAAAATCCAAGAGAACTGGTGACCTTTGTGGACAATTCCTGCTTTCTTCTGCTTACTTCTGGAGACTCTTGTGAGATGCACTTGCAACATGTGCAACACCCAGCGTGGCCGGCATGTTGCTGTCAGGGCTTTTTGCTTTTAGATGCCTCAGCTCTTGCTAAATATCATTGCAATATGGAAAGCTTGCCTCCCCTGCTAGAGAACCCAGGAAAGCTCCTCCGACTGTACTATTGCAGGAAACAAGGATGACTCGCAGCTCTGAAGGTCCCACTCAGGCATGCTCCCTCATCTCACAGCCCCCCAGCACCACTAGTTTTGGTTAGTTTAAATGGTTTCAAACTAATTAAAACTCTTCTGAAAGTAATGGGAGCTCCATTACCTACAGAAGCTAATGTGAGTCCTGAGGATGTCCCGTGGTCCATCTGCTAGGACAGAGCAGAACGTGCTGCTAGCAGGAGGTGCCACTGCCCTCTTCAAGCTGGCATGTGAAATGTTCCCCAAATTCATCTGGATTTTACACCTTTCTGTCATAGGCAATCTTGCTATTATTGTGCTATGGTTTACCCTTTTGTGGAGGAATTAGAATGACCATATTTTCCTTTATTTCTACACTAGCATATGTCATCTTTGTCTAAAAGAAAGGAAAAAAAAATACTCCAAGCCACCTTATCTCTGGAAAATGAAACTATCAGTAGCATCTCTTTATCTGCAGTCTTTGCAAGCTCTTACATCTTTATCAGCATACACAGCAAATGTAAAACAAGCTGGTATGTTATCTTGGTGGTTTTTATTCTACAGGGAATCTTTTTTCCTGCATTAAAAGAAAACCCAAACTGTACAGAGTTTCCTGGAAACACTACAGTGGGATGCAAATTCTCTGATGAGAATTCAGAAGATCTAGAGGTTTATGCTAACCAGGTTAAAATACTGATCTGGAACTTGGATGTTTGTGCAGCATTTTCGGTAATCAACCTAGCATCAAAATAGGTGCATTAAAAGAGAATATATCCCAAAGTATTTACACATAAACCAAAAAGTTACAGGACATTAGATGCGGATTTTCAAAGGAGCCACAGGGAACTGCCTGTAAGAGACCACAGAAATAAACAGGGAGAGTTTTGTGTGTTCGCCTTTTCCAAATACCTGTTCAGGGCTGGAATCTTAACAGTCCTGTTAGACGGAAGTTGTGATCTTGAACCAGGAAAGCCCAGCCGATGTGCTGCCCTCGTGCTGGCAGTGCCCCTGCCTGAAGGAGCTCTCTGAATCCTCCAGCGGGTGGGGAAGTGATGGGAAGTGTGGGGATACACCATCTGCTAATGTACGGTCCTGCCCCAGGCTGACCACAGCGAGTTTCCCCGTTCAGGTCTCCCAGTGGCAAAGTAGGGGATGTTTCTGTGGGCTAATGCACCCACTACCTCTGAGCTTGGTGATCTTTATTAAAAATCCTGGGTTTCGGTTCTTTGTTTTGTTTCTGATTTTTCCAGCCAGGAATCTTAAAAGGGAACAAAGAAACTCAGAAAGACCAGACTTAGCATTGGTGGCTCCCCACTCTGACAACTGGCCTTTTGAGGCTTGTGGGTTTGTGACCTCAGGGGGAAGTGGACTTACACAGTCACCTTCCTACCTACTGCAGTTTGGCTACTGAATTCATTATGAATTTGTTTCAGGTTTTTTTGGTTGAAAAACCTCTACTTCCTCTCTGCGTTTTGGCCTGTGTTGCTGAAAGACAGATGAAGGGAGAGGAATGGAGGGAGATCAGATATCTAGACATGAGGACAGAAAGTAAACTGCTGATCGTATTTAACACACAAATGACAACGTATTTGTGAAAATACGCCGCAGCTGGTCATCAAAATGAAGACTTTTAAAATCTCAACACTAAATGTTTAAAGATTATATAAAAAAGCTGGTGTTTTTGCTGGGATGGCAGCAAGTATTAATTTCCATGGTCTTTGGATCAGCCTCTAAATGCTAGAATAGAGCCTAAACTCTCCAAAGAGAAGCCATAATTGGTGCCACTCGCTTCTGTGCCCAGTCCACTGCTGCTCTTACCAATACATGGGAAGTTCTTTCTCTGCCACTTTGAATTCTGGTGATTTCTGATTCTCTGTAAATTGAGTACAGCTTCTCTGGTGACCTGTTTGCCCTGGAGCAACAACAGCATGAAACGGATCTCACTAAGCAATCAAACAGAAATGAAAAGATGTAGAGATAGTGCTGGCACAGCTGGCAGATGGAGACTGCGAGGAGGAACCGCAGCTCAGGACCAGCTCTGGAAGCTCTGCCATTCTGATTTTCAACTAGTAACAAAAATACAGATCTTGTGCTTTCGGGCTATAGGCCTGGGAATAAGTTACCTGAACTGCTCACTGTCCAGTAAACATAATTACATCTCATGTATGGAAAGGTCCTAATTATGTCTCTTGCACACAGTTTATGCCACCAATCGCTTTCACTTACAGAGCACGGCAGTTGCACTGAGACATAATTCCTTAGGTGAAGAAGCCCTAGAGACCCTGGTAAGTATATCAGATTTTGTAAAATCCTTGCAAAGACAGACAGTAGCAGATACCGGGCAAAATGGGATTCTAATGACCATATTTTCCTTAAAACCAAGAAGCAGTAGAAACTCCTAGCTGTCACAAAAAGCCCCTTGCCCTTCTCTCCCCATGGCTTGTTGCCATATGCCTTGCACAACCTTGGCTAAATCAAAGATACTTGTGAATTCTTGCCTTTAAAACCATGTAAAGTCATTTTTTTCAACCATCTGAGAAACCAAGCGTGCCACAAGTATTACACATAATTTATTTCCTTCAGGGATTTATGTTTTGAACTAATTGTTCTACCTCTTGCCGTGGGGCTTTACTGCCTGAAGAAACAGAGAGCAGCACGCCCATTGCTCTGCTTGAGCAAAAAGCCGTTTCCTCAAGGGAGACCTACCTGTCATGGAAGTCTCTTTATTGCTTTTCAGGGAATCACAGGCTCTCAATCACAAATCAATGATTTTAGCCCTTCTTTAACAGCCCAGTGCGTTGAAAGATGCCACTGCCTGGGTCATGAATGCCACCCCTCCCCATGATATCCCTTCGTGCATCTGTTGATCATAACGTAGCCTGCTGCCAGCTTTAACTTGCCAAGGGAGGGCTCTGGCTTTTTCTAGGCATTCCCTGAGGCCTGTGTGAAAGCTGTAGCTGCCTAATAGGATGTACACTTCCCACACTAAAATCACCTGAGGACAAACTTTAAAGAAAAGGCAGGGAGCATCCGCCCCAGCCCAGAGCTGGTACTTGGTGTGCAGGCAGCAAGGCAAGGGCAGGAGCAGCAGGCAGGTCCTCCTCCACTCCCCTTGGCATGCAGGCAGGCAGCGGAGCTGCGCTCGGCCAGATGAATCCCTTGCCGGTAGGCAAATGCCAGAGAAAAAATAGCAAATTGCAACCTGATGTTTTTTTCTTTCCAGGACATTTTCCAGAGGGATCATGCTCACCCTTCAGCGAGACTGACCAGCAGAAGGCTCAAGCTTTTGGGAAGATCTTTGAGGCCTAACAGGATTTAAGACATAGCAGGAGGGAAGCTTAAAAATCAACACTGGGAATGTAAAGGAAATCTGAAGAGCTACCACTTGCTCTGCCAAGGTCTGCAACTGGAAAAAAGGAAACCTCGGTGGCCAGAGAAAGCTCTAGCAGACATTCAACCTGATTTGGAGACTCCACCTGAGAGAATTTCCGAGTTAATACCATTTTGGTCACCTAGGACTATTTTTGCATCCACTTCTTTCTGCTTAGAAGGGAACGGGTGGGATGCGACATTGCAGTCAGCATTTGCAGTCCGAGGGCCTGATCCTTATCTGCACGCTGGTGCACTTGCACTTGGCAGAGGTGGGATCACAGTCAAGTACTATGGGATCGCTCTCTGGATGCAGCAGCTGTAATTCAGCGTGACAGCTTCTCCAGGCACTGCTCCACGACTCCATCCGTTTGTCTGTCTGCTCAAGAGACCCCTGCAGCGTTACCAGCTTTCTTTGAGAAAGGTCTTGCTTTGAATCCAGGGGGAAGCCAGCTCGCAGCCTGTCAGTTTTTCTTCTCAGGAACTTTGGCAATGCTGAACATTGTTGTCTCTTCACTTTCATGGAACTATAATTTACATAAGCACAGGAGACAAAACCCACATCTGAAAAAAAAATGCTTTCGTAGATTTTAACCATTGTTTCCTGTTGGGGTGTTATATCATAATGTTCAAATTAATCACTTCTGAGGAGCATTTGTGAATTTCCACAGTACTAAAGAAAAGTCACTGCAGTAGGTGACTCAATTCCACGTTTGATTTCTCTAAAATGCTGTCCAAGCTAGTGGGAAAAATAGTGGGCACCTAGTATCAGTTTTATAATTGGGTTTTTCCATATTAGAATGGGAATTTTGTGAAGACTCAATTAAAAGGAGTGTCCTCCTCTTCTTCTGTCACCCATCAGACTGAGTTGCACATGAATGCCAGCATGCTGTCATACATACTGTTCTCTTGTTTGCTGCTCTCTGTGCAAGCACAGAATTGCAGTGTCAGTGAAATTATCCGGTACACGAAACGTCTGCTTGTAAGTGGCTGCTTAGCACCTTAACTCTGTAAAAATGCATGCTTGTAAAGTAGATGATAATAAATACTGATTTCTCACTCGTTATTCTTTCAGGAGGAAAGTTCCGTAAGTTGCCCATGTAGGGAGACAGCTGTCAGCGTGAGTACATCGCTTTGGAGAATATCATGAAACTAAACAAAAATGTACTTGTGTGTTGAATGCTAGTGCTGCTGGATTTTAACGCTCACTCTTTTCATTTTCAGTCATGTTCATGTCTTCCCATCGCTGAGGTAAGCCTGTTTTTTTTAAGCTATTATAGTTGTTGAAGTTCAGTATTAACTGAGTTTAAGTTTGTTCATTTTGCTCCTTATATAACTTTTGCTTTCGGTTATGAGGAAGACTTTAATACACTATTAGTAGCAAAACTGAGCTTGATGAATAGCGGTGGGGAGGGAAACAGACGTCCTCCCATTATCAGTGCAATCAGAACCAAGCCCAGGGTCAGGCCAAAGTCCTCTGTGGGCTTGACTTACAAATCAAAAGACACAGGCTCTTGCTTTGAAAATCTCCGCAAGACCTTGTTTTATGGTTAGGTGCCTAAACACTGAGTGAACCTGGGCCAGAGATGTCAGGCCTCAGATGCTCAGCTCCAGGTGTACCCGACACTATTTCATTTTTGTAAGCCCTCTCAGATATGGTGAAACCCAGTGTTACCTGAAACTATACTTCAAAGAGGGTACTTCTACAGTTTGAAGTTTTCTGAGAGATGTGACAGGTGTTTCTTACGGCATACACGATGATTCGGTGTTTTACAACCCCCCACAATGTTCTTGTAGCAGTTTTCAACAGAATGCAAAATGTGTTACATTTAATTGTGACGTGCTGCCATGATTAGGAATACGTATTTCTTCTTTCTGTAGATAAACACAAAATGCATTCTAGCTTTTTCTAATGCCTTCTTCGTTTAACAGCCTGGCCATGAACTGGCGTGCTTCGTGGAAGGAACCGAACACATGCTGAAAAGCAACATATCTTCAAACGTAATAATTGCAAGGCTTAATCTAACCTTTCAGACTCAACTGGATAGAAAGCTCTGTGAAGTAAGACTCTGCTTCCTTTTCTATAGATCTTTGTCTGTCTTTTATAAAAGAAAGGATTTTTTAATAACTTAAACATTTGTAGCTGTTTGATTAATTTTAAACTTGTTTTAAATACTCGTTTTATGCAGGAGCCAGATATGATAGCTGCAACATGCATGAGGCAACGGAGAGCTGCTAAAATTGGCAGAGGAAGCAGGGAGATGGGTTGTCCCCACTGTGCCCCTTCCCTTCTCCAAACCCCTCTAGCATGAGGACCTTTAAACATAGGTCTCTGGGAGAGGAGCTTTATTTCAATTGCTTTTCTACTCTTTCTCAAAATGTGTTTTTACACTAAATAATAATGATATAAACCCAGAGAGTAGATATGCAGAAGCTGCATAGCTGGGGACAGGCAAGCGGAGGCATCCCTCTCTTCCGGAGCATTAATTCTACCTAAGCTGCAGTTTCTTCAAGGATGCTTGGTCATGAAACACAGCTGTGACCTGCAGCACCTTCAAACTTGTGATGATGCTCAGGAAGACTCCTGGATCCCCAGATGCCTTTTCTGAGGCAGTGAAACAACCTTTACTTACATACTGAGCAAAACGGTTGTGTAATTCAATGAGACATGGAAGATGCTGATTTTGCAGTGTCTCGAGCTCCTTTAAGCTAGCTTCAAACTTGCAAGGGGGAATATTGTTAGAATGGCATTGCAAGACCAAGCAGACCCATTGCCCCAGTCTTACTAGGCTTCTCATACTGCTCCGTCTGCCCTGTTTTCTGGGCTGAAACAGCCTCGTTTAAATGACTTCAGCTATAACTGTATGACAGTCCAGCTGTCACCTTCTTAGTCACCGTAAAAAGCCACTCTTATACTCACTGATCAAGGAACAGTTCTTTAGGAATTGTTTTTGAAATCCTTGCTTAGATCCAAAGAATGTATATTTTACCTGTTTCATCTAAATCCTTTATTTTTTATAAAATCTTTGGTAACCCAAAGTTTGTTCTTTCTTCCATCACAGAGCCTGGCACATGGAGATCAATGCCAGTACAAGACTAAGGGAAATGTGAAGGAATTTTTGAATAAAATCCTGAGAACCTATCAAGCAATCAATAAACCTAGAGCTTAAAACCCCAAATTTTTAAAAGTTTTAAAAAACCCCAAAACTCTTTGATAAGAAGGGGGAACAGAAAAGTTATTTATTGTATTTATTGTCCACCTGAAATATAAAAGGTAGAAATAACAACTGCTAAACCAATAAAACTATAATTTACCTGAGCACCAAAAGTATTCAAGAGTCTTCATTTTATATGTTTAGTACTTGGTGAAAGGTTTGAACGTCCTGTTTTCGTACCAACGGGTGCCAAAATGCTTCTGCAAAGCTCCAGTCCAACAATTTCACTCACATAAGATGCTACAGCATTATGCACACTCTGACCACTGTATAGCACCAGAAGTATTTGTGGGCTTCAGATTCAAACAGAAATTCTGTGTTTTCTGCACGACTTTTATGTTTTGATAATATCTACACACCATGAATAAGTCGCTCAGCTTCTTCCTTGCAAGGTTGCAGATTTTCCTGCCCGTAGCCACTTTTTTCTTTTCTCTTCTAAATATTCAGTAGTAGGAAACTCATGAACATCTTAACATACAAAAGCAAGACCATGCCCAGGGTTAATTACAAGTTCTTAATGGGCTTGTGGATTTGGAATGTGTTGTGGACAACTGTTTCTTTCTCAGGACGTATTTAACACTGGCTTTGAAGATCTTTCTATAGTGCCATGAGCTCAGATACACTTCTCTATCACCTCTCTACTCAGCTCAGCAGAAACAAAAGGGCAAAAAGGGAGCTTTGCTGGAAAAAAACCCACATATAAGGGGCAACACTTATCTCAGCCACCTATTCCAGCCTTACTGATAGTTTCTTAGATCTCTTCACACAAGGGAAAATCCCAGACAGGTGAGAGAAGGTCAGATTTCATCTCCTTTGAGCCCCAGAGAGGAACAAAAGAGATGAGGCATTGTAACAGGCTGGCCTTTGAGATGGGAGATCTTAAAAGACCTCCAATGATGTCATTTCTTCACCACCTCCACTGGAGTATGGTGGATGTTTCAGACTTCAAGGAACAGACACAGGCACATAATTCCCTTTCTTGTTTTCAGGATAAAGTGTGATATTGATGGGATGAACATCCTTCTAGGATCAAAAGCATGATGGAAATGCTCACAACTACATTATTATTCTTAAAGTTTCCATGAATATGGGCTTGGGGGAAAAGACAGAACTAGATTATAGAAAATACATCTGATACAGCTATATAAAAGGAGTGAAAATTCTGTAGTATATATCAGATCTAATGCATTTCTTGATGTGTTTCTGCCACCTGCTTCAAATATGATAAGAAGGTAATAAATATTAAAATACAAAAGACTATTTCTGTGGTAACGCCTACGCAGATGAAACTAAGAAATAAAACTACAACTTCGCCTTTCTCACATTTTCATGTCTTCCTACATTTTCTACTCCAAGTTAAGCTCAGACAGCTTTCTCCTAAATAATAACATTTTTTTGGATTCTAGTGCAAAGAAAACTCATTCACATTTCTGACAAATCAGCAGAATGCTTACGCATGCTCCTGGCCTTGAACAGAAGAAAAAGGCTCATTAACATCCATAGATCTTACTGAATCTATGATGTCAGATCTCAAATTTCCAAATATCGCCTCACCAAATACTGATATTCAGTCTTGTTAATATTTTCCCAAGTGCAAGTCCAAGCTATTTCTGTGTTTCCATGATGCTTTGCTTTTCATATCTTTGCGTGTGCAGCTCACCAGCATTATGTCTAATCATAATCTGTAGCAAGCGTAAAATCTGAAAAATGTTGATTCATTTTTATAGATGAGCAAAAGACTTCCCAGGTCCTAGGACTGTGTTTTGAGCAACTGCAAGGAAAAAGAAAGTTCTTTGTCTAACACTTTTACTTCCAAAATGACTTCATTGCATTTATGACATAAATACAGTAATTGTGAAGTCGTGGCACAAGCAAAAGACACATAAATTCAGTTCTACCTAACATAAGCTGGCAAGAGTCAAATGCAATCATTCAGCTTCCAGTGAAATCACTTCTGCAAGTAATAGGAAACTCTTGCACAGAATTTCAAAAACCAACCAAACTCACTAAACTGCAGAAGATATATCTGCAAAATATCTACTCATCTGATGCCTCAGTTTGCAATCTGCATGACAGAAATGATCCTTGTGTGCTTAAAGCATTCAGTGCAGAATTGTGCAACCTGAACTAAGGGCCTCCACTGCCATCTGTCATTATACATGTACCCCTTGCACCCGGGAGCTGATGCAAAGTGCCTGCGCTGGTGACCTCCCCCAAACCTCTGTGATCTAGACTCCAGAAAACATGGCAGTACTCCATCTTTGAGTATTTCAGCCCTCTGCCTCCCCACAGGCATCTTCAGATCTTACCTGCTGGACTCTTAATCCTGCGAGGCTTTGCAAGCCCCAGAGCAGAGCCCTGCGGGAAGGGCTGGATGTCTGCTGGCAGGACCCAACACCCCTTCAGCCAGCCCTGGGCCAGCCCCTGAGCAGATGTGGGACCCAGCCCATGCTTGTGGGCCTCTTCCTCTGAGTTTGGTTCACAATAGGCTTGTGAAACTGCCAGATGAGAACAAAAGGAAACTAATCCATTGAGTTAATTACTGTAACAAGTATCTTTTTCTGTTATCTCAACTATCTTTCTCTAGCAGGACATATCATACCATGCTCTGATAGAGAGGATGTGGCATAGGGCAGGGGGGACAGAGGAGGTGAAGAAGGTCAGACATTTGGCATACAAGATGACCTGTCTGCACAAGTCAATTATATTGTAGAATAGATTTACAACTGGGAATTGATAATCAACCGTGATTTTAGGAAAGAGACCTTCTTTCAACCATTCAAACCTGTCCAGGTGTCTACGGCAAGGTGCGTGCTTGTTCTCAAGTATGTACAGTTGCCTTGCTTCTACGACTCAAATCAGGAAAATGAGGCTCTAAACACTACTTGCTTTATGATTTCAGACACAGAAACCCTTGATATTTGAGAATGCAGGGTAGGAGGGGCTACTTTCTGCAAACTGGAAAGTAACACTATTATCTCTGTACATAGCACCTCTTTCTTCAGGAATGTCTGTCTCATGAGAGTTAAGTGTTAGGAATGTGCAGACCAATTCCATACCACATACCACCACAACTGTATGATTTTCTCCATTAGCATGAAGTAATGCTAAACTGTATGCTATGAATGACCCAAAGGCACTTGAGAAGTGACTTTACTCTTCAGCAAGGAAGAATTCTCCCAATCCTGCTACACCAGCCAGCACACAACCCTTTCTTTGAAAGGTTTTGTTGCTGACAGCAATCAGCCAGAAACCCATTCACAAGATCTGCAGTTCCACAGCAGTATTTTCTTAGTTCAGGCATCCACTTAGTAGCATGGCTATTACAAAACTAGTGTTGTCTTCACAAAGCTGGCTAGGACAGCTTTATATGCTTGAGTCTCTGCTACGATCCTTACCAAGGCAGAAGTACAGCAGCAAAGCCAAAGCTCTTGTGCTCCAGTCCGCTATCCCTGATTTTACGTAACTCCATGACATGCTGCAGGACAATGCCAAGCCCTAAGCAGTGTCAACGACCTAATAAGCTGTCTCCAGTGACATATAGGCAAACACTGGTTTAGAAGTTATTTTTGCAGGGACTAGAACTGCCCCAGTGCATCTGGTATGTTCTTGTTTGTTCCCGAGTCTCTTGCACCCCTGTAAGAACAAGTCTGGTATATGCCATCCTATGGGAAGGAGAGGCACTGGGCTGCCATTCAAATGCTTCCCAGTCGTAAGTCACACGTGATATTTAAAAGCAGTTTTACATACTTGTATAAGAAAGTTAATCTTATCTGGCTAATCCTCACAACACTCTATTTAAAAGCAGTTTTACATACTTGTATAAGAAAGTTAATCTTATCTGGCTAAACCTCACAACAGCCTCCTGAGGCATGTGGCCAAGCCTCACTCTTCTGGTCTTACAGAAAAGTAAGGAATCGAGTTTGGTGAGATGGAGAACTCATTTCTCCTCAACACACTGCATTTTACAGTGTCTGAAGACTGATAGCGTTTACTTGCAGAGCTCAACACACACCAGGGTTTAACATCGCCAGGACACAAATGACAGCACATATAATGTCAGGTGGTGCCACTGGGAAGACTAAAGCCAAAGTAACTACCATTTCCAATCTGTTTTCCCCCCAGATAAACCTACACCTGCCCACAGATGCTTATAGCTCCCTTCCCATCTTCTCTATTGCTCTCCCACTTTTGATTCAATCAACTAAAAAAATCTTCAAAAGTTAGAACTAAAAATTCACAGGACTTTTATATGCATCTCTCATGGAAGCAACCATGGTGATCTATAAATTACAGCATCCTCATGGACACACACTCTGTAGCGTAAGTTGCACACCAAGCACCAGTTCAAACAGTAACCTTCTGTTGTGTTATATGAACTTCTGTAAGTAATCCTGAATGTTCACACTACTGTTATGAGATACAAGATAAATGTTGTCTCCTTCCTGTTGAGAAACAGTGTATTATAGCTCAGCAGCAGCAGCACAGCTCAGGCAACCAAAGGAGTGAAAGGGCTGGAAAGAGAAGGCAAAATGCTTCACTAACACAACACATAGATTGCCATAATGGTCTTTTTTCCTGATTCACATACGGGCTTTAAAAATCAAAGATGCTTACAAATAAGCAATGTGTCTGAATTGTTTCTGCTCTCTTAAATCTAGTAGTGTAGTAATACATGAAACAATCCTAAGTTTATATCAGGTTATAATCTAGGAAAAGTGACAGTAAGTAAGAAACTACATTAAAGATAATTTTACATGTAAAATCATAGAATCATAGAATGGTTTGGGTTGGATGGGACCTTAAAGATCATCTCGTTCCAACCCCCCTGCCATGGGCAGGGACACCTTCCACCAGACCAGGCTGCTCCAAGCCCCGTCCAGCCTGGCCTTGGGCACTGCCAGGGAGGGGGCACCCGCAGCCTCTCTGG
>JAVKLA010000042.1:17696253-17706804 GCA_034782735.1 Sagittarius serpentarius | reverse complement strand
CGGCAGGTCCCTGTCCTTCTGACGCTGGGGGCCCCAGAGCCGAACGCAGCACTGCAGGTGGGGTCTGACGAGAGCGGAGCAGAGGGGGGGAATCACCTCCCTATCAGTGAGATTTCTTTTTTACTCATGTCAGAAATAGCATCATCAAGAGGCTTCACAAGTAAAGAGATGCCTGTGATTTGTTTATTGCGTTCATATTCCTAGTTTGTAATTTGGTAACCTTCAGACTAAATAAATATTTTCCAGGGGTAATAGGTCAACAAAAAGCCCAGGAGTGAGGGGAGTTTCCCCTGACTCCCCACAAAATTGGAATTGTAAAAGAGCAAAATAAGAGGGAAATCATGACTTCAGAGATGCAGATAATGATCAGCCTACTTCTGACTTTGCAAGCAGCCTGTGGGAGAGAGAAGAGAGATGTTCTGTCCGACATCACCTTCAGGCAGGATATAAATCAGCCATTGAGATATAAGATTGTTCCACAGTGGCAGAAAAAGTTTCTCACTCTCATTTTGCTGTGCTTCCATACACCTGACTTCATCGTATTAAGTAAAACGCAATAGAAAGGAAAGCAAGAAGACTTAAAGATCCCCATTGACCACAAGGTATTTTCAGCAACATAGTGCAATTAGAAATAAAGGTTATGGTGTTCACAAGGAAGGAAAAGTGCAAAAATGCATTTAATCATTATCACCTATTTAGAAGCAAGCACCTCTAAAGACTAGTTGCTTTAGCACATCTCACAATGATTTAAGAAAACAGGCATTTAGGACCCACTGAGGCAGCAAAAGTTGTGGAACAGTTCTGAGGAACAGGGAAGGGAAATTTAGGTGCATTAAAGTATGGTGTCCATGCTCCTTGCAAACTCTGTGATGATATTGATGGGCCATGGAGGACAAGATGGGCAGGTGAAGGATAATTTAATGCAGCTTTCACCTTTCCAATAATCCTCTTACTGACCTATCTGCAATCAAGAAAAGCTGTGTGTAATTAGCACATATTCTGCATATTTCAATATAATGGCTCCATTTACATGGGGCACAAAGATGAGAAAAAAGAACTGGCAAGAATCTAGCAGACTTCTTGGGTTAGGTGACAGCTGCTGCTCAGTGTTGTTGGAGCTGTTCTTGCCACCCTGCACCAGCTTAGCTTTGTGTCAAACCTTGGGACAGACTAGACCAGAAGATCTTGATGACTGCTGAAAATTTTGTTCCCTGCTAATTGCCTCCTGGATGCGTCCTGCAGGTAGAAAATGCTTAGGCATTGGAACAACCTGCTTATGGTGAACCAGAGTTTCCCAGACAGTAAACTGAGAAATCCCCTTGCATGAGGGGAAACCACCAGGGATCTGGAGCTGTGTGGGTGAAGCAGGGGCAAGAGGTGTGTATTGCAGGAATGCTCTGCTGCCAGCCCCACGACTGCAGACAGCAAGGCAATACCAGCTACAGAAATGAGCAGAGAATTTTATTTTACTCTTATTTTATAGTTATTTGATATAAGGAAGAGGAACTATGAAAAAATGAAAGAGGAAAACCTCTGTCTGCATATATACAGGACAGATGCATCAGAAGTAGTCAGCAGAGGTATATGGAAGCCTTGTGTGACACTTGTTTGATACTAGAGATATGTTATCAAAATGACATGTCGTAGCAGATATCATCTCTTGAACACAAATACTTTATGAAGACATTTAAAATGTACTGAGTAAAAATACAGACAGAATTCCTGCCATAAACAAAGTAACTGAAGTTATAGGCAAGTAGACTAACTATAGTATCAATAGAAGGTCCAAAAATTCTCCAGGGAAGTGGTGGTTAGAAGATCCTGACCAGTGCTGACAGCTTTGCTACCTGCTGTCCCCAGGAGGTGTTCCAGCGTCTAGAAAATACCTGGGACTTTGGAACAGCACGGCCGTGCTAAACGGTTTCCTACGCAGGAATCACAGGGCTGTGTGGGATGGAAAACTATCCAACCTAAAAATAATCCTTCATTTTCCATCTGACTCTTCATGCACCTGGGAGAGGGTGAAGAAGAACGGGACTGTACCTGCACTGGGTGCCCTCAGTTAAGTAAGTTTAGGCATACCAAGAAATTGGACAAGTTGTCAGTTTTTCTGTTCACAAAGGCCAATTCTAAATGCATTCATTAAAGGTATTTTTTTCAATCATCATCCAGGTAAGTACTCATGGCAACACACTTCATACTCTTCAGATTTATCAATAATGAAAGGAAACCTGGCATAACTATGACTCCTTACAAGTTGTCTGACATGGAGAATATAATGGATGGATCTAGAATGAGTTCTTACAAGATCTAACTGAATCTTTTTCATACTAAATGTAAGATCTAAATGTCTGTGTCCTGAAAATAGAAATATTTTCAAGCAGTATCTATCTATTCACATTCTCACTGGAAGACTTATGGAAATGTTTTGCATTTTCAGCAACTGAAAACTACAGAAAAACTCCTATTTTTGAATGAGGTGTTCTGAAAAAAACTTAGGAGAATTAATTATGAAGACTAAATGTTTTTTGTTCCCACTCAGTTTTTCCTCAGAGTCTCCTGGAATCAACCAAACACTCCCACATGGTTCTACAGTTGGCACTCTTCTGGCTCCATTATGAAATGAAGTTCAGTTATCACCATGCTTTGGTTTTACTTCACACTTTGATAACAATATATTTGCAGTTACCCCTACCAAAATTGCTGATCAAGCTGGAAGACTAGTTATTGCAGATTAATCCAAAAGGATTAGATTGGCTAGAGCCCAGACTCACAGAATAACAACAGTACCCTATCGCATACTCTTTTCCAAGGAGGACCATCCAGTCCTGTAATTTGGCTATATTTATTACAAAAAGACACATACACACTAGCAAAGGGCATCTAAAAGTATATCAAGATGCAAACCAAGTTCAGAACGAGCAACAGCACACAAAAACATAGCAGTTAAAAGATACAGCCTTGAGAGGGTCTTCACCTTTCTGGCAGTGTTTGTGCTTATATCCAGGTTGCAGTACCACGTGGTAAGTCCTAACAGCATGAGACATGTTCATGACTGTACACCTGGCCTGAGGTCTAACTTTATTATTTGTAATTTTCTTGGACTAATCCCAGACTTTTAAGATGTTCAACATTAGATTGTGCAAACTTTCTTATCCCACCAAGTTAAGCAAACAGAACAATGGTATGCAGGTGTGGTGCAATTAAATTAATAATTAGATTGTTTAATAAATCAGATGTGCAGATTACAGATAATGATTAGTTACGCATAATCTTCTCTTAGATGTTTCAAGACCAGCAGCCCTACCATCTATCAGAACTGACAGATACCCATGTGATGCATGGTTCAGTAAGCAAGCTCAGGTTAGGAAAGCTGCCTTCTCCTATCTACAGTGTCTTCCACTGCATAAACAAGAATCGCCTTAACAGAATCCACTCTGTGCTTCTTGAAATTTGCACATCTCTCCAAACATCTGCTCCCAGATCCCAGACAAAATACGTAGCAGTTCTTCTAGGAATCAGCCCTATGGTGCAGGACACCTTTTCTTTTCTCAAGGGTCCCAAATTCATTGTGACACATCACCAGTGCGTGGCCCAGCACCCACTGCATGGGTAGCAGTGCCAGCAGCCACAGTGGGGATGTTCTTCATGACGCTGTATTTGAAGAGTAGCAGTTGTACAGAGAGAAAACTTGAAGGGAACTAAAGGAACTCACAAGGTCAGAGGACAAAACAGAAAATGTGCAAAATGGACATGATATATCTGAAAGACAAACCAAACAGGACTGCATGCTGCAACTATTACCCTATTATGTACCTCATGCTGGCATAGTGCAGCGGGTTTGCACTGCTTCACAGCCATGGGATAAGCTAAAGGGCCACTACAATTTGTGTGAGACAAGGTAGCTCACTTTCACACAGGAAGGTTGCTGCCCATTCCCAGGAAACCAACCACCCTGAGCATCTACAACCCAAATATCAACAAATCCACATCCAAATCCAGCTACGGAACTGTCAGGGGTTATCTTGTAAGCTGTGCACGGGTTGTCTTCTCTAGCAGTTAGACAGAAGCAGCAACAAGGTTTCCAAGAAAAGTTCCCATACTGTGCTCAGTTTACTAGGGAATTTATGTGTTTTCTTGAAGGAACTTGTAAATAAATTAACAGGATTGCTGGCCAATTGCTTCACCAGTGGAAACATCAGTGTAGCAAGATGTGTGACACCAGCTTCTGAGGACAATGTTATTTCTCAGGTTATAAAACTCTGGATTTATAGGTTTATTCATTTTCGAAGAATGAGCTTTGAGCAGATTGGCTACAACCCATGCTGCTGCCACTGGCATCTAGCAGAAATTGTAAATTAATTAGTATTTGAGTTTTCTCCTTTAATGAATACAGTTAACAATCAATCAATATGCATGTATATTCAATACTATGAATTCTGGGACAGATCCCAAGTACAGTCAAGTTTTGGCTGGCAAAGGACTCTCTGCAAAGGTAAAAGGCAATCCTGGCATCCAAACAGAAAGTTAAAACTAAGGGCTGCTCAAAACTATTGGTGAGAGTAATCCCTGCTGGTCAGGCTCTGCTGGGAGGGAGCATGTCCTGCTCCGTCCAGTGTCCTGATACTGAAAGTTAGTATTAGTGTTGAGATTTACAGAACTGCAGTGTGGGAACAGAGATAAGCCACAACCCATGAGCATATACCCATGAGTGTAAGATATATACACATGCGTACAAGAAAGTTATTTCTGGGCCATTCCAAGGCTCTTTTCTGCTGTCATGCCTGCTAGGGTTATTGTTCCTTATTTCTATGAATGGTTTCCCTTCTTTGGTAACTAAAAGGCATGGGTATATAAACATATACAGATTTATATATGCACACTTACATATCTCACACACTTGCATACCCTAACATATTCTCTTTATTAGCCTGAGGAGTCCTCAGAGTTTTAATACAAAAAAATAAAATATAGAGACTGATATGCGAGTTCCCTCTTGCGACCAAGCGATGCTATTGCAATACCTGAAAGTAAACACAAAATACGTGTTTAAAAACCCAGACCTTTAGAGAGCAAAGAAACCATGCACATTGCAGAGAACATGTCAGTTCTGCATTTTTTTGTTCGCTGGCCATTGTTCTACTATTTTTTTTTAAATATTTGCACCATCTGTGCATAGTACAGAAAAAAATTAACAGAAAGGTGTTTCTGGAAAAGGTTGTCACAAATATGAATCAAAAAGGAAGATAAGGTAGCTAAAGCCAAAATGAATCCTAGGCCCCACAGATAAAATCCAAAGAGGGTGGAGGAAACTGGTCAAAACCCCTTTTATTAGCTTTATCATTGTTCTAGTTTTCCTTCCTGGCAGAGGAACTGCAACAAACCCACTTCCTCCTCCTGCCAACTGGGTGAACAGATTTTCTCAGATCTGTGAAAAATATGGCCACTTGCCAGTAGCAGAAAAAGGATGTACGGACATAAAGCGAGCATGAATGATTGAAACATAGGGCTGAAAAGGAACTTGAATGGTCATTGAACCCCTTCCTCTGATCTGAAGCAGTTTTGTATGTCTAGAACATCCTTGACCAAAATTTTGCTTGCCCGCTCTGAAATCTTCCAAAGAGGGTTCTGCAGCTATAACTCAGCTACAAAACTACAAAGCTTTTTCTAGTATTAAAACTCAAAATCTTTGCCACTACTTCAGCTGCTAACTTATTATCAGTTATTTCTATTATCAGCTATTTTTCTGATCAGATCAAATCAGCTGCCTACTGTGGACAGCCTTAGTCCTCTAAGGTTTGTGTTTTCTTCACTGTGGAGGGCATCTATTTGTTAAAGGAAGTAATCAAAACCACAGTTATTACAGATAACATCTTAAAGACAATTGTGTGCTCGACTCAAAGACATTTATCAGAACCTAAGTGGATACGCCCATTTCTGAGGATTTCATTACTCAAGTCAGCCACACTGTGGTATTTACCAACTAGCTAATGACATAAAAACTCTGAATCAGAGAATCTCTTTTTTCTTTTTTTTCCTTTTCCCAAAAATTACAATCTATATATCAACACCAGTAAACAGAAGTTGAATTAGCCAGCAATTTGTTTTTAATGCTGCTCAGATAATATTAAATCAGAGGATCAAATAACTGTGGTTTATGGATTAGTGAGTAGAGTTATCTATCGAAAGTGCCAGGGCACTAATACATTAATACCCTAATAGGTATTAATGGCCCTAATAGGTATTAATCACCCACATCTTTGTTCCAGGGCCCCAGGTGCCCATTTAAGCTCAGCCCTGGCCCTTCAATCCCTTCCTCTGCAATGCTGGAGAAGTGCTGGTCTGCAGCCACTGCCACCCCTGTGCCTGGCCAGGGACCCTGGCCTGGCTTGACCTTGGATCTGCCTCATCACCAGGGACTTGCCCCACGATGTGGACTCTTGGTTGAACCTGGCTGCCATCTCTGGACCTGCCTTGCTGAGCTGGCTGGTGAGGCCCCTGCCCAGCTGGCTGCGGTACCCCTCCAGCTCCCAGCTGGCCCCTGCGGTGCCCTGACTGAAAACTTACCCAAAAAGGTAATGATTGAAAAACTGGTCTCTGCTAGTTAGAGATCACATATGTTTGGTGGGGGTTTTTTTTGGTTGTTTTTTTTTTTTTTTTTTTTAATTTAGAGATTAAAACACATTGGTCCAATGGGATTTTAATAACATGCATATAGTATACCACAGGAATACAGCGTCTCTACTCTATGATGTAATTTATTTTCAGACAGGTTAAGAACTATTAAAGTGCCTTTGTGGTGACTCTTTCCACAGAAAGTACAAATAGCATCATATCCATAATTTTCTTATACTTGTTTTGCAGTTTAATGGGCACTGTTAACTGTACCTATTACCAATTTTGTCTGAAAGATATGTCTGGCATATACATAAACCAATTGTAATATACCATCTTATATCTTACTCGCACCATCAAACAAAAGGATAGGATTACAACATGCTTGGAGTTACTCCCTTTAATGATTCATACTTATTTCTGGACAGGTAATATTAGACTGCCATTGCATTTCTAAAAGCTTAATATCGCCTCATCAAGATTTGTCCATATAAACCCATGTTTTAACTCTTGCTTATAAAGGAAGGCATTTGCAAACAGGTATGTAAATAAGCTATTGTTTTGACTAATTTTATTTCGGATTCAGTGTGGATTATTGAAACTTTTACAAGAGGACTTGGGTGATTTCTGTTCCTAAGACATGTTGTTTCTTGTTGCCTGCCTGTGCAGCAGCTGGTGTCTAGCAGAGCAGCTCACAAGCCTGCTGCAAACATAACACACTAACCTACTTTCTGGGCGTGATTGTCATTTGCTACTCTAGTCTGCTCAGTTAAATTTTAAATTGTTAGAGCTGCAGTGCTTGATCGCAAAGTTTGAGTATTTGGGTTTTAAATTAAGAACAACAGTATGTCACTGCGTTTTCCATACTGTTTGTGAAATACATGGTTCTTTCTAAAATGAAGCTTTTTAAAAGAAGAAGCTACAGCATAGTACTTACTTGACTTAGCACATTGATACAAATGCAGCTGCTTTCAGAGAGAAGCTAGACTGACCCTGAGTATCGTTCAGCATGGAAGCGATGGTGCCTGTGTGAAACTTGGGCCTAACCCCAGCACCACTGGCCTCCATTGTTATCTTCGAAGAGTTCACGATAGCAAGCGTGCAACCATGAGTGAACACATGATATGTCACAATCATGGTCATGACGAAAATGAAGCAGGGCTTGCATTGAAATGTAGGAGTCCTGCTGTGAAATTCAGTTATGCCAAAACTAGCATATTGAAAAAGCTGGTAGTGATTTCTTTGAGAGCTATCTGTATGAACTACTGTGGTACAGCACAGTATACTGCATGGTTTCAGACTTGATCTGACAATAAACATCCTTGACTTCATTTCCTTTTTTTTTTTTCCCAACTCTCTTCTCTCACTTCTGGAGTCCTTCTGTTAAAAACTACTTAAGAAAAAGCCAATAACCTCAAGAGACTTGTCTTTAACTTTTCACACAGTTTTTGTAAATCTCCCAAGTGCACGGTGTACTGATTCTGAATTGACACACACTCATTCTTTGGCCTCAGGAAACTTTTGATTTCCTGAAAGCTTTCTTACGCTATTTAACTCATGGGTTTACTCAAATTGTTTTTCTTGATTACTACTTCAAAGCCCAACAATAAAAAATGTGAATATCACTCTTAATCAAAGTACAGAAAGAGTATATAATGAAACCAGTGTGAAATATTACGTAAAATATTCCTGTAACCACCATAAACACAAGATGCAAGGATGTAAATCCCTCTCCAGGAGAGACAGTCGCAGGAGGAAGGCTAAGCTTGACTTTGAGTGCCTGGATGATGTGGGCAGCCCACAGTAGTGGGTTAGATAAGGAGGGGCTATATCCAGCAGTACAGTTTGCCTTCAGCTCTTTGCATCTTGTGTATGAGATGAAGGATCTGGAGATAGAAGCAGCAGCTCTGATACCTGGAAGATGAGTAGAAGATAGAAACTCCTGGTGTGTGCCCATGTTTGTGCTTATTTCGTGCCAGTGCTGACAAATCCGTAGTTGATTTTTTTGTTGTTGTTGTTCATATATACCAGTAAGCATTTTAGAGCAATACTGAGTATAGCTATGAAGCGTGCAGAATTCTTCTGGACTATTCTATACTTCTCCATTTTAAGTTAGGTATACAATATGTCTGTGCTAGACTAGATCAAAAGAAACTCTTGTATACAGAAGGCCTCAGATTAGTCTGTATGAGTCTTTCTAACGTACATTTGAACCTCTTCCTGTACAGTGGCCCAAAGATTATTGGCAATGCACCAAAGAAACCCATGACTGGTGGATTTAGATACTAGCTGTAAATCTCCATTAATCTCTGTTTACAGTCTATCTTCTGTTACTGTCTACAGTAACTTCTAAGATAAAGCTGCTTTTTGTAGTAGCATTCACTAAAAAGATCATTTTAAAAACATATACTAGGAACAAAAGACTTGAAAAAATTACCTAGAACCTAATCTCCTACTTCCTTTAAGGTCTGAATAAAACAGTTGAGAACCATACAGGTAAGAGTGGCTTTGGTAGATCTTCTAACTAGATTAATTTTAAGTGTGCAGTGTATTTTGTTATACTATTTGAGGAAATGGTGTACTTTGAAGATGCCACAGTTGCTGTATGATAAATATTCTTTTCAGTTTGTTTCATTAGCCCTTCAACATGCTCATTTTCTAGCTTTTCAGATCTGCATAAAGAAACTGTAGTCTGTCAGCTGCATTTTGACAGCTTGGCTTTTATACAGAGCAGATATAATCTACCACTGAAATGCTTCACATGTTTAGTATTATCTTTTCATAAAAAGATGCTATAAAGGCTTGTTATTGGTTAATTATTCCTATATGCAAGAGCCAGGAAATCTGTGGTTGTGTTTTGTGGCAGCTGGTAATAAAAACACAATTGTTCAGATATAACTAGAATCATGAAGAAACACTGACTAGTGATGAGCTGTTAAGCAGTATGTCTGCATAGATAAAATCTGCGGTTTTTTTCTTAATTATGCTTTAGGTAGTAAATTAAGAGGTATACTTTTGGCATCTCCAGTTTGGACATACAATGCAGTGCTCAGCCCTCTGTCGTTGGCAGGGTGTCTTGAAGAGGCAGGCAGTGAGGATATGCACAGCAAGTGGGGAAAGCCTTGCTGTTCAGAGTGGGGCCCTTTTGGCCATCAGGTAGCTAAAAATCAGTAAATGCTGCTTGTAGTCCATCTTCTTTTGAAGTGTAAGCATTCAGCTGGGGACTGACCAGCCTCGGCTGGCAGAGGCTTCCCTCTGGTGGGGGACAGAAACACAAGGCTGCGGAGGATATTGCTCCCACATCAATTTTGGGCTTCCAAGCTGAAAGGACTGAGCTCCTGCCCTGCAGTGCCACAGCGCGGCTTCCCAGAGGCCTAGCTTGAACAGGAGGGCTGTGCCTGGAGAAGCAGAAGAGGCTCATGGGGCAGTTTCCCAAGGCCAGGACTGCCCCAGCTCAAAGGAGATACGGGGTTACAGGTACTTTGCATCAGGAAATGATGCAAAATTCACAGGGCAGAAAAGGAGTGGGAGGCAAGGGCCTGCGGCAAGGGCCTCAGGAGGCCTGGTCAGGAAAGTAACCGTCCCTGCTGTTCTGGGGAGAGAAAGGAGAGGGCAGGCGACCGGGACAGGATCTTCCCCCTGCCTGCCGGGGCGGGGGCACGGCCGGCTCCGGAAGGGCGAGGATCACACCACTGCCCGACCTCCCCATTTTAGCCGCGGGGCGAGGTTCGCCTGGGCGCGAAATGGCGCCCGCCGCCACACGCCGTCGCCTTCCCCGGGGCGTCGCACGGCGCCTGCGCGCTGGGAGGGCGGGGCCGCGACGGGGAGCCACCTCCTCCTCCCCTCCGCCGCCGGCGGCGGCCTGGCCGGGGCGCTCGGCGGCGGCTCTGCGAGGGAGCCGCGCGGAGGCGGCGGTGAGCGGCGGGGCGGGACGTG
>JAVKLA010000042.1:17676599-17692825 GCA_034782735.1 Sagittarius serpentarius | reverse complement strand
CCCCCCCCCCCCCCCCCCCCCCCGGTTTTCCATGACTCTTAGATTACATCAGTAGTTATAGACAGTGTTATTTACCAGACTTCACTACTAATGGTAATGATAACACAAAGATTGAATACCTTACTTTTTATGTTGTACTGTTGGCCAGTACAATGTAAATGCAGTTGCAACACTTCTTTCCCATCAGTTTTATACTTAACCTGACCTCATGTTTCTGTTGATGACACAGTATATGCAATGTGGGATAGGCTACCTTGTGTTAAGATGATGCTCTCAAGCTCCTTTGCTAAAGCAAGAAAATGTATAAATTGATGTCAGCGTATTTTCCTATCATCTTTGTGTGGGATGTAATACAAGGGTAATAAAGGTTTTTGTGGCATTTTATCTGAACAGGAGGGGAAAGCAGACAGATGCTTTTGAGTGTCCCATGGCTGCAGCTGCCTCAGTTCATTCATTTATTGCCTATTGTAACTTGGAAGCATTCTTTAGGTAAGAAAGCCACTTCAAACTATGTTGTGCGGTTTATAAACTTACACTTAATATACTTCTGTGTTGAATCTTTAAATTGCATCTCAGTGTTTTGTGCTCTCAATTATAATGTTATTTGTGTTCTGTTTACACGTGTCATTAGAAACCTACCTTTATGAGTTAGAAACTGACAGCACTTTTTGCAAATTAATTTTATGTGCCATGCAGAGTTAGCAAAGGGACAGTCTGCTCACTTCACAGAAGAACATGTAATACTTGTAGACTGTCTGTGAAGTATAAGGCCACCATAAATTACAAACTTCTTCAGATGCCATCTACAAACAGAGTTACTAGCGTATATCAACTTTCTAATTATAGACAAGCATGACTACGCAGCTCTTAAATTTCCTGATGTGTGAGCTGAGCAACAGCATTACTTGCATGGATTTCAGTACTTGAGTTTGATTTTGCTTAGGAGATGGGGGCTGCTTCTCTTGTATTCATAATTAACACATGTACTTCACCTGAGTTAAACTTTACAACTATAAAGCTGATACTACTAACAGGGTAGTTTTTCAAAAGATGATGATATGACCTGGGAGAAGCTAAAGCCTCATGTCTCCTGTCTTTTAAAGACAAAGTTCAGCATTAAAAGGTTTCTAAAGATTTTATTACTGGTTGAACAGAATACTTTGTAAACATCTTCAGTTTCTAAATCTACTTTTTCTTTTCAAATCTGTCATAATTTAGTAAGATGTGTGTTGCTGTTCCTATAGCTTTCCATTAGACCATCTTCAAATAATATAAAATAACTAACTGAATTTGGAGGTTTTGGGTATACTTTCTTGTAGCAGACCAAGATACTCTTTCATACTAAGACACAGGGTAGTTTTTTCATATTGGTATATGGGAGCAGATTTGTACATCATTGCTATCTTTTTTTCCAGATAGAGTTTAATTAGCCAAAATAGTTTGTTTACTGTCAAGATTATTGTGATTCAGTAAGCATACTTTTGGCGTAAAAGCAAGCAACGTTAAAACACAAGAGTCCTTAAATTTTAATATATTAGAAGTCATATCTTTAAGTATAACTACTTTGATTCATGTGGTTTTGGTATACAATGAACTGAAAAAAAATTAACGCTAGGTTCTTAATTTCTCTAATATTTGAGAATCCAAAGGAGTATCTGTGTTGGATAAGAGTACCGTTGTGACTAAAATTGTAGATAATGCAAAAACTAGGTTTGTGCCAACACTTACACCTGCCTATTAGTTAAATGATAGTTTTCAGATAACATTTGGTAAAACTAATTTGCTTGTCACATTCTGCTGTTCTGCTTCCACATCTGACTTGCAGCACAGAGTGTGCTATTAATCTTAGTCTTTGTTCCAAAACTGAGTTTAGGCCCTCCCGTGGGTCTTCTGGACGTTGTGGAACAGTTTTTCTTTGGTCGGTGGCTTCGCAGGTCAGTTCATCTTCTGGGACCTGTCCCTGCCTTCTGGTTAAGGAATCCATGCACACATATGGGATGACTCAACAGTGGGATGGATGTTCAGATACCAGAAAGGTGCTGGTAGCTTGACAGGAACTTCCACATTCTTTGGAGGTATGTGTGCATGTAAACCTCTCATTGAATACTACCTGGATTATATCACATGGAACTGTAATTTAGTTCGCTTGTGTTTTAAAATGTATACTCTCCATAGTTTAAGTATTCAGAACGAAATAAGCATTCACATTTTCACAGTAAATATTAGGGCTTCATGTTTGGTAAAAATCTCGTGATATATAACCAATGGAACCTTTTTCTGGCTTTGAATCCCACAGTGAGTAATATAATGTAAATTTGCTCATTTAAAGTACTGCAATATAGAATACTAAAAATAGAAATTCTAGAGTTACCAGTTTTAAAGGGATGTAGCAACAAGAACAAGTTATGGGCACGTTACAAGAGCGTAGATACTATGTACACCATGCACACCTTGTCGCATCTCCTCATGCGTCTGGATTGGGTATGCTTCATCTGGTCTATAGCCTGGCCTGTGGTTTAGGGGAATGCCCTTCTGGTAGTTCTCAGATGCCCAAACTTCTTTGGGGGAGCCAAAACAGCACCCGTGAAGCTCAAATAATTTTCAAATCAGAAACTGAAAATTTCCATTTTTGTCATAAACTTACATTTTACCGAGATGTTGCAGGTTTGCATGAGAATAGCAAAAGCATAGAGAAGCTTCTTGGACAACAGCATTTATTTAATTTCATTTTTTGTTCTGGACTTTAGTTTTGGAAACAGCTAAATTTGTAATCCCCTGCAAGGAGGGAGGAGGAAGAAAAAAAAAAGAAAGCAGATATTTGACTCAAAAGGTATTTAGCCATTGCTAAATGTAGCAAGGCTATGAACAACTGGAAGTGTTATGTAATGGTTAATTACTACATCCAGATGTAATGCTTTGGAATGCCCATTTGTTTTGTGACTTGAAGCGCTCAAAAGTCATAAAACGTGGTCGTGTGGATGGTATTTTGATAAAATGGTCTAGTAGCAAAATTCATGCTGAGCTTGCACCTTCATTATATTAGTAACACTAATCTATTGTTTAGAAATAGACGTGTCTATTCAGGGAAGAAAAACTTTTGTTATTAAATATAATTTAAAGAGTTGCTAGCTTATCCTTCTGCATATATTACCTATCACTATCATGAATGGAACTTTAGAAATCTTCACTCGGTCCCTTTAATGACTGCTAGAATAAATTCCTTGGTGGTTGAGACGATTTGTCAGGAGGACAAACAGTAGTGAAGCTGGTCATATGAACAGCTCTTGATTAACTGACTAGCTTGTTCTTTTGCACTTCTCGAAGAATGCACGTGCTTTCTTTTCATAAAAATGGAGTTATACTTGTGTATCAGATGCCTCATCAGCCATACAGATCAAGTTTTATAGGTTGAGGAAATTGCCAGATAAGTTTGTGATAGGATAGCCTGCATTTTGGCAGCTGTTTCTGGATTTTGTGGTTGTTTTGGTTTTTTTTTTTCCCCCCATAGTGAAGATACTATGGAAAATTTTTAGTCCAGAAAAAGCATGCTGTGAGGGTTGCTGTGGAAGGAAGATTGTTCAGTAAAAATAGATAACATCTTCTTTTCATTCTTGAAGAATGCATGGTTGCTTTGAAAATTCTAGCTTCAGACTGGTTGAGAAGAGATAAGGTCTTGCTCAACATCTAATGAGTAGGATATTTGAGAAGGGGCCTCATCCCATTGTAAAATGAAGTGGCATTTGAAACAGTTAAGATGGCTGTAGAGAATTGAATGACAGAATCCAGCCTAGAATGGACTTGAGTAGCTTGTACTGCTTCAGCATGTGAAAGCAAAGTTTTTCCTTATGCTGCTCTTTTCTGAACTCTGGCTTATGTGGCAAATGTTCCTCAGTGAAGTAGATCATGCAGTTTGCTGTATTGCAGGGTCACTGTGCTTTTCTCCTGCTGAAAACCAGTATGGGAACCTTCCTTACTTCGCGCTGTTTTGATAAGTGGCCTCTGAAGTTTTTTGTGGTTAGTTGTACCAATATTTTTGCTCTGCCTGGCATGATTTAAAAAAAAAAAAAAAAAAAAAAAAACCACCAAAAAAACAAACAAAACAAAAAAAAAAAAACCAAAAAAAACCCCAAAGCAAAACAGTAGGGGAGGCGGGCAAAACTTTTGAATCTTAACTCTTCTGAACATGTCTGTTCCAACTTCATCAGTGTTTAAAAAGGGAGCTTATAAATTGAGTTTTGTAGTTGATAAAATTCTTCTAGAAATCATGAGTAGGTTCTGTAGGTTTGTCTGCTGAGTTTAAGTTTTAAACATACACAAGTTGCTGCTGCTGAACTACCTTGCTGTTAAATACTTTTTTTTCCTACAAAGTGCTTTGTATACGATGAAGTACTAACACATGAAACTGCACTTGGTAAAATAACAAACCCAAGTTCTCCAGATTCAAATCAAGTTATAAAAAAAAGGTATTGAGAAAGGAGGTCCTTGCTAACATCTGTGCACTGGATATTAACATATGGACATACTTTTTTTCATAGTAGTGTGCTATATTTAAATTTTACTAACTTGTTATCTCTTAGTGTGTTTCTGCTGCCTTGTCTCCCTTCCTCCCCAATCTTCTCTGTTTTTCTAGAGACCTGCTGTACGTGAGACTTTTCAGGAAACTGCAGTTTGAATACATTGGATTGTTCCAGTACCTGAAACGTTCATGATGAAGAGAGCTAGGCAGAAAGTTGTGGTTGAAAATGAAGCTCCTCAAACATCACAGAAAAGCAAAAAACAGAAAACTTGTTTATATGGCTCAGTGTTTGGTGAATCTGACCTGCACGCCTCAAGGGACTGGGGAAGCCTTCCGCACCATGTTATTCTGCGTATTTTTCAGTTCCTGCCTTTGGTAGATCGAGCCAGGGCATCTTCTGTTTGTCGAAGGTGGAATGAAATTTTTCACATCCCAGATCTCTGGAGGAGATTTGAGTTTGAACTTAGCCAGCCAGCTACTTCTTACTTAAAGTCTACACATCCTGATCTCATTCAGCAGATTATCAAGAGGCATGCTGATCATCTGCAGTACGTCAGCTTCAAGGTAAGTCTTGGATGAATGGAGGCATGTTCTGTCATGTTACTGTGCATAAGGTATGCATGCAGCTTCTCTATGTTGGTTGGCTCAAGTGTCTTACCTGGGAAGCCTTATATTTAAAAATGCAGCTACTGCAACAATTTATTTGCACACATGAACACTGTTTCCTTTCAATTTCTACACTCCGATCTCTACAAAGTAGAGAAGGAGCTAAAGTTATGCAATACAGTGCTGATGATTTAATTACATGTTTTCAGAATATGCAGAGTACGTAGTTTGTGTAAGTCAATGCTAGTGACAGTCTAAGTACTCCGCAGATTATTGTGCAGATAAGTATTTCTTACACGTGGAAGCACTTGAGGAAATAAGTGTGTCTTGTGTGTATATTTACTTGCAAAATAGAGCTATACAGTGTAGAATGTCTTGAAATTTTAGAACCCTCCTTTGAAAAAGTATGAGTAAGGGAGGAAGATGCTGTGCCTGTGTATCTGGGTGATTAACACATAAGGACATAATTAAGTAACAGTAAACTTGATTTAAATGTGGGCTATGTTTGTAGTCTCAAGATTGCATGAATTTGGACTTCTGCCATTGGAATACTTGGTACAGTTCACTCTTATTTATCTGAGAAGGTCTTAGTTGGAATTACAGGTGCTTTGTTTGCTTTTGGCAGTCACCTTTCTGTAGAGGAAGTCATAGTTCTTAGCTGTGAAGGAAAAGCAGAAGAAAGGAATGATACTAAAGCTATGATGAAAATCAGAAGCTTCTTTTTCTCAGCACTGGTAGCAGTTTTACATTTGGAGATACCGTGATTGGGTTGCACAGCAGTTCATGGATAATCAGTTATAAAATACCTGTAAATTCTGCCCTTCATATAACTGATTATAATGAATTGGCATTGTAATGTCTTAATGCAACTTTTATGCTTTTTCAGCTATTCTTTTATCATCTCAGCTGCTACAGAGGAGGAAGGTGACATGAAATAGTGATTTGTCCAAAGTTAGTCATCAGGCTTTGAATGAATTGAGAATCAGTTGATGATGAATTAAGAATCAGTTCATTATTCAAGATGCAAAGGTGTTGTCCCTGCAGGTAAAATGGATTAGTTTGCTGGAGTATATCTAGGCTTTATCAAGTCTTTTTTCTGCTCTAAGAGTTTAGAATCGGCATGTTAAAAAAGGTGCATACATACCCCTGTCTATCATAACACTGATACTAATTACAGTTTTTTAGGAAGGCATGAGGTTATTTGAAGAGAAGACTTGGGTTTAAGCTCTTTGTTCATACTGGAAATACCAGCAGTCATACTCAGGAAAGTTTTTTCTAATAGTTACTTTCCTGAACTCTTCCTTGTCTTGAAATTTCTGGTTAATGTTGGTTTTGTCCTACTGCAGTCTGGTGCAGTACGGCTGAGTGGGTATGGACCTTGCAGTCTTGGGTATCCATAATGCTAATAGTAATAAAGAACGACTGCATGGTTTCTGAATTGCTTTTACAGGTTGATAGTAGTACTGAGTCAGCAGAAGCAGCCTGTGACATCCTTTCTCAGTTGGTGAACTGTTCTATCAAGACACTGGGTTTGATTTCTACAGCAAAACCAAGCTTCATGAATGTCTCTAAGGTAATGTTCTACAAACTAACTGGAGTGACTTAATTCACTCTAAACCACTTTAGCTTTGTTACCATGTTGTTATTCAGTTGATGGTAATTTTTATGAAACAGTCTCTATTGGCATATCATCTTTAATTTGTGGCATCCATTAGTATTAGGAAAATAATTCAGTACTGATTCCATTCATTAAATTTAGTAGTGTTGATACTTTGTGGCATAGAGATGGGGGACAATTTAGAAGGCTTGAGTTTCCTTGTTTCTAGATTAAAAGATACAATGACCATGTGCTGCAACATATTGTTAAAGTATTTGGGAGATTTTTTTCTTTGACTCTATGGGTCACAGCAGAGTTACTTTCTGGAAAATAAAATAAATGCCATTTCCTTTTTTCTGCAGATAAATTCTAGATACTTCAGGCTCATCACTATGTCCACTTACCCCTGTTTTATTACAGTGAAAAGACAAATTGGAGTGGATGAGTTAACTACTGAGTGTAAAGTTAAGTTTTGTCACTTGCAGCAGCATATTTTTAAACAAAGATTTTCTGTCTTTCTATGTTACACAAGAAAGAGGATGCCTGAGAAGTGATTATTTTTTTACTTTCTGTGTGTGCAAAATCTGAGGATTAGATGCTGAAGTTTTGCTTATCTTTTCATAAGATTTTTTTTTCCCTCCTTCAATTTTCCAAACAGGCTCATTTTGCTTCAGCATTGACAGTAGTTTTTGTAAATTCCAAGTCATTATCATCAATCAAGATAGATGACACACCACTTGATGATCCTTCCTTAAAGGTTCTTGTTGCTAACAATAGTGATACTCTAAAACTGCTAAAAATGAGCAGCTGTCCTCATGTATCACCTGCTGGTGAGTAGTGAATATGTATGAAAAATGTACTAGTAAATTATCATAAAACAATAGTCAAGACTTAGTTTGAAACAAACTATTCATAAAACTTCTAGTGCTCTTCTGAGTCTCTTAGCAGAGGCCTTTTATTGACCTAGTTTTGTCTTTGGGCAGTTGGAAGGGGAAGGAGAATAATGTCTTTGTGTTACTGAATGAGTTGGGTTAATGAAGGTGGAGGTGCTCCTTGCTTGACTCCATCTTAGAGTATCCTGGGATTTTTATTACATTCTTCTCAGCTGCTTCAGTAGCTCTGATGATAGGCCTTGAGGAGGAAAAGCCTCCAAAATGAGTGCAAGTCATGTTGCGAGGACTTGATGTTCATTACCAGTTCTGTGTAAGGGTAACCAAATGTGTGCGCTGCTTAATGCATGCAACTTTGTGAACTTCACTAACTGGTGTTCTGTGGGAACACACATGCAAAATCCCCAGCCCACGACACAACTACCCGTTGACAGGATGAAGGAGATGAAAGCAGTTATCAGTAACTGTTTCACAAAGTGCTGTGTGTTTAACTTGCTGATCAAAAGTGTTAAAAGTTATATTAAAAAAACCATGGAGTCTGTGCAAATTTCAAAAACTAGCAGTGAAAGACTAAGAGTCTTTTCATTTCTGTAGTGCCCTCGTGTGTCCAGATCTGGTAGTATGTACTTGCTTATTTTAGCATTGGTTGGTGAAGGGCTCACTCCCTTCAAAATACAGACTTGCCAGAAAGTTCAGAGGGCTTTTGGGTCCCTTCTCACTTACCTTTCTCCTGAAACCTTGGTGGCAGGGAAAGGGAATCCTGGTCTGGTCTCTTTCCTATATTCTTTTCCAGAGTCCACAAAATGTGATTTAGTCTGTGTACTTTGTATTCCAACAGATTAAGAGCAGTTAAATTGTTTAATTCAGGGAAGGGTCTGTTTTAGCATAGCTCTTAAACTAGGTTGCTGGTGGTCATTTAAATAGAATGCTTAGATATATGCTGAAGGAAGGAGTATTAGGGAAGGAAACAGGGGCAGCTTCAGCTGAATCTTAACCTGACTTCAGTTGCTTCTTTAAAGTTGAGGAAATTCTGCACAGGGAAGGGCAAAGAGGAAGAAAGATATGCAGATGCAAGATGAATGCGACTAGACTTGCTTTTTTACTGATAAGTGTTTATGGCCAAAACCCCATAAAAGGATGTGGATATCTAGAACTTTATGCTATTTCATGTTTTTTTTGATATAGGCATGAATATTCAAGCCAATAGAATGAGTACTGGCTTGAGCTTTACAGCAAACAACTGTGCTTGTATTCACTTTTCATTTTACGGAGTAATTTTTTTTGTTCCTCAGGAATTCTTTGTGTTGCTGACCAGTGTCATGGACTTAAGGAGCTGGCTTTGAACTACTACATATTAAGTGATGAACTACTGCTGGCTCTTTCAAGTGAAAAACATGTTGATCTTGAACACCTTCGCATAGATGTTGTGAGTGAAAATCCTGGACAAGTTGAATTTCACACTATTAAAAAGCAAAGCTGGGATGCTCTTGTTAAGCACTCCCCCAAAGTCAACATTGTGATGTATTTCTTCTTATATGAAGAAGAATTTGATGCTTTCTTCAGAGAGGAAACCCCTGTTACACACCTTTACTTTGGTCGTGCAGTAAGCAAAGCAATGTTAGGTCGTATTGGCATGAATTGCCCAAGGTTAATTGAGTTGGTTGTGTGTGCTAATGGACTTCAACCTTTGGACGACGAACTTATTCGGATTGCTGAGCGCTGTAAGCACTTAACAGCAATGGGACTTGGTGAATGTGAAGTAACTTGCAGAGGTTTTATTGAATTTGTAAAGATGTGTGGGGGCAGGCTTACCCAGCTTTCTATAATGGAGGAGGTACTGATTCCAGATAACGATTATAGCTTAGATCGACTTCATTTGGAAGTCTCCAAACACCTTGGAAGAATGTGGTTTCCTGATATGATGCCAACGTGGTAAATTCTCTACATTTGTGGATAAAATGGTAGAATCAGGGTGTTGCTTTCTATGCAAATAAAGAATTTAAAAATGAAATGTGAAAACTTATTTCCAGATTTAAGTTTTTCTACCTTGAGAACCTCTAGTAGTGTAACAGCAGAACATTCTAGAATGTTAATGGTATATTGAACTAGAAAATAGATTAAGTGTACTTAACACTTCTGAAAGTATGTCTGTGGTTTACAGGTTCTTCAAACTTCAATGAACTTGGGCTTCTCTGAGCTTCAGTTTAAATATTCCATTCACATTAAATTTGGTTGGGGTTTTGTGTTTTGGGTTTTTTTCCATGTCTGTTTAGTCTTTCCGATGTAGTGAAAAGAGGACTAGAAAAACTTTTTTCCATTAGAAAATCTTATCTTTATGGGAAGCTGGCTACAACTTGGAGTTCAGTATTTTTCATAACGTTTTATGCAGCTATTTTTCAAAATATTCATGTTATAAATGTAAAACTTGAACATTAAAATACTTACACTAGCCCAGGTTACTCAAATATAATCTAGCTTAAACTCATGCCAGTGTATTAAAATGTTGTGGTAAATAAGCTTATGCTTACAAAAATCTTTCCAGTTTTAAATTGCACTTTAAATAATTCTGTCGGCTACACTATAGAGACTGCATTGTGCAGAATGTTGGTTTTTTGTCTTATGCATTAAATCGATGGGAAAGAGACCTTGTTAAAATTAATGAATTTAAAAGTTTGGCTCTAGATTGATTGTTTGGGTGAATGACAAAGCACAAGCACTCTGGAAACTGCTGGAGTATAAGGAATAGCTTCTGGATTTGGGAGAGTTCAAGTCTTTGATTACAAAGATTAATGTCTGAATTCCGTGTTCTGTGCTTTCATTATTAAGAGATAAGAAGGATCTCATAAATGTGGCTAGTGAGAAAGAAGGATCAAATGGAATACAGTTGTCTTTGCTTTCAATCTGGAATCAAGGATTTAGAGCACTTAAAAAATAAATTATTTGCCAGTTAACAGGCCAAAATAGCCTGTAGTAATCTTGCCTGTATCTCACAGAGCTGTGCTGTAAGCCCCAATTCCTAGAGTAAAGGTTGCTGGAGGTGATACTGAAATTTTTAATTCGGGACTGTTTAATATTTGTTGCTATTAATTGTTTTTTGAGGAAGAAGTTTTTATTTTATTTCTTTATTTTCTTTAAAGGGGAAAGGAATGGTGAGTTGATGTGAGTTAGAGTATGTATTTTTGTGTTGACATTTTGTGCACTGTAAACTGAAATGCATTGTATACAAATTTTGCTGTAATTATTTTCATGCTGTAGTTGTTTTGTCTTCCTATTTATAATGAGAAGTCTACCTTTGATTTGCTGGAGGTATTTGTTACATCAGACAAAATGGCAGTTTCTTCCACACTTACACTTCTTTACTGCAAAAATAACAGCTAGAGGGTTAAACCGCAGTTGTCTTGGACAGACTTGTTCCCAGTTGCAAGCTACAGGATTTAAGACAACATATAATGCCTGTCTGAATCAGTAATGCATTATTGCCTGTTGCACAGTTAAGAAGCATTTGACTCTGATTACTAGCACCTGTTACACAAGTGCTTGCTTCCATAATCCAAGGGGTTTATAATTGTCTTTTAAACAAAAGAGTGAAATATTTCTAAACAGTATTTGGTTTAAGATCTGTTTGCTTTAAATGTAAACATAATAAAGTGATCTAATATGTGAACTGATATTAGGCTCTTATGCATCTGTTGCACCATGTCCTCCTGTTAGGCAGGGTTCTGTCCTGTTAAAAACCATGTAGTTGACAAACCTGGGGAGACGCAGTAGGAATGTTTAACTCTTGGATTATAGCAAATTAGTCATTGTCATTTCATGTTTGTGCCTCAAACTTGAGGACTTTTGACATGCTGAAACTGTAAAATGGAATGTGGACAAATCTTGTAGATAGTTGGTAAGTCCTAGAGTCCTTCATGCCTCTCTAGCCAACATAACAGCATTAATGAAGTATCAAACACTAGTGGCTATGTGGAGAAATATAGTTCAGGAGGAAGCTGTTAAAATGCTTCTTTGAATATTGTCCCATTCTTTGTCCCTCTTACTAAGGCAGCTTTTCTGTGAAACTGTGAATGTCAGCTTGCTCCAGCTCTAAGCTTCTAGAAAAATGGGCCTGTATTTATTCATGTTGTGATTTTTGATGCGATGATTTTTTTATGCATTTACTCTGCTAACTGATCTTAACAAGTAAGACCAATTGATACTTGAGTTTATAACTAAATGCTAACAAAATTGATACATCAGTATTTCACATTGAGACTAATTCTTCACTGATAGTGTGGGAAGTTAATTTTAATTGAAAGGTAACTTCTGACATTAGGTTAATGTTGAATTTTACAGTTTTAGTGTTAGATTCGTTCAGTGTTGTGTTGCCGCTGTGGTGTATGTGTTGTGGGACGAGTGTCAAAACACTGCCCTGTGTAAAGCCTCATTAGTTCTTCTTTTTCTTCTTAAGTAGGTCTTCCTGAATGACTGCAGTGGAGAGTATTACATTTGGCAAGAACCTGTAGATAGCTGCCTGCTTGCCTGTACTTCCTCCTATCCCTTGAGCAGTCTGTGCTTCAGAGCTCTGCCTCATCCTAGCTAAGGCAAGTTTTGCCTATTTACTGGCTTTTCCTAGTTTTACTGCCCTGCAAAGGCTTTCTGAAACCCCATCTCTGAAGCATGTAAGGCAATGATACAGTTTGTTAAAGTAACTAAAACCCTCAAAGTACAGAATTTACACCTAGTATGCTAGGGAGATTTGTAGGATCACTAAAAAGTCCATGTTACAGTGAGAAGCTAACAGTAATGCACCTTTTCTGCCACATGAGGGGGTGAGCTAGTTTTCATACTAGTTTTTCAGACTCTGAGAGAAAGCTTATAATTAGTCATTGCTAATTTCCTGATTCTCTTGCAAATGCAAATTCCAACAAAAACTCGAATCATTTTTCCTTGTGTGGAGTTCCTTTTGCCATCCAATAGAGACACACCGGTTGTTCTGGCACAGCATCTCCAAACAGCATCTTTTATACCTTGTGGATTGTTTCAATAAATTTCCCTCTAGTTTTCCTCAGTTCAGGTGCCTTCAAAATCTAAAGTATTCTTGTTTTCCAGGGTGTAATAAAGTTCGTCAATTAGCCTAAGATACAATGTTTGCAACAACCACAGGTGTTTAAAAAATGGTACTGAATTGGTACCTGGAACATATATTAATGTTAGCACCTTGCGATATTATGTAGGGCTCAAACTATTGAATCAGTAGTAATATAAACTGTTGTTGTGCATGAGAAGAAAAAACAACTTTTGGATGCTGAGATGAATTTATTTGGAATTTACTACATTCCCATTTCACACTCTTTGCCCTTTCCCCCTTTCGAGATTGCTAGTAGGATCTGAGTGATTGCAGTTCTCAACGTGAATATGAGATGTGATCCCAGGAAATACTCTTTGCATTGGCAACATTTTCCCAAGGACTTGTCCCTTAGAAATTCTACCGCTGTATCTGATGGGATGGATGCAGAGTAGTTTTACACAGAAGCCTGGGGAAAAGAAGAGGAGGGAAAACAGCAGATGGCTGATGAAGTACTTGTTCTTCTGTACTCTGTCAGAAATATTAATGTTTTCTGTCTTGTCCTTTCCACTGAGATAGCAACAGTGGAAATACCAAAATAGCAAAGACACTGGTCATAAAAAAATAGAGATAGTGGTTGGAGTTGTTGGCTTGGTGGAGGAGGGAAGATAGGAGGCAGGGAGAAGGTGGGAATTTCTGCTTTAGTAAAGAGGAGAGCTTGAAGACATTCTACAGAACTTGATTATTTGTGTTCTAACATAGGAGCAAAAGGTTCTGCATGTAAATGGATAGAAGATGCAGTGTTTCAAAATGTACCTTTGCTTAATTACTTGTCTAGCTGCAAGGTAATACATCCTATATGACCAAGATAAATATTAAATGGAAAATAGCTATTTACCTGATCCAGTGATTTGGACTCCATCATCAATAGCATTTCCGTTGTGGAAAAACTTAATGGGTCCAGAGAGTGTGCCAGAAAAGGGAGCATACACAGTTGCTCCATCAGCACAGATGACATCCACACCCATATGCCTTCCTTTCTTGTTGCGTCTGAAAACAAATACATAATTAAAGAAGTCTCTTGTTGGCCTAACATTATATAGAGATAAAGAATGAGTTAGCATGCTGCAAGATCTGGAAATGCATTGTTTGTACTGAGACGGTGTTGACATAGTCGACGGGCTGAAGAATCTATAAAAGTGTTTTGGTGTAGATGATGTAATGCCTTGTAGGGTTGATGATCTGTTAGAGTTCCAGTTTTGCAAACTGGAGGAAAAAAACATGCTTTTTGTCCAAGCCTTTAAATAGAACTGTAGAGTCACAAAAATGTTGCTTGGCAGGTACCTGTGTAGGACATCAAGTCCCAACCTTCCACTTGAGTCAAGACTGATCCCAACAGCAGGTCAGGTCAGGCATGGCTTAGTCCGAGTCATTAAAACTTCCAAGCACAGAGGTTTTATGAACAGTGTGGGCAGCCTGTGCTCGTGCTGCATTACCCCTGTAGGGAAAATGTTACCTCACGTCCAGCCCAAACCTTCAAAGCTGTAATTCTTGAGTGGCTTAAACAGAGTTCAACTCTGTTTCAGTGGAAGAGCTATGTAGTACCTTGGAGCTCCGTAGTATCCGCAGCCATAGTTGTCACAGCCTCTTATCTCGTTTGTAGGATTCCCAGAGCACACTGTTGCCCAGTGACTGTCTTGTTGTGGGAATGGTGAAGGAACTTTGAAATACAGAAACACAGCACATCAAAGTTGACTTAGGTTCTGTTTTAACTGTTGCATGTTTGTAACTGCTATGTTTTCATTTTAGTTGGGTAGGAACATACTGGAATTACATCCATGCATGTAGTTGGATGTTTCATCCACAAAATTTGTCATCCTTTAGGAAACGTAAATAGAATGTACACCTAAGATGGGATTGTAATGGTTCTAGATCAGTGTTATCTCATATAAGTAACGTGCTACAATGACAAAAATTGAAAGAGTCTCATGGTTCCCAGAGTGTGATCTGAGGGATGGGAAAAGACTCGGTTTATGCCCAGGCTGATGGGACTGGACTCCTCAAGTCCTCTTCTCCATTACTACCAGTGTAGTATTTGTATTTACAAAGAGTCATCCCAAAGCCTGCTAAGATGCATTACTGAAAACATTGGTAGTAGTTAAAAGTGTACAAACAGAAGAAATGTCTGACTCAGTTTATTGCTGAGACTTGATGCTCCTGTGTCATGAGGGGGCAAGAAATAGAACTTAAGCTGGTACATTCTCCTTCCTGTAACACTGTCTACAGTCCTGTTATGCTGTATTTATAATGCATATTTTCTTTCTTTTGGATGCTGCTGTCAGGGAGAACCTAAGACAGAGGGGACTATTGATATTTGATACTGTTTTCCATATTTGAAATTAATCAATAACTTAATTTTCGTTCATTATACTACTTATTCTAGGGAGAGGGGTTGTGGTTTGGTTTTTGTTTTATTTTGGGTTTTTTTACCAGGTGTAAGTAGGTTAGTAGGATCGGAGTGGTCGCAGTTCTCAACATGGATGTGAGAGATAATGCCAGGAAATACTTTTTGCATTGGCAGCATTCTCCCGAGTACTTGCCCTCTCTGGATTTGCCCGTGGTACTGGATGGGGTGAATACAGACAAGCTTTACACAGTAATCTGGAAGAGACAGGAGAGGAAGCGAGGTCAGGAAGCATCAGCTGCGTCTGTTCTTGGGGTGAGCAAGAAACCTTCCATGCTAGCCTCTTACAGGAGACAGTAATGATGAAGCAGAAATGTGGTCAAGGTCCCAACAATCCCGAAATCAAAATTACTTGGACTGTTATGTAAAAGAGGAAAAGAGGGAGTTGAATAACAGGGAGGGGAAAATAACTCTCAGCAAAATTGAGGGCTTATTTCCAATAGTTATTTTTACTGTTTCCTTTTTTTTTAACTTGGGGTTGTTGTTTTTCTGCTACCTGATTTTCAACTCCCTTCTTCCCTCCTCTCCAAGAAAAGCATAGGAAAAGGACTACATCCTGCTGGTGCTGATCTCCAATATTTCTTAGCAGCAGCCTAGTTGTGCTTCAATGTAGGAACTAGATAGTGCGTAAGGTTAATCGACACTTTGCTTGAATTGAAGAACCACAAAAACCTTACTCAAGTAAGTAAAATGATTACTTGTGCATGCCTTACAACATTATCTGTTATTATTACTTGCCTGATCCCCTGATTTGGACTCCATCATCGATGGCATTTCCGTTATGAAAGAATCGAATGGGTCCAGAGAGCTGGC
This sequence comes from Sagittarius serpentarius, assembly GCA_034782735.1. Classification (NCBI taxonomy): domain Eukaryota; kingdom Metazoa; phylum Chordata; class Aves; order Accipitriformes; family Sagittariidae; genus Sagittarius; species Sagittarius serpentarius. The sequence goes on along the minus strand of JAVKLA010000042.1, from coordinate 17,676,892 downwards.
CGCTAAAAGGAGCGTACACGATTGCCCCATCAGCACAGATGACATCCACGCCTGTATGCCTTTCTTTACCACTGTGCCTGAAAACATAAATATGTAATTAGAGAAGTCTGCTAGGCTTAACATTATGCCCAGCCCCTCCCCTCCCTCCACCTCACTGGGCATGATGTCCCATGGTATGGAATACACCGTTGGCCAATTTGGGTCTGCTGTCCCAGTTGTCTCCCCTCCCACCTTTCCTGTGCCCCTCCAGCCTCCTTGCTGGCTGGGCAGGAGAAGCTGAAAAGTCCTTGACT
>JAVKLA010000042.1:17636326-17676246 GCA_034782735.1 Sagittarius serpentarius | reverse complement strand
CCGAAAACATCAGGGTGTTATCAACATTCTTCTCATACTGAACTGAAAACACAGTGCTGTACCAGCTACTAGGAAGAGAATTAACTCTGTCCCAGCTGAAACTGGGACACCCATGCATCAGTTAGTAGCAGTGGTATTGCTGCACTGCGAGATTGCCAAGTGACATCCCAAAAATGAGTTAAGAGGTCCCGCATACAACAGTCTTCTCATTCTAAGACTCAACTCTGGTTAAACTCTACTCTTTCTCCTGTATGAACATTTCATTTAGGAAAGCAACAATGACCCCCACTGCTCCATACTCCTGATGCCCTGCTGCATTACCTGTCGGCGCCGAAATGGCCACAGCCGTATCTATCGCAGCCCCGGATTCTGTTCGTCGGGTTCCCCTTGCAGATTTGTGCCCAGTGTCTGTGTTGTTGTTGAGGTGGGTGTGCATCCAGCTGCTTGGCGAAAACTTCACATGCAAAAGAGGAAAATGGGGAAAACTCAACCGTGTTCTTGGTGTACAGTACAACAGAAGTTGTTAAGGTGTGAAATAGGGTGTGTAAAGTGGAAGACATGAGCTCATGGGGGTTTATAATTCCAGAAACTGTAGGTAAAAGAACATTGTACAACCTGCTATATAGATTTGATCCCTTTTTCTTGAGGTCTTATTTTAAGGTAGATAGGCTAAAACCAAAGCAAAGCTATAAATACATATTTTTAGTATTAGTTTGTGAAATAAGTTAGACTACCACTTTTTTCATGAAACCTCTAAACACTTCAATACATGGCTCTAAATGCACACCTAATTCCATATTTTATAATAATCATATACTGTGCACATTACCCTAATTCTTCATAAAACTAGATTGAAAAAACACAGCATTATTTATGTTTGAGCAAATTTCAATAATTCATTAGTGTCTACCTAAAACCAGTCAAGACCAACTGCAATATAGCAATCTCAACTCACCAGTGGACACCAAGCTGACCAGAGCGACCAGACTGAGAGCTGGCATTTTGTGGCTGTTTCACCGGTGTTCTTTGATGGAATCAAAGACATTGAGCAGTAGCTGCCTGAGGTATTTATGTATTTTTGAAAGTCCAAGTCTGTTGTCTTGGCCAATCAGTCTTGACCAAAGTATTACAGCTCTGGGCAGATGGTGTTGCCATATTAGACTCTGAGGATGTCATAACAGTTGTTAGAGCTGGTTGGGAAAGACAGATAAAATAATTGGTCTCTTAGCACACAGTAACAGATGGAAACGAACGATCCCACATTTCAGGAAGCTCTGGTTGAACCATTTCTTAACACCTTTTCTTCCCCCTCCTGAAGCAAGGGTGCACTTAGGCCAAAAACGGTAGGAACCAAGAATGTGGTCCAGAGGATTGAGTTGGAGGGAAAAGATGGGCAAAACTTCATGGTGGATGTAACCAGTTTGTCCTTTGCTGCTCATTCCGGTACCTCTTCCCTAGATGTATGTGTCCATTAGAGCTTTCTAACAGTGACAGAGAACACGTGAAGGTGTAACGGTTGGGGTAGCATGCGTATTCACGTAGGCTAGGAAATATAGATGCTTTTGCATGGAAACATGTTTTTTTCCCCTGTTCGGCTGAAATTATCACCTAGCCTGGACTTAAATCCATGAAGTCTTTTCACTGGAACCCTAGTTTTTGACAACTAAATTCATATTAAAGTATCTTCAAGTTCTGATACAAACAGTTGCTGATACAAACAGTTGCTTATTGAAGTTGCATGGCATAACTGACATGGAGTTAAAAGATTTTAGGTTTTAAAATGATTCATTTAGCATCTGCTTGATTTCAGCTATTGTACTATTAAGCAGGCTCCTGAGTGTCTCTTTTTATCCTTCAGTTTGATTTTTCTGCACTGCTTACAGGAAAACATTAGATTTCCTTTACAGATGTGTCTTAGTTAATATGAACTTTAAATGAGGCATGGCGTTTTCACATAAACTATCTGATATTCCAAGTTGCAGAAACCTTTGGAAGTCCTGCAGGTTTTATTCAGAGGAGAAACAGATGTCTCTCTGCCCCACTTCTAGTTTGCAAAGAGCATCTGCACATTGTGTTTTCTGAAAATCTCCGTGGAACAAGCAGCTGGAGACAAATTTTTTCACTTGTGGTTCCAAGCGTTTTTTACAGCCAATATTTAACCCCCAAACAATCTTTTAGCCCTCCCTTGGGTTACTACAAGTGGCTTTGCTGGTTTTACCCCTGCTGCTTTCTCCCCCATCCTGCCAGAAAGATCTGTTCTTTTTCATACTCGTAGCCATCAAATATTTATATAAATGTTATGTCCCCTCAGTCTAGTTTTGGTGGGGCTTTTGGTTGTAATTTGCTCGATATAATGGAGTCCTGGCTTACAAATGATACAAGGTGCTGGTAAGAGCTCTCAGTGGGTATTCAGGATTTAGGGATGCTGCTTACCCCTGAACTGAAAGACAGTGGGTTTGTGTGACCCTTGCCAGAAGCAGCCTTCATCACTACAAGCCAGGAGAGCTCATGTAATATTCTTTCCAGCTTTCTGGACTTAACCTTCATTTGGCTCTAGCTCTCCACAAAACCCCTTCAGCTCTCCTTTGGAGAGAGAATCAGCAAGGGAGGTGGTATGGGTGGCATCTTTCAATGAAGATTTCATAGCATTGAAGTAGTAAAGTATTTCTGAGCTTGGCTAGCTTGATACAAGCTGCTGTAAGCTTTTTTCCCTACTGGAAACAAAACCATTTAAAAATAAGGACTTTATTTGGGTGGTGCCTGGCCATTCCCATTTGAGAGGTCTCCAGTGGGGTTTCTGCAATGATGATCTCTCTCAACCAGGTTTTATTTCTGATTTATTCGTGACTGCCAGTTTGTACCAGTAGAGTTTTAAGTATCTCATTACACAAATTTTACCTGGGGCACACCTGCCTTGAAAAGCTAACAATTTTTATAGACTGTTGTGAGCTCACACGCTCCTAATTTTACCAGGGAAGGAACTGCAGCACCTCAATCCACTCTACAAAGCCTTGCAAAGGAAAGGCTGGGTATAAAGCCAGCCAAGCTGGTAGGCATGAGGAGAGAAATACAGCTGTGTTATAGGTACACAGACACTGTAGAAGCTTTTCTGTGAGTCCTGTTCTGCAGTCTGGTACTTTGTAAAATGGCTCCAAGCTACCTACCCGTTCCCTACAATTTTTTCCATCTCATTTGTATTGCAGAGCTGACACCAAATTGCTCGTAGCTGTGTATGTTTTTTATGTTTATCTCCATAAAAGCAGCATTGTATCTTGCTCTGTTCTTTCTAAAACATGTCATAATGTCATTTGCTACAATAATATATGTAATGCGCTTTTGGTAAAGTATTGTTAGTAAAACAGTTTTCAAGCGTGCGATATTGCAGTTGAGATTTCTCGGTGCATTCCCCATCTTTCCTGGGCAAGCTGGAAGCTGCAGACCTCTCACCTTGGGCATGAGGAAGCTCTGAACCGAAGCTGGTGGGATTCCTGTGTTGAGCAATGGAGATGTTAATATTAACGGTTGGTAGGTGCGGTTGTGAAAGGCACGAATTGGCCGCTCGGCACACACTAACAGAAGGATATGGAACAACCGGCTGGTGTTGCACAGCCCCTGGAAGCTGCAGTTGCACCATTTCCTTCCCTGCGGCGGGGAGCGGGCAAGGAGATGGAGAGGAGCCAGCGTGCAGCGCTGCAAGGAGCACACCGAGAGCAGGTGGGCTGGCTTGGGAAATGCTGACTTCTTTCTCTTGCGTGAATGGTGCGAGTTCCCCGTTTTGCCCCTTTTAGGTCAGTAGAAACTTTCCTGGCTGTGTAAGTCCCTTCGAGGTGGTTTTATGGACCGAGCAAGAGTGTGGCGGGCAAATGCGAGTATTTGGGCCGATATCAACAGGCAGGGAATGAGTTAAACCTGTTGGCTGTCCGGGAGAAATCCCTACTTTGCTATTCAGCCTGTCCAAAGATGCTGTGACTCTGCTGTGTAAATAGCGTAGTGTTTCAGGAGGGTCCGCTGCCAGTTACCAGGGCTCTTCGATAGATGGTACCTGCCACGCATGTGGCCATAAACTTTGCAAACTTTAGACTAGTCCCTCTTTAACATATTAATTATCTTAATGTTATCTCTTAATGGCAAAAATCAGATGGTAAAATGAAGGAATAAGGTTTTTGCAGGAAAAAAAGCCAGAAAACTGGGGGAGACACCTGGGCAATGGTAGTGGACCCTTTGAGCAGAAACGTCAGCAAAAGCCAGGCCAAACCCTGAGCCAGAGCAAATCCAACCCCCCGGGCCAAGGCCTGCAGTTTCCTTCCAGCTGTGCTGCCATCCTCCTTTGGCTGCCCACAAGTGAGGGCTGGTTTCTCCATCGTTTCCTTTACATGCAGTTCAGCTCGGGGGGATTCAACCAGCTTCCAAAACCTGATGATTTGGTGCATAAAGCCCTTCCTCTTTGCAACCTCTGTGGGGCTGCAACCCCGGTGAACTGGATAAATGAAAGCTGCACATCTTATTTCTTGGTCACGTTACAGTATCGTAACTGTAGGTTTGCTAGGCTTGTTAGCAGGTGATTGAAAAGTAAATCCCCTTCCTAGATATATCCTACAGAACAATTGGCTTTGTCCTTCTTGGCTAGCCCGGCACGTTCAGTGTGGGAACACGTCAGTGCTGAGCACTCATCTCCCAGCTGATCTGCGTACAATATGTTATTAAAGAACCTTAAAAGCTTTTCTCTCAAAACCGAATAATGTTCTTTGTGCTAACGATTATAAAACATGTTTTAAATATTAACTGTAGAAGAACTTACTTGTGCAACTAGCAGCACAGGCTTTCATGGCGAAAATCGAGCTGGCACAAAGTAAACCGAATTGCACTCGCTATTTATTCAGGCTTCTGATCACTGACAAGGCTGAGATAGGAGGAATTTTGCCTCAACGATTAACTAAGCTTTGTGTACAAGGCTTATATTGCAGTATCGCTGGAAAATCAGCAGGTTGCGCTAACTGATCAGCCAAAAGGCATGGTTGGGCCTGTCGTTTTAAGTAGATAGCAGGCTGCAGGAGATCTGAGTACGTTGCCCTTTGCTAAGTATGAGCTGACGATGAAGTTGTGCTCGTGCACAATTCTGATTGAAGACTCCATCTCGAATTTATTTTGCCTTTATTAACATACTTGCTAAGCCTGAGTTAGGCAGGTTTTAGTGAGGAGGATTGAGGAACACAAAATAAAACCTTTTTGCTACCTATGTCCAGTCTCATGGGGAGGACAAAGTTCTGGCTGAATCCTCCGAAAGTCCTTTAATACTCGGGCAAGTAGAAGGGTATAGTGTAGATCTGGGTTGCAGCCTTAGGCAGTTAGTCTGGGACCTTGTGGTACAAACGCATAAAATAAAAGGGATAGCAAGGAAAAGGATCCCTGCAGAACTGGTGCAGAAACAAAGCAATTCTGCGTGGCCCGAGTTTGCTAACTCTCTCCTGAAAAGCCTAGCTGCCCCTGTAACTTCCCCCCAGCGCCCTTTCCCCTCACCTCGAATATTTCTAGCACTGTGTATTTTAACAGCCCTTTATTTCCTTCTCAGAGTCAGCTACAAACTGTACTTTTCCTTCCTTTACAGCTAGTTATATTTTTACTAGACTGAAAAGATAAAGGTGGATTTACTTACACTGTTTCCCCCAACTGCTCTGTAACCTAAACCAGAAAGAGGTATTTACTTTTTCTTCTCTGCTGCTGGGTGACAGCCCCAGCTAAAACTGGAAGTTTTAGCATTTGCCCTGTACCTCCTGGGCACCTGCACGAGCATCCCGCATCCCTGCACCAAAGCACCGCATCTCCTTGCGCTGCTGGAAAAACTCGGATTAAATAACAGCTCCCTGAGAAGGCTTGTGAAACCAGTCTGTGAGGACGCACCAGGAAAGTGCTGAGCTGTTGTCGTTAATATACAGGTGAAAATGTTACTTGTAGAGGAGCAAAGCTGGTGTGTTGGCTGGAGGCTCAGAGCCCTGCTCAGTCAGCAAAGTAAGCTCAGTCTTTTGTTAGGGTTTGCGTGGAAAAGTGGGGCTTGATTCGGACCTTTGCTTTTCAAATGTGAGAAGCTGGTAACTGCGTTAAAACCTGGGATTTTAACCAAGTGAAACTTAGGTGGGAGTCTTTCTTTTCTGTGGGCAACAAACTTCACGACAAAAATTTAAAAAATTGGTCAAAACTGGAGAACACTGGGGACTTCTGCTGAAATGTTTCTGCTTTCAGTATAAGGAAAAGCTTATTTTCACAGCAAACTCAATTGCATTGACTCGCCTTCAATGTCTGGTTGCTACCTGCCCCTGCAGGTTTGGGCTGTGTTTATGGACGTGTTGATTTTTCATTCATGGCAAAATTAAAGTGGTTCCTGGGGAAGATGAACCAGGACACAGCAGGTTAAACACTTTTCACAGCTGTAGCAAATATCTTGCTGTAGTTTTTTACAAGAAACAAATCTGCTGTCAGGACATACGCAGCTCCCACTGAAGCAGCTTCCCTGCTTATCCGAGGCTACGGTTGTGTTAATAAATACGTGAGCCTGCAGCACTTGTAGAGCACTCTAGCCCTCAAGACTCCCAGTAGCATGTTGGTAGCCTTGGCCTGAAAAGCCCTGTCCTGTTAACTAGAACTTGTTGTCCCGGGAAAGTTTTCAGCTGATTTACTAATGGAAAGAAATGCCTCACTTGGACAAAAAGAAACCTGGGTGTGCCAAGGCAATCCTGAAGCAGGAGTCTGGGGAAAAGGAATGAGTTACTTCATTAATGGTGTTTTATATTTTTGGTCATGGGCCCCAGGAAAGATTTGGATTTCAGCTTTATACGTTTGTTTTTTTTTTTTTCTCCCCAGCTGCATTAAAAAAGCAGAACCCAGCCCAAACTCTGTGACAGCACCAAAGAAATTCAAAGCAATTTGTAGTGAAGCAGCCCTTTAATAATGTGATTTTTCCATATGCAAGCACAAGTGAAATTTCTGGCTTTGTAAAGAAATCTTCATGTTTGGCTGCAACGAGAGCAGAGAAGTCCAAGACGAGTGAGCTGCAGCACGGCTCGCTGCGGTGCTGCTGAGCATCGAGGATCCGCCACCTCCCAGCCACTCGTCCCTTCCCCACTGCTCCAGCCCTCATCTACGAGCGTAGTGATGTGTAGGATACGACAGCAGCTTTAGAGCATGTGTTATACCTTACTGGAAATCTGTTTATGTTTAGATAACCACCACCATTTTGTTCATGGATACTTTTTAGGAGGAACAACTGTTTGAGGCTCGGTGGCTTCGACTTTACGAGAGTGACTACATATGCCCAAGCAATTCAGTGAATACACAAGTGGGGGGCTAGAAGGCTTTGCCCCTGATGTGCAGCTGCCTTTTACAGGTTGGGAGTAGGGTCTGTTAAGTCACAGTTCTGGATATGGACGTGGGACGTAATTCCTCGGTAGAGCCTTTGCATGGGCAGCAGGGTGCCAATTTTCTCTCCCTTCTTGATGGGGCCACTGTACTTCACGGGTTTGATGTAAAACATCTTCACGCAGAATCCTGTTAACAGGGGAGAGGGAGAAGAGGGGGAAACTGTTGCTCCTATGAAGTGGTTTAAAAGTCTGGCAAAGTCATAATGGTCAGTAGCAAAATACAAATGACAATAAAACAATAAGAGATTCAGCAGCAGAAAAAGTTACAGAAAATGCTGTGATGCTCCTTATAGCATCAAGAAGAGAGAACAGGAAAAGAAAGAAATTAACACAGAGGAGGGTGGGAAAGGGGATTAAGGTGGGTAAAACTGCATGAGCAAGTCAGATGTTGTTCCTTTAATCATCCAAATTGTGCAAAGGGACCAGCTTCATCCTTTGACCTTTTTTAATAGAGGTAAAGTGCTGTAATCCTTGCAATCAATTTTCCTGCATTAACAGAACCTAGATTTCAAAGTTACAGTTTTCTATTGGATTCACACGCAAGCACACTGCAGTTTGGGTTGGGTTTGTGATTTTTGGCTCAGTTTAAAGCTCTATGAAGGAATCAGAGCGTTTTGCAATCAGGCTTTGCAAGACGCACGTCTTTCAGCTCTGGTACCTGATCCTGAAAGCTGGACTCCGTTGTCGATGGCATTGCCGTTTCCGTAGGGCCTGGCTTGTTTGTCAATCATCCCTGTGAAGGGTGCGTACACCACCGCGCCATCCTCACACACCACGTCCACTCCCCTGTGCTTCCTCCCTCCTCTGAAGAAGAAGAGCAAGGTGGGTTAGCCTGCGGCGGAGCACCTTGCCAGCTAGAAACCCTCCTCTTGCCCATTTTTTCATGCTTATTTCTATTTTAAGAAGGTTTCAAGCGCAACCATTTCCCATCAGCCCAAGCCCAGGACCTGGGGTCGTTGTATCCACCGCAGCCCTGGGAGTCGCAGCCTCTGATTTTGTTTGCAGGTTGACTTGCGCAGATTTTTGCCCATTGTCCTGCAGTAGCTAGAAAACAAGAAAAGAAAAGAAGATGAAACCCACAAGCTAGAAAGGGAATTTCCCAGCCCATGTTGTTTAATCAATAGTAAGGTCCCTTTGGACTTTCTTGTAACCATGGATCAGGCTTCAGAGAACTAGAAAGTTGTTCATCTTTTAATGCAAGTTAATTTTAGGGATGCAATGAAACAGCACTTTTTTGTTTGATGCTTTTGTCCGGTGATGTTTGAACGTACTTAAAGCAGCGACTTCAAAGGGAAAATGCAGAACAAATAGATCTGGGAGGGGCATCATGCAGTGACCCACTCCTCTCCCATTGCTCAGGGCAGATGTGCTGTGCTGCATTCACGAGGCAGGCGTGAGGCTGGAGCTTCAGGACCTCTCTGCCTGGAAGCTGACCTGAGCTACCCGGCAGCTTGGGATACTGAACTGTAACTGTAAAAAACAGAGCTGAGAGAGACGCACCGAGTCCATTCCTATTCCCTCGTGTGGGATCCAGTCAAAAGATATAAGCTGTCATCTACCTTTTACTAATTGCATTGTCTGTCTCCCAGTGTTTCTGTATTACTGTTTGGAAGTAGCATCCAGCAGGGTAACATCCTCCTATTTTTTATTCCAGACTCCAGCTATCATCACCCACGGTCAACGCTGTGCTGAACCTCCCAGTGATAGGAGAGAACTGGGGAAAGGCGACTCCTGACTTGGTACCTTCTACAAGCCTCTAACAGCCCTGCTCTCCCCACCAAAACTCCTTGGGTTTCCCATGGGATGCTTTAGCAAGAATGGGGCTGGGCTAGCAAGAAGCAATGACTTCAGGTTTATTCGCGCATGTGAACAGCTCGGCAGGTACCATCCCCGTTGGGCTCTGGGAGTATCACACAAACAGGGGAAATGATGTGCTGGCACGGAAGGTCTGGTGCTAAAAGGGTGCAGGAAATCTCTAATGCCTTCCTCAAGCAAAACAGCCCTTTGTTCTAGGTAGTCTTCATTTATTTTAATGAATTGTGTATTCTTTGTGACATCAAAGGTGATGATATTGAACGCAGAAACATCTCTGGGAACACTCTATGCTTAGTGGGCTGATCTTTAAGTAAAAGGCTTTTAAAAACACATGCATGCTGTTAGTAATTGATATGCCTCAGCTGATTCTTTCTTATTCAGTCAACATTATTACTCCAACAAAATTTTGTCACAACTCTTTACCATATCTAAAAAGGATTTTTCTGTGGAGGTTTCTATGCAATGGAATGACTCCATTTTCAAAAGTAAAAAATGGCAGAGAACAAATCAGTTTCTAAAACCTTACAGATACACTTCATTACCCCCCCCCCCCCCAAAAAAAAAAGCAATAAACCAAAAATCCCAAAATAGAGAAAGAAAGAAGGCAGGTTACAATGAGCAATGGTTACTAAAATTCAGCTAACTCACCACTGGAGATCGTAATCATGAGTATGATTGCGGTGACTCTGTGCATTTTCAAGTGCCTTGAGAGCTCTGCTTTCAAAGTGAGAGGTCTAAAATGCTTTGCTTTCTATTTATACATCTCAACAGAGGCCGTATCCAAATTTTTCCAGCCAATCAGCAAATTGATGTGGCCTCAGTTACTTGCTTGCAGATTGAGGCCAACAGCAAGAACTGACAGCAGCCCTGGAGGTGTACCACCAGCCTGGCTAATTGGCTGTGTAGAGGCTCCAACTTATTTAGCAATAGCAGCTCTGTGGTTTTGTTTACAACAAAACTGTGAATATTAAACCCAAATTTTAAGCATAAATTGTAACTATTCCTGCCTGTTGCACAATCCTGAAGTTTAGCAAGATAACTTGAGTGGAGAAGGGGAAAAGAGTTCCAATGAACTGAAAAAAATATCTGGGCAGAGGGGGAGCTTGCCCTCCCACCATGGCTGTTGCTTCATGGAAGGAAATTGAGCCAGGTGGTCACAGCTCTGTGCCACGCATCACACCCAACATCATCCTGGAAAAATCTGATTAGGCAATCTGTGAAATGAGACCCGTGCACCCCATTTTTATTTGCCAGCTTCATTAATGCATCCCGGATATTGCCATGTTGCTGATGATGAACCTTCAGCGTTAACAGTGGGAGAGAAACGCATGTTTACAATCTTCACTGTGCCTGAATGGAAAATGTTATAAACCCTATAATATTGTGGCTGAGCAAAATTACAGGAAACTGAAGAAGAAGAGAACATGAGCACAAACAAGGCTACTTCGAGGGTTGTTTCTGGGAAGGGAGGGAACACGATGCCCTCATTTACAGCCGGGAGCTGGAAGTTGTTTGTCTACTTGGCTCTTTGGCCGCCTGGTCTGTGTCACTGGGAGACACTGACTGTTTTGTTTCCCTGTGCAATAAAACCTGAGAGTTCAGGTTAGATATGGCCTTGGCTTCCATCTCAGCTGGGATGCTGTGCCCTTGCCATCTCTCTTTCATGGCACCAGATGGGCGAAGACGGGCCTTACATCCCAAAACAGAACCAAGAGCAGTTCTGCTGCATAGGACTCAAGCCCATCTTTGCCAGAGCTGAACAGAAGCTGTATGTCACGGGAAAAGAAAGTGATCCCATCAGGACGTCTTCAAGACACATGTGCTGCCTTCTCCTTTCCCCTTGTCCCAGCGAAGCATCATCCAACTGTGTCGCTTTTGTCTGTCATACAGTAGCAGTGACAGGGTAGCAGCTCGGCTTGGACAAAGCCAACGCCTGAACGCAGCTGAAGCCTGGCTCGAGTGGGCTTCATAGCCTGCTGGAGACCGCGTGAGATGTTTCAGCTCCAGACAGCCCACCGCAAATGAGCAAGACGAGGAGGAGAGCCGTGCCAGTCCTGCTACACGAGGGGTTTTAAACCTGCTGCCGCCTTCCCGCACCCCGCACTCCCATTTGAACCCCTGCATGATTTTTTTCACCAGAAGAAAGACTCTTGGTTTACTGTTTTCCTTCTTGTTAGACGTTATGTGTAGAGAGGGGAAAAATCTATTTGACAGTAACATTTTGAAACAACATGTTTAGACAGAGCATGTAGGAAAAAATATGACAGCACCTAGCTCTCCGTGCAATGCTTCTCATGCCCAGGGCTCAGCTAAACCAATCCTGATAAAATTGCATTTCTTAAATTCATTTTGTTAATTACTAATTTTGTTAGAGACTTACCAATCAAGATCAAACAGGAGAAAAGAAGGAGTGAAGTAATTCTGTGCATTTCCTCAGAAGCTCAGAAAATGAGGGTTTTTTTCCTAATTCTGTTACTAATAAATATCCTGAAGTCCAGGTACTTTCACAGCCCATCCAGTTTCAAGTTGCAGGCCCAGTTTAGTGCAGCAGAGGCGAACGTACCATGGTGAGATGCAACAGGAAAACCCACCAGCTTCAAGGGCATTCCTCAAACACGAGAGGAAGGTCTCTTGGCCATCGGCCCGTGCCGTCTCTGATATTCCCCTGACTCACGGGAGCAGCCACAACAGCTAACTTCTGTTCACGTCCTAAATTAGCAGCGTCACCAGTACACTTGGCCACGTAGACTGTAGAAAATGTGCCTCTGCTCTTATGTCACCCTGGGAAATCTGGGTTAAGAGCTTTCTGGGAAACTGAATTCCCAGGTTGGATATTGTTTTCTCCAAGGCATTTTAATAAACTACTGCCTTGCTGCCTCTGGTGTGTGGAGGAAGGGAAGACTGCTAAGGTCTGCAAGGCATGGCTCCCTGCACCCCTCCGTGACATTTTTTTGGCTTTGTTTTGATTTTGCTGACTGAGTTGAAAAGTTTTTACAGAGCTAATTGAGTGAATTAAACACGGTAAAGACTAAATTATTTGCTGACATTTTATGTTACACCCTGAGATAAAGATCAGGGAGGTAAAGAGTGATTAATGTAGATTTTGTGTGAACTGTGCAAGGGCAGCAGATGCTTCGCTCGCCTCCTCTGTGCCCACCAAGCTGCATTTCATGAGGGTTACAGCCTTATTCTGTGTCTGAACAGCAGTCCAAGGACTGAAGCAATGCCTGTAACCTACCAATTTCTTCACATTGTGGTTTTTTTTTTCTTTGCAGAAAAACCAGTTGCAGAAAGGTGGCAGCGATTGGCAGTTACTTGATTTTGCAGTGATGGCAGGTGTGTGAAAGAGTTAAAGCAGGACAGGGGGAGCAAAACCAAGGGCAGAGCCTGTGTGATGCAGGCAATGAAGGGCTCCTTTGCTGGGGAGGAGATGGGGAAATCTGTGTGGGGGGTAAGTGAGGCGGGACAGAGCTTTTCCTCATCTCACACGGTGCTCAGAGCCACTGAGAAACGGAGGTAAAATGTGTGTATGGGGCAGGCAATCCTCTTTAGCAGTAGCTGCAGAGCCTAGATAGCATGTGTGTCTGGAGGGGGAGAAAAACCCCAAACGCTGCAGCTTTGTGGGCTTTGCAGGACACCCTGTGGTTTATGAATACCCACTGTGCTGCGTTTGGGGGTAAGACCAGGGGAGGTGGGTGTCTTGCTTGCAAAGGGGTGAATAAGTAGCAAAATGGTAAACTACTCATATGCAAGTAAGCACCGCAGTGCAATCAAATTAAATGTAATTTGAATAAGATTAAATTTAAAAGATAATGACATTAAATCCTAGCTCCGAAACTCATTAAACTCACTAAAAGCAATTTCCAAAATTGTAACCACGCTGGGATCTAATAAAGTTTTCATTAAAGAGGAAGTGTTTGACTCAGCCTGTCACTTAGCAATATGAGGGTTTCCCCCCCTCCCCTGTTATGGAAGGGATGCAAATAGCTATAATAGTTTCCTTTCTGTTTTTCTGCCATACCGAGGCATGACTGAGTTTGTTGGCAATGCTCTAAAGGCTGCGAATTCCCAACCAACTTACGTTAAAAATGCTCCTTGCTCCTCCCTCCCACCCCTTCAATTTTGGGCTTTTGGTAACACAGGTATGCTGAAGTTCACAGCCTGCTCTGGTTTTTGCTTTACCACAATTACCCAGCATATAAACCCAACAGACAGGAGCCTTCTCATTTTCTTCTATTCACCAGTTAGTACAACCTGAAACACCTCAATATGCTTAAAAGAGCTTCAGATTCGAATAGAGGGAAAACCCTGGGTATGGGTAGATTGCAGTGAAGAAGAGAGGGCAGTTTGGTTACCTAAATGCCATGTTTTGGAAATACCCAGGTTTTGCAAGATTCTACTTCAATTTCTAGCATGAAATTAAGGGAAGTAAGCCCCGAGGCATGGTACGGCAGATGTCTATTATCAACATCTTATTTTTCTTCTCTTTATTTTGATGGTGGCAAATGCCACACGTGAGCCATTCGAGGAGGTGACGAGCTGTAATCCCATGTGCCAGCACGCTTTCCCTCTTGCTGTGCTGGGTTGTGTTGCTCACATATCCCAGAGACTGCCAAGTGCATAAAACAGGACCTGAATTGGCCAAAAAGCTGGCTATGTAGATAACAACTTACTGCTTCTGTTAATAATGCTTATTAAAATAAAATAAAAAATTGGAAGAACAGGGCATTCTAGAGAGCGCTCCGGTGTCCAAAAGCAGCTGTTTCATCTGCCTCCCCTTCTCTGATGACATCTTGGACCTTTAAAGAAATAGGAACTAGTTTATCACCAAAAAGTCTCTTATTATTATTATTTCTTATTTTTTTAAGAGGAAACACTTTTATTGTTAGCTTGTAATGGATTCCTGAAACGCAGCATCCAGTTGGTATAATGGGCACTGAGGGAAAGGATGGTAATGAAACCCAATTTAACTAATGAGTATAATTTAGAGAGAGACTTTATTGCAGAGTTTTGTGGGAAATAGTTTAGAAACATTCAGCCTGTGAAAAAGAAGGGGTTTGTGGTTCCTCAAAAAGCCTTGCTTCAATCTGTAGAAACACATAGTCGGTTTTTATTAGTTAATGTGAGCAACTGAAGAGGCCGTATGCAATCACGAAGACGCACTTGTCTCTCCAGCGCTGCCCGGGCTGAGGGAGAGCTGCCGCCGGCTGTCCCGCGAGAAGCCCCCCCGAGCCCAGGCGAGGTGCAGTTTGTGACTCTCTGCACCCGGTCTTTAATTTAGTCCGTTGTTAGCTTTAAACCCTGCAGTTTACTGTGCAGAGCTTCCTGTTGGCTCTTGCAGAAAGAAATTTCTTTGGGGTCCTGGGTGCCCATCAGCATGGCAGGGTGCAATGGGACGGGCTGCGCAGCCCCGTGTCCGTCCCTTCCCGCTGCCGCGCGCGGGCCCTAAGATGCCTCTCGTGTCCCAGGGCAGCGGTCACTCTCCGTGTATTCTCCATCAGCGGCCTCGTCTCTGCTCTTGTCCTGTTGCTGGGTTTGCAAGTGTTTGGAGACGTTTTTTTCTGCCAAAAAAAACCTATTGAGCAAGAGCTTATCTTGGCACCACTGGGCTCATCCAGGAGAAGCCTGTGGAAACCTGGTCCTAGCCAGGTCTTGGCTTTGGGCACCTGAGAACCAGGGAAAGGCAGCACTCATCCTCCAGAGCATAAAAGCGTTGGCGAGGTGAACTGGACTGTGCAGGGGACAGTGAAAATGGCTGGGCTGCCACTGCCCTCTGACGGAAAGCAGGCGAACACAGTCCTGCCGAGCAGCCCGTCCTTATCTCCCTGGATCTTTATACCTGTGTATAGCGGCAGAGAGAAAATGTCTGTGTGCGCGTAATAAGCGGCCCTGGCTGCTCACATGCCCCGTGATCTTTTTTTCCTTTCTTTTTCTGCTTTGCATGTGCAATCCCTCCCGTGCCTATGTGCTGAGGAAGGGGTGTGTAGTGCAGGAGGAGTCCCTTGCCTCCTCTGAGGACACGGCTCTTCATCTGACATGAAATGCCGACCTGGTGGCTGCGATTAGCAGAGGTTCGTGGGCAGAAATGGAAAAGTTGCTTTGCTTTTCCTTAACTGCAACATCTATTTGCCCCTGCAGCTCCTGCCACCCGAGGTGGTGCTTCAGCACCTTTGCTTTCATTTGGAAGAAGGAAGAGGCATTTATCTCACCTCAAAGAGTTTAATTCAAAATCCCAAAACAGGTTTTGTGGTGCCCAGGTTCCCAAATCTCCCCTGTCCGGGTACCCCAGCCTCCAGGATCAGCCTACAAGCAACTTCTCAGTACTTTGGCATTAGCAGCCTGGAGAACTGCAGTATACGGGATATTTAAATATGAGGGCTCATGAAGATTACTATAAAAGTAAGTGATACAGCTGTTGTGGCGGTTGTTTTGTGTTCAGCAGATTTTCTTTTATGCTTTAAGAGGAGCTGTTGTTGGATTATAAAAAGCTGCAGACAGGAAATGTGGCGCAGGAGTTGAGGCTGGTTTTGCTGATAGGCAAAGGCAGATACCGCCTATGCCCCTTACCTTTGGGCTGGCAGAGCCCTGCCCTCACTAAAATAAAGACTGTGTGGGAATGGCCCCTTGGCAGGTCTCTGAACGGAAACCATATAATTATAAACCACTGTCTAGCCTAAAGTACTGCTAAGTGTTTAAGCTATCGTATTTCCGTGGCTCATTCAAGGGCATTTTTAGTGTTGGTGGAAAAAGTTGCTGACTCTAGGTCAAGTAATGCCTCCTAAAGTCTATGGTCCTGATTTGGGAAAATTAACTGTTTGCTTAAATGTTTGTTATGATGAAGTCTCTCTCCCTTTCTCTGCCCAAGCTTTTCCATGGAAGAGGAGTACACGGGCCAGGAGTACAGGCTACTGCTAAAAGGTAGATATCTCTCTAAATATCATTTCTCTTACATACTTCCATTGCACATACCTGCTTTTGCCAGAGTGGAGGCAAGCGGCAAGGGAGCTGCTTCCACAGACAGTGCCTTGGCCGAGGCTCTTCACGGCTCGTGAATCCAGCTGGGCGGCAGAGCTGGCTCCAGAGCTCTGATTTGTTTGTTTTTAACACAAGTCTATCGGTAATGACAGGAAAACATCGTTAAACTGTCGCTCACCTGGCACAGGAGAAAAAAAGAAGTTGGAAGTTTACGCAGTATTTGTTATCCTGTTTGTGCGTTTGGTGATTTATTGCCCCATGGTCACGGCTGATGGTTTCCATCACGTCGCGCTGGTCCCTCGTGCTCAGGGCTGTGTGAAAGCCGGCTGAAGGAGATCTGCCTGCTGGGTGAGCGGGCTGCTGGGCTGGACCCGCAGGAGGCCGAAAGCAGCAGGGAGACCACGTCGGCCAGCACCACGGGTGAAGGGCTTAGCCTGCTTTTTCACGGGTGTCATGGAGGAGCAAACTTCCAAGGGACATCTGAGGAGGGTTGTTGGGTGATGGAGAAGAGCTCTCCTGCACGCAGCCAAGCAGGGGACAGGGCAGGGAACCAGCTGGAGCGTTTGCTGTTGGCAGTGAAGGTGAGCAATGCTGATAGATTGGAGGTGGGCGCTGATGGCTTGACAGCACGTGGGAGATGATTAGTGCAGAGATGAGCTGGGAAGAGCCTTGAGATGGAGATGAATCGACATACTCGACATAACAGAGGGGGAGCCACGGAGAGAGGAGTGATGTGGTCATGCTGACAAGCCAGCAAATGAGCCCAGGCTCCTCTGAGTGAGGACACCTCTTACGTTAGAGCCACAAACACCGAAGCCAGAGTGGACTATTGAAGTCACCCAAATTAATTCTGGCTTACGCTAGAAAAACAATCCCATTTAATTTAAACATTGTCAATGAGTACCCAGCAGCAAGTCTGTCTTCTGAGCGACTAACTTCAGAGCTGAGCATGTGAGCAAGTCCAGGGTCCCCCTTGATGCATTTGAGGTGTCACAGCTGCTTTGCGATAACCTTGAATGCCACTTCCAGTGGTATCAGCCCCCCGCTGCTGAACGCATGCTTCAGGTTTGATAACTACGCTTTGCCATTAAGAGAGGGTTTGTAAATAACTCTTCCTTGTGCCATTAAATCCACAGTTCATTCCCTGCCCCCGTATTTTATCACTTGGGTTGCTGATAACTTTCCTGTATGGCTTCTCTCAGAAAACAGTCTTTCCTGCTAAGCATTTCCTTCCGTTGGCGCATGAGGGTTAATTAAAACCTCCCTAGAATTTGTTGCTTTGATGTAATGAGGGCTAGGAAAGCTTTTTTTTTTTCCTTTTAAGAAACAATCAAGCGTCTGCAGGTAGTCTGCATGCTCCTGCAGCTCTGATAAGAAATTCCTACTTGTTTGCAAGGTCCTTCTTGGTCACACAGCTTTGGTTTATTTGGTTGCATCGTGAAATGTGGGAGACCTGTGGCTCTGGAAAACCTCATGGATGAATGGTTTGTTATGGAAAGCCCAGAAAGCTTTATCTCAGGCCACAGTTACCCAGCCCAGGAGCTGGATGTTGCCTCTCAGTTTTGCCCCATTGCCCCTCAGAAGTAGACCATGTCCCACCAAGAGCCGTGGGGTGAGTCCAGCTCACACAGGGCTGTGAATGCCTAAACGTGGTGCAGGGAGGAGGATGCCCCGGGCCGTTTTGGCTGTCTGGTGGGTGCTCCTCAGGCAGTGAGGGGTGCTTGGCCCCTCTCTGTGTTTCTGACCCAGATGTGCCCAGACCAGGAGTGTTGGCTGCATCTCTCCCATTTGCTCCTGTATGCCACTGCAAGGCTGTCCCCTTTGGATACCTAGGCTAAAAGATGTTTAATTTTAATTATCGCTGGAAGCAAACTTGTCAGCTGCCCATTCGCTCATAGTCATGGCTGATGCTGGATTTATCATTCCTAGTACCCAGACCGCAATATGCACCACTGCTCATCTCTAACTGGGATGAGAGCTGCTCTGGTGCATGTTGCGGTTTCATCTGTGCTGTACAATTGGAAAAACATCTTCAGGAAAAATTAATTTCCCTTGTACAGGACAACATATAACGTCTGCAGCTTGTCTGAAGCTTGCCTAAAGGACCCCCCCCGGCTGTGTCCGGCAGAGGGTGCAGTGGCTTTTCGCGTCTGCACAGCTGGTTCTCGGGGAAAGGATGTCTTCTTCACTTTCTTCTGTTTATTCTTTTGTTTTTTAGAAAGGAAGAAAGGGATTGAAGGGGCTTTTTGCTGTCTGAAAATTGAAATTATTTAATGCCCGTATCAAAACCAATCTCTACTTAATTTTAGAGAAAAGTATAGCAGTATTATAGTTCATTCAGAAAACATGCTGATATCCAGCTATATGAAATGGATGAGAGGTTTGTAAGGGTCCTTTTACATTTAATTTTATATGCTGTTATGAAGCCATTAGGTATCAAATTGTGTTGGGGTTGTTAAAATTTTGTAATGTTTTTTGGGGTGCGCTGTTCACGGCATTTGTAGCAAGGGCAGGATATTGTTTTCCCCATGTACACGTTCTCGGTATCACAGATGCCCCAGGAGAGCATTACCTGGCGGATGGTTCGAATCTTTAGACTCTTGCTTTCAAAATGCACACACTGTGCAAAATTAGCTCTCCTTTAAATCAAGTATGAAACCTCTCCCAGTGCTCAATGGCTGCTCCCTCCAGTGTCTGTATAGACTGACACGAGCTTTTTCCCCTGGAATAACAAGCTTTAAAAACTGTCCACACAATACGCACAGTTGGGCAGGAGGAACTTAATACCGCAATTATGAAGCTCCCCTTTGTAGGACGGGGTTCAGAAGTCGCTTGGTTATGATCCTTATATCAACCAGTCGTGAATAATTTCTCTGCCACCAAGGGTCAGCCAAACAGCCCCGGAGAATTGCCAGGGATCAAGCAGTTGCTTTGGCCAACAAAGTCTGTTTTGACACCTTAAAAAAAAAAAAAAAAAACAAAAAAAAATAAAAGGCAAACCAAAACACCCCCCCCCCCAAAACCAAACCCAGACAGTGGTCCTACAAAAAAAGCCAGTGGGCATTTTGCCCCTGTTTGGGCAGGAGCAGCGCTGGTGTGAGTTGAGCGGCCTCGCTACGTGCTTGCCCAGGCACACTGCTGCCTTTGTACGCCGGCGCCCGGTGAGAAGAGAGAGAGGATAATTTCACTAGATTACAGACCAGAGCTTGATGCTGAAGGCTGAGTTGATCAAGGCCTTGTTATTCTCATAGCAGTGGGCTTTTGTGCTGAGGTCACCCACTGGCAAGCCGTGCGACACGAGTGCCAAGTCTCCAGAAGGTCCCCAACCCCTTGGTAGTGGTATGGGGATTTATTTATTTTATAGTGCCAGTTATGATTGACAGAAATTGGCATGGGGATAATGAGGACTGCTGCAAAAATGGTCTGAGGGTTTGCAAAATCTGCTCTTCGCAAGCATGCAGCGTGTAAGCCGTACGTCTCAAACGGGATTGGGCTTTCGTGGTCTCTTTAAGACCTGGAGCGTTGCAATTCAGCGCAGCCTAATTGGATTCAGCCTCCTAATTCAAGTCGATATTCTCTTCATAATGAGCTACAGATCTTACAAAGATTATTGACGGGATATTGATGCGTTATGAGCATTGTGCCAAATTTATTCCTCTTGCAAAGGGAGAGCGCCAAGACCTCGGCAATGCTGTGTGCTGGCTGCACCCAGGCAGAGCACCCCTCATCGCCTCAGCTGCTCTAACAGCCATGTGCATTAATCTAACGGGGGCCAAAAAGTGATCTAATTCCTGCAGGAACTGCACGGAGCAATTCAGCTCCCATATTCAGACCTGCTGCTCCCACTGACATCTTAGGGCGATGCCACCAACATCAGCTCGGGTCTGGGTACAGCCTGGGACCATGGGCTCTCCTGCTCATGGCTGTTTGACGTATCTATTTATTTTGAGCTGTCTCTAGACATCATTAAAAGGCTTGGTAATGCGTTTGAAAAGCCTATTATTTCTCTAAAAGAAGAAAATTCCCTCATTTAAATGCGACACTTCTTTGTGTTTATATGTGCCAACATGATCCTTGTTGCTGCACCAGGACCTGGACAGGTTCCACTGAACCTGCTCAGATGTGCTGGGCTCAGACGATCCGGCTGCAAGTAAGAGGCACAAATTCAGCAGCTCCTTGACACTGCTCTCCTGGTAGAAAGAGAAAATGAGAAATTTCTGCTTCCTCGTTTCCTTCCCAATGAATGGGCTGCGAAAAATTGGGTGGACTTCCCACATCTCTGAAAGAGGAAACCAGCCAGATGCTGGTCAGTATTCCTGCTTCCCCATTACTTGTGCTGTGAGTCAAAGCCGACCCCATAGGCTGTGGCAGTATTTTCATTTCTGATGGTCATTTCTCTGTAGAAAGGCTGTGAGCCCTCCTTTTGCTGTTGAAAGCTGCGGCAGAGCAGTATGGAGGAACCTGATCTCTGTAGGAAGATGACATCAAAGCAGGTTGGGATGAATTGATGGGGCGGGGAAGATGAGATCATTTCGCCCATTTCTCAATTTAAACACTTGTTTTCCTTCTTCCTTGCCTCGCATGGCCCCGTGGTTCAGCATGGAGCCGTGGTGTGCGAGTGCCTCAGCAACTCTGTTTCAGCAAATGCCCCACGGGATGCTCTGCGTGATTTGAGCTCTGATGGTGTTGCCAGTGGAAGAAGGAACCAAAAAGAGTACGAAGGCCCCTGAGAAACCTTCCTGTGAGATTTCTTACAGTCTTGAGGAAACTCAAAATCTTACTCGGACACGGGGGGGAAGAGGAGGAGGGGAATTGCTCGGGCTCTTCTGCAATGAGCTGGAGGCACGCGCTTGCCCCTGGCACAAGGCTGCCCACTGCTCGGCTCTGATGATAAACATTCCTGAATAACCTTCAGCCAACTCTTGCTGGTAATTAATAGGTGACTAATTAGTACTCATAGGTTGCAGTCCATAGTGGGTATTTCCCTAATGACCAAAGCAAGCCGAAACCGTGGCTTGCAAGCACGCCGACTGAGCTGCATCCTGTGCTCTCCATCCCTTCAGGGAAAGAAGCCTCGCTCCACCGGCTCGCCGTGCTTCCTAGCAAAAAGTTCAAATCCTAACTTAACTGTATACATTTTCTTCAAAAAGGATGAAGCAATGTTTTCCTACCGAAATGTTATGCCACCCCTCCCTGCAAGTGAGCCTTCCTTTTTGTTTTCTTTGAAAAACATACATCTCATTTCAGCTCTGTCTCTGTACTGGTCTCAATTTTTTGCATTTGCAGTTAATTTCCTACTTCAAAGAAAGACAGAAAAGTCTTTGATTTACTAGATTGGCTAAATTCAATATCTTTCCCAGAAACAGTGGCTCAGTGTTTCCTAACAATAAGTTCAAATGTTTGAATGATATAATTTCCTCACTTCTGACACTCATCAAAATCAGCGTATTGTATCCAATTTGGTCTCCTTCATATCCCTGTGGCAAGCTTAGCATAAATTTTATCCACTTTAAACAATAGTTGTGTTTGCCACACAGTGTCCTAAAGCTGCAAGGTCTGATTCGTGATACGAATAACATGCACAGTTGGACACCTACGTTAAGTATGTATGATGAGATCACTTCCAGTAAAATCTTGAAATGCAGTAATGTGAAAAACATCTGGTTGTTGTGCATTTGATTTAATGTTGGAAGTCTTGGACAAAGAGACTATACATTTATTAATGAGTTCTGTGCTTTATGGAGGTTTCCATGCAATTTACTCATTAGACTTCAAAAGCAGGAAATTATACAACCTCTTGATTGAAATTAGCTTATTAGACATCAAAAGTAGGAAAATATATGATGTCTTGGTGGAAATTAATTATTGCATTGGGGTTTTTTTTTTTAAAAAAAGTCTGAATTTAACACAGCAATTCCCTCCTGTGAACCCACCACCGATGCAATATGTGTGTGCGTCTTTATGCACACGTGTGCCAAAAACCAAATGGGAAAAAGGTTTGGATGTTGGGAGATGGCCACACCAAGCCATGTCGATTCCTTAGCTGGAGATGCTGGTGCGGCGCACAAGGGGTAAGGCCAGAAGAGGGGATCCAGGGCTTCCCGTGGCACAATCCTGTGGCCCATGCCAAACGTTTAAGGCTGCGTGGGGTGGCTACGTGATGTCTCTTCCCCAGAGCAAGGATGAAGCACCATCTCTCCCATCACCCCTCACCTGGGTTAGTCCCCGCCATCATCTTTGTGCCCTCGGCAGAGCCCGGCAGGGACGGGCACAGGGCTCGGCTGCAGCCGCTGCCCCGGGCAGTCGTGCAGGAATGACTCGGTGTCTGCGTCTCCCCAGCAAAAATGTACAGTATGTTTGAGGCGTATCAGTAGCGAGCCCTGGTAACCATGGATATCCGGCTGTTTAGCAAATTGTAGAGAGGAAAATTCAACAGAGGTGGCCAAGGGGATGAATTAGAGCTGCCCCTTGGCAAGCACAGCATAGAAACTAGTGGGGGTTTTCTTTTTTTTTTTTTTTTAGAAAAAGCACGTATGCATGTGAAATTGCTAATTTTTCATTCATTGCTGTCTGCTCTGAGATGTGGAAAGTATTTGCAGAGGCGTTGCAAAGTCTCCCACGTTTTGTTTGGGGTCCCGCCTTGCCTTGCCGAGATGGCCTCTCTTTGCACCGTGGGTGCCGCTGTGGCGGGGTCTCCCTCTGCCCCCGCTGTCTGGCAGAAATGTGCTCTTGGCAGCCCCCAAATCACACACTCTGAGGGCAGATCCCCAAATATGGGGAAAAAGTTGCTGGAAATATTGCCAAGGGCCAAACCGGCACGCAGAGGGGCTGGGAGCGTGAGACCCCTTCGTTTGCCCATCACAACTGGGTCCCTTCTTCCTATACATAAATCTTAGTATTTGACCTCTCTGTTGGTCTGCCGTTGTGCCCAGTTCCTCACAAACATCCAGTTATGGTGTTTCGATCATTTTTCAAATGTGGGAGCTGCGATGGCAGATTAACGCTAGCCCAGAAATTCGAAGAAACGTAGATTTTAAGAGATATCGGTGTTTCTGAAAATGTGTGGTATATTCTCTCTGATGCTGCTTAAAGGTGCATTTGTTTCTGCGTTTTATTTGGTGCTGCTGAGGATTTTGCTGCCATAATCCTTAGTTTCTTATAAATAGCTATATATTTATATACTGTATTATGACTTTAGTCCCTATAACCTCTGCCGTAGAGAAACGCTGATGGTGATACAGCTCTGCAGCAGTCGCTGCATTGTCCTTAGAAATACGGGCAGGCAACCAAGCATAATTTAAGCAGCTTATTCTGAACAACAAGTTATTTTGATCTTCCTTCAGGCTGCCTTTTGGGATGCAGATACGCAAGTCCCTTGGCTTGGGCACAGTGGGGATAAATAGGACCAGTTTCCACCTCATGTGCAGTTCCTCACCAGAAACAAAGGTGTTAAACCTCAGGAGTTTCTGTAAATGTCTTTCTGAAGGGTCATTTTTATCTCTGTCTGTTCCAGCTTTTTATCTTTCGGGTCCAGCAGCGTTTCAAATGCAGCTGAGGTTCGGCTCGCTGCACCCCCATGCATGGGCTGGGGAAATGGCTGAGAAAACCTGTCCCCGGGGTGTGCAGACCATTACAAATGACCAGTTGCTGGAAAATATTCTTCTAATGAAACCGTCTGTATACAGTCTGACTCATCTAAAAGCAGACTAAGAAGACAAGTCACCTCTCATGTTTAAAAAAACTAGGTTAGCCCCATGTATAAATATTCTTTTCAAGCAGCCCCATTACTATATACGTAAGGCATGTTCTGCTGAGCTCGCTGTGGGTCAGTTCCCGTGAAAGCACAACCGAGGCACAGCAATCCCAGCTACCACAGCACATCTGGCTCTACGTTTTCACATGATTTATGGTAACAACACATTGCGAACATACATGCGCGCGTGTGTGTATATATATTTATGAAAGAATAATACATTAGCACGGATCAAAAATCCTGCTTATTACTCTAATGCCAACAAATGCCTTTTTTACATTTCACAAGCTATTTGTTGTCCAAAATTCTACATGGCATACAGGCATAATAAGAAGAAAACAGCAACTCCGTTGATCTTCTTCAAAACCAACTGCACTTTATTCTGCTATATTAAAAGATCATGGAGAGATTTATATACAGTATTTCTTTATTCCTGCAGTTACCCAAGACTAAGGTACTTAGCACGAGGAGAGATCAGCTTTGGACTGTATGGAATCATTTATCTTCTTGTAATACCAACGAAGGTCTCTGTTTAAAAGCCTGCAGGGTTTACAACATTAGTTCAAATTCCTCACATTAGGGTCTTCATTTGCTTTTTATTCTGAAAAATGTGATAGCCCTTGGAAGAAAGGGAAATGTTTTTTTCTAAATAAAGAGAAATCTGAGCTATGACTTAGCAGGAAATTTTCTTGATGAGTGTCTTGCAGACTACATCTCACAATTTCTGTTCTTCTGAGTTTACTTCTCCTCACTCTACCTTTCTTTTATTTTTTCCTTTAAATGAGAAGGACTTTTGCTTCCTCCTTTTCTGCTTTTTACAGTCTAAGCAGAAAAAGAGGCAGTGCCAGAATTTCCCAGTGGGTAGATAAAGTGGGGACATCAAATTCTAACCGTAAAAAATGAAAAATCCTCAGTGAAGATGCCCAAGGGTCTCAGGCAGCGCTTGGGCCAGGTACTCAGCTACCATTGGTGCGTACGAATTGGTGAGCACCAGTAAGGCATCTCCATTTCATGGTGCTGCTGGTTCGTTCGTGTTGGTATTACGCTGGGATTTACAGCCTGGTGGACCCGCTCATAGTGGAGGGCACAGGCTTGGCCTATGCTTGCAGGCGACAATTTGACGTAATAGGTTAATTCCAGATATTGCACGGCAATAAGCAGTTGTGATATTTTCCCCTCTCTTTTGCTGTTCGTGCTAGTCGTGGTGATTTCATCCTCCCACACGTAATACCCAGAGCCGGAGCCTCGGGTTCCCTCCGCGCCTCTGCCGGTGGCTGGGAACGAGAAGCAGCCCTCGACAGCAGCACGGAGTCTTCTGTAGGTACCGGGATGCGGGTGAATCATGGCCTGCAATTACGTCAGGCTCTGCAATATGTTTCTCATTTGCTGAACTAAGGCTTTTATGAGACAATAGTGCAGTGTGTGCTATGTAGAAGGCAAGAGAACTGAAGGATAGCGGGAAGCCAGAGCAACAAGAAATAAATAGCCCATGGTAGGTATGCACCCGGCTTCCTTTTCTAATTTTTAAATTCAGTCACTTAAGTGGCATTGGACTTACCCTCCTAGTAAAATCAGTATTGCCACACATCCCCCTTTCTTCCTTTAGGCTGCTTAGAGCCTTCCAGTGTTTAGGGAAAAAAAAAAATTATTCTTATTTAATTAATCATTCTTAAAAAATAATAATTGGCAATTATGTAATGGCATTCATTAATCAGAATATATGGGCACATCAGGCTCTTGCTGCTATGACCGAGGAATCCAAAACATATACTTGGTGGAGGTTTTTAGACCTGTTTTCAGTGCTGGGCACGTGCTGAGGCATGGTGCAAACCTGGGGGGCCCTGGTCAGGACCTCCCCCAGGGCTGCCGCTCCTGGTGACGCGCGGTCCCTCTTTGCAGGCTGTCCCCAGGCCACGGAGCAATTGCAGCCACCACAGGACTCTCCCCGCACACGGGTGCTCTCATATAAACACGTCACGTAAATCCTCAAGCGCTCATAATGCCATTTTTTTGCACTGACTAGTTTGGGTAAGAGCAGCATAAAGTTACTGGAAAATGAATAACCGCTGTTACACGTGTCAAAGCAAAACATTTGCAGAGCGCTCTGCTCCCTGGTTTCACCTATCTCATTTTTCATTCTGGTTTTCTGTCTTTCCATCCCACCTCGCTCCCCAAACCGGAGCCAATGCCTGGAGGGTGCTGCGTTTTCTGGACCAACTGTATCACTTACTGGAAAAGAATTGCATGTTTTTGTCCTTTGTGGGGAGGAATAAGGTTACATTTGTGTTTTCCACCATTCTTGTCTGCACCTCAGGAGAAAACCGGGTTGCAGTCAGGCTCCAAGATATTTGCTCTCCATCACTGAGATGAGCTGCAGGAGGAAGAGGAGGAGGAGGCAGCCTGAGCTGTGCAGGAGGGAGCGACTGGGAGGCATTTGCTGGCCGGTCTGGGTGGGTGCAGGCTTGGGGAGGCACAGGGCTCAAGGCGAAGGAGAAGTGCTGTTATATTAGCACAGGGGGATCCCAATATTGCCGGTTTGCGGGGTTTTGGTGAGATTCTCTTTATGTCTATTTGCTTTAAGGAACAATTTCCCTGAGAGGCATCCCCGCCTCCCGCGGCATGGCAGAAGAGAGCAGGGAGCATGGGGCAGGGCTGGGGCACGGAGAAACGAACCGACCTCCCAGGTGGGGAGAGGAGGACGAGGGCCCTGGGAGATGGCTTTCTCCAAATTTCCTTGGGGAAAGCATGAAGCACCCTACTTCTGAGTGCGAGCGAATGTGCGTTAACATGTACTGGGAAGGAGAGACAGGTCTTGTTTTGGAGAGAGCTAGCTTTCCTAGGGTCAAGGATATGATAAAAAAAGGAGAAAAAAGGAAAACAATCATCACTGGGAACTGCATGAGAGGCAATGAGCTGAGTCAGCAGTTGTGGGCTTGCTGTTGAACAGAGCTGCCTCTTCTAGCGGTTTTATCTGGGAAAATTTGGAGAACTGGTTCTCAAGCAATGCTCCCCTGGGCTGGCTGTGGTGAACTCACATGGGTGACCCGAACCTGGGAAGGATTCGGCCGCCAGCTGTTTTTCAGATGGGAGTGATGTGAGCCATCCTCTGCAAAACGGCTGGGTTTGACTTAAAATGAGGCACTAATGTCTTTGAGGAGATACCTGCATGTTCTTTTACAGCACACATTTGTGTTGCTTTGCAAACTAACCTCCTTGTTTGGGATTTTTGCCGAGTTGCTCTATTTTCTGCTTCACCCATTTACGATTCATTGCTGTGGAAGCGATGTTGGTGCTGAAGCTGGTTTCACACCAGGCAGAACATCTCAACCCACAACAGCCGTGCAGCATAAAGAAGCGAGCAAGGTTTGACTTTCTGGCTTATCTAGCAAATACCTGGTGCTTGTTCTGAGGCTGCAGTCGGGAGCCCAGTTTCCAGAGGCGTTTGCTAACCTCCCCCGGTGCTTCGGGTGTCCAGATCAAGCACCTTGTACCCGATCACTGAGGGTCCTGCTGAGCAGGGATGGGAGGCTCCAACCCAGGCTGTGGGCTGGATCCTGCACAGGTCAGCATTGAACCCATAAATGAGGAATAAAGCTCCAGGAGTTGAACCTTTCATCCTGTCAACCTGGGAGAGATTTGCCCAGATGACTTACATTAATTTTAATGGAAACTGTGTGCGGAAACCACAAGCTTAAATCAAGAAGATTATGTCAAAAGAGCAGACGTTACATTCATAAATCCAAATGACAGACTCCAAGTGGGTTTTGCTGCTCACTGCAAAGAACCCATTGCTATTTTCAGCTTCTTAAAGCTGACACAATGCCCAACCTTCATAGGGATCAAGTTTTGAAATGGTTTTCGTGATTCAAAGGATAAAGGAAGAAATCTCCCCAAGTAGGGTCATGTTAATAAGCAGCTACATTAAAAGAGCAGTTCTCGGAGACTTCAGCACAAGTTTTGGCTTGGCATCTCCCTGCAGCCTCTGTGCCAAGGTGGGACGAGCTGCTGAATATCATTTCTTTGCAGTGGTGTGGTTGGGAGCACGGCAAAGGATGTTGCATCAGTCCATCCCGCCTGCCCATCCCAGCAAGGAGACTGGCACTTTCCATGGAAGAAACAGCCTTTCCTGGCCAGCTGCGCTTTTTAAATTCTGTTCATTAACTGAGATGAAAGGAGAGGAAAATACAAATGTCAGGAATCTCCACGATGGAAAGTATCGATTTTTCTGAGGATGCTTTTAGCTTGGAAAAGTACCTCCTGAGCTTGTAAGGAGCTGGGGGTATAAGACAAATCCAACATAGCAATCACAGACTGGTCAAAATGCAGTTGAAGAAGGGTGTGAAATTTAATGTATTGCAACAGGTTGAGAAAAGCATGACGTCTCTGGGCAAGCAGAAAGGAAAGGACCTGGCTTCCAGGCTCGGAGCCAAAATCCCATTGCATCCTGTGCTTGAGAGAGCCCCTTGACACACAGCTCCTGGCCTTCTCCATTAGCAAGGCAGGAAGATCACCACATGGCTCTCCTTGTTTAGTAGAAAGAAATAGCCGGAAAAGAAACAGCCAGACGATTTCCATCTCTTCTATCCTGAACCGCTCCCAGAAAGCCCTCCTACCCGCTTGTTTTTCCCAAAGCCACCCTGACCTCGGCGCCTGCTCGAGTTCATACCTGGCTCCTTAGGGCTGGCAACGCCAACACAGAAAAAGCACTGACTAATGCCACCAAGCTTTTGGAGAGCCTCGCGGCCTGAGGTTTGCCAAACCCCACCAGCCGCGTCCAGGTCTGGCACTCGTTTCTTCTCTGCGGACCCCAAAATGCCTCCGCGATGTGGTGCCTTGTGCCCGTTTTTCTGGTGGCAGCGCTGGGAGAGCGGAGGGCAGCTCTCGATGGCAGTCGAGCCAGGCAGCATCTCGTGAGCCGTCAGATAGCAGCCCTGCTCCTGGGGAAGGAAGAAGAAACCCTCCCTGCAAAAACTGCTTTCAGAGCTTCCTGGGGGTGGGGGGGAAGAAAAAGCTTTTCTGCCAGGAAACAGTAGCCATCGCTAATGAACGGGGAGCAACTTGTCATTAGGCTCTTGTCAATGACTGACATGTTTGTGGCTCTGGACATCTGGAAGGGATTTAGCAGAAAGGTCTGGTTCCTGTGACGCTGCTAATCTCCCCGGCTGATGGATTCAAAGGGAATGAGGTAGAAGGAGAAAAGAAAACTGAAGATCCAAGGGCTGATTCTTGCCACATGTGAAACAAATAAAGGACCTGCTCAGGAAAGAGGGTAAACAACCCAGCTCTGCAGCATCAACTGCTTTCTCTTGCTTTTCCCTTCTGTTATTTATCGGAAGTGACTACAAGAAGCTGAAAGCAAAACGTGCTCAGCCCCGCAGGGTCCGGGTTTCTGCAGGGTAGTGGGGGGCTCAGGGACCCTCCCCCATGCTGGCTCCCTGGCCACCTTCCCCGCTTGGACCGAGCATTTGGGGCTCAGCGATGCTCGTCCTGGAGAATTAAACCCCAAACCACCACCTGGTACAAACCCTCATCCAGATTTTGTGAGTACATTTGAGGCTCAGCCTGTGACCCTGCCTTTGTCCATCTGCTCAACTGCATGACCCAAGCAGACCCCCACTGCTGACCTGAGACAAACGTGGAGGTCCTCCCACTGCCGCAGACGTCGGGGAAAGACACGGGAACCCAGAGGTTTTAACTGTTGGTTTCCTTTTGGTGTGACGTAAAAACCAAGACTTCTGGAAAAAAACTGTGCAGAAGAAAGAGAGATTTCTCAAAGCCAAATCTGGTGCTTGGTGGTTGGGGCTCACCTGGGCTGTGGGAGAACCCAGCTCCCCTGTTGGGAAGCGCTTGGCCGCAGGTAAGCCAGCTGCTCTGGGTTAGTCACGCTCAGAAATTACTCAATCTTATACAAAATTGCAGAGCCAAAGGCTGGTTCAAAATAAGAGACATGACCTGACTTTCCAACCTCCTTGATTACTTGGCTGTCAGGTTCTTCTGGGAGTGACCCAACTTTCATCTTGTCTGAGGTTTGGGAAACGGTCCAGCTGAAAATGCAACACACGATACGTTGGTTGCGCTCTTTCCTTTGGTTCAGTCCTGCTCGAGATAACCTTGTCCCTAAGCGTGTTGCTGCTATACACTGTGTACTGATGAGCAACATATTTTAAGTTGTTTCACTTAATGTCACACAATATTTGGAGTATTATCATATGCATGGCACACCTCTCTATGTAAGGAGAAAACTGAAGGAATATAGCTGGTCTGCGTGTTTAATGTGCAGGCCTAAAATATGCCTTTGGATGTCTCATGTTTTTGAGATGGTCTTTTTTTAGTACCATCTGGGCTAAAATAATAAGGGTCTGTGCGGGAGCCATGAGCCAGTTTGTTAGCTCAGACCTCAGTAGGGTTCAGATACAATTCCTAATTTGGACAATTCCTGATCCAAACAGTCCCTGGAGGAAAATGGCCAGGGAAATCCCTGGTTCTTCAGTTTAAAGTGTAAATCACCGAAGGCCAGTGAAAGGCTAATGAGCAAACCAAAGATACCTCAACCACCAAAAAAAGTATTCCCAGCAGTAATCAGCTCGGAGGATCTTCTGATGAGCTTTAAAAACCCCTTTCATCTTATTCTTTTTTTCACTTTTAAGAAGGGTTTTTGTTTAAAGGAGCTTTCAGGGAGTTTGACAGTTGGATTTTCTGAGTTCTGAAAACTGAGGAGCAACAGGCGCCCAGTGTCGGTGCTGGCAATTTAATGTTGTGCCCTGGCAGCCCCGTTGTGCTCTGCAGCAAATTCTGTGTGTGTTTGCGGGTGTGTATTTGCACATCGTGTCCCTAAAACCCTGGGTTTGCTCTCGGCGAGCCCCAGGCAGGGAGACGCGCTCCATCTCCTCCCTACCTGATCTGGCCTCTAGAAAAAAAGTACAGCTTGGGATTAAACAACCATGACCTCATCCTGGGGGTTTCACATTGCTGTGAGGATTAGGACCATATGACTGGAAAGCCTGTCTGATAAATATTTGTTCCTGCTCCTGGACGAAACCTCTCTCCCGCAGCAGCTGGAGCGAGGGAGCGTCGCCCTCCCGCTTCTCCCGGCCTCGCAGGCACGCTGGACTCCTGGCGTAAATTAGCCCATCCCTCCGCTAGAATAAAAGAAGAAAGCAAATGTATCCGCTTGCCAGCTTCAGAGTCGGCGAGTGATGAGCGCGGACGGTGCCAAACCATTGTATAAAGCAGACTTAGAAGAATTAAAAACTAGTAATGAAGAAATTAGTCTGTCTTGATTGCACTACAACTGCCAGACTAATCCGACTGGAATCCTCCCAGGCCAGAGCATCACTTACTCACTTTCTCAGTAGCTGGCAGCTCTGCTTTATAAAGCAGTGGTGGAAACAACTTTGGTTTTAAGAAGCTCTTTATTTGTAGTGAGGTTTTGCTTCATTTGAATTCCAGATTTCCAGGCACTGGGGGCTAATGCTAATATAAAGTCCTATTGTATCACACTAAAGAAATCGCTTCTCCGATACTTCCCGTAAGTGCCCGAAGGTGATTTTCCGTTTACCTTGCCTGAGTGAGAAGCAGCACTGAAATCAAGAGGTCAGTTTGCCTAAACAAGAGGAACTGGATTTGGCCCAAGATATCTTGCTTTACAATGTGCTGTGCCTGCTATAAAAATCCATGTCTCTAGTTTCTCTCTGCTTTGGATATGCCGAAGTCCTGCTGCATGTTCAGACATCCTCTACGAGACCTATTCCCACACCTGCACCTCTTGTAAAAAGCAATAAACCTACATGCATGTGAACCTCAGAAACGTGCATGTGCTTTGCTGGATAAAACGGCGCATGCCTGTCTCAAATACTTGACTGAAACCTGTAGAAAATGCTGCTCCTTATATTTTACGGAAAATAAGCTACGTGGACCTGGCTAGTTGTAGAAGGGGTTTATCCAGGAACATATGCCTGTACGTTGAACTTGCATAATGAAGGCAATTATTTTCCATTCAACCCTCCTCACACATATTGCAACATTCGCTCTCAGCAGCGGTGAGGAAATGGATCCAAACTGTTCCAGCTCTCCCTGGCCCTTTATCAAGGAGTCTTTACAAGCGCCGTAGACTATATTACTAAATCATTCCCTCTTAGAAACGATTACTAGCCTTGTCATGTTATCTACTCGGCTGTAACTACAAAACCACTGCAACTAAATTAAGGCATATGTCCCCTATAATTCCTCGCAGTGATGATGAACTCGCTATACCTAACTGAGAAGTACGTGTGCGTACGGTTTTTGTGTTTGTATGGGCACGTGTACACAGGTAGAAATGCTCCAGAACCACGGGCTCGGGTGACGCTCTGCTTGGCATACAGCCCCCCCAAAGCAGGCAGTGGTGACTGGGATGTCTCTGTCTGAGTTTTCTAGCCACCAGGAAGCAGAAGGAGAAGGTAAAATCCAGACATGAGGGAGCTGATGAGGTATGTAATCACCTTCAGTGCGCAGCGTCTCAAAGCTGAAGGAACGCCTGAGAAGGCCGCCTGTTGCTGCCGGTGCGATGGCAGGCAGGAAAGCACGTCGAGCGGGGTTGTTCTGCTCTCGTACCTACCGCGGTCCAGCCCCGTGGGGACGGGTGTGGAGGTGGCCAGCACGGGAAAGCTGGGGCAGGCAGAGCCCGCGCACGAGTCCCTGCTGCTGCTGGTATCGTCCACTTCCCGGTGCCTGCTCCTGCCCGTCCTGCCTGCTGCCTCGGGAAAGGGTCGTGCTGCTGGGGAGCCGGTTCAGCCCACGAATCCAGCAGGAAACTGGACCTGCAAAGTGGGTCCCGCTGTGCTGGGGGAAAAGGAGCTGCCTGGCTGCCTGTGTCCGCCGTGCTGGGCTGGTGGAGGCAGGAGAAGAGCTGGTGCGTGGGAGAGGGAGCAGCATCCTTTTTGGAGCAAGTCAGCCATGCCGTCACACTTTACCCAGCAGAAACTGGTCCAGGAGTGTGTAAGTGGACCTAATCCACCCTGACAGCTCGGGTCATCTAGTCCATCTCCCCATCCCAGGGCTGGCTCGGTGCTAGGTTTCTCCTCCTAGCAAACGTCTGTCCGAGCTGTTACCGAAAGCAGGAGGGGAGGTTGCTCAGCTTCCTCCCTCCCAGCTGTACAGACCCTTTTGGATGTCAGGTCTGTGATCCCACAGAAGGAGGGTGGTTGCCGGGACCGAGCGCCCGGTCTGACGCGCGGTGGGCGAGGGCTGTGCCTCCTCGGTGGTGGCCTGGCACGAGACACGACTGGGTGTGTTGTGCGATGTCTCTCTCTAATGCCACTGAAGTTTGTTCTCTCTCCCTTAAAAAGGCAGACTTTTCTTTATCAGGACCTAGTTTTCCTAAAGTTTATTGCTGCTGGCTTGGTCTTCTGCCCTGCGCTTTGTTACGTACCTGCTTCACGTTGGTGCTTGAGGAGGCCGTTGTCTGAAGAATGGAGGAACCACAAAAAAGCCACCCAGCACTTGTGCAACTTTGCAGAACTGGGATATCAGCGATGTGCAAATGCTACGTGAAACAGCTACCAATCATTTTTTTAACTAGTGTTATTATTTAAGGCTCTTTCTCTTTCTTCTCTTAGATGCAGCATCTCTTCCTGCTGACATGAGTATGAATCAAACAAGGCTTCGCAGCCTTGAGAAATACTCTGCTGTTCTCCACACAGTTTCTTGACTTCCCAGCACTTTCTGATTCTAAATATTTCTAATATGCTCCTAACTGTGAGAGCCCACAGGGTTTGTATAAACCCTCGGGTTCACTTCAGAAATATGGATAGTGTGTTGGAAAATGTACGGTAGGGAACATGCTTGCACTTTCATGCTCTGATGTCTCTTTTCCTTTGTTTCATACGTGAAATGTATTGAGAGATGATTGTGCAAAGGTAAAGACCACCTTGTCATGTTGGGTGTAGCATATTAAAATCTAGCTGAAGAAATTACTGTGCTGAGCTGCAGAGGGACTTTTTGAGGTTGGTCTTGAAGTCAGAGTTTTGTCATGCTTTCAGTGGGCTGAATTTCCTCCAAAGTCTATAGGCTAACAGAAGCTTCCTTCTGGCTACGCATCTCCAGTTAGGAGATGGTCTACTGACATAATGTAATTTCTGTATCTTCTTGGCAGGCGATGGTTTCTTCTGCCTGTTCTATTTAACTGAAGTTAATGAGTATCTTGTTTTTTGTGGTTTTTTTTTAGGAAGTTCCAATATATCATAATAAACTAAATTAATTCAGGTTTCAAAGCTTAGCAACCCAAAATAACAGTCTGTTGTCATTTGGCTCAGGATGCTCAAACGTTTGCTCTCTTCCGGCATTACAAAATGGCTTACAGCCAGCCTCAGCAGATTACCGCACTGATGTTGGGTCTCTATCAGACCTTTAAATCAGTTGAAGCAGGCCAGAAAAAATCCATTTTAAGGTCTGTAGACTCTGCTCGACAAGTGGTTTGCTCCCCAGTGATGGCACAGACTTTTCCATGGCTTATGCAGCTATGTGTGGAACTGAATACTCCCCAGAAAGATATGTCAGAATAAGATTTCTTAGGGTTTTTCTAGTTCATTGCTGGCTTGCTGAAAACAAGAAGATAAATTGCAGGATAAGGAACAAAATGAGAACATGTGAGAGCTAGAAGTGCCTTGTGGGAGCTGTTTTCTATCTCCCTTTTTTCTTTTTCATATATGGACGATATGACTAAGTGACACTGAATTATTCCCTGAAAGTTGAATTGCTACTTCTTGTGACTTCCTGCTCTATAATTTTACTGTATCATGTATCTGCAATATGGTGCAGGGGGAAGGAGGGGAAAATAGAAAACAGATGAGGGGATATCAGCTTGGCCCCATAGCACTGCTCATGAGCTTCAATGGGTTTCTTTTGTGCGTGTGCCTGTCGGTGTACGAGAGAGAAATAGCAACGGAGAGGCGTTCTTAAAAAGATTTATCTCAAAGTATCTAATGTGGGAAGATAATTACAAGCTTATGCGATGAGGTAAGAGAATTGTTTTGTTTATACCAGAGAAGATAAAGCACATATTTCTTCCATCACAATGATACGTTAAGAGGAAGCAGAATATTGTGTGTAATTGCCTTTCTGGCTAGCGCTCCCCGAGGCCCCTAGGGACAAGATGACAGGGTGCCTTCTAAAGCTCGCGAGCTAACTCAGGGCAGCTACCCTGCTTAAAACGCTTGTGGGGAGGCAGTTTAGCATCGCTCAGGGTAGATCAATTTGGCCAGACCTAACAAGACATACAGCAATAACTTCGCCCTTAATCAGAAAGGAGAGACCAGACAGCA
This sequence comes from Sagittarius serpentarius, assembly GCA_034782735.1. Taxonomy (NCBI): domain Eukaryota; kingdom Metazoa; phylum Chordata; class Aves; order Accipitriformes; family Sagittariidae; genus Sagittarius; species Sagittarius serpentarius. The sequence continues at coordinate 17,640,991 of JAVKLA010000042.1, read as the reverse complement.
ACTGTACCCAATTTCCTTCAAGCAGCTTTTTGGGGGATGTGTCAGAACGGGGCTTGTGCTGCCTTCGCCACGGAGCATCGCGGCTCCTCCCAGGCAAACGTGCGGTCTGTGAACTGCTGGGTCCCCAAACTCTCTGTAGCTCCCGACGAAGGCGCCGTAGGGACTCTGCAGACCGAGGAACTGGGAAGGCTTCATGCCCTTGGACAGGGATGAGCCGGCTGTGCCACCGGAGCGGCAAGCAGGAGGCTTTCGCTTTCTCGGGCTCTAACAAAGCACCGGTCCCTCGCACTAAATTTGGTAGCCAAAGCATGTTTCATTTTTGCTTCTTTCCGTTCGTCCCCACGCTTCCTCCTCCAAGCGCTACCCTGATTTTTATTTTATTCTGAATTTCCACCATATGTCTCATCTCTAAAGGGCCGGACAGGCTCTTCTGAGGTTTCAGAAACAGCTCATGCTGCCTGCCACGATTCCAATTGCTGACCTAGATGTTACTGTACATAATAATAACATTTTACACATACAGAGGTCCTTTTGGACACAGTTTTGAGTGGAGCTGGAACATAAATCCCATGAATTCCCTGCCGTGTGCAGCAGAGGCGAGCGGGATTAGTTCTCTTCCTTTTTCAGCAGGCTCTGGACACATCAAATGGAGCTGTCTACAAAGGGAAACGAAGAGGATTATGTGATCTTTATCGGGATCTTTTTACAAGACTGATGTGTGAAAGCAAGAGCATGGTGTGAAGGAGCGTCTGCTACATCGTCAACACATAGGGCATGGAAAGAAGACCCAAAAGGCGAGTGCAGGAGCATGTGGGGCGAAGAAGTTGTTCAAAAAAAGACCTAAAAAGACACTTTTCCCTCGATATTAGTACTGATAGTGAAAACAGATAACGAAGTGGGAGTGTGGCATGAGATGGGATATATTTTATACCAATATATTAAGCGGCTCACAGCTAAGGTCATTTCCCACCAATTAACCCATTTCTCCGCCATACTCCCTACCCAAGCCAGGCACAAACCACTGGCTGTTAGTGCTGCTGTCGCCAGGGAGTATTTATTTTTCTGCAATGTTCTGATTCCATCTATCCGGATCGTTTTTTGTTTGTTTCAGCCCCTGTTGTGCTGGAGCCGCTCAGGTCCTGCCGCGTCCCGTGCGGGGCTGTGCCTCCAGGCGCAGCAGCGATGCGCCCGCCGGGCCCTTCACAAACACTCCGAGAGTAAAATGAATGAAGGATCATCTATTTATCCTTCTGAATAAATTCTGCTGAGTTTTAAACAAGAGCGCAACAAACACGCTCAGATTTCTTCCCAGTGCTTTTGCTCAGGGTCTGTGAAAAAGAGAGCAGAGGCTAGTCTGGGAAAAAAAAATCCAACCTGAAATCACCGTTAACTAGAGATTGAAATGAAATGGAGATTCAGCCTGTTGCAGGGATGTGGGTTTTACCAAATGTCGCTATAACTTTTTATTATGGGCATTATAGCTTATAGTATCATGAGGATAGTAGAAATTTAATTTGGCAGGCAAATACAAAACCCCTTTTAATTCTATGCTGTTGATCATTTCTCCTAAAACTATTACTAGAGAGGTGAAAAGGTGGTTTTCTTTACAAGCTCTCCTTCTGGCTTTTCTGTGCAGCTCACAGAACAAAGTAAAAAATATTTATGGTCTTAATGATTCAGTAATTTCAGCCTTCAGATTTGTTTATGCAGGAAAAGCTTTTTAAATAACAGATGTTTATTATTGCTGAAGATTTCTTCGTTTTGGCTTAGGCTATGTCTTGCGATTCCTCCCTTTTGGTGGAGCAGCTGTTATTTCTGCTTATTGCTTACTCCGAAATGTGTATAGAAGTGTCTATTTGTGTAAGTGCAATTTTCTACGTGATTGATCTTAGAGTATTTGTATGAGTGTGCAGAGACTCCACTGCCCATGGATTTCATTTCAAACTAAACATCCGTCTGAAAGCAGAGGTTAAAACAAGTGCACACCAAAGCAATGGTCATTCACAAATAGGTTTGTCACAGTCTGATAGCCTAGTATATTCGAATATTCCTTTGCAACAGTGGAACCGCTCTCAAACAGATTCACAGAAGCTAATTGAAAGCTTAGTCAGTACAGAGAGTCCTGCTGGAGAGGAATAATGAATAAGGATGCACTGGAGAAGAACGAGGAGGCAGCAGGACCGGGAGGGAGGGGTGCGGAGGAAGGAAACCAGCAGTGGTAGATGAAAACAGTGAATTTGCCCCCCGGGTTTGCGAGAGATGCTTTTCCACCTGAGCTCTCTGCTGCCCGAAAGGCAAAAGGCTCTGCCTACCTGCCTGCGCACCGAGCGCTTTCCCATCCTGCCTTTGCCTTCCTCAGTGTCTCTCAGCACAACCAACCCAGACTTTTTGGGGCAGGAAAAGCAGCGTGTCACTCAGGGGACCCAGGACGCGTGCCAGCGCTGGGCGCAGGAAGGCGGCGAGGCCGCCCCATCCCTCCCCGCTCTCAGCCCTGACCCCTCGCAGCTGTGTGTCCCCCCTTCACCCGCTCTTTGCTCAGTCTCCAGGAAAACCCTTCACTGGGAAAAATCTTTGCCAAGCTCGTTTCCAGCATTTTGGGTTCAGCAAACTTCTGCTGACGACGGTGCGGGGTCTGGGGACTCGAGGACGTCAGCCCTCGTTTTGGAAGGTCATAACAGGAACATGGTGATCCTGGCGGGCTCATCCTAGGACAGGCAGCCCTGCGCTCCCGGGGGAAGAGGTTCTTCTGGGGATCTGGGGTTCCTGCTCCTCGCGGGTGCGCAGGAGAGAAGCTCATGGGTCTACAAACCCGCTGTGTGAATGAGAGGGACCTTGCCATCCCCGAAACGGCAGTCTAGCACGGCGGAGACGAGGCCGGAGCCGACGTCCAGGTACTTGGCCCTGCCACCACATGGGATCTTCGCTGTTGCTCTGCACAGAGAAATTGTAACCGGCTGCTGTTTTCAGAGGACTCGGCAGTTGGCAATGCCTTTGCTGTGATCTCCCTCCTCTTTTCGTTTCTCTTGTTAGGAGCTTTAAGCCTTTCCCTGGCAATAAATTACGGGTAGCTGGTAGGGGAGGAGGGAATTTTAAGGCTCGTTCCCTTCTGGGGCCAAGGGGTCTAACTCTGACCTGGAAAAATGCACGTCCATCAGATCAGGCTTCACAGCCCTAAATCTTTTCCCAGAGCTGGGGAACCAAGACGTCCCTGTCTGGGGAGGGTGTAGACCACTCCTCCCTTTTAAACACAGCACTGGAGGCACTCATAAAATACCTCCATTTCACAGAGGTGCAGCTGAGAAAGGCCTGTGTTAGGCAACACCTAAGAGGGTTCAAATCCTCACCTTTTCCTCGGGAAGGCCTGAAACCTCTATTTCTTGTCTTTTAGGCTGGAGTCATGAGCCTTTGCAGGTAGGACTTCACGATTTACCTACTTAGACGGAGGCAGCAACGAGGCGCTCCCCGGGGAGAGGAAACCCGACTGAGGAACGGCTTTCTGTATTTTATCCAGGAAGTGTTAATGCTGTTTACACTAATCAGATTTATCTACTGTAGGGAAAAAAAAAATCTTTGTAAATTCAAAGTGTTTATTATTGCTAAAGACTTCTTCTATTTGGCTCAGTGGCTGCTCTCTGGATAAGTTTCAATTCCCACCCTTTGCTGAGCGGCTGCCCTTCCTAGCCACTGCCCAGTCTGCGAAGCTGCATGAGGGTTTTGCAGGAGTCTGTCCCTAAGGGCAAGCAGCCACAAAGGACCCTTTCTGCTTCCCAGGAGGATTTAGGGAGGAAGGAGCCCTTCCACTTTGGTGTCAGTCCAACCAGAGCAAATCCAGTACAAACACTGGGATGCTGCAGTGAGGCAGGTTGGACAAACCGAGGGCCAGGTGACTTGAGTCTTCCCTGCCCCTTTTGTGCATGGCATCGCACAAGGAACCTCAGCTGTTTGTGCTTCGCCCACATTTTGGCCCCTTCGGGACTTCTGCAAGGGCTCTCTCCTGGGAAGCTCGCGGTGATAAGCACAGCGACAGCCTCAAGTGAGGGTTTGACTTCTCTGCTGCCATTACCTTTATGAGCACCAAACGCCACTCTCTGCCCTTGGCTGGGACGGAGGTTGCCTGTGTGAGCCATTAGGGTGGCTGTGATGCCAGGGCTGGCTCCTGGGGGACTGTCCCACTGGCCACGGCAGGCCGGCACCTTTGTGTCTGTGAGCCTTCAGAGCAACGGACGGCATACGGGCTCGCTGCGAAACTCGCCCCTGGGCTTCGCCCCGGGGCCGTATGTAACACAAGCAACCTGGCCAAGGGGGCATGCCCATGGCAGCCTTATTGCTCCTGCTTTGGTTTAAACGAAACCAGAAACTTCTCAACACGCATGACCCCTGAAGGCGTGGGAAGGCCCCCGGGGAGGGGGCTGTGACAGCAGCAGGCACTGAGAGGGTGCCAGGCGGGGCAGCATGGGGTGGCATCCAAACAGGCGGTGGGGCTGGCCGGGGAACAGCAGCCAGGAAAGCTCCCTGGGCTTGGGGGGTCCCAGAGGGGCTGAGATCGATGGGACCCCCGGAGCGTGTCACTCCAACCACACGGCTCTCGGTCCCGACCGGGGAGGGGCGGGGGGGGATGGAGGGAAAAAGTTCAGAAGAAGAAGACGAAGAAGAAGAAGACGAAGA